>OX421980.1:6540000-7165000 GCA_949128135.1 Parasteatoda lunata | reverse complement strand
AACTTTCTAAAATCTTATGAGTCGAATTTCTTACCTTTCAATTAAAATTAGTGTCTAACTTTAGTGTAAATACTTATAAAGTTTACTAGCAAATAAATTCCTCCAACATTCAATTAAAATATCAAATATATTAATTTGCATACATATTTAACTAATATTATTTAGTACGTCACAGTTATATGTACAGGGGTTGGACAAAATAATAGAAACACTTTTATACTAACCCCCTTTTTAATATTTTTCAGAAAATAGTTAATCAGTTTATAAATTTAGAAGTGTTTAGACCATGCAACTGATAAAGTCCAATTTGAATATTTTAAAAATGTAAAAAGTTTCAAGTAATTCCCTAAGTAAATTTCTCACTTTTTAAGAGAAAGCTCAAAATGATAAGGGGATTTCCACAAATTTCATTTTGTACTATTAAGTAAGATTTTTTTAAAAATGACATCGGCATTGGTGAGGATCATCCCCCATTTTTCATAAGTTTTTTTTTCTCGTTTGTTTTATTTCCTACTTTGTTGTCCGGAGCATCGTTAGAAGGGTATTATCATTAGTAAATGAATCTTGTTTAATAGAACAAAAGGAAATTCGCTTTAGTACTATAGCAAGAACGCGACTTAGAAAATCCCTCTATTTACGCTTCTAACTCCATTTGCGCTTCTGTTTTCATATTTTGTAATCTGGCAATCGTATTACGAAAATATTTTAAATCCTTCTGGAAAGGTTTCCGTACATGTAAGTTCATTTGAGTTCGCTATTCGCCTGATAAATTTCGTTTTGTGTTTTGTTTTTTCTTTACATTTTATTTTCTGTTTTCTGCTTGAAATATTTTTTGCTTAATGTGTTTTCTTTTTTTTTTCATTTTTTTTTTTTGAGTGCTGCTCACGCTATTGTATTGTCATATTTTGCTTTAGCTATATTGATACAATATTAGAAAGCTCTCCTTTTTGCATATATACTCTTGTGAGCTGATGAAAGGACCCTATCTTTTTATTATTTTGTTTTCCGGCTTTTTACTATAAATTTTTAATTTTTTCAAAAATAATTTTTTAATATTTTTTTTTAAATGTTTTATATTAATATTTTTTAACAAATATTTTATTTTAATACTTTTTCTTCTTTTCTTTAATCCTTATTATTTTCCAAGTTTTCTCTATATTTTGAAATTATTTTATGAGTTCTATATTCTTGCAGCTTATGCGCAGTTAATAAAACAATATATATATATATATATATATATATATATATATATATATATATATATATATATATATATATATATATATATATATATATATATATATATATATATATAAACTGCTGAAACAAATTAATGGATATTGAGATTGTGGGTTGATCTTGCACGTGGAGAATTGTTTGAATGATTTCCCCAGATGGCCAACAACGTTGAACACCATTGAGGCATCGATTCAATGTGATTATTAATAAAGGACTGGGGTATTCTGTCCTACTCCACCAGAAGAGCTCATTCCAGTTCTTGGAGAGTTTGTGGGGGTGGTAGGCGTCCAGCAATTTTTCTGTCTGGAATGTCACAAACATGCTTGATTAGGTTCATGTCTGAAGAACACTCTGGCCAATCCATTCCTTCCTCCAAAAGAAAATCATTCACCAAGTTAGAACGATGTGAACTCATCGGTTCGTGCAGCGGAAGTGACGTCATCATGGAAAAGTCAACCGGAGCTTATTTCTGCCCGCCTGAAATCTAAAATAAATTCTATCTATCGTCTGCAACGTCATGGGGAGCTTATTTCTTTTTTTTTAAGCCTAATATACTTTTAGTTTCGGTTTCTGTTTTTAATATAGTTTCGTTTTTTGGTACTATTTTCATTTATTACTTTTTTTGGGGGGTGGCAACACTTATTATTTTACTTGTTTAGGATGGCAATACTTAGAAACTTTGTTATTTGGAGGAGAAATCGTATATTATGAAGTAATGACGTCATCTTTTATTACATAATACATAAATGATATCATGCTTTAACTGTAGTGGCGCCATCTATGTGGGAATGTTAGAAATAAAATAACTTTAAATCTATTTTAATATTTAAATCTGTTTTAATATTATTTATTAAATATAATTAAGGCTGACGATCGATCTCACGCCAATCAAAAAGCCTTCGTGGGTCAGTAATTGGATATCATAACCACTAACCTACGAATGCTTAGTTAGATATGTGTAAATAAGTTTAACTTTCATATTCTGAACACATGTATAAATAAGAAGGATTTGATATCGATATCATCCTACAGTTTCATCGATATATTTTCACTTAACCTTTGACAGTTATTAAATAATTATTTCTGCCCTCTTAATGTTATTATAATTAGCTTTTTTTTTAACATATAGTTGATATAAATGACTGTAATTATTATTAACCTAATCAATATTAATGAATACATTTTGAATAAATTGATTCAATATTAAAATAAAAATTGTATTTATTAAGTACTATGAATATTAAAAGTATTAGAATTAAAGGCATATTAATTTTAAATCAATGAATATTATTTTATAAGATTTTATTTTATCACCGTCGTTCGGATTTACAGCTATCAAAGGAGTTTTGTCATTTTTGAACCCAGAAGACAAGGGAACTCCAAGATCTTGAGACAATACATGTCTTCGAAGAGGACTTAGTGCCAACGTTGTATGAAGAGGAAAACCACGAAAAACTCCTACGCTTAGTCCGACGACAAGTAGGGGACTTGGTTTTGTTAAATGCTTCATCATTTTGAAAAATACTAACATAAATAGTAGACACGAGAATTCGTTATTCATGTGAGAATTCGTATAGTATAATGTCATCTGCTTTTAATGAAGGAAACTGTTATGTAATTAATCTATGAATTTATTTATTTAACACGTAAATTATAGCATAATTAATTAATCTACGATTTAATTAATCTATTTTGCAATCACCCTAATGAGGAAAAAATGAATATGATATTAGCAATGAATGGTTGTTAGTTGAAAACTGGACAGATGCCTTTGGTTCACCTAATTTTTAGTTTTGCCATTTTGCAAGAGCTCCAACACGTATATTTAAGAATATTTAAGAAATATAAATTTATAGAAGAAATATAAATTTAAAAAATATAAAATAAATATTTAAGAAATATAAATTTTATTAATTTTTATGAAAAAATTATTATCTAATTAAAAACTAATATATTTACAGTATTTATTCAATCATATTTTTATTAAAATAATAAACTTGTTTCATCTTTAAACTTATAGTTTATTAACTAATATAATTTAATTATTATATTAAAATATAAAAGTACTTATTTTTTAATCTTATGAAAAAATATTTGAATTAATTTTATTTTCTATTAGAAAATGAATAACGACATATTTACATTATATTATCAATTATATATTAAATTTCCTTAAAATTACAAATGAATTAATTTACATCTAAGAAACATATAAAGGGAATTTTTCCTGTCATAAATTAATTTATATTCAAAACATATTCATTTTATTATTATTTAATATTATAATAGCAAATAACTTACTTTATTTTCAAATTAAGACTTAAAATTCGGAAATTATCTACAGATATAACGGATACTGGTTACAGAACTTGGGAGAGTCATATATTATCTATTTTCTCACAAAATTTAGAACGATAATTTCTGTCCGGGACGTTTGGGGTTTATTCACGTTTTATCAATTAGTCATAATATAAAGTATAACATAGTGCTTCATAATTATTATAGAACGTGGGAATACAACTATTTCTCAGAAAATTCAATTCAATTACCAGCGCGTTTAAATGTAAATAAAAAAATTTATAGTAAAAATAAAATTATTAAGAAACCTATGATGCATGCTCGGAGAAGTGCTTGGGTGAAAACTTTGAATAAAATGCTATTTATTTTATTAAAATACATTTTATCTTTATTGATCATTTTCATAGGTGAAAAAGTTTATATTATCAAGAAAAAATTACACCCTTTAATAATTAATACAAAAAGTTTCAGAAAAATGTATAGAATTTTCTGAAAAACTAGAAAATTATTAAAAAAATAAAAAAAAATTTTTTTTTTTTGAAAAGCTAAAAAATTATTAATATTATAAATTATTTTTTGAAAAACTGGAAAATTATTTTCTTAAAAGAGAACATTTTTTTTGCAAGAACATAAATATTTTCTTAAAAGATTGAAATTTTTTTTTAAAAATTAAAATATTTTCTGAAATATTAGAAAGTTTCCCTCTATGATAAAAGTATTTTCTGATAAAATAGAAACTTTTGTTTCAAAGTTTGCCATTAATTTTAGTTAGATGAATTAAAAATTATTGACATAATTTTTATGTCAAATGAAATTATTGATGAAATTATTGAAAAATGATTTGTATGAAATTATTGACATAATAAAAAAAAAATTTATATTCATTAAAATAATCTTTTGTAATATGTTTTAAAAATAAAATGAATACATCTAAATATTAAGCTATTATTCTTATATTATTATTAGATTTGCTTCATATATGGAATTACATTAGTAAATAATTCTTAATTGAATTATTGAATAATAAGATTGAATTGATATTTTAGGCTCGAGTGGGGATTGAACCTACGCAAGTTAAAAAGTATCCATGAGCAGTAGTTGACAATCTAAACCATATGTTAGGGGATGTACCGTATCAGTCATGACATCAAAGTGGATACTACAAGTCCGGCTTGAACAAAATTAAACAAGGGAGGGCTCGATCTCTGACGCATACGAATTGAATTAAACTATCTTCACTCAAGTGATAGTACTTCACTTGCTAGTATGCATTTCGGTCAATAGCGTGTCTTCTAATTCTGTTAAGTTTAAAAAATTACTAAGTTTATTTTTTTTTACTTCTCAGTTTTCTATTTTTACTAAATCGTTAGTTCCTTTTGATTCTTCTCTTCGTTATGGATGGAAACGCAATACTAAAGTGAAAGCATGATATTCAAGTAAGTACTAAATTTTTTTTATTAAAATTTTATAACTATGTTATTTTATTATATAGATGATCAATAGTATATTGATAATGTTAAATAGTATTATTTATAAAGCTGCTGAGCTGTGTTAATCTGTATATTTAATTAACCAAGAGAAAGTAAATTGTTTTGTTCATTTTAATTAATTATTTTTATTCTGTTAATAATAATAAAAGTTACTCATCTTCTTAGTTACAAATTAGGAATAGTTATTATTTTTTTTTTTCACTACGAAATCTAAATAAAGCTAATATTTGTTAAATTAACTTTCTATTTGTTAAAGGAACGTTTCATATTTGTTTTTGTAAAAAGGTTTATTTTAGCCAGAACTCAGGGGTGTAAAAACTTTGACTTTGAAAATAAATTCTTAATCGTAGTAATCGAAAAGAGTTATGAACATTATCATAAACATTTTAACTGTGTGCTGTTAATTATTTTTCTCGGTGACTCAAAATTTTATTATTTTTTTATTGTAGGAGGGAAACCGAAACGGATTGTCAGCTGTAGTCATTGTTTTTGAAGGTTTTCAACTTTCATCAGGGACCTACATTGTCAAAAAACTTGCTTTTCATGCCGTGAAAGATAATCCCATTACCGGAGTGTGTACGTTCCAACCACTGTTCCCGTTCGATGAACTTCCAACACAGCAGAAAATGCAATATTCTCGGATAGTTAGAAATATTCATCAATTAGATTGGAACCAAGGAGAATTACCCTACTGTAAATTTCATACTATGTTGAATTTTTTGTGTGATATGTATTCACATATCTATGTGAAAGGACTTGAGAAAAGGAAATTTTTAGAAATTCTAACCGGCAGAGTGTGCTACAGTTTAGAAGATTTTGGCTGTCCTAAAGTAGATGAACTGATACCAACTTTTTCTTCGTGCACTGTACATCCACCAGATTTTAAACATTGTGCTCTCGTTAAGGCGAAAGCATTTGGACGATTTCTACAAGACCTATAAATAGGACAAGCACTCGGAATTCAAGATAAAACTGTTCCTGGAAGTAATATAGTAGATCTTATAAATGACTTTTTGCGAAATAGAAAATCAGCTTCAGTGGGGGAGTATTTTTAAAACATTAAGCGATGTTTAATTACCAGCACATTTAGATGTAAATAAAAAAATTGTATAGTAAAAATAAAATTCTTAAAAAACCTGTGATGTATGCTCGCAGAAGTGCTTGGGTGAAACTTTGAAAAATTATTACCAAACTAAAAATATCTTCAGAAAAAATTAGAAAATTTTGTTAAAAAGTTTGAAATATTTTTACAAAACTAGCAAATTTTTAACAAAACTATAAAATATTTTCTTGAAAGAAACAATTTTTTGTAAGAACATAACTATTTTATTAAAAGATAGAAAAATTTTAACAAAAAGCAAAAATATTCTTATAAAAGAGAAATTTTTTTTGTAAAAACCTGAATATTTTCTGATAAAATAGAAATTTTTTTTTAAAAAATTGAAATATTTTTATAAAACTAGCGAATTTTTTAACAAAAAGTTAAAATATTTACTTGAAAGAGAAAATTTTTTTGTAAAAAGATAAATATTTTCTTAAAAGAGAAAATTTTTAACAAAAAGTAAAAATATTTTCTTAAAAGAGAAAATTTTTTGTAAAAACATAAATATTTTATTAAAAAATAGAAAATTTTGTTAAAAAGTTTGAAACACTTTTTCATTGTGAATACTTAATACTGCTTTTATGGTTGCTATTTTGTTTGGTAGAGGTAGGTAACGGCTTGCTCCCCTCAAAGGATTATATGTTGCTGTAAACATCTCCATATGTTGCTGTAAACATCTCCATATGTTGCTGTAAACAAGTTAATATCAATTTTTTCCTTTGTTCTCTATTATTACTTACAAAAAAATAAATAAATATATGATCTTTCTTTCAAAAATCTATTTTATATCACAAACAGTAACAATTTTAACTATATACACATATTGAAATCGTCATAAGTTTTCAAAAATCCTCGAAACGTAAATATTCAACAAGTAATTTAAAGTTATACAAAAATTAACTTGTCAAATTTCAAAAATAAAATTTGCTATTTTAAACAAAAATAAAAAATATTTTCTTAAAAGAGAATTTTTTGTAAAAATATAAATATTTTCTTAAAAGATAGAAAATTTTTAACAAAAATGTAAAATATTTTCTCAACAGAGAAAATTTTTTGTAAAAACATAAATATTTTCTTAAAAGATAGAAAATTTTGTTAAAAAGTTTGAAACATGCTTAAAAAAATAAAAATTTTTTAGTCAAAAAGAAATAAAAAAGCTACAATATTTCCTGCATAACAATATTTATATGTAAAATTTTATAGTAATGACATGAAAGACACTATATTTAGTTTCATTCTTTTTTTATTTTTTCATGTAGGAATAGGCATTCCTGTTGTAAAATCCGGGAGGCTTCCACATTCACAAATAACACTCACCAATGAGTCCCAGGATGTAATGGAAGCCTCCTGGATTTTACAACAGGAATGCCTATTCCTGCACGAAAAAATAAAAAAAGAATGAAACTAAATCTAGTGTCTTTCATGTCATTACTATAATATTTTACATTTAAATATTGTTATGCAGGAAATATTGTAGCATTTTTATTTCTTTTTGACTAAAAAGTTTTTATTTTTTTAAGCATGTTTCAAACTTTTTAACAAAATTTTCTATCTTTTAAGAAAATATTTATGTTTTTACAAAAAAAAATTTCTCTTTTATAAAATTATTTTTACTTCGTGTTAAAAATTTTCTATCTTTTAAGAAAATATTTTAACTTTTTGTTAAAAATTTTCTATCTTTTAGGAAAATATTTACTTTTTTTACAAAGCATTTTCTCTTTTAAGAAAATAATTTTTCTTTTTGTAAAAAATATAAAATTTTATTTTTGAAATTTGACTAGTTAATTTTTGCATAACTTTAAATTACTTGTTGAATATTTACATTTCGAAGATTTTTGAAAACTTATGATGATTTCAATATGTGTATATAGTTAAAATTGTTACTGTTTGCGATATAAAACTGATTTTTGAAAGAAAGATCATATATTTATTTATTTTGTTGTAAGTAATAATAGAGAACAAAGGAAAAAATCTATATTAACTTGTTTACAGCAACATATGGAGATGTTTACAGCGACATATAATCCTTTGAGAGCAAGCAGTCACCTACTGTTTGTCTAAGATAGGTACTTTGCCAGACATTCGTCTGGAGCTGTGGCTGTGACTATGGTAACGAGGTATGATTATTTCAAGTAAGGGTGCGGAGTCCCTCTTTAGGACAAGAGTGGCGCTAGACTTAGTCCGATAGGGGGACAGCAATCCCCCGACAGGGGGACTAAGATAATTTTGAAAATAAGCAATACTTTTTAATATACGAATAATAATTAATATGATATACACATTTTTGTTCTGGTGAAGAATTTATCATGATATTTTATATAAAATTTATGAATAAAGAAAAAAAAATAAAGGTGATATCTGAATAAATAAAAAGTATATGCACATCCAGCATAAGATTCTACAATGTTCTACTCGAACAATAAAAAAAATTATGCACAACTAGAAAAAATTCCAAAGATATCCAAAGAGCAAATTAAAAGCAGTTTAGATATTTTTGTAACAGAGATATTTTTTAATTTAGCATACTTAACTAATAACTAGGCACTAGTAACTAGGCATTTAAATTTTATTTTAATTTGAACATTAAATTTTTTAAAACTAGAGTATTTTAGAAACTAAATAACGTGTCATCTATATTAAAACAAAACTATAATTTGATTTACTTAAACATAATAGTTTTCTCCTTTACGCTTCAGTTCCACTTGTTAAGAAACTCAAGAATATTGTTAAATAATACTATCTCGATAAATAACTTGATAAATGAAATTTAAAAAAAATTGTACATTGGTAAATTATTTAAGATTGGGTAAAAATTTTTTTTTAATCAGTTGAATCATTTAAGTCAACCAGAGCTAAAAAGAAGATGTTAAAATGATCAAAAACCAGTTTATTTGCAAGATGAAGCTGTTAGAAGTGATAAAAGATAAATGTCTTTCTTATCTTTCCATAAAAAATTAAATAGCTAATAAATAAATTTATGATTTTAAAAGTTAAATCGCTAAGACCAAAAAACCTTTAGAAGTTATTTTTGTAGGAAGAACTATAACCTGTAATTTTAATAAAAATAATAGAAATAATTGACTGTGTATAGTTGAGATTTATAATATTAAATTTTTGGTTTCCTAATGTAATTTAATTCGACTTTTAGGGTATCTTTGGTCATATATATCGACTATTTTATCTAAATATATTTTCTTGCTCTTCACCTTGAATGTATTTCTAACAGCATGAGATTTTGGAATCTTTTTTTTATCTTGCTAGCCCTCATGTAATTTTTAATAATAATAATAATAATATATATATATAACTAATATAACTTAATTTTCTTCGTTTTTCTCTTTTTTTTCTCTTTGTTTTTTTGTGCTATGTTATAGTGATCATATTTAATGCAGCTTTAGCGCTTGATATTATCTACTATTAACTTACTTTCGTTTTCATTTTGCTCCCGTTTTGTTCGGTTTTCTAATTTCGTGTGTTTAGGGCATTGCTCTTTGAGCCTAATTTTTTGATTTCAGCAGTAGTAATAATTTGGCGCCTATGCAAAACGAGCAGTCCTGTTTCTTCTATTTATTTATTATTATTATTATTATTGTTATTATTTATTTTATTTGAAATTATAATTAATTTTCTTAAATTATTTTAAATGTATAATTAATTATCAAACTTATTAATTACAGACTTTAAATTACCTTGCGCACATCCATTATCGGGCCCATCCAAGGTAACTAAACAATTTGACGCGCTTCAGTATTGCAGTAAGAACGTGCCATAAGATATCACTTTATTTATGCTTCTGTTTTCATAGTTTGTAATCTGGCAATCTTATTACGTAAATATTTTAAATCATTCTTGAATGATGCCGGTACGAGTAAGTTCATTGAAATTCGCTCCTCACTATGCAGATTTCCTCTCGTGTATTGTTCTATAATCTCTTTAAATTTTGTTCTTTGCTTGTTATTTTTTTTTTTTTTTTTTTTACCTAATGTGTTCTAATTTCGTTTCAATTTTTTTGAGTGCTCCTCGCACTATTGTATTGATATATTTTGCTTTGACTATATTGATACAATATTAGAAAGCACTCCTTTTTGCGGATATAATCGTGTGAGCTGATGATGAGATTATATCCTTTCTTTATTTTGTTTTCCAGTTTTTTAATATTTTTTTTCCCTCCATTTTTTCTCAATTTTTTAGCTTATTTTATGAGTTCTATATACTTGCAGCTTATGCGCAGTTAATATAACTTATTAATTTTCTTCGTTTTTCTCTTTTTTTCTCTTTTTTTTGTGCTATATATATATATATATATATAATAACAGAGCTTCATCTCTGTTATCAGTAGTGTATTTAGCTTTAATAATGCAGTCGTAAGCCATGTTACACACAAAAAATCTTTATTAATGGTAGTAGGCTGGTATCGATAACACTTAACATCCACACTCCGCAAGGGAGGGGGTGGACAAGACTTTGGACAATTCCGGAACAACTTTTCAGGATCACAACATGATGGAAAAAGCCATGCGAAAAGCATTGCTCTCGCTTTTATACTAACACAGATTTGAGTAAACAGGCACAGTCGTTGGCATTCTTGTATCCTTACGCATTAAGGAAAATCATTTCATGCTTCCTTATATGGAAGTAAAAGGGGGAGAGATTCTATAAATAACTCAATCGTATGTTTATCAGCCTTGACTTCCCAAAATAGAATCTCTCTACGCTTATTCTTTAACAAAGACATTTTATGAAAACGAAAGAGATTTAATTCTTTTATTAATACAAAAGTATTATAATTTTTGTATTACATCCCCCCCAAAAAAGATTTTTGGCAAGCCAAAAAGAAATCATAATAAAATTTAGAATTCTCTGAACTTTTAAAATTTATGTTGGTACGACTGTTCCTTTTCACTACTACAAATAACATTTTTTCAATTATCTGTAAAGAAAACAACTATATACAATAATAACACTAAAAACATGATAATACAATTTATCTGTTTAGGCAACTAAACAGAAAGAAAAATGTAACATATTTTTATAACTAATCTACTAAAATTTTCAATTTTTTTTTTTTTTTTCACACAAAAATATACAAAATTTTTATGGAAACGAACTGGACAACAAGTGTCTTAAATCAGAATTTAAGATTCTGTATGATTAAAGGGGTTATTTACTTTATGAAAATCTGTATTCCCCGTTAAAATGGAGGAAAACAGAATTTCATGAAGCACAGTGATATTGAGAGATCCAGACGGGTCAATCCAAAAATATTTTATAATACTTTTCTCAACTTGAGAAAAAAAAAGTTCAACTTTCATCGCCCTCACATCCAATTGATGTTGAGGTTAATCTCCACACGCGATTCGGATCTCCCAAAAAAAATATAGGGTGTACTTCTTCCATTGAAGAAAGTAACATATTTTGTTTTGTTTTGTACACTATTCATGATTTAATTTCAACATTTGTGGGTTGTTATATTTCCTAAGATTTGATACATGTACTATTTCAAAATTTTGTTTACTTAAACAATTCTTTTTATTTATTTTGTAATTAGCTTCTGAAATTTTTTGAAGAATTTTATACGGTCCACTAAAAGGAGGTGACAACTTCCTCGTATTAGGATAAGTAAATTCTTCAAACATAACTAATTCGTCAGTTTTAAAGTCTATATCTAAAAATCTAGCATCATAGTAAATTTTATTTCTTTCATGATATTCTTTAGTTCTTTGAATTGCTATTTTTTTAGCTTCCTCAACAGGTGGATAGATTACTTCATTTAAAGGATTTTCATAGGGGAGTCTACCATGCATGAGGTATGCAGGTGGAAATTTTGTCACAGAATGGGGAGTTAAGTTATAAGTATTGACTATATCTTTTAACAAAGTAGGCCATGGAGTTTTAGTAGGTTTCTCATTGATTTTACACTTTAAACGTGTAATTATTGTTTGACCAAGGCGTTCTACCTTGCCATTTGACTGCGGATGATGTGCAGTTGTCAATAATTGTTGAATCTTATATGTTTCAAAAATTTTTTAAAATGAGAAGACGTAAAGGCGGCGTTTCGATCACTCAACAAGGATTTAGGTATTTGATTTTGAAAAATTTGATGTAAAAAATTAGTATACGTTTCTGAACTAATGGATTTTGACGCAAAAGCCCAAATGTATCTTGTTAGGTGGTCAATAATTAAAGTTAAATATTTTTTTGTTGAATTATAATAATTCAATCCACCAACACTATCTATTGCTATTAAGTCAAAAGACTGATTCACAGGGGGTAAGGATTGTAATAATCCAAATCTTTTTCGTCGCGGTTTTTTATTTAATTGGCACGTATGACAATGTTTACAAAATTTTGTTATATCTGATGTTATGTTATTCCAATAATAAACAGGGGTTATTAAATTAATCATTTTCTGCACTCCTGGATGGTTAAATTTATTATGAGTAATTTGCAGAAGTTTTAATCTCAACGAAAATGGAACAACTATTTTAGTAAAATTTTTCTTACGTATACATAAAACATCATTGATATCAACAAAATTACCTTGTAAGTTATCTTTACTTTGAGCTTCAATTATTTCATTCAATTTTAACAAATGTGAAACATGAACATTATTTTTACTATTACATTTGACAAGTGAATGTGTTGCATCTCTTGAAAGCCAATCTGCTTCAAAATTAGTAGAACCTTTTGTGTATTTAATATCATATTCATACATACTTAACAATAATGACCATCTAAACAATCTACCTTTTAAATTTTTAACATTTTTTAGCCAAACCAAAGCAGCATGGTCAGTATGTATGGTGAATTTCTGGCCAAACAGGTAATGATGGAATTTATTTAGAGAATCGACTATAGCAAGACATTCAAGTTCTGTAATTGCATAATTTTTTTCATAGTCTCTTAAGGAGCGAGAATGAAAAGCTACAGGATGCAATACACCACATTCATCTGTCTGTTTTAACACAGCTCCAATTCCAATTAACGATGCATCAACAAAAAGCTGACATTCATGAATAGGATTAAAAATTTTCAAAATTGGTTTACAAATAATAGCATTTTTTAACAGTTCAAAAGATTGTTGACATTTTTCTGACCACACCCATTTTACATCTTTCTTTAACAAGTTGTTTAAAGGATGTCGAATATTTGCATAACTATCAATAAATTTATTGTAAACATTTATTGATCCAAGAAATCTTTGCAATGATTTTACATTTTTAGGGGGCATTAATTTTTTAATCACCTCAATATTATGATTATCGGGTGATACAATCCCATTGCTTATTTCATATCCTAAAAATTCTATTTGTTTTTGCAAAAATGAACATTTTGAAAGTTTTAATTTCAAGTTTTCTTGTTTACAAATATCGAAAATCTTTTTAAGATGGGTTAAATGTTCTTCATAAGAATTAGAAAATATAATAATATCATCAAAATAGTTCGTAGCAAATTTAATTTTATGTTTATTTAAAATTCTACGAATTGTACGTTGAAAAATGCTTGGTGCATTCTTCCAGCCAAAAGGTAATCTTAAGTATTCAAATAGACCGTTGTGAGTAGCGAATGCTTATTTCTCAGTGTCATCAGGATGAATACGAACATGATGATATCCCTGTGATAAATCTATTTTAGAAAAATAACTACTATTAGACAATTTTTCAATTAAAGACTGTATTAAAGGTAGAGGTTCAGAATCTGTTTTTGTAATTTGGTTTAATTTCCTAAAGTCAATACATAAACGACTCTTTTTATATTCATCTTTTTTAAAGACTAAAGTTACAGGGGCAGCATAAGGGGATGAACTTTCTTTTATAATGTTATTTTTTAACAATTCCTCTATTTGTAAATCAATTTCCTGTTGTTGTTTTGGGGATGTTTTGTACGGCCTTAGAGATATAGGTAAATCTGAGGTTAACCTGACTCTTTGTGGTTCCATTCTGATTTCTCCCACGTCGTGTTTATGTTTTGCAAAAATATCATCATAACTTTTTAAAATTTCTTTTAAGTCCTCATTTTGTATTTTGTTCTCATTTTTTATTCTTTCGTCGATATTGACCTGATAATGTGTGCACACATTACCTAGTACTATCTTCGAATCATTTGAAATTTTTGGACCTTCTTTCTTTTTCCTATTTTTCCTTTTCTTTTTATTTTTGTTATCCTTAACATTATCTTTTTCAATGTTTACTTTTACTGAAACATCTTTTTTTTTTATTTTTTCAAAATGTTTACTTTTATTGAAACATCTTAAACTTCTATTTTTTTCAAAATGTTTACTTTTATTGAAACATCTTAAACTTTTATTTTTTTCACCATTTTTAACCCTAACACTTTGAGAATTTTGCTGTCTAATGTGCAAAGATAAGTTGTCACTGTTAGAATTAGCAGAGGTGATCAATCTCTTACCAAATTGAGTAACAACTGGCCCGACACAGTCAATAGACAAACAAAAATCCTTGCAAGTCTGCAACCCTAGTAAAGCATATGGTAAATCAGTATCAATTATAAAAAACTTAGCTGATTTAATAATTTCGCCTATCTTAAGGGGAAACTCACAAATTTTGTTAAGTGTTAATTGTCCTTTCGTTTGGATAACATTTAATTCCTCACATTTTTTAATAGGAATTTTTAGTTTTGACACAAGGTCTTTTGGTATTATATTCAATGTTGACCCGGTATCAACATTCAATAATATCTCTTTTTTTACATTTTCATTTTGTTTTGGTTTTGGACGTCCATTTAAGTATTTATTTTCCACTTTATATCCATTTAGGTATTTATTTTCTACTTGATATCCGGATATTATTAATTGCTATTGTTTATTTGTCATATTTTGAACGTTCATTTCAACAACATTAGGGTTGTTTACACACGAGGATCCCATGTGAAACTGATTCAAAAGTCCTTTCTTCGAACAGTATTTACACTGATTTATTGGGATCTCCTGTGTTGTATGATGTATTTTGGGTTTTGTCACATTCGGGGTTACACTTTTATTTTTAGGACAAGCCGGAGCTTTATGTCCTGGTGCATTACATTTAAAGCACCTAATGTCATATTTAGGGTTTTCCATTTTCTTCATGTATGGTCCCTTGTTATTTTGAAATTTATTTTTATCTAAGTCACTTTTAATTTTTTCATAGATTTAAAGTTTTTGTTTAAATTCAAAAAGATTATTGGCTCCATAAAGAATTGATTTATTATTTGTTTGGTCTGGTATTCCTTGAATCATGTAAGTGATTAGAGCTAAGTCATCAATATCACTTTGAGTGGCAATTTCTTTCATTTTAAGGAAATACTCTTGAAGAGTTTCATTATATCTTTGCTTTCTTTTTTGCAACATTGCATGTATTTCTGCACTATTACAATCAAATCCAAACTCTTCAAGCAAAAGATTTTTTAATTTTTCATATGAATTTAAACAATTTTCACTTCTTATTAATGTTAAGGCATTACCCTTTAAACATCTTTTCGCAAATAAAAATTTTTGCATATCAGATAATTTAAATAAATTGGCATGAGTTTCAAAATTTTCAAACCAAGAATTAATATTTTCGTGTTTTTCTCCTTTAAACATAGGAGTAACTGCTTCAATATCCGAAAAATTTACTATTAATTTAGTTTCTGTTTCTCTATTCTTTATATCCTTGTTAGAATTTTGACTATAGGATGCCATATCTTTATCAGTATAAACATGAGTTTGTATTTCTTTATCAACATATATTTTAGTATTTAAACTAACTTGTGTAAATTGACTTACACAAGTTTTAATTGGTAAATGTGATTCAAAATCAGTTTGAGTTTGTTTACTTTGAAACTGATTAGTTTCATCCTCATCTTCAGAGGGATTTTCCATTACTATCGAATTTTTTAAGATATCAAAATCACATAAACAAGTTAAAATGTGCTTTGCAATTTCATCTTTATTTCCTTCACTGGAAATATTTAAAATGTCTGAAATTTTAACTAATTCCGAAAAATTGAAAGTATTACAAGTTTCTTGTAATTTGTTTGAAAATTCTTCATCGTTAGGTTCAAAAGAAAATTCTGAAAAATTTAGAATTTTGTTACGGTTTAATCTAGAAAAATCATTAGGAAACAAAAGTTTAAATAATAACTTAATTTTGTTTGCCGTCACTAATTTAATTGACGTTTGAATCACATTTATTTCTTTCAAAAACATTTTAAATGCACGATAAAAAACAATATTATATCATCATTTTAAAGAAAAGCAATATAAATACAAGAAATGCAATCAAACTCTTAATAAAATTCTATTCAATTATTGAAATAAAAATGTTAGAATACTATTCATATCTAATATCACTAAAATATTTTATCATACTAGTGAGAAAGAAAAATAAGAGGATAAAAAAAATATATATATCTACAGTATTTTCTTTTCTGCACACTGTTCTTTGACCTTCATGACTTTTTATGTTGAAGAGAAACAAAAAATATTATCCTTTTTTTTTTTTTAACGCGTACATTCACTTTTGTTTTCACAATTTGAGCACTACGGAATTGTAGGGTCATCGGTCATTTCCAGATTGGACACTGTAGGGTCATCTCGATCAACACTATGGGTTTCAGAGAGGCATGTGACGAGCTCGAGCCAACGTCAGCATTCTCACTGCGATGAGGTGTACAGGTAGTGAACTCAATCCTTTCTTCTTTCGTTTTTCACTGCGGACTAGGCACTTCTTTCGTCCGGGATGGGCGATTCTCTTTTTTCGTTCCCCGGGGGATGATGGATGAGGTTTTCTCAACGTTGTAGTCAGCCGGAAAATAGATAACAATGGTTTCCTCAGCAAGTAACCATCCTGGCGTCTTATAATAACAGAGCTTCATCTCTGTTATCAGTAGTGTATTTAGCTTTAATAATGCAGTCGTAAGCCATGTTACACACAAAAAATCTTTATTAATGGTAGTAGGCTGGTATCGATAACACTTCACATCCACACTCCGCAAGGGAGGGGGTGGACAAGACTTTGGACAATTCCGGAACAACTTTTCAGGATCACAACATGATGGAAAAAGCCATGCGAAAAGCATTGCTCTCGCTTTTATACTAACACAGATTTGAGTAAACAGGCACAGTCGTTGGCATTCTTGTATCCTTACGCATTAAGGAAAATCATTTCATGCTTCCTTATATGGAAGTAAAAGGGGGAGAGATTCTATAAATAACTCAATCGTATGTTTATCAGCCTTGACTTCCCAAAATAGAATCTCTCTACGCTTATTCTTTAACAAAGACATTTTATGAAAACGAAAGAGATTTAATTCTTTTATTAATACAAAAGTATTATAATTTTTGTATTACATATATATATATATATATGTGTGTGTGTGTGTGTGTTAATAATTATTTTTTTTATTAGAATAAATAATTATCATTAATAAAAATTAAGTTTCTATCTAAATTCTATTTTAATGGTAACATCGAAATATTTCACGACTTTCAATTCGCTCAAAATGTTATAATTAATATTATTCATAAAAGTAGCATAGCAATCAGTAATAGTAGTAAAAATATTTATTTTAATAATAACATGATTAAATCAAATTATATAAATTTTTACACAGTTTTATTTTTATATATTTGTAAATCGCACAGAAAATTGAAATTTAATTTAAACGCGTATACAATATATCTAATATATCGTCCAAAAAACTTTTCCAGTGAAAATTAAATAAAAAAAAATTAGTGACTATTGTTTAAATGGATGCAAATACAATGTTATGCAAAGCGAAATTATAATTTAATCAACAACAAAAGTAAATATTTGAGCTAATGTTTACAAAATAAAAATAATATATGTTTCGAAACCTATGCCTATGTAAATTTTTGAATAGTTTTTTTTTCCCATATGCTATATTATTAGAAAATTGTTTCATACAATAGCCAAAAGTTTTAACAAAGCTAGGCAATTATTCTTACTTTTCATTTTTCAACGAAAAATGTTAAATGAATAAAATTTTAGTTAAAATATGAAACATTATTTTTATTTTTTATATTTGCAAAGGAGTTTAATGCTTTTTTTTTTTTTTTTTTTCTTTGTAAATGCATAAATATTTGATTTCTTTAATGGAAATTTAAATAAGTTGTTTAAAAATAAATCAGAGCAAAGAAATTTTGGTATTAATACGTTCAATACGATACAATGGGTTCGCGATTTCTTTGTACTTTATATTAAATTTTAAGAAAGAACTATTATTAGCGATTTTTCGAATAAATTTCGAACAAAATTTTACATCGATAGTAATATTTAATTCTGATAGAATATAGTAACTGAAGCATAAAACGTAAGAATAATAATAACAGTGCTCAAATGAAAAACTGTATAACCCGAATAACTTATGATTTAATGAACGGGTTTTTTCGTACTAGCCATCAATCTTAATGGTTGGAGGTCATAGCCTTAAATATGAATAAGTACAAACAATATTTTAAGATAAGAAATACAACACAAAACTGCAATATGATAAATAATGTCCCATTTGTCATGTCAGGAGAGTGGTGTGAAGTTCCTTCATAATAATAGCCTCATAATAATAGTTCCATGATAATGATGATAATATCTCAATCTCTTCATATCTCAAGCACGTTTTGAGTGAATCGAAAAATTTTCATACAATTAAAAAATTCGTTTATCCAAAGGTAATACCATGCAAAAAATATAGTTTTAAATAGTTATAAAATATTTAATATTTTTTATAATATGCGTTGGAAAAATTTTGAATCCTAAATTTTGATATCCCCGTATAGTAAATGGCGACTGATGCACTGTAAATCTATCGAGTGGCAAAGTCCTCTATGTTCCCATAACAAATCAGTACCTCTGGGGCTACTGATCCAGGAGTTTCCTTGTCTTCTGGATTGGTTCAAAATTACAAGGCTACGGAGTTGAACATTAGTAGTCGTAAACCCGAAAATTGTGTCGGCTGTTCAACGACGGATAAAATAATATAAAATGAAATAGTAATATATACAAATTCCTATATAATTTTATGGAAGGTAATTTTAAACTGTAAAATGCAAAATTTGAATGAAATCGGTTGAGTAATTTGAGATAAATAAAATTTTAAGCAAACCGACTTTTTTAAAATTTGATAACTCAGAAACTAATCGATCGATTGTTCTGAAAGTTTGTATTTTGAAATTAAAATGATGTAAAAATATGTTGAACATACAATTCAATATATTTCACTATTATTTAATAAACTAATAAAAAATAACAAATGATTATTTAAAATTATTTTTGCGTAAAAATTTGTGTATAAATTTTTTTTTGTATGCAAACATTTTTCAATACACTCAAAAAGTTCTCGAGATAATGGGCAATAATCGAAGAGTGCAGATAAAATTAAAGGACCCAAACTTTCCATCTCTCTCTTTACCATAACTTCGAACCATATCTTCCAGATTGCGGCTATTTCCGCATTTTGAAAATTAAAAACCTAAAACTATAGAAAAAATTGTATGTTTATCCAGAACAAAATGCGTTTTTGTGTTCAATTTCGTATCTTAAAATATGGTATTGACTCTTTGTATGTGAAAATACAATTAAATCAAAAGTTAATCAAGGTGTTCCTTTTTTCCATTCATACACTGTATATAAAATAAGTCAATGATAATCTGTTATGTTGATTAATCTATATTGCACCCCTGCCCATGCCCGACAGGGGTGCAATCGCCCCCCTGACCCCCCTACTGGCGCCGCCCTTGCTTTAGGACTGGTTTCAGCAAGAGAAAAGGGGACCTCTTCATCGAAGCTACCCTTCCTAAAATGCCCTCTTCTTGTTTCCATACCCTCAGACTGCTGCAGACTTAGTGGCGGTCAGAGTACCTATCTTTGACGAACAGTACCTCTACCAAACAAAATAGCAACCATAAAAGCAGTATTAAGTATTCACAATGAAAAAGTGTTTCAAACTTTTTAACAAAATTTTCTATTTTATCAGAAAATATTCGTGTTTTTACAAAAAAAATTTCTCTTTTAAGAAAATATTTTTACTTTTTGTTAAAAATTTTTAGTTTTGTAAAAATATTTCAAATTTTTTAACAAAATTTTCTAGTTTTATTCAGAAGATATTTTTATTTTTGTAATAATTTTCTAGCTTTTCAAAAAATTATAAATATTTTTCTGAAACTTTTTGCATTAATTATTAAAAGGTGTAATTTTTTCTTGATAATATAAACTTTGTTCACCTGTGAAAATGATCAATAAAGACAAAATATATTTTATAAAAATAAATAACATTTTATTCAAAGTTTCACCCAAGCACTTTTGCAAGCATACATCACAGGTTTCTTAAGAATTTTATTTTTACTATACAATTTTTTATTTACATCTAAATGTGCTGGTAATTAAACATCGTTTAATGTTTTAAAAATACATTTCTCCCCACTGAAAGACAATTTTAAAAACAAAATTTTATATTTTTTCAGAAAATATTTGTTTTTACAAAAATATTTCAGTTTTAAGAAAATATTTTAACTTTTTGTTAAAAAATTTGCCAGTTTTATAAAAATATTTCAAACTTTTTAACAAAATTTTCTATCTTTTAATAAAATATTTATGTTTTTACAAAAAAAATTTCTCTTATAAGAAATTATTTTTACTTTTTTGTTAAAAATTTGCTAGTTTTATAAAAATATTTCAAACTTTTTAACAAAATTTTCCATCTTTTAATAAAATATTTATGTTTTTACAAAAAATCTTCTCTTTCATGAAAATATTTTAACTTTTTGTTAAAAATTTGCTAGTTTTGTAAAAATATTTCAAACTTTTTAACAAAATTTTCTAGTTTTTTCTGAAGAAATTTTTAATTTTTGCAATAATTTTTTCAATGTATTAATATAGCGATTTTTCACTTACGGTCTCTTTTCTTTATGGTGACTCTGTGTACGTCACCGCTTCAGGAAAGCATTTCCGACCCCACATTGCTATATGATTTCGAGTCGTCAGGATGCCCCCTACCCCTCTCAGAAGTTCTGAAACGCTTAACTGAGACACCCTGTATATATGTATGTATATATATATATATGTATATATATATGTATATATATATGTATATATATATGTATATATATATGTATATATATATGTATATATATATGTATGTATATATACTATATACATATATATATATATGTGTATATATACAGTTGACTCGCGTTATAACGACCCCATCGGGACTGCCCCAATCTTGTCGTTATATCAAATGGTCACTATATCAAAATGAGCAAATTTCCTTTGAAAATCGGTCACATAATGGTTTTAAACGTCATAATGCATGTATATACTATTTGTGGTACTATACATGTTATAAACCAAAAGAGGATACGATACATAAATTAATAAAACGTAATGACATTTTAACAATTGAATTATAACTGTTAACAATTAAGAATTTTATTTTAAAGTACAGATTAAAAAACATAGTATGACAAAAAAAAATCTAGTTTCTAAGGAATAAATTTTTTGATGTACATAATTTGCGGTGTATAATAACGAATTTTTTTTTTATGTACACAATTTGCAGTATTATAAAGAAGAGTAAACCGAGGAACATAAACGAGGCTTCATTAGACGAAGACATAAATTTTTTGATGTGCATTAATTTGTTGAAGTTACATGTTTTAAGTTTTTGTAAAAAAATTGGAAATTGAAGTTTGACGTAATTTTGAGTTCTGGAAAAGCGCTATTTCCAAACTGTTAATTTTCTCCAAATGGTCATCTGAATTTAGGTCAAACTCAAAAAAATCCCTTAGTGTGTTTATTGCTTCTGCAGCTTGTTTAAGTGAAGGCCTTTCCTTCGGCAAAACACTAATTTCCTCGTCGGATGAAGCCTCGTCCATATCTTTATTTAACAATCCGTTTAAAATCTCCTTCTCTGTTAACTCCTCTGTACATTGCGGGTGGGTCACCACTTGGATCAGTCTGCGTAGGGACCGAGGGTGTGCGGTATTGGTCCTCGTTAAACTGTGCTACCGTAAAGTGCTCGACTTTGCGTGCAGGTCGTTGGGCTACTGAAGCAGGGGTGCCATCCCCTCTGCAGAGGATCAAAATTGTGATGGCATGTCTTCGGATCTTCCTCAGGGATGTTTCCCAGACCGTCGCCAATAGCCCATTGTGCAGCTCTAGTGCGACGTAAATAAAACTACAACTACAACTACCTCTGTACATTGTACATCATCGTCGACCTTTGCATATTCGTCAAAGTTGTTCATGGCATCACTCAAATTTACATACGAGGAAAATTCCTTCAGTATTTCATCGTCTAGGTCAAGGTCATCTAAGTGATCCATGTCCTCGCCACACGAATTTTCCTTTTTACAAAATCCTGCTGATCGGAAAGAGTTCTTGATGGTGTTTACTGAAACTTCTTTCCAAGCGGTTTCTACAGTTCGTAGAGCAACCAGCAGATCAACGTCAAATTTCATGTTTTCCACATGAAATAAAATTTTGCGAATCAACATTTTCCTGTAGATTCTTTTGAAGCTGTGGATCACACCTTGATCCATTGGTTGGAGCTCTGATGTCGCATTTGGGGGAAGGTACTCCACTTTTATCGCCTTCAAATTTTTAATTTCCTTTGAATGCGCAGTGCAATTGTCGACAATTATCAAAATTTTTCTGTTCTGTTGATGCATTTTTTTATCAAGGATTCGAAGCCATTCTTCGAACAGCGAACCCGTCATCCAAGCCTTCTTGTTGGCACGATATGCAACAGGTAAAGATTTTACACCCTTAAAACAGCGGGGACGCTGCGAATTACCAATTACAAGCAATAGTAATTTCTCATTACCTGACATATTCGCTCCAAGTAGAACAGTTATTCTTTGTTTGGACCGCGTATTTCCTTTGCATGTTTCACCTTTAAAAACTAAAGATCTATCAGATAAAAGTTTATAAAAAAGTGCAGTTTCATCTGCATTAAAAATATCGTCCTCACTATAGTTTTCCGTTTTTAAAGTTTCTTCCTTGAATATACGCACGGTATCTTTGTTTACTGAAGAGCTTTCCCCGCATATTTTTTTGAACACTATTTCATGCCGATGCTTAAAGTTCTGAAGCCATCCATCGGAAGCTTTGAAGGATTCATTGGGATAGAGTTTTTCAAAAAAAAAAAACGTTGCCTTTTCTTTTAAAGCGTTTCCATCCAGAGGAATGTTCTTGCTGCGCATGCCTTTCATCCAGTCTAAAAAGGCTTTCTCAAGAAGAGGGAATTTTCCATCTCTGAGTCGCATTCTTTCTGGTGCAGCGTTTAAAATGGATTCTCTG
Source organism: Parasteatoda lunata (assembly GCA_949128135.1). NCBI lineage: Eukaryota > Metazoa > Arthropoda > Arachnida > Araneae > Theridiidae > Parasteatoda > Parasteatoda lunata. Next base: position 7,141,574 of record OX421980.1, on the reverse strand, counting down.
TTCTTCACTATTGTGAACAGAGTGCTCTTAGGTATTCCAAATTTTTTAGCGATTTCAGTTTTAGGCATGAGTTTCTCGTCGATGCACTCTAAAATTTTTCTTTTCGCATCAATAGATAAAGCACAACGTTTAGCTACTAAGGGTGGCATTTTTATCAAATGACAAATCAGCGTGTTGAAATGCAAGCTTGCAAAATTAAGAACAGCACACTTTAATCAAATGCAAAAACCTTTTCCAGCTAAAAACAAAATGAAACTGAAAAGGAGAGGCAAAGGAAGGGAAAAGAGATGGGGATGTCGGCAATAGGAGGGGGGAGGCAAGAGTAAACAAACTCACCCGATTCGACAGCTCGTACTCAATGCTCAATGACGTTTGTTGTCTACACACCCCCATACTAGCCGTCTTGACGCCGTGTGAGACCTTCGGATTCTAGGAAACAGGACTTAACAGAGGTGTGCTTGTTCAAGGTCAACCATTCAACCTCACTTTCCAATAGGAAGTTAGAAAAGAGCGGTGTTCAAATGCAGAGAGGGTCGTTATATTAAGAATTGACCTTTTTTACGGTCCTTATAGCAAGAGTAAAATAACGTTATCTTTTATGGATGTGAATTGGGACTCCTTCACAGGGTTGTTATATCACGTTGGTCGTTCTATCACAGGGTCGTTATAACACGAGTCGACTGTATATACATACATACATACATATATATATATATATATATATATATATATATATATATATATATATATATATATATATATATATATATATATATATATATATATATGGGTGATTCTCACGAAATATGACAATTCGGACCCAAAAATTTCTTCAAATTTAAAGTCGTTAAAATAATTTGAAATTTTTTTTTGTATGCTTCCTTAGTTACACTTATTAATATCTTATAGACAGCAGTGTAGTTTATTGACATTTGCTCGGGAAAGAAAATAAAATAGAAATTCACCAAATTTTGAATGCCAGGAAAATGACATATTAGCTTAGAAGTTTAAAAAAAAAGTCATTTTAAGTTAATAGTAGGTAACTCAACTTAAGCCTTTATGTTAGATGGACCATAAATTGCTTAAATTAATTCTTTTTATCCACTGTAGAAAGAATAAAAAAAAAAAAATTTTTGTTGCTGATATGTACAGAATAAAATTGTGGATAATAATCAATCATTAAATAAATAAATAACTTTGATTACATCCAAGCATATTACAATCATACAACTTGGTATTGGGTTAATATTTGCTTTCCCTCCTTACAACATTAGCAGTTAAAAAAAATTTCTGGTAACACTTCAATGTCCTGGCATTCATAAGCCAGGAAAATGACAGCCGGGATAATGACAAATTCGCCATATTATAGCATATAACTTTACTTTAATTAAATATTTTGGCCTAAGACGTTTATATTCTGTAGAAAACAACAGAATTTCTAAAATAACTCAGATAAATCTATGTAGTTTATGTTATTAATGGTTTCAAGAAGCCAGGAAAATGGCAACACAAAAACCTACTTACCTTGAAAAATTTTTTGAAATAGATTTTGAACCAGAAAATTGGTTCTTTATTCATGCAACAAGGCATGTTCATAAAGGAGGGTATCTAATCAATCTATTAACATAAGATATTGATTGCTGGCTCTATCTATTTTGGTTATAAACCACTAAATAAAAGTAGCCAGGAAAATGACAGATTTTCTTGGGACAAACAAATTATTGACAGAAAAAATTAATTTAAACGAAGATTTTGTAAATAATACCCTCTGCGGATATTCTAGAAATGCTTACACACGTTGAGATAAAAAAAAAATTAGATATTGAAAAATTTATCGGAAGTTTTGAAGCTAGTTATTAATGGAAACATTGTTCGGGACATGCCAGGAAAATGACATTTTGAAGTTCAATTAAATTTTTTAACTATACAAAACAGTCAATGCTAGTTCAAAATAATTTTAAAATGCTAACAGCAATGCTATTTATTAATTTTTTTTAAAAAAAGTTCTTTTTGTATTATAATATTAGATCTTGGAGCAAGGGACAGTGAATTGTCATATTTCGTGAGAATCACCCATGTATGTATGTGTGTGTGTGTATGTCTGTATGTGTGTGTCTGTATGTGTATGTATGTATGTGTATGTATGTATGTATGTGTATGTATGTATGTGTGTGTATGTATGTATGTGTGTGTATGTATGTGTGTGTATGTATGTATGAAACTAACTAACTAAGAAAAAAGAGTGCTTTCTAATATTGTATCAATATGGCCAAAGGAAAATAAATCAATACAATAATGTGAGGAGTACTCAAAAAAATTTTACAAAAAATTTACTTCAAATAAAATAGAACACATTAAGTAAAGATATGACGTAAAAGCAGAAAATAAAATGTAAGAAAAAAACAGAATAAAACATAAAACGAAATCTTTAAAGCAAGTAGCGAATTCAAATGAACTTACATGAACGGGAAATTTTTCAATATGGTTTAAAATATTTTCATAACAAGATTGCCAGTTTAAAAAAATATGAAAACAGAAGCGCAAATTGAGGTAAAAGCGTAAATAATGGGGTTTAGTTTTATAGTGCGTTCTTACTGCAGTATTGAAGTTCGTTTGATTTGTTAGTTACCAAGGATGGGCTCGGAAAGGGATTTGCGCAAGGTATTATTATACTGGATAATTTAAAGAAGTTGACAGTTAATAATTTTTGAAAATTAACTTTTATTTAAGAAAAAAAAAAAAAATAGAAAAGAGAAAGAAACTTAAATGGCCTGTTTTGCACATAATTTTAGCCATGGATTTACCCATGGTAAAAATTATAAAAATTTATAATGAAGTTTTTTAATAAATTTATTTATAGTAATATACAATTAACTCAATGATTTAATATAGAATTTATCTACTTTAGTTAGGTATCTGTTGTGTTTTATCAAATTTTGAAGGGGTTTGTCTATTTGTTTTTTGGATAAATAAACATATATATATATATATATATATATATATATATATATATATAAAACTAATAGTGTTCTTTTCTGGAGCGTGCATGCTCAAACTTCGTGCTCCTGTGTTATTCGTACAAAACCTCATGCTATTTACGCCACAGTTTTCAGCGGTAGATTATTTGAAATTTTAATATTTATATTTCATAAAATCTAATAGATAGTAAACATTAAAATCATTATGGAACCTAAATTTTAATTTGTCTTACGTTTTTCTTTTTGTTCAATTTTTAATTGGCGATCGCATAGCTCAAATACGCCATCCGGGGAGAGACCGGTTTCATGCCTTTAGCCCTTCTCCTTTCCCTCTCCTCCTCTTTTCAGTTGTATGGGAATGTACTTAGATATTTTCCCTTTGCTTAATATTTTTCCTTTTTATTTAATAAAAATATTTTTAAAAACTTCCGTGATACTTTTCTTTAGAACTATGTTTAATGTAGTTTTCAGTTCCATATAGTTTTCCAACTTTAAAGATTTTAATCTATATAAAAATCAAGAGAGAAACTAACGTACATCCTTACTCTATGACTCTCCACACGCTAATGGCGAAAACATGCGATGTGTTGCCATAGGTAGAGAGTTCTCCTCTACGCCACCTGCAGCCCATTTCGGTCGCCAATGTAGGTTTAATTTGTATTTAAAGCTATTTTTTACTCAACTATAAAGGTCATACAGTGGTGCAAGTGCTGCGCTAACTACGCCGATCTGCGCCAATTTTGGAAACCTGCGCCTATATGCTCCAAATTGAAGTAGTTGGCTTAAATTGCGCCAAAAAGGATATTTTCCCATGGGTATTGCCAAGTCACAATTTTGCAGCAACCAAGCTACTGCCATGTGGGGGGCTGCTCCGGATTCAGTGGGAAGGATTCTTGTACTCTCATGTGCAACCCTGCTTCCTTTTGCAAGATATTCTCAATTTCAGGCTTTATTTTCTTCCTCAGAAAAGGAACCAAAACTTATCTCAAATTTTTGGGGACCAACTAAACATTGCCAAATTTTAATAGCAAAAGAATATTTTATTTCTATTGTTAATTTCATCGTTATTGAAGTGCCTTCGTCAATGGCAAGCTAATGGCCTTCTTGCGCTATTCTATCTATAGATTAGTACCATGATCTTCGAATTAATTTGGGGACCATTCACTAAGTACATATTTTTATGTTAATCCTCAGAGCTGTCACCAAAGCTTTATAACCTCAAAATTTCCATATCCCTTTTATTCATTTAATTTAATAAAGATTAAAATTAATTGAGTTTCTTTAACGTAAATTTTTTCCCGAGGGACCATCCACTAATTGCATATTGTTTTTAAACATTTAATTTACTTTATTACTTTTTTTTAGTAATATTTTTTTTACTTACTGCATTTTATTATTGTATTATTACTTTCAAAATTTTCAGTGATCTTAATTTGTTTTAGGAAAAAACAAGAGGCAATATTTTAAATAAGTAGTTGGTAATAAGCGAGGGGCTTTCAATATTTTAAATGCAGCAAAAAATCTTATGTTTTTCAGATTTGTCATTCAAAAATACTTTAATTCGTCTCTTAATGATTTGATTTAAAACAATTGATTTAAAATTTTTTAATTATCACAGATTTGTGAAATATTATGAGTGTAGGGGCAATATAATAATTTGCTTCTGACAAAATTTTTTTAGATTTTTCAAATTTTGACAAATTATTTGCTTCAATACTCATTGTATTTGCATTAAAAAATTATTTAATTTTTTTAATCATTTCATTAAAGAAATACTGTACTAGGTAACAAATTTTAATGAAAATTAATTAGGGGCCATTCACTAATTTACATTTGTAATATAAATTTATTAAAGTTTCCTTAATTTTTAAATATTTTTATAAATTCGGTATGATTAATATTAATCTTGTTAATGTTTTGTTGAATATATAATTACAAATAACATTTATTTAAATTTAAGAAAAATACACTTGATAACCTTAAATAATAGTTAAATTAGAGTTTTGAATTACCTTTTACAGAATTAAATAAAGTTATTATTAATTTGAAAAATCGTATGAGGCACTCAATATTGAGTTTATTTAAATTGCTTTTGCCAAAAGCTCTTTTTTTAAGAAATATTTCGACTAAATTAAAAAATTTTTTAGGTTTTTTTCCAAACTGAGACACCATTGATTCACTTGCTGTTTGATGAAATGGTGTCTCTAGTTAAAGCATTGTTAAGGCGTTCTTTAAAGAGTTCTGCTTTTCTTAGTTTGTCAGGAAAGCATTTAAAATCATTAGATGTAGAAAACACAGAAATTTGGAAAAATTCAAATTGAATAGATGTTTGGACTAGATACCACAAAGGCGATGACATCCTTATCTTCAGGGGGGAAAAAATCTATGTATTTAGGTGCCAAGTCATTTTACTTCGCATGCGCAAAAAAGTTATTAAAAGAATTGCCTCTTGAAAATAGGTTACTGCACCATCTTAAAGTGTTGCATCCTATAATGAGAATGGAATACACTTCTATTAAGGGTGATTCTCACGAAATATGACAATTCATTGTCCCATGCTCCAAGATCTAATACTATAATACTAAAAGAACTTTTAAAAAAAAAAAATTTCATAAATAGCATTGCTGTTAGCATTTTAAAATAACTTTGCACTAGCATTGACTGTTTTGTATAGTTAAAAAATTTAATTGAACTTCAAAATGTCATTTTCCTGGCATGTCCTAAACAATGTTTCCAATAATAACTAGCTTCAAAACTTCCTATAAATTTTTCAATATGTAATTTTTTTTATCTCAACCGGTGTAAGCATTTCTAGAATACACGCAGAGGATATTATTTACAAAAACTTCGTTTAAATTAATTTTTTCTGTCAATAGTTTGTTTGTCCCAAGAAAATCTGTTATTTTTCTGGCTACTTTTATTTAGTGGTTTAAAACCAAAATGGATAGAGCCAGCAATCAATATCTTATGTTAATAGATTAATTAGATATCCTCCTATATGAACATGTCTTGTTGCATGAATAAAGAACCAATTTTCTGGTTTGAAATCTATTTAAAAAAATTTTTCAAGGTGAGTAGGTTTTTGTGTTGTCATTTTCCTGGCTTCTTGAAATCATTAATAACATAAACTACATAGATTTATCTGTGTTATTTTAAAAAATCCTGTTGTTTTCTACAGAATATAAAGGTCGTAGGCCAAAGTATTTTATTAAAGTAAAGTTATATGCTATAAAATGGCAAATTTGTCATTATCCTGGCTGTCATTTTCCTGGCTTATGAATGCCAGGACATTGAAGTGTTACCAGAATTTTTTTTTAACTGCTAATACTGTAAGGAGGGAAAGCAAATATTAACCTAATACCAAGTTTATGTATGATTGTAATATGCTTGGATGTAATCAAAGTTATTTATTGATTGATTGATTGATTATTATACAAAATTTTATTCTGTACATATCAGGAACAAAATTTTTTTTGATTCTTTCTACAGTGGATAAAAAGAATTAATTTAAGCAATTTATGGTCCATCTAACATAAAGGCTTAAGTTGAGTTACTTACTATTAACTTAAAATGACTATTTTTTTAACTTCTAAGCTAATATGTCATTTCCCTGACATTCAAGATTTGGTGAATTTCTATTTTGTTTTTTTCCCCGAGCAAATGTTAATAAACTATACTGCTGCCTGTAAGATATTAATAAGTGTAACTAAAGAAGTATACTAAAAAACATTATAGATTATTTTGACGATTTGAAGAAAAATTTTGGTCGAAATTGTCATATTTCATGATAATCACCTTTAAGTTGATAAGATATCTGGCAACAGTAACCCCATCCATTATAAAACCTGAAGAGGCATCTTTGTTACTAGATGAATGGACGAGGTTACGTGGGGAACCAGAAGGTTATTCTTCTGACTCAAATGAATATGCACCAATTGATGTGTTTTGGAAAAACTATTTTGTGAAGAAAGATAATTTGGGAAATATCAAATATCTTCTTTTAACAAAGAGCTTTTTAAAGCTCTTTTGTGCATACCAGTGCCACTAAACCCTACATTCAATTCAATTGTGCATACCACATGGGAATGCTGATGTTGAAAGAGGTTTTAGTGTGAACAAAAAGCTACTTGACAATAGGGCAAGTTTAAATTCGCATAGTGTTAATGGTTTGAGACAAGTTGTGTCGCATATCAACAAAATAGGAGGTTTAAATAACTTTAGAGTTGACAAAGATATGATTAAAGGGGCTCATGCAGCATTTGAAAATTATTCAGCTCGATTAGAGGTTGAGAAAAAAGAAAGTGAGAAGAATGTGGAAACACTGAAATTGAGGAAAGCAGATTGAGAAAGCTGCTGAAATTGATTTTCAAAAAAATAAAAAAATAAATAAAAAATTGAAGGCTTCTCAGGATCTCTTAGTCACAGCTGAAAAAAATATTAAAGATGGGTAAAATAGTAAAGATATGTCGACTATAGAAAGCAGACAAATCCTTTTATCTGAGGCTAAGTCGAGTATAGCAGAATATTTAACAGCATTGGAAGATACCAAAAAGAAACTTAATTTGTTAATGCAGGGACCTCCAAAAAGATGTAAAAATTAATTTATGTTATTAATGAACAAAATTAAAAATTCTTGTTATTAAATTCTTATTTTAATTTTTTTTATTAAATATGCTCCAAATCTTTGTTTTGCTGCTCCAAAATTGCTTTTTTGCTGCTCCAAAGATGATCCAAAACCATGTTTTGCCACTTGCACCACTGGTCATAGTATAATAACAAAAATGGTTAATTTTCCTCATTCTGTTATTGAAATTAAATGTAAAGAATTTTTTTGCATCGGAAGAAAACTCTTATATTTGTGTATTTTATTCGTGTCTGAAAAGATGTGGGAAATTTTAATAAAGAAATAGAATTTTTTGTAGATTTGATGTTAACAAATGAAAATTGTTTCTGCAGGCTTGTATTGACAATAATCTAGAAATGGTTCAATTTCTCGTCGAGAGAGGTTGCAATGTAAATCAAGGTGATAATGAAGGATGGACTCCTCTTCATGCAACAGCTTCGTGTGGTTTTCTAAGCATTGCCAAGTAAGAATTTTGTTACCTTTATTTCTATGTGACTTTACAAAAAATGAAACAGACTAAATATTTCTGTCATCCACAAGGTTTATTATGATAATTTCAAAAGTTATAGAAATGGAGGATATCCTATTGAATCTTAAAATAGGGTTGGGTTTGCAGCTGTTTTCAAAAAGCAAAGTGTAGATGCAAGACTTCTAGCTGAGTGAACAACTGTCTTAATAGTGAAAAATGTGTTTTTAAATTATAGTGGAAAGTCCGGAATCCACCCATGTCTTCTCATCAATAGGTCTTTGAGGTAAACATACCTTGTTTAAAAAAATGGCAATAAATAAATAACCTCAATGTTTAGGTGATAACGTTTTGTTATTTATTAAATAGCATTTAATTAGTGCAAGAATATTTTCTCTGATAAAATGTATGTCAATAAGAAGTATGAAAAAGAAAAGCAAGATAACTTTTTACATTCTCTTTCTTGAATGAAGGCTTGCTTTTTATTATTATTTTTTTTTCTTCAATTTATGTGAAGCAAAGCAGATATTCAGATAAAATTAATATTAAAAAGCAAGCTTAAAAGTAGAAAGAGAAAATCAATCCTATTAAATGAAAAAATATGTAAGAAGCAATGAAATTCAATTAATTTTTTTATTGGAAAGATTTATTATTTAAACCAAAAGTGTAGGTGTTTCTTTCCAACATTACTAATATCATCAATTTTCATAGTTTATTCTTTTTACTGAAATTTGTTTTTCATTAACTTCTCTTTTCAACAATTCTCAAAGTTTCATCAATTCTCTCCCTATTTACACATTTAATGCCTAGTTGAAAAAATTGTAACTACAAGTTTCAATCCTTTCGCCGCCACCTCATTTTGGCAAAATTCGTTAAAAAATCAAAAATTTTTTTTGAAAATGTTTATTTGTTATAGAACTTTATATAGATTCATACCACAGGGATGAGTTTGGTAGAAAACCAAAAATTTTATATGCTAAAGCACCTTTTAAATAAATTAAAAAATTTCAAGCAAGAAAAAAGTGTGTGTAGCAAACATTTATTCACAGAAAGTCAATTGAACACGAATCATAATAGTGACTTTTAAATAGTGTGAATACGAAACAATGGGCGATCTTAAATTGCGTAAATCGGATTTGTGATGTATGATTTTAAATCATATGAATGTAATTTTAAATCACATTTGTATTAGTAGAAATGACTTTTTATTTTAGTAATAGTTAAAATGTTCCATCGCCTAACATTTTTTTCTATTCCTGAAACGCGTGGTGACAAATTTTCCGAAAACGGCGATCGTCCATTCATGTATATTATACAGATCTGCTTCTAAGTAATGATTTGTTTGAAGTAAGATTTATAGGTTAAATTTGATATTCATTTCTTTTTTAGAAAAATATCGAATTCTTTAACATATCATAGTTCTGTAGTAGAGTATTCCCGCAACACAATTCTGTAACATAACATGTCCCGCAGTGGACTGATCGTTAAGACACGGTTCCCAGCAGCTCACCGAAGTCAAGCATCACTGGCTGCGGTCAGTGTGCGGGTGGGTCACCACTTGGATCAGTCTACGTAGGGACCGAGGGTGTGCGGTATTGGTCCTCGTTAAACTGTGCTACCGTAAAGTGCTCGACTTCGCGTGCAGGTCGTTGAGCTACCGAAGCAGGGGTGCCATCCCCTCTGCAGAGGATCAAAATTGTGATGGCATGTCTTCGGATCATCCTCAGGGATGTTTCCCAGACCGTCGCCAATAGCCCATTGTGCAGCTCTAGTGCGACGTAAATGAACTACTACTACTACTGTAACATAAAATAATATCTTCCTTTTCTGAAAAAGGTTTATTAAATATACTAGTCTATGGGTGCACAACCTGCCCGCGAGAGCTTCTAAACACAATTATAAAAAATGTCAGCATTTTTTAATCGCTCTTTTGAGTCATCACGTTTTGACACAATCAATTTTAACAGATTCTACAGTAGTAAATGTATGTTTATCACCCTTTCTTTAAGCCAATTTTATCGTAAATATAAATGATTTTTTTAAACAGTTATTTTCGCTTTTCAACGTGATTTCAAAAATACCGAATTTTTATTATATTATTATTATCACTGCCCATTTGATTAATCACTTTTTGGAGCAATTTATTTGTGACGATTTCATCGGAAATCTAAGCGTTTTTTTTAAAATCTTTTTTTTACAATTCTTTCTTTCTTCCAACTTTTTTTTTCCGGTAGTTATTGCTATACATTCCCACGTACCATAAAAAATTCTGATAATTTTATTACGACATACCAATTTTAAATCTCTCATTTGACACGTTTTATTCATGCTGAGTTCAACATAAATTTAAGTATATATATATTTTTTCAATTATTGCTATAATTTTCCATGTGATTTTGACGATCCCGTTATTTAACTAAGATGTTATTACGACACGCGAATTTCTAATCGCACATTGAAATAATCACTTTTTGATACGGTATTTCGGTACAATTTTATCGTAAATCCTAATTATTTTTCCTTTGTTTTTTTGGCAACGAATATGATTTGCTCAAATATGGTAATGAATTGTAATTTGGTCGAAAACTGAAAAAATTCGGCAAAAAAAATATTAAATAAATAAATAAATAAATAAATCGACCGAATACTCTATATTCGGGGCAAAATGGCAAAATTTTTTAGCAGCATATCAACATTGAAACCAAAATTTCAATGCTAAGAATAATATTTTCTGGAAAAACGTATACATAAATCAACGCTTAAAAATAAGGCCTATTTGTAACGCTTTTGAAAATCCCGCACTATCATAAAAACTAAAGATTATATACAAAAGCGATACAGAGAGAATAAAAATCTATCTTAATTTTCGAAATAAAATTTTTATGTTGAACACCTTATTTTCCAATTACCAGAAAAAGTCAAGAAAGTCAATTCTAACAGAAATGCTCTTTAAAAATTACCGCATTATAATAAAAACGTCTATAAAAAGTTTTTATTTTTAAAATTTTTTTTTTTTTTTAATCTACATAGAAACAAAAAACGTTCTTAATTTTTTAAATGAAATTCTTATGCTGAAAATCTCAATTTAAAGTTTTTTCCTTGCCGTATTTTTAAAAGAAAAAAAATTTGCTATAAAATAAGGTTTATTAGTAACGTTCATTAGAAAAGATGCTGTGTCATAATAAAAATGCCTACAAAAAGAAAAGTCAATTAAAAAGAAAAACAGAAAAAACAAATTGTTTTTACTCTGGTGTGCAAAACTTAAGCAACAAGTGGTTTTTCGGCCACAACTCCCCAACAAAGTATAAGATAGCCATGAAATTGCAGTATAATATGCACGTAATTCAGTAGAAAGATTATATGTATGCAAATTTTAGAAATAAAACGTCGTAGGTGATGTAAGTGAACGTAAACCTTGTGGGTCGGCGCACGCAGGTCAAAGCTGTGATAAAAGGATGAAGAGCACCGTAGTTAAAGACATTCGCTGCAAGTGCAAGTGATTTGTTTTGTGAAACATGTCTCCAAGAAATCATTTAGACGACTTTACTCGAGGAAGAATGATTGGGAAGCTTGAGGAGGGGCGTAGTGTGACCAGTGTCGCCGAAGAGTTCGGGATCAACAAAAGTGTTGTTTCTCGTGCTTGGAATGCCTTTAAAACTACTGGTACAGCTGTTCGGAAGGTTGGTGATGGCCGTCCAAGGAAAACAACACCAAGAGATGACCGTTACATTGTCCTCCAGACGAAAAGAAACGATTTTCAGTCAGCGAGCGCCATATCTCAGCAACTGTGCACAGCCACAGGAAGACAAGTATCAAGATTTACAGTGGCCAGACGCCTCCACAAAGGTGGCTTATTTGCTAGACGTCCTGAACGCTGCATACCTTTAAAAGTTAGCCATCGGCGGCACCGTTTAGAATGGTGCAGAGAACAAGAAACCTGGACACCTCATCAATGGAGTCGCGTTCTCTTCACAGATGAGAATCTTTTTAGTGCTACAAGCGATTCTCCACGTCAGTTGATCTGGAGAGAGGTTGGAGCTCGATTTCATCCCAATAACCTCACGGAAAGAGATCGTTACGGTGGTCCTGGAGTTGTCGTCTGGGGTGGCATTATGTTGAACGGGCGGACTGAGCTTCAGATCTTCGACCGAGGTTCTGTAATTGGAGACCGCTACTACAATGAGGTAATCCTACCCCATGTGCGTCTGTTCCGAGGGGCCATTGGACCAGACTTCATTTTTATGGATGACAATGCCCGGCCACACCGTACTGCTAATGTTCAAGAGCTACTGGAAAGTGAAGATATCACACGAATGGATTGGCCAGCTTACTCTTCAGATCTGAATCCCATAGAGCATGTGTGGGATGCATTAGGGAGACGTCTTGCGACACGACAGTATCCTCCTGGTAACACCCATCAGCTGAAAGATGCGTTAAAGGAGAAATGGAGACGTTTTCCCCAAGAACTCCTGGATGATCTGGTGCTTAGCATGGAGAGACGATGCCAAGCAACAATTACAGTAAGGGGAGGGCATATCCCATACTAGGGAACATCTGCCAGTTGTACTTACGCTTCTTCAGGCAATCGTGTAACGCCACTATATGTCAAATAAAGCCTTTTTTTATTCCATACCCTACTTTAAGCTTTATATTCATTTCTGCGCCATTATTCTTTTACCATCGTTTAAGTACAAAATAGTGTACAACATATTCAAATTTCATGTCAATTGGATGATTTCTTGTAGAGTTATGACAAAAAACGCACTTGTTGCTTTAGTTTTGCACACCAGTGTAGTTCCTAAAACAAAACTTGAACATTGAAAATCACAGTTTTCTATGTAACTGGTTATTTATATTACAGTGCAGGGAAAAAGTAATAATAAATTATTAGCATGAGACGTTCCGTTAAAATGCTGCATTATAAGAAAAACAGCAAAAATGAAAAAAAAATCCTCAATGCTTAGAATTAAAAGTATCGAAAAAATTACGAAATTTACTTGTCTGAATATAATTTTTTAATTTATTTTAAAAAAAAAAACCGCTTAAGTGCATAAACTTGTGGTTCAGTATAAAGTATTCTAGTTTCAATTTTTCAAATTTAGTTTTTCCATTTGTCTTCTAGAAGATAAATTTGCAAGCTATGTGCAGAAACATGGATTTTAAAATTTAAGAAATTTGTGTAAAACCTAATTGTGTTTTCTATAATAATTCACATGGCTATATTGTTAAAAATGCCATTTTATATCATTCTTTTATCAAATCTATAAAAATTCAAAAAAAAAAAAGGTTAAAAAACCTAAAGAACATTCTGTCGAATATTTGGCCGATCATTCGACCAACTGAATTTTTGACAAGAGCGCCAAATACTTGTTATGTCCCTAATTTAAATGGAATGTTATTGCAACCTGAGAAATTCATAAAGTTGCAGAAAACGTGAATTTTTAAACTGCTCTCTGTCTGTAGTTTTGATTAAAAATTTTTGTTGCTTAAGTGATCTTTTTCGATTAAAAAAAGAAAGCGTTTACTATATAAAAAAATCTAATAATTAATAAAAAGAAATAATAAAGTACATTACCAAATAAGTATTGAATTTTATTTTGAACTGTGACAGTTTTCTTTTTATTTTAGGCTTTTGTTTAAAACTTATAAATTTTCTTCAATTAAAATATTTAATTTGAATTTATATTACTTAATCATGTATTAAGTTTTTTCCTACTTTCATCCTTTGAGCATTGCAGTTCTTTTTTATTAGAATTTATTTTTAAAATGAATTTTTGTGTGTGTGTATTGCATGATATGATTAAAAAAAAACATTTCTTTTCTCTAATGTTTATTTATTTATTTTGATAAATCTATTTTTGATATGATAGAATTGGCAATTCTTTTTTTAAAAAAAAGTATTAGTTTTTTTATATTTTTGAATGACTTTTAATAAGTGAACGCTTTTAATTTTCTACAAATATATTACTAAGTTTATTGATAAAAAAAAATTTAACACTAATGTTTAAATAAATATTGTTACATTTGCCGTTAACATGTCTAAATACATGTGCTGCCCTTCTTTAGTCAACTAAGTCACACAATCAAAATGGAAGAAATTAAATTGACAAGATTGTTATGAAAATTGCTAAATGATGCAAATGAAAAAAAAAATTAGGAATCAATAAATAAATAAAAGAATTATAAATAAACAAATTACAAATATAACATGAAATAAATTAAATTTTTTCGATGTATCGTCTCGTCGATGCTCGTTATAATTACATTTATGTGCCAGACAAAATATATCATGACAAAACTTAAGAAGATATTTGCTGAGATCTCATAAAAATACTGTATTTATTTTTAAAAAAAACATTATTTTTATATCTACTTCTCTCAATCATTTTCCTGATTACAAGCATCCTGAATGGTTTTTACCATCCTGAATAGTTTTTACCAAATAGATAAAAAACTATTTTTTTCTTTAATTAAACTATCCATATTTTATAAAAGTAAGTTATTACTTCTTTTACAAATCAAAAATTTTTTACTTCCTTGAAATTTCTTAGATGAAAATTAAGGGGACAGAAATTACATTCAATAATGTCATCCACATATTTTATAAGGTCAAATTAAGCTTATTGATACTAAATTAATTGGTTCTGCAATTAAACTTTGCTTTCCTGTAGAGAAAAGTGTTTTTTTGTAGCCTGGTTTTGTTTAATATTTCATTTCACTAGAGCCATCTATGGTGTTTTATTGGCACTTTTTGTTCTAGTTACAGTAATTACACAATAGTGAAGGATACATACAAAATAGAACAAACTATACAAATGTTTCTAAAAATAGTGATTACACATATTCAAGCAGACAGTCATACTATATCAGAATAGTTGTACATATAAGCCTGTAACACTTTCAAAACATAATAAATGACTTAGAAAATTTAGAAATGTGTGTTGGAGACACGGAACAGTAATGACATTTACCTATATTTTATTTTTTTTAATGTATAATATGCGCACAAAATGAGTCAGACAGATGTTTTTTCTACTCCTTGTGAGTATTTTAAGCAAAACGTGCCATTAAATATTGAAAATAAATATTTTTATGAGAAATATTGTTTAAGGATACAAAAGTTAACGAAGTGAGAAAAGAAATAACCTATATATATATATATACATACATATATATATATTGAAAAATTATAATTTTATATTTTCAATGGAAATAGATTATTATTATTTTTTTTTAATCACTGAAAAATTTTATGTTGTAGGAAAACAAACAAAATTATAATTAAAGTTTCCCTCCTGGAAAATACTACTTTTCTTTTGTAATTGACATAAGGGAAAATTAAAGAAACATTTATAAATTTTATAAAATACATTAGGTTTCTTCAAAAGAAAATAAAAACTTTATATTTTTTAAAAGCATAAATATTTGAAGAAGAAATTTTCCTTAAAATTAAATTAAAAAAATTAAGAATTTTTTAAAAAAAATTTAAAATAAAAATTTTATTTTAGTATGAGTTTATAAGCAATTTAATTTCTCAATTATTATTTTCAAGATACTTCTATTTGGCTATCAAAAAGAAAGTAACGTAATTTAAAATTAATAATTTTTTAGAATATTTATTGAACAGAATTTTTATTATTAAAAAAAAAACACATTTTTCAGTATTAGGAAATTAATATTTAAAAGTGTCTCCAGCTGGGATAGAACCTTCTTTACCTCAGCTGCGAATTGCATGTCTTAGCCCAGTGACTCTCAACCACTGTGCCGCGACACTTTTGTGTGCCGCCAAATATTTGAAATGATACAATAAAAATTATAATGCTTTTTTTTATTACAAGTGAAGTTTAAATTAAAGAAAACTTTACATATATGTAATATTATATATATGTATATGTTACATTATATATATGTTACATATATGTAATATTATTACATATATATAATATTATATATATATACTTTTTATAATTTTTCCACGCTTTAACAACGCAAACATCTTTGTCGGCGATTGTCTTGTCTCTGACAATCTTAAAATAAGTTAAAATAAGAAGGAAGTGTTTAAATTGTCTTTGACACACAATTTTAAAAAATGTTAAAATAAGTAGGAAATTTAATGACTATTAAAATAATTAACAAAGGCTTAAACGAGCTAAATATTAACTTTTCAAAGAAAATAAAAGCTAATCATTAAAGTAAACTATGCAGTTAATAGTTATAAGAGCAAATTAACAAAGACTAACTAACAAAAAAATAAGCTAGCAATTAATAATTAGCAAAAAAACTAATTAAGAAGAAATCACAAAAAAATAATAATGTAAAAAAAATTAACAGTTAATAACTGTAGAAAACAAGCTAACAATTAATAACTAGCAAAAAAAATAACTGTTACTAACTAATGAAAAATTAGTCGAAAGAAATAATTAAATCTTTAATAAACGTGCTTTTGTAGTACATATTATTTTATTTCACATTCAAAATTATTATCACAGACTATTTAACACATTGTATTATAGGTAAGTAAAAAACTTTTAAACTAATTTTTTTCATTGTGTGCCGTCAAATTTCGAAATCGTTAAAAGTGTGCCGCCACAAAAAAAGGTTGAGAATTACTGTCATAGCCATTCGGCCAAGCATACACATCTTCTGTATAGTTTTTAATTGAAAAATAAATTAACAAAAAATTTGCGGAGTTATACCATGTTATCTTATGTTTTGACCACTATCTTTAATTTAAGTTTGGTTTTGTTCCAATCAGAATTTTAAGAATGTATAATTCCAAAGGATTGATTTAAAGTTCTTTGGTTTCTCTTTGAATTCTAACAGTCTGAAAAGCAATTATTTTAATGTGTAATTTGAAAAGTAAGTTTATTTCTGTAGTGATACGAGATCAAAAACTTTCATAACTGATACAGTTTGATGAATGGTATGTGTCCAGTCACATAATTCAGGGCAAAAGCCCCAGAAACAGATTTTTTTACCAATGTGTTAGACGAAAAACGTTATGAATGAGGTAAGTCTAGTAGGGTTTCACTTAATCTTAGGTCATAATCTTTTTTTTTTTTTGTTGAGGAAACTTTCACATTCACCTCCAAAAATTATTCCTTTTAAGCAAATTAACTTATCTGTAAAGTTAAAGTTTGATTTCATGAAAATAACCCATGCTGACATGATCCAAAATTTTTGATTTTGCAATGGTAAAATTATGGATTTAGAAAATATCAATTACTAAGTATTATGTATTATTATTATTACATTATTATGTATTATTATTTAATAACTTACCAACTTATATATGTATTTATTATACTTTCATATGTTTGATGCAGAATTTAAAATTAATGTGGAAATTTTTTTTAATGTTATTTATTTATTTATTTTCTTTTTAAATTTGGTTGTAACATGTTATGATCTTGCACTCTAAGAAGTACAAGTTGTTTTTGTTCTCCATGAAAAGCTAACAACTCCTTAAAATACTGCATTAATTTAACAACTTTTTCAGTATTGTAGTAAACTGTGCTTAACATGGCAGTTTTTTGTTGACATCCAAGTATCTATATATATATTTCTCTTACACGGCGACAAAAAAAAGCCTCATTACAACTCCCCGAATGACAACGCTAGAAAATCTACCAATGATTGCCGCTAAAAATGTCACATACCAAATCGAGCTGAGGTGGCTCGACATATAGCCCTTTTAACTGAAATAACCAGAGAGAGCATTCTCACCAAATGTGATCTCTTCCGAAATTCACCCTATCAGTTTGTTAAATTCAGCTGCGGCAATCTCATACTATTAAGCTAGGCAGAAGTGAGTAGTCTTTGTCGATAGATCTCTATTTTAGTATTTTGTCGAAAGCGCTTTTTTTCACGAATATATGTATTACGAATTTATTTGACGATTTTTGATTTATATCACAAATTTATTTGTTATTAGTTATTCATTGAAAAATGAGTTGTATGGATTTGAATGATTGTTTTGAATTCTTAGAATTTTGTGCATTTGGAATGTACCTAAGTTAGTAGCGAGTGAAGCAAACCATATAAGATTGCGTAGCAATTTTCGGGGGTTGGCGAGCGTTAGCGAGCAGGGGGCATAGCCCACTAGTGACAAATAATTATGTTAGGTTGAAGAACTTTTAAAATATGAGTCTTTTTGAATACAATTGGAAAGTTTTTCTGCTTTTATTAGACACAGCCTAATCCATTGTTTTGTGTAAAATACAGTAATAGTGAAATTAATTAGCTAGCTAGTAACTTCAAATATAGCAAGTTTAAACAATAATATTGAAAATAATCTTCAGATAAGTTGCTTGATACTCCTAGTCTGCACTTATCACTTTTTCTCATTTCTCTTGTGTATCAACATCCCTATAAAAAAAGAATGAAACAGACTTTTTTTTCTGATAAGTATTTCTAGTGCTGTCTAAATATTTCTATTTCTGAAATTGTTTTGTCCATTCTCTCATGTGATTCTAAAAATAGGAATTCTTATTTGCTTTTTTTTTTTTTTTGCAATAGCATTGCATTCAAGTTACTGTATCACATATGCTACAGTTGGATGTTTTAAAGAACAACAAAGTCTCCCTTTAAGTTTTCTCATGTTATACAAGCAGAGTAAGTTACCATCTCAACAAAATCCTTTTTGAGGAATAAATTGCCCTTTACACTTCAATAACCTTGATGCATTGTGGATTTTAAGTATCTTTCCAGTGTCTCCTGAAAACATTATGCACAATTCAGCTATTTCCTTAAAGTCATCTCTAAATATTTGTTTAATTCTTTTTCCAAAATGATTATTATTTCTTAAGTTTGTCTTTAAATGCTATTTTGCTTGTTTTTTTTAATTATTTATATTATTTTTTTCTCCTCTTCAAGACTTTTTCTTCAAATATTTTGCTTTCAAATTCACTTCACAAAATTAATTCATAGGTATGATAAAGGCATGTGAAAATTAACAAATCTTTATTTACATCTCTATTTATCTCTATTAAACATTTAAAGGGAGGAATGTTTTTTTAAAAAAAAAAAAAATCCAAAATAAATAGCACCTATACACAAATAAGGTATCAGATGATAGCTAAGCTCTTCACGAACTCTTCCGTCACATAGTAGCTTGTGAGTAAGGCAGTGGTACTGTGATTGCATTTGTATAGAGGTATCTCATTTGCTGGCTGAAGCTTTTAGTATAAGGATATTTTGAAATATCGTAGCTTAGCACAATCCTTGTTTTTAAAATTTTTTTTTTTACTCATTGTTATTATGGTCAGTCGCCACAAAATGGCAGATAATTGGAAGAATCGAGGTGGGTCAATCACAGACTGCCTGTTGTAGGGACCTTGGGTTTTTGAGAAATATGTTGTCCACTCTGAGGAAACGGTGGTTATTTGAGACTTTTATCCAAAAGTGATAGATCCAAAACAGCGACAGCACAACTACCTTGCAGGGCGGAAAAAAACCTGGATATTTTTAATGAAGCCCAACTAAAGTGAGTTCTTTAGTTTAATTGTTTTTTTTTTGAGAAGGGGGATGGAGAAAGAGTGGTTACAGTAATAGTTTTATTACTAAATCTTTAAGAGCATATAGTGTTAATATTGAAATATAAGTTTTTGATTTTTATAATAGATAAGAATCAAAACCATTAGAGACTATTGCAGAACTTTAAATGTCATTAACCCATTTTCGGCCAATGCTGCGTAAACGCACCATTTTAATAAATAATTTTTTATTTATACCGTGGCGAATATATTATTCAATAATTTTATTTTTATATTGTTTTAAAGTGCTCTAAAGGCATGTATAAAATATTTTTAGTTCAATTGGAGTAAATAATTTCTGTTGAGAAATTTTCAAAACACGCTAATTTTTGAACTTCAAACGGTTATTGAAAAAGTCCATTTTTTTAAACTGTATAATTATTCCACTTGAGATTTATTATATGTTTTTATAATGGGTTAAAGTTGTAAGTTCTAAAAAGAAAATTAAAATGAAACAAATATCACAAAAAAATGAAAAAATTTTCATTCAAATTTAATGGTGCGTTATCGCACCATTGGCCGAATTCATGAGGAATAGACGAAATTTGAAAACCCACTTTTCATGCAAGGTTTCAGAGTTTTATTGAAGTTTTGTTGTATATTCAGAGTTTATTAGTTTTATTGTTAAGTTTTTATTTTTATCACAGTTTTATTGTGCTGAGACTAACAGTGTTCGGCAAAATATGCCATAAGGAACAAGCATTGTTCTGAAGTTACTTAGAATTGTTTCAATGTCTGAGATGGGAAAATATAAGCTTTGATAACTTTTTCCTTCCTATAGTTTGTTTGAAATTTTGAAAGAAAAGGGTTTCTTTGCATCTGGCACAGCTCGTGAAAATCCCATAGGTGGTTGTACATTGGATGACTACACGAATATGAAAAAAAAAAAATATCGTGGTTCCTATGATATTGCATTCAGCAAGGATACAGAAACATGTGCAATAAAAAGAAACAATGCTGTGGTAACAAATGTTACTAATAACAGTACCATTTTGCCCCTTGTAAAAACGCCAAACGATACAGGATACAGTCGCAAAGAAAGTAAAGAAGTATTTTTTAATTTATGTATATATATATATATTTATATATATGTAATACAAAAATTATAAAAATATTTTTGTATTAATAAAACATTGAAACTCTTTCATTTTCATAAAATGCAGATATTCTATTTTGGGACTCCAAGGTTAAAAATATACCAATGAATAATAATTAGATTTATGTTTCAAAAGAGAAGTTATTTTAAGATCTTTCACTTCCATATAAGGAAAGATTAAACGATTTTCTATGAGTATTAAATGATTTGTGATGAGGCGTAGGAATGCAATATGACTGCCCTTTTACCCATGTATAAAACACGAGACTGATGGTTTTTGCGTGGCTTTTGTGTTTTATGTTGTCTAAATAAACTCCGTCTGTTTTGACGGGAAATCTGTGTCTCTCCCCCTCCGGCTGGAGAGGGGTTGAGACTTGCTTCACCATCTTTTAATTAATAAACAGCTATGCAAAATCTGGACTCATTATTCATCTGATATTTAGACTAATTTTCCCATATTAATAACGGGGTTTTGCTCTGTTATTATAAGCCTCGCAGGATGTT
This sequence comes from Parasteatoda lunata, assembly GCA_949128135.1. Lineage (NCBI taxonomy): Eukaryota > Metazoa > Arthropoda > Arachnida > Araneae > Theridiidae > Parasteatoda > Parasteatoda lunata. The sequence continues at coordinate 7,120,372 of OX421980.1, read as the reverse complement.
TGGTGGAGGAAACCCTTTAGAAAAAACATTCCCTATAAAGTTGAATCTTAAGCCTCATACGGCAGGAAGCGCGGAATCGTCCGAAGTCCGAGGTATTCCTCACCCCGAAGCTGAAGGATTCCTCATCCCTTCGTAAAATGCCTGTACCTTATTACTACATGGAGGCAGGAGCTGGAGAAATACTACGGAAAATGAGTGTCTGAAACTGATAAAGAAAATTATTCGGTTCCTAGTGCTCTGTTATTTGAAAATCCCATCCCTTTACTTTACAACCTACTTGACCTACGGAAAGTTTAGTTATGGCAGTGCTGCTCTGGATTGAATTGTCGATGAAGTGTTTTCACACCCCGGAATGGTTTACGATGATCTACTAAGATGTTCGACATTTTTAAATGGTGGCTACGATTCTCTTCGCGTGTGTTGTGATAGTGCAAGTGTATTATGTTAGTGAATACTATTCGCGTGTTTCATCAAAAAAGTGAATAGGTGAAATAATTAATTCATGGTGAACAATTTTCCCCCGTGTCTCTATGGCAGTTGCAAACTAAAAAGTTAATGATTTGAAAATTATTCACTGTGAACAATTTCACATTAAATAGTAATTGGTATTTACTCTCAAAAAATTTTATGCCAGTTGAAATTTTTTAATGTGAATCCTTTTAACTCATATCATAACTTCAAATTTAAACATATAATTTTATGGCTATTGATATTTATATTTTGATAATATTTCCATTCATTGATATTATATTCAATATTGATATTATTTTTCAATGGTTTATCATATTATTCGTTTAAAGTAAATAATAGTATTAAAATTTAGGGTTATCATATTTTTTTTCCCCTTCACTTTTGATTCAGTATGATTATAATTTTAATTATTATTTAAGTAATCATTTTTATATTGCATATCACAGTGTATATTATTTTGATTGTAGAAGTAAAATTTAAATTTTTACTTTATTATGGTTTTTCAGAAAATATGCTATTCATATATTTAATTTTTTTTCTTCTAAATGTAATATTTAACTATTAAAATTTATTTTGGTTATTTGAATGCCCTTACGGAGTGGCAAAAATTACAATTTCATTATGGATGAAAACGCTAAAAGCAATACAGAAAATTCTGAAAATGAATTAAATGATAATTTACAAAAATTAAGTATAGATCAAAGTGTACAAGATAAACCAGACATACTAGTCTTTGAGCCTGACATTGGTGTTCAATTCACATCCTGGCTCAAACATTTTGAAAAACAAACTCTAGATGCTAAATTAAATGACGAATGGAAAATTTGAAATTTTCAAAAATTCATTAAAGGTTTCGCTTTGAAATTGTATATTAATAACTGTCTTAATTGTAATTCATATCAAGAAATAGTTGAAATTTTTAGAGAGAATTATTTTTCGCCTCCCTTTGGCTTTAATGATTTTCAAAATTTAAAATTTTCTGGCCAACCTAAAGACCTAAATTCATATTTTACTGAAAAGGTAGAGTTAGGTCGAAAAATAAATTTAAGTAATGACCATATAATTGAGGGTCTGTCTATTGGTTTGCCTCCCCAAATCAAAACACTTTTGGTTTTAAAAGAACCCAAGACCCCAATTGAATGGCTCACAATTGTGTCGAAAATCATTCATGATGTACCTACGGTCTTACCCCAAACTGAAACTAAAAAATTACCAGAGTCTAAATTTAATGGGTATAGACCACAATATCAAGGCTAGACACCAAGGCGACCATTCATTTATAATTCAGGTAATCCAAATTATAATCCTCGACAAAATCAAAAATTTTCCCGGCCAAGTCAAAGTTATAACCAACAATCCCAATTTAGACCTAGAATTCAAAATGAAAAGTTTCATAAAAATAAACAACAAACTAGTCATTTCGCCCAGGCTTCCCAGGAGTTGCCTCCTAAGCCATGTAAATACTGTGATAAGCTTGGTATAACCAATGCTTATCATTGGGGCCAAAATTGTATAAACAATCCTAATTCTTTGATGGCTGAGAATCAAACTCAGCCTAAACAAGAAAGTGACCAATCACAAAATTGACAATTAATAGTATCCGGATACATACAAAATAAAAATGAATATGAAAGTGACAGACACCCGATTGTGACAAATAAAACTATCTTGTTAAATATTGATACAGGTAGTACTCTAAATATCATCCCAACTAAGCTTTTTGAAAAACTTAATGTCCAAAAAGAAAGAAAAAACTTTGTTAATTTAAAACAAACAAAAGGTATTTTGCAACTTGACCAAACCTGTACTTTAAATTTAAAAATTGGAGAGATAGCTAGGTCAGTGGAATTTTATATTTTAAATACTGATCTACCTTATGCCATATTGGGTTTAAAGGAATGTAATGGGTTTAAATTTGTGATTGATTGTGTTAAACGAGTTGTAATGCAAAATCGGATAAAACTTATCACTTTTTCGGATTATAAAAGCAACTTGTCTTTACATATTTCTCCTGAAATCCAGGTTAAAGATTGTAATAAAAATACCAATAATGAAAGTAAAGTTAAGAATAAAAATGAAATATATAGAAATGAAAGAAAGAATGTTAAATTAAATAACAATGAACAAAATGAAGAAATTGTTAAAGAAAAGAAAATTTTGGACACGAGAATAAACAAAAATAAAAATGTAAAAAATAATAATGTAAGAGAATTTAAAGAAAAATAAAACAAAAAATAGACTTAAGAGTAAAGATTTAAATAGTAAAACTGAAAATAATCTTGAATTTTCAAATGTTCTTGAGACTAAATGTGATAATGGTGTGCAACATTGTCAAAATCATGTTGACGGAATTATGCAAATTCAAGATGATGAAAAAGATTTCCAACTTCAGGAAATTTTAGAAGATTTTTCAGATATATTTGCTAAAGATAAATATGATATAGGGACAATAAGAATTGAACCTCAAAGGGTAAGATTAAAATCAGACTTACCAGTATCCTTACGAGCATACAAAACTTCCCCAAAACAACAAGAGGAAATAGATAAACAAATTGAAGAATTATTAAAGCATAATATAATTGAAGAAAGCTTTTCTCCCTATTCTGCTCCAGTGACTTTAGCTTATAAAAAAGATGAAAATTAAAAAAGTAGATTGTGTATAGATTTTAGAAAATTAAATCAAATTACTAAATCGGATGCAGAACCATTACCTCTAATAGAAACTCTTATAGATAAATTAGGGAACAGTGTTTATTTTAGTAGGCTCGATATGGTGAGTGGTTATTGGCAAATTCCAATCAACCCTGAGGACACTGAAAAACTTGCTTTTGTCACCAACAGTGGGTTATACCAATGGTTAAGATTGCCATTTGGGTGGAAGAACGCCCCTAGTATTTTTCAAAGAACAATACGTAGAATACTCACTAAACATAAAGTTTCATTTGCAGCTAATTATTTTGATGATATCATTATTCTAATAGTTATGAAGAACATTTAAATCATCTAAAGGAAATTTTTGAAATATATGTAGATTTGAAAATGTAAAATTAAAAGCTTCTAAATGTTCTTTTTTGCAAACTAAAATTCAATTTTTGGGTTATGAAATATGTAATGGTATAGTAACTCCTGATAACTACAACATTGAAGCAATTAAAAACTTAAAACCTCCAACTAATGTTAAATCTCTTCAACGATTTTTAGGTTCAATAAATGTGTATAATAAATTTATAAATAATTATGCTAAAATTAGAGCACCTTTAAATAATCTCTTAAAGAAAAATACAACTTGGTGTTGGACTCCCAAATGTCAAGAAGCATTTGAAATTTTAAAGAATGCTTTAGTTTGTAAACCAATTTTGAAAATATTTAACCCTAAATTACCATGTCATATTTTTGTTGACGCAAGTCAAAGTGGTGTTGGAGCAATTTTGAAACAGCCAGATGTTTCAGGTCTCTTACATCCAATAGCATTCCATTCTCGTTCTCTTAGAGATTATGAAAAAAATTATGCAATCACAGAACTGGAATGTCTTGCTATTGTTGATGCATTAAACAAACTTTATCATTATTTATTTGGAAATAAATTTACCATACATACAGATCATGCGGCTTTAGTTTGGTTAAAAAATGTAAAAAATCTGAAGGGTAGGTTGTTCCGCTGGTCTTTACTATTAAGTATGTATGATTATGATATAAAATACACAAAAGGCACCTTAAACTTTGAAGCTGACATGTTATCCCGAGATATTCCTGACAAAATTGAACACAATAGTGATGTTGATTTAAATAATGTAACCCATTTTTCGCATCTTTTGCAATTAGATGAAATTCGCGAAGCCCAACAAAATGATAATTTAACTGGAAATTTTATTGAAATAGATAATGTTTTGTGTTTACGTAAAAAGGGTTTTACCAAAATTGTTTTTCCATTTTCTTTAGGGCATAAATTACTTGAAATTACTCATAAAAAATTTGGTCATCCGGGAATTCAAAAAACTATTAATTTACTTACTCCTGTTTATTATTGGGAAAATATTACTTCAGACATTACAAATTTTAACAAACACTGTCATACTTGTCAAATTAATAAAAAACCTAGGCAGAAAAGATTTGGATTACTTCAGGAAATGCCCCCAGGTGACAAACCTTTTGAGATAATTGCAATCGATAGTGTAGGTGGTTTTAATTATTACAATTCTACCAAAAAATATTTAACTTTAGTAATTGATCATCACACTTGATATATGTGGTCTTTTGCATCTAAATCAATAACTACAGAAACTTATGTAAACTTTTTGCACCAAATTTTTCAAATTCAAACCCCTAAAAGTATTTTGAGTGATAGAAATCCCGCTTTTACTTCTTCCCATTTTAAAAAATTTCTTAAACATAGCAAAATCAAACAATTGTTAACTACAGCCCATAGACCCGAAACTAATGGAAAAGTTGAACGTTCAGGACAAACCATTGTAACACGTTTAAAATGCAAAATTAATGATTTTTCTAAAAAAATTCCTTGGCCTAAATTATTGAAAGAAGTAACCGAAGAATATAATTTAACTCCACATTCAGTAACTAAATTTCCCCCAGCTTGTTTAATGTTTGGCACTCTCCCATTTAATCATCCTTTATCCGAAGAAATTTATCCACCAATAGAAGAAGCAAGAAAAATTGCAGTTGAAAGAACTAAACAATATCATGAAAAAAATAAAATTTATTATGATGCAAGATTCACTCATATTGAATTTTCCCCTAATGATTCTGTAATGTATGAAGATTTTAAATACCCCAATACTAGGAAACTTACCCGAACTTTTTCCGGTCCATATAAAATTCTTGAAAAGATTTCTGATGTTAATTATAAAATAAATAAAAAGAATATTCATAATAAAGAAAATACAGAAATAGTTCATATATCAAAATTGCGAAGGTACCACCCACCTGACAAACTGAAACTATGTCATGAATAAAAAACATGTAATAATTTAAATAATAGAATTAATTATATTTTATATTGAATTTAATAATTTTTCATTGTTAAACTAAAATTAAAAATACCAAATATGACAACACACATGGTTCAATGGGGAACATGTGGTCCCCTTTTTTCTGAAAGATCTGACCTTTCAAATTTTCTTCTTCAAGTACAACGTTTACCCAATCTAGAAGGATATGGGGCGATGGTACTTTTTCTCTGTGGTTAAAACAAAAATGAATACATAAGCATCTTTTGAAACTAATATCTTCCAGCACATCATTGTTGAGACTAGGGAATGTTTTCCTCTTTTTGGGGAATACAGCTCCTAATCCAGCAAAAACTTTTCCCCTAATAACACTGAAGTCTTAAATTTCAGATTAAAGACCATTGTGTCAAATTTTTTTTACATTTTATTTTCAAAGTATACAATTCTGAATACAAATTTCAGATTGAAATTTTTTTGACAAAAAGTGTCAATTTTGATTTTTATATTTCATATCACTTGTATTTTCATATTTTTTATCTTTCATGTTTTTGAAAATTTACATTTTTAAGAAAATTTTTATAGATTTTCTTATCTTAAGTGAAAAGTTTACTTAAGTTGTGTTTGTATGAAGAATAACTTTACTTATTGTGATTATCAGGAGACTGAAGAAACTTTAATCACAAAAACTATTTAAAATAAAGATCTAACACTTCAAATTGATGGTAGTACTACTTCAAATTTTTTTCGAAACATGTTTCATTTTTTCTTTCTGTTTCATTTTTTCTTTCTGTTAAGTTGCCTTAACAGATAAATTGCATTATTATGTTTTTTATTGTTGTTACTGTAAATAATTTTTTTTCACATAATTGAAAAAATGTTGTTTATAGTAGGAAAGAGGACAGTCATACCAACATAAATTTTATAAATTCAAAAGTCTAAAAATTTTTTTTTTTGGCTTACCAAAAATTTTTTTTTTGGGGGGATGTAATACAAAAATTATAAAAATATTTTTGTATTAATAAAACATTGAAACTCTTTCATTTTCATAAAATGCAAATATTCTATTTTGGGACTCCAAGGTTAAAAATATACCAATGAATAATAATTAGATTTATGTTTCAAAAGAGAAGTTATTTTAAGATCTTTCACTTCCATATAAGGAAAGATTAAACGATTTTCTATGAGTATTAAATGATTTGTGATGAGGCGTAGGAATACAAGGAATGCAATATGACCGCCCTTTTACCCATGTATAAAACGCGAGACTGATGGTTTTTGCGTGGCTTTTGTGTTTTATGTTGTCTAAATAAACTCCGTCTGTTTTGACAGAAAATCTGTGTCTCTCCCCCTCCCGCTGGAGAGGGGTTGAGACTTGCTTCACCATCTTTTAATTAATAAACAGCTATGCAGAATCTGGACTCATTATTCATCTGATATTTGGACTAATTTTCCCATATTAATAACGGGGTTTTGCTCTGTTATTATATATATATATACACATATAAAACCGTTGCTGAACAGCATCCCAACCCATAAGACAAGGGAATTCCTGGATCAAGTATTGGGAGAAATTTGCCTTTGTTGAGGGCTTTTTGATTGAACTAACCCGCATTTGCGTTACATGGAGAGGAAAACCAAGAGAACCTCTCATGGTTAGCCGGACTGCAAAGGGACTCTAACCCATGATCCATCTACCACTGAGGATATTTTGTCAGCACTGTGGTCAGTGCCAGCCGGAAAACCAGCCGTATCAACCAGCCATCACCGGGATTCGAGCTGGGTTTGTCTCATTGGAAGGCGACTGCTCTATCCCTTGAGCCATCGCGGTTCCAGAAAAGAAGTTGTGATTTCACAACTCGACGTTTTTTCGGATTACAATAAGCATAGACCTACTTGAGAATACCATAGTTAAATACCGCATCAAGATTCAAGGTAAGAAACGGTGGTGGCCATTATTTACAAACATTGTTGATAGCGTTATAGTAAATTTCTGGATGCTACGTAGAATTTCAACTAGCTCAAAAGTATCACTTATAGACTTTAGAACTTTTATAGCTATTGCTCAATTAAAATCTAAATCCAAGAACAATCCATCTGGTAAAAGTTCATTACAAGTTACCCATTCAAACAAAGGTTGCCCATCATCCGCAGCTCTACTGATAGAAATACGGACTGATAGAATCGGACATACAATAAATGGGCATGAGAAAAAAGCCAACAGATGATGTGAAGTGTACAAAAATCACACGATTAATTTATGTATCAAATGCAAAGTCCATTTGCAATCAAAATGCTTCGATTGTTTCCATTAAAAATATAAGCGTTGAACTAAACGAATTGATTCGGTCAATGGTGCGTTTTCGCACCATATTGTTTCTTAAATAAAATATTATTTTTCATGCACGAAACTTATTTTTTATCTTAATGGATGTAATTTAAACATATTTCAATTAAAAGAATACCACATTTTATAAAATTTCTATCCTTGGCCTAAAATGGGTTAAATACAGAATTACGTAGTATCATTAAAATTAAAAAAATTTGATGAAATACAAATATTTTTATACAATACATTTCTGATATTTTAAAGTATTCTTATTCTTTAAAATATAATATATTTATAGTAAGTGAAAATTTCAAAAATGTATTAAAAATTTTTTGGTCAAAGTTTTAGAATGTAATCAAGATTATTTGCTAAAAAAGGATGGGATAATTTGAGAGAAATATTCTGAATTTTGTGAATTGTAGTAATAACAGGAAGGAAAAAAAACAATGGTAAATCAAGCAATTTTTTCGTCATTTCTTAAAAAAAAAACCCTACTTAATTATGGGATTTTTTAGATGTTTTTTTTTTTTTTTTTTAAACTCTCCGTGTTTTTTTGTTTTGTTTTTGCAGGTGGTTAGGTAGCAATCTGTATAATACATCAGAAACACCCATTTCATGAATAACAGTTGCCCGATTGGTTGTCTAGCATTGTTAAAATTTATCAAAATATGTAATATTATGTAATAACTGAATTTCATCCTTAACAATTTTTAAATTAACCTTTTATACTATTTTATGTGTATATTTCAATAAGTAATTCTTACTCATTATCAAAAAAAAAAAAAAAACTTTTCCTGAAATTAATAAATGAAAGGCAATGGTTTTAAGGGATGGGGGTTTATTTTTACAAAAGAGCAAGGAGGACGCATTTATAGGGATAAAGGGCAGGCCACCCTTCTTTAGGATGAATACTGTTCGCAATTCAGCCTGGACATAGACAGCGATATGAGACTTGTTATCTTCTGGGGAGAACCCGGGAGTCAATATAAGCCCCTAATATTGTCAAAAAGAACCACTATTGTTGAGATGGTCTCATAGTCTGTGAAGGCATCATGGTGAGCATACTCACCTTCATGTGTTCGATAGAGGTATTCTAACAGGTCAGTGATACAGAGATGATTCTTGCATTCTATGTGAGACTTTTCCAAGGAGCATATGGGCGAATTTCATTTCGTGTATGATAATGGATTCATCTTTATGGCCCATCCACCCAGGGCTCAGTTGGTGGACGAATATATTCAGATGATATTCAGCGATTGGAGTGGCCTTCGATGTCCTCTAACCTTAATCCCACCAAACAGGTTTGGGGCGTCCCTGGATGCTCAATTGCTGCTTGAGGATCAGTTACAACGATTGATGAGATCAAGGGTGCTTTGGTGCAAAAGTGGGTGCGGTTACTTCAGGGATTGCTTAGAACCCTAGTAAACAGCATAAAACAGCAATGCACAAGTTTTGAGGCTCTCAGAAACAATCATACACCCTATTAGACAGGCTTTTCTCTGACCGACAGGTTGATCTGTTGGACAAGTGACTAGTTTATTTATTTAGGGTACAAGTTTTGTCTAGTTTCCCCTAATTATATTAGTCTTATATCTGATGATATTTTGGCCAGGTTTTGTTTTATTTGATTTGTTAGTTTTTTATATTGCAAAAAAAAAAAAAAAAACCTTTGTCCTTTCAATTGTTTCCAGCAGTGCAGTTTTTGTTTTAAAAGTATACATGCACCATCAACAGCCAGTGATTGAAGCAGTTTTCTCAAAATCTGTGCGTTAGTTTCTTGATTCTTAATCAAATTGAATAAGTTGAAATTTATTAGAGGTTTCTCTAGGAACCACACAAATGAATTTCTTTCTTTATGCAACATAGATTTTGGGTTATATTTTGCTTTCCTCCAAAATGTTATGAAATCTAATGCTCTTAGATTAGCATGTTCATTGGTATTGAATTTTTCCTCTCTTATGTTGTAAAATGAAACAAATACTTTAATTATTGATGGCAATTTTTCCAGTTCTTTGAATTGTTTTTTTACTTTTTATATTGGCTTTTAGCCTTATGGGCTTGTTACAAAATATTCCTTGTTTTTAATTTGGTTGAAGTATACTGTAAGATTTTTTTAACAACATATATTCTATTTTTAGAAAATTTTAAGGAATCAAAAAGTCATCAAAATTGATAAAAATTTTTTAATTTCGATTTAATATAATTCATAATAATTATTAATTATTTTGAAATAACTATTAAATACTTTGACATCTGTATTATGCATAAAGGTTAAATGCATATATAGTTTACATTTAATCTAAAATTCTATTAATGTTACACATAGAGGCAAAAATGTTCTAACATAATTATCTAAAAATACTATTTTTTATAGATATTTAATAGAAAATGGGGCCAATGTTGCTGCTGTTAACAATGATGGTGATTTGCCTATTGATATAGCTGAATCAAATGAAATGGAAGAATACCTTTCGGATGTCCTTGATGAACAAAGTATACAATGTTTTACGTATTTTGAAAATATTTCTAATCTTTTACTATTAATTTTTTTTGAACAAAATTCTTTTTCCATAATTTGTATTAAAAAACTATGAAAGCTTTATATAAAGGAGTTTTATATGAGGATGAGATAAATACTCTCTACTTTCTCACTCTTTTAAAATGTAGTCATATTTTTTGCATCTGAGCAGTAATTTTTTCTAAATGTGGCAGTAAAAATTTGTTTTAACATCTTACACCTGATTCCTAACTTATAAAAAAAAATTGCAGTCAAAAATAGTTTTTATTTCAGTAAAAGAAAGTTGTAAAATTTGTGCTTTTCAAAATGATACTTAAAATTGTTGATTAATTAAAATTGTAATCCGAGTAGTGAATCGTTTTCAATATTTATTTATTGGTGCACACAACATTGTATTAAAATTTTGGAGCTTTGGAAGTTCATATATTCAAATATTGGAAAACCATTCCGAAAAGGCCAAAAACAGAATTTCAAAAAATGACTAGGAAAAAGGGTGGATTTGCGATGAAATATTTTTTCATTAAAGAATGCAAAAATAAGTGATATCTGAAATATAAAAATTCTGTCTTTAGAAACTATGTGGAAATAGTAAAAAAAAAACAAAGAAATCAAAAACATGTGAGTGTACAATTGAATCTTCACATGGTAAAAAAACGACATAAAACCATGTGAATTTATCAGGGAATCTACCTGAATAGTCTGTTTTCGTATTTATATTGAGGTGCAAGAATACGATGAAATATTTTTTCATTATAGAATGCAAAAATAAGTGATATCTGAAATATAAAAATTCTGTCTTTAGAAACTATGTGGAAATAGTAAAAAAACAAAACAAAGAAATCAAAAACATGTGAGTGTACAATTGAATCTTCACATGGTAAAAAAACGACATAAAACCATGTGAATTTATCAGGGAATCTACCTGAATAGTCTGTTTTCGTATTTATATTGAGGTGCAAGAATACGATAAAGGATTTTGTTAAGCGGAAATTTTTTATCCAGAGTTCTGAGTGGCTTTTCACAATTTTTACCATTGTTACTAAACCTTTATAATTTGTCTCTACTTTTTTAGAGTTTTTCACCTTATGTTCTACTTTTATTAAACAAGGATAAATAAAGCATTCCTGCAACAGTCCGTTGTAGGCCAGGGGTTTCTATTACTTATATCTGAGGAACTATTTAGACAACTGTTTTTGGGCTTGGGGTAAAAGCAACCTTTCTTGAATGGTAATGCCAGTTGAAGTCCCAGCTATTTCCACTGATAGATTAACAGTGAAAATAGCTGGGGCTGGAAAAGCAATGAAATTTTCAATATGCTTTTCTCCTACCATATGAATGGCAGTATCCATTATTCAATAACAGTGTTACTAACTTTTGCAGGGCATGTGATTTATTGCGGGAGATTGGTTTTCAATTGTTAAATTGGAGAATTTTGAAATATATCGTGAATATTGAAGTGCTTTGGATTATGCGTTTTGTAGTAAAATGCCATTAAGCTGTGAATTTATTTTCACTGTTGTTAAAATAAGTGTATGTCAGTATCAAAAAATATTTTAGGGTTATGATTACAAATTATTTCTAAATTACCTATTGTGTTGTTAGTTAAATAAATTTTTAATATGTCAGTAACACATCGCACAATTGCTTGGGTTTTCTGAAAATTGGATTTTTAACATAACATGCTAAAGACTAAATCAGAGGAGGAATAAAACATTCCTTTTAAATAAGTTCACATTGAGATAAACAGTATTTAAAACCAAAATCGATAAACAAGATTCTCACTCAGACATTCAGTTATGTATTAATAAGTGATATAGAGCTCCACAATGCCAAGAAGTATAATTTAGGTCAAGAAAGCCTTGAAATATTTAAAGCAAGATTAGTTTTTTCATATTTAAATAGATATAAATGAGACATATTCCTGGATGGGAATGTTTTGATATCCATAATTCCATGACAACTAGAAAATATTTAAATACCCATTAAATTATCAAGATGAGCTAATCAACCTCATTACCTAATAATCAGGCTATTGTAAATGTTTCATACGTTTCAAAGTGTCAATTGTTTTAGCAGTATCAGTACAAATCCTTTCAAGAAACTTAGCATCCTTACAGAAGGAAAAGGAAATTAATTTGATTAAGTTTGTGTCAAATTGTATTTTAGTATTTAGTTGAGTTCAGAGTAATATGATTTAAATCATAATTAAATTTTATACTTATTTTTTTAAAAAATATTTCTTGTGAGGTTATAATTTTGCAACATTGATTTATCACTTAAATTTTTGTTAGTTTTTTATTGAATTCAATCAATGAATATTTTTAAAAATTCTTTGGTTTATTTATTTAAATATGATTATTTTGCAGATATTGATTGTGATTTAGCTCGATCTGAAGAAGAACGTCGAATGTTGGAGGATGCAAAATCTATGCTGAACGCTGGTGCAGATCTCAATGATAGAATCCACTCACGCACAGGTGCTACTCCACTTCATGTAGCTGCTGCAAAAGGATATATTGATGTTTTAAAGTATGTTACATTACTATTATCATTTGTTTTACTTAACTGAAATATTTTATTTCATATGTTTATTTCAAAATTTGCAGACTTATAATTCAAATTGGTGCTGATTTAAATGCTCAAGATTTTGATGGGTGGACACCTCTTCATGCTGCTGCTCATTGGGGCCAAAAAGAAGCATGTGCAATCTTAGCTGATAATTTAGTGAACATGGACATTCAAAATTTTGCTGTATGTAATAAGAAGTAAATAGAAGTAGTGAATAATTTATAAGTAAATAATTTATTTTAAGATTTTTTGATTTTTTCTTGATCTTTATTTATTAGGGGCAAACGTGTTTTGATGTTGCTGAACCAGAGCTTGTTAAACTTTTGGAGGAGCTTAAGAAAAAACAAACTCATGTAAGTTAAAAATTATATTATTAATTAAAAATATAAGTTTTCTGGAAATATAATTTGCTAAATAACAATTTGTAAGAAACTAAAATATTTTAGTTTTATTATGGTTTCAATGAATTTTAAACTACTTAAAAACACCAATAAACATGCATGAAGTTTAAACAATCTTGAGTGATTATGCTTAGCTTAAGAATTGGCATCATATATTTGCTTTGAAATACTTAGATGCAGAAAGATCGACCAGATATTCAAGCTATTCTTCAAAGGACCAGTAACAGACCACCTCTTAAACGTAGAACGTCTGTGACACGCATGAGTGGACAAGAAAAGAGTAAATCAGTTATGAAAGATACCAAAGCAGAACGGGCTCAAATTGAAAATTTAAGTCTTCCAGAAGAAGAAACTGAAGATGATAAGGGTAAAAATAATTTTTAAACCGGAATTGATTTGTTTGTTTCCTATTTTCTTTAAAGCAATACAAGATTTTAGAGGCTTTTATTTTTTTTTTTAGAAAGAATTCATACAAAAAAGAATACTGAAAAGATGCAGTCTCTTGTTGATCGTTTTTCTTCTGTTTCTGATGTAAATCCTAAAGACAAAGATATTGTTTCCAGAATAAAAGAGGGTAATTTATTTAAAATGATTTTTATGTGTTAAATCTGTTTTGTCATATGCCTAAACTTCAAAATACTTTTAAAGATTGAAAAAAAAAAATCATGATTCAGGGTTCTTAATTGTCCTGGTATTCCTGGTAAAATATATTTTACCCTAATTTTTGATTTTTTGCTCTAATATTTCTGGATTCTTTTGTGTGTTCGAAACACCTCATTTTTGATGAAAAAAATGCAGATTTTAAAATGGTGTAACGTATCAAGCTATATTAAGAACAGTTCGTAGTTTTATTAAAAAAACATTTATTTCACACCACAACAAATACAGTAACGACATTAAACTACCCGTAACGGGTTAATAATAATCTTTCAATAAAATATAGAAAATCCCGTTACGGGTTAGAATAAACTTACAAAATCCAAAAGCCAACAACTCTGCTGTTCTAAAAATTGACTTCTAATTTTATCGTCTGCTTATATTTTATTGTTTATCTCTTTATATGTTTAGTTTATTTTATTCATGCTTTTGCTAACCCGTTATTTTTTTAAATAATTTTACTTCTATTCATGCTTTTGAAGACCAATTATCTTTTTTATATTTTTAGACTTTATAACTCCTCTCCCCTTGGAAGAACTTTTCCATCGAAAACAAAGGAAAAATTATTTATGAACTTATTTGTGTATTTTTTTTCTTTTTTTTTAACTTTAGGTTGAAACCAATGCATTATGTTATAATCAAAACATTTCACTTTTAAAATTAAATTTTCTAATTGTCAAATTAAATGCAAGATACAATTTTTTACATTAGAAGTGATGTACAGTCAGCAAAAAAAAAAGATATCACCCTGAATAATTTTCGTTCTAATGATCGGATTTTCACGAACTAAGTGTCAATCTTAATGGTTCCTGGGGGTGACCTCAAATATGCTAATTAGTTAGTGCTAACTATTAATTAAGTTACGAAATCAGATACAAAAACGTACTTTCTCTGAATAAACATATATTTTTTTTACATATTTGGAATCCAGATACTTGAATTAGGGGGGGTAGACAAAATTTTGAAAAAATGGGTGGTAAATAGGGTCGCAACAAAGGTTTTATATATTTGGCGATAGTCCAGAAAACCGCCAAAAAAAGTCGCCAGCGCAAATAAATATTTTAAGATAACCCATTGACTAATTCAAAAGAAGAATGCTTAATTTTACTAGGTTGCTAAGCAACCAAGCTCTGACTGGAAAAAAAATTGAAATAATGTTTTGTGATTACTCAGAGAAGTTTAATTAATAGTTAATAGAAAATATCTCGAAGTTTCTAGGCAATTGACAATTTTTAAGCTGATTTCTGTCCAAAAAGCAAAGTTTTTTTATTATTTTAATCTCCCTTTAAAGGAAATTTGAATCGATTATAAATTATTTATGATTCTCTAAGTTTTAGAATTTAAATACATGAACATTTTATCTGATATAATTTAGATTATGTTGTTTCTGCTATATTTATTCGAGGATTTCATACTAAAATCAAATTAACATAACTTATTATGGCTAAATACAAAATTTTAGGGATAATTACTTTTACAGCTTTAATCAAGTCTTCTAGGCAAGAAAGTTTGAAGGAAAAAAAAGTGCTTGAAAAATAAAATGTATATTGTATAGTAATTCTAATGCGCATTCACAAGTTTTTCTATAATTTACGATATTTCTTTTTCCTATAACTCAAAGAATTGCTGAATGTTTAGTGGTATTTTAAAAGCATTGAAATAGGTTATGTTTAAGAATAAGATATTGAAATAATATGTTGCATATAGTATGATTCATTGTTTCAAAAATCGCTTCATTCTGCTAGATATTTAGATAACAAGGATTTCTTTGGATAAAGATGATTAGCAAATAGCATCCTTATGCTTCGATACATTTAGAAACTTATGTTCGCAAATTCACCATAAAATATCGCACAGCATATTCTTCAATTACGATAAGCTACATTTACCACCAAATACTGATACTATGATTATTTTTGTTTTCTTATATATATCTGATATGATACTCTCTTTTTAAACAGAGCTTGTAAGGTCCTTAAGATACTGAAAGGGGGGCACGAAAACTTGAAAAATAAAATATTTAATTTCATTAACTCAAAATATCTGGTCTCAAAATTTTAATTTTAAACCAAGTTAAATATAACTTCCAAGTTAATATAACCAAGTTAAAATAAGCACAATCTGGTGTATAATCATATTCTATCAAAAGCATGCTTTTATAAAACTAGACATTCGTTGAATAAAATGTTTTTTATTCAATAAAATGTTTTATTCAAATTTCTTTACTTAATTTCAAATAGATTTTTAGAGGACTAAAAAAGAAACATTGTATTTTATAGTTTTAAAAAAATAAAAATAAAAAGATTAGCAAACGATTATTAGCGAAAAAAATATGAATGAAATTTTACGCCACACGCGCTAAATCAAGTTTTTCGTAAGTTTATCACATTTTAATATTAATCGCCCCATTTAATCATTTTTTCATTGTCGCCAAATTATTTTTTTTAAAATAATTTATTTTAATTTTTCTCATCTTCTAATAAATAAAAACAGTTGAAACTATAGATTTTTCAATTGAAAAGCATGTAGATTAATATGGTATAAAAAAATCCATACCTTATAATTCAAAATTTTTTCATCCTCTCTTTAATTAAATAATAAAAAATAATTAATAATTATTAAAAATTATTTTTTTCTGGAAATTTTCTTTGGGTAAATGCGTTTTATGAGTTGGTGTAATATTTTTTTGAATTGCTTCATTAGTTTTTAAAATATGACTGAAAACGCAAAAAGTGAAATTAACATTAAGGGGTCCATCTTCTTCTTCTTCTTCTTCTTCTTCTTCTTGAGCTTGTCAGATATGTAGCACCTCTGCATTTTGTTGCATTTTGTACCATGCTCCAAGCTCAATTTTTTCCTAATTCCATTGTCTTGGGTCGCCTACTTTGTTTATATAGTCTGACAGTCCCTTAATGGAGTTAAGGTGAAGCTCTTTAGGATATGGATTGCCTAAAGTAGTGAGACGCGTATGAGCGAGGGGGTCCAAACTTTGAATCGCTCTCCTCACCAAACTATGGGGACCACATTTCCCAGATTGCGACTAGCCCCTATATTTTGAAGATAAGGAATCCAAATATGTAAAAAAAATATATGTTTATTCAGAGAAAGTACGTTTTTGTGTCTGATTTTGTAACTTAATTAATAGTTAGCACTAACTAATTAGCATATTTGAGGTCACCCCCAGGAACCATTAAGATTGATACTTAGTTCGTGAAAATCCGATCATTAGAACGAAAATTATTCAGGGTGATATCTTTTTTTTTTTGCTGACTGTACAATAGTTAATTTCAAAACTTAAAATTACTAAATTTTTTTACGACACTTGCAGTCAAAATTAGTAAACAATTCACTTGTAACTCAATATAGATATCAAACTAAAATATTCAAAATAAAATTAGAATATAAATAATTATTATAATTTAACTTCACATAAATTAAATACAAATAAATATAATTATTTACTAATATACAACAATATCTAAAGACTGAAGCTAACCAGATTTTGTTCAAAGTGCTTATTTTTCTCTTGGTATCTCACTAGCTTTAAATCCAAACAATGTACTTAACATTTTTAAACATCATATAATTAAATCCAAACTCAATCTTATTAATATTTATATACAGAAAAATATAGCATAACTTAAGAACACTAGCACTTTTCTCTACAATCAAATTTGTTCAACGCCTATGTTTCATTAGGTATAATCATTTTAAACAATTTTTCAAATTAAATTTTGGTTGGTTTAACTTCAATTATAAACTAATTTCTTAACGAGTTAATTTTTTCAAATTAAATCATACATATGTATCAGAAAATAAGACTAATTTTTATCAATATCAATAAGAAAAACAAACATTATTTACATATTCCTCCCCATCATTTAACTTTTGTCTAATTCAAATCAAGAACTTAAAGATACTCTACTGAGACCATCTGCATTCTTGTCCTTAGTGCCAGCTCTGTGCACAATTTTAAAATTAAACGGTTGTAGTGCTAAAGCCCAACGCTTAAGTGTGGCATTTGAACTAGCATTTGTTTTAAGCCTGGTTAGCGGGTGATGATCAGTCTGAAAAGGAAACTTTTGTCCATCTAAATAATGTCGTAATTTTTTGATGGCAAAAATTATACTCGCGCATTCTTTTTCCATAGTACAATATTTTTTTCCGGACTCATTAAACTTTTTACTCAGATATACTATGGGGTGTTCATGGCCTTCATTATCTAGTTGTGTTAATACAAAACCCATACCAATTTCCAAAGCGTCTGTTTGCAAGATAAATTCTTTTTCATAGTTGGGAGAGAAGAGTATAGGTTAGTTCGTTAATTTTTGTTTTAGTTTCTTAAAGGCGTCTTCGCATTCGATAGTCCAGGTAATTTCTCCCTTTTTCGTTTTGCCTTTTAAAGTGTCTGTTAATGGTGCAACTGGAACAGAGAACATTGGTATATATCGACTGTAATAGCCTGCTAGTCCCAAAAATGCTCTAATCTCAGTTTTGGTCTTAGGTACAGGGAATTCGGCAACTGCTCGTGTTTTTATATCAGAGGGTTTTCTATAGCCTTGTCCGACAATATGTCCTAGATAAAGAACATGGTCTTGTGCAAAGCAGCATTTTGAAGGTTTCATTGTAAGTTCTGCTTCTTTGATACGCTGCAATACACAATCAAGATGTTCTAAATGAAGATCCCAGGTATCTGAGAAATTTGCTATATCATCAAGGTATGGCACTGCAAATTCTTCTAAACCCTTTAGTAGTCGTGCCATTAATTTGCTAAAAAAATAGGGGGCATTCTTCAACCCAAATGGAAGTCGTAATGGCCTATAAGTTCCGAAACTGGTAACAAAAGTAGCTAATTGAGCGTTTGGACTAAGCTTAATTTGCCAATATCCCTTGGCGATATCTAAAAGACTGATAAATTTTGCCTTGGCTACCTCTTCAACCCGATCTTCTATATTTGGAAGTGGGAAATATTGCGTTCCAGTTATTTCGTTGAGACGACGGTAATCAATGCAGGGCCTTGGATCTTTATTTGGGGCTTCTACTAGGATCATGGGAGAAGTATAATCACTCTCACCTAAATCAATAATTTTTAACATTTTCTGCACTTCAGTTTTTAAAATTTCTGTTTGTCTGGGTGAAGTTCGGTAAGGCTTGGAAATAATTGGCTTATTTGTACTAGGTTAAATGTCATGCTCAATTAAGTTAGTTTTTCCTGGGTTATTTGAAAAACTTTTTGAATATCTTCTTAAAACATTCCTTAATTGGTTGATTTCATGTTCGTTAAGGCGATCTTCTAGGTGACTGTCTTTTATCATTTCAGATACATCAAATTCATCTGGAGAAATAAACACTAAAGATGAAGAATCGTTTTCTGCACAGGATAGAAAATTAATTATTGTAGGCCGTTTATTATATGGTTTAAGCATATTTACATGATAAATCTGTGAACTCTCTCTTTTTCCAGGAATATTCACTAAATAATTAGTTTCAGACATTTTGCTTTCTATCTTCCCCTTGCCAATCCATTGAGCAGACAATTTATTAACTCTAGATGTAGCCAAAACAAAAACCAAATCTCTGGCACTAAACTCTCTCCTAATACTATTTTTATCGTAATACGATTTCCTTTTTAACGCCGAATCTTCCATCTTGTTAACTGCAATTTTTTGGCATCTTTTTAAACGTTTTATTAGGTGAAAAACGTATTCTGTCGTTGGAGATTCGTCTATTTCGTTTTTGGTCCACTGTTCATACAACAAAGTTTCAGGTGTACGCAAATTTTTTCCGTGTATTAACTCTGCTGGCGAAAATCCTGTACTTTCATGTGTTATAGTTCTCAAAGCCAAAAGGGCAAATGGTAAAAACTTCCTCCCAGTCAGAACTAGACTCCAAACAAAGTACCCGTAAGATCCGCTTGATAGTTCTATGAAATCTTTGTATGGGATTAGACTGTGGGTGATGAACGGAACTGTGCCGACCCTTTATGCCAAATCGATCAAAAAACGCGGTTGTTAGCATACTCATAAAAGAAGTTCCTTGATCACATTGAACTTCTCGTGGGAAATCAGTTCTGCAAAAATTATTAAGTAGTGCATCAGTCACCGACACAGATCCTATATCATTCACTGGGATTGCCTCTGGATATTTTGGCGACATACAAATGGCTGTAATCAAGTATTTTTTTCCACTTGGCGTGGTGGGAAGAGGACCAACTGCATCAACGTTTAGTTTTGAAAATATTTCCTGTATGACCGGTACAATCTTTAAAGGAGCCTTTTTTTTATCATTTGGTTTCCCTGCTTTTTGACAACTATTGCAGGTTCGTACGAATTCTTCCATCTCTTTATAGCATTTTGGCCAAAAATAATATCGCTCCAATCTATCTTTGGATTTGGTTATGCCAAGGTGTCCGGAAGTACTTTTATGACATAACTTTAAAATTCGGCTTCTAAGTTTCTCAGGTATATAACTAAAAGTTTTTTTATTACTCCTAATCGTCCTTCTTGGCATTTAAAAAGAAGTTTTCTTTCAACCAGATAGCAATGTTTACTGTTTTGATTCTGAATACCTTCTTCCACAGTTTTAAAAACTGATTTTAACTCGGCACTATCCTATTGAGCTTAAACGAATTCATCGTGATCCACCTGTATTAAAGAAAGTTCATCAGAATTGGCATTTAAAGTTGGTAGTCTCTTCCATTTCTGAACTGACAGCATCCAGTTCTAAAACTGTCTCATCATCTTTTTCACCTAAAATAATTTCTTGATTTTTATTATTTTGTTTGGAAGAGTTTTCGGTATCGTTCGAATTTTGTTGCTCATATTCTTCTTTTAATTGAGTTTGCGATCTGGTATTAACTGCGTTTAACTCTGAAATTTGCATTGGCGTCATTTGCAGATATGGCAATCTAGCCGTTGTTCTATTTCCAAGGAGATATCGACCTTTATCCAACTCACTTCTAACCACAGCCGCTTTGGTTACAATGTCGCCAAACTGTCCAGATATCGAAACTTTTGCTAATGGTAAACAAGTTGGGCTTTCATCTAATGGTTGTTGTACCCACAGAGTTTCGCCAGTAAACATATCTGGAGTCGCATATTTTCGGCATATGACATCAATAGTTGCACCTGAATCGCGAAGTACTGGCATTCTAAATCCATTTACTTTCGCCATAAGAGTGTACGGAGTTAGTAATTTGTCTTCTTCGTGTCCTACTCCGATTCGATTGACTTGAGCGGGTGGCTTTTGGCACTTAAGCTTCGGGCACTGAGGTCGTAAGTGATTAGTAGATCCACATTTGTAACATTTTAAAAGCTTACGTCTATAGAATTGATCATAATTTGCTTGCTTGTACTCATATTTTCTTCATTTCGGCCATTCTTTGAAGTAGTTCCCTGTGAATTTTTCCGGGTGACATTTTCTCCTCGCCAATTTGGTCTCCAATTTTTAGAATTTACTTGGGGGTCAACTCATTTCCGACTTCCACGTACGTTCTCGTACTCGTCAAGTATTTATGCCTGCTTTGTAGGTGAAGTTATCTTTGACCAAATGTCTATAAAATGATCACGCACTTCATTGGGAACTCTTCGTTTGGTTTGATCAGTAACCATTAGATCCAGCAAGGTTTCAAAATCTTTTATTTCCACTCCTTGAACCCATTCATTTAAATAAATCCTTAATTCAAAAACGGAATCTTTCCAACTATTATCGAACTTCTTTTGGTGCTGAATAAATTTGATCCTTAAATTGATTGGGAGAATGTTTCTCCACTATACTCAGTTCCCCTATCCATTAACATGGAAAATCCGGTTTTGCTATGCAGAGAAGACTGCAGGTTAAAATGCGACTTTCTACGTGCAGAACCGTCATTGGGTTAAACCTCTTCATTAAAATTTCTTTAACATGATCATAGTTGTAAGTTTGTTCTTCAGATTCTCTTGCTATTAATTTTGTTATGTCAGGTGAAAGAAAAGATAATAAATGAGTAACCCACTCTTCTTTTGGTATTTCTGCTCGTTTTGCTGGACGCTCAAAAATTACTAAATGAAGACTGATTTCATCTTCCTTATGATCAAAATTCTGCATTAACTTATGAATATCCAACTTATTCCGCAGAGTAGTACCAATATTTTGATTTGAAGGGCCACTTAATTTGGCACTAAGCCTTAATTTCTCTAGTTCAAATTGGCGTTCTTCTTGTTTTTGCCGTTCTTGGCGTAGTTTTTCTTCCCCTTCTTCTTGGCGTTTTCTTTCTCCCTTTTCGATACGATTTTCTTTATTTGCTTCTAACATTTCTTTAACTAGATTCACTTCGTAATTTTTAGAGTTTTTAATTAGATTTATCAACTCACATACTGTAACATTGTCAATAATAGTTTCGCCTATTTCCTTACATAATTCTACCAAATCACTCTTCTTTGCTCGTCCCAAGAAAGCCATAAGGAATAATTCTTGAATGCAATTCCTTTAAAGCAAATGGTAAGTTAATCCCAACGCTGCCACCAATTAAATATAGCTGTAACGTATCAAGCTATATTAAAAACAGTTCGTAGTTTTATTGAAAAAACATTTATTTCACACCACAACAAATAGAGTAACGACATTAAACTACCTGTAACGGGTTAATAATAATCTTTCAATAAAATATAGAAAATCCCATAACGGGTTAGAATAAACTTACAAAATCCAAAAACCATCAACTCTGCTGTTCTAAAAATTGACATCTAATTTTATCGTCTGCTTATATTTTATTGTTTATCTCTTTATATGTTTAGTTTATTTTATTCATGCTTTTACTAACCCGCTATTTTTTTAATAATTTTACTTCTATTCATGCTTTTGCAAACCAATTATCTTTTTTATATTTTTAGACTTTATAATGGACATGAAGAATCTATAGATTTGGAATTTTGATCCATCATCTTTTTACTCTACTAATTGCTAATGCTTGTAGAAAGTCGCAAAATTTGATAGCTCGATTTAATTTTATTCAAGTTTTAGATTTATATCCTTAACAATTGTTTTAAACTTTTTGTAAATTTTATTATTTTTACGAAAAATAAACTATATTAACAATTTTACATAATCAAATATTTATGGTGGGGAATTAAGGACTCAAACACTTACTTATTAATTTTAGCAAATGCAGTAACAAATCTTGTAAGGTGGATTTTTGTAGTTTCTTAATTATTTATCTGCCCCTTTAAATCATATTTTATGTATGTTCAATTCGAACGAACTAAACAGTAATCATATCATAGAATTTTTAAATAGGGGATCATCCACTAAAAAAGTTTTATACAAAAATGTTAAGCAGTATATTTTCTGTATTGATTGTTTCAAGATTATTGAAACCCTGCTATAATATAAATTCAAACAAAATTAACATAATTAATTACATATATAATTATTGTGATCATTAATTTTAGAAGTTTTGTTTAACAAATCATATATATAAATATACTAAGTAGATATATCAGTTTCCATGAAATTTAGATAATTTGAAGTATTATTTATTACAAGTCAAAAGAAAATAGATCACTTAATAGAAAATTGAATCACTCATATTTTTTTTTCAAATTTTTTTTTTCTTTCTATTTACAACTTTTACAACTAGTGATAAAATATCATTAAAAATAAATAATGGTAGACTTTTCCTGAAAAATATTTTTAAAATGTTTTGTGTGATATTAAAAAAAGTATCAAGCATATTTATTTTATTTGTTGCTTCTTATAGTTTAAATCTTTTTTCAACAGTCTAGCTTTTTAAGTTTTATAGATTTATATTCTGTGAAATTTCTTGGTTCAGAAAATTTTTCAAGTATTTGTAGTAACGTTTGAAACATTTAGAATATGTTTTTAATAAATGATTTCTTCATTTTTTGATTCGTGGCTGAGAATTGTCTTGGTATCTCTAATGTTTTTTGCTTTAAAAAAATCTACTAATTTCATATTTGGGGGTTTGGGTTAAATGAATTTTTTTAAATTTTTATTACTGTTTGTTAGAATTTCTTATCAATATTAAACTTTGCTCAAATGGTTTTAAACTGATACTGAAGACTTGAAAAAGTGGTATTTAATTTAAAGGAACGAACATGATTTACTTGAAAATTTGTAATCTTATGAAGTGTACTCTTGAATAGTATAAAATACATGTAAATGTAGAAAAAGAAATTTATTACCTTTTTTTCTAAATCGAGTCTCATAAGTGAAATAATAAAAGATTTTGTTTTATATTTTAAAATGATTTCCTACTAGATTGACTATTGAGTTTTCTTCTTTTTACAATTTTCATTATGTGCTTCTAGTCAGCTATATTTTCTTAGAAAATTTGTTATAACATGCATACATACACACATATGAATGTCTGTGGGTATATATACACAGTGACCAATAAGTTCTTATAAATTTTCAAATTTTTTAAAAATAATACAAAATATATCATGCAAAAACTTTTTCTTTAAATTAAAGTAGCAATAATTAAGTATCTTTACAGTAAATGCTTTGAAATAATACTGCCTTTTTACGAGATTAAGTCTCTTTTCAAATTCATCACAAGCAGCACATATGACTTCCATCGGCATTTCCTGCCATATATTTTGAATTTGTTCAGTTTGGTGATTTTATAATTATAAAGTGCCGGCCAGGTGGCAGAGCGGTGAGCGTGCCTGATTGTGAAGCCAGTGACTGCGGGTTCGAATCCCGCTCAGGGCATGGATGTTTCTCTCTGTGTGTTGTTCTCTGTTGTGTGATGTGTGAATGTGGCCCACCCTATTAATGGGTATCTGTGGCATGGGAAATGTTGCTCGCCTCTGTGACTTTGGTTCACAGGTGCCCACTGGATAACGTTAAATAAGCAACACTTCTGGCATCTTCTGAGGTGAAGAATGAAACTTCACTGCCTGCCGTTAAAAAATAAATTATTAAGTTGAGAGAGCATATATGAATAAATAAAATAATGAAGCAGGTTTGTGTCGGGTGAGTTGGGAGGCCATTCATTCTTCGACAAAAGTCCGCTAAATGTTTGCTGCACTTCTCCTGAACAGTACATGCAGTGTAAGGAGCATCATCTATTTGGTAGCGGAAATATTCGAACTATACATACTCTGGACACTTGGAGGTAAAATTTTTTCTTAAACTTCAAACAGTTTTATAATATTGGGCAATTGATTTTTACTCCCTTTTCAATGAAAACTAACTGGAGTTTGTATCTTTTTCAAATAGCTCCACAAACCATTGCAGACAAAGTATTATGATAACGCAGAACATAATGCTGACTTTTAGGGATTTTATCAATATAAATTTACAATATTCTACCATTTTAGGGGTTTAGATTTTGCTATAAAACAAATAGTTTCTCATATGAAAAGGCAAACTCTTCTCCAGTGTGCCATGCAAGAATTTCTTCCGTCTACCTCCTTTTCATCTTAGCAGACTCTGAAAGTCTGCAAAATTTGCTCTTTCCATAAGCTTTGAACCCAAGGTCCTTTCTCAGAATGTTTAACATTGATCCACCTGATGTTTTGTGCTCTCAGTTTAACTTTCTAGCGGATCTTTGTCTGTTTTGTCGTATCCTTTCCCTAACCATTTTTACAGTCTCTTTTGTCCAAACAGAGCTCGGTCTGCCAGATATTCTGTCATTGGCTGAAGACATCTCATTATACTTTCTGATAGTTCTGTAAATGAAAATATCTCTTTACCCCCCCCCCCCCCCCAGAGCTTTCAAGTGTCTGAAAATTTGCTTGGCTGCTCTCCTTTGATGAATTTACTTATGAATATTTCTCTAAATTTCTTCATTCTACTAAGGTAAAGAAAAATTGTGAACAGTACATCATATAAGCTTGCAATAGCTTATATATACCTAACACTAAATTGCCTGAAAA
This sequence comes from Parasteatoda lunata, assembly GCA_949128135.1. Taxonomy (NCBI): domain Eukaryota; kingdom Metazoa; phylum Arthropoda; class Arachnida; order Araneae; family Theridiidae; genus Parasteatoda; species Parasteatoda lunata. The sequence continues at coordinate 7,094,585 of OX421980.1, read as the reverse complement.
GAATTGGGATTGCAGTAACAATTATGTAATTTTTTAACCTGCTTCAAAAGTTGTATGAGAATTTTTTGGTCATTGTGTATATGTTTGTATATTCGTAATTTTTGTAAAAATTTTTTTGAGTCATTCTCACACTATTGTATTGATATATTTTGCTTTGGCTATATTGATACAATATTAGAAAGCACTCTTTTTCGGATATAATCGTGTGGGCTGAGGAAAGGATTATATCTTTTATTTTCTGGTTTTTTAAAAAAACTTTATCCCTTTTTCTTTTTTTTTTAATTAATTCTTTTTCTTTCCCCAGTTGTTTGTTATTATTATTATTCCCCCTTTTTTTCATTTGTCTGTAATTTACCTTTGTTTTATCTTCATTTTGAACATATCTTATGAGTTCTATTTACTTGCAGCTTATGCGCAATAAATGATACTTATTGTTTTTCCTAATTTTTTTCTGTTTTTTTTGTATTTATTTATTTTGCTGTATATATATACATACATACACACACGCTTGCTTACTTACTTAGATGGGTATGTGAAAGAAGAAATTCAGCAACCAAAGAATGTGCCAATAAATGAAACCAAGCCAGTGCCTGAGGTTTGTATTTTGTATGTATATATCTGTGTGTGTGTGATTTTCTCAAAATGTTAACTTTTACCTTAGACAATTAGAAAAAATTCATATCATAATTAACATAATGTTGATAATTTTTACATTAAGAATATTTTTACATTAACCTTTTAGTTGCGGCTAGTCAGGTGAATAAATTCTCTCGTTACGGCGCTTTTTTGCAGAAATTCTTCCCCCTCTCAGTCAGTGGGTGGTAACTACCTTAACCAGCTATGAATAGGAAACGTTTTGTTGTAATTTGTGTGTCACGTTTTTAGGAGGCAAAAGTAGTAGGATTGTTATGCACATCGTTATCGCAGACGTTTTGGCATAGTTATGCATACTTTGGCATTTTTTATTTGTGACGTTTAACACATTATGAGAAAAAGTAAAATATAGCTTTTAATTAATTTTACTTAATAAAGCGATGTTTTTTCTAATGCAAAGAAAGCATTCATTTAAAAATGATTTAAATATTTTGCTAATTTAATATAAAATATGCATTTTATTGCATCTGAAAGATTGTTAATAAACTATTATAAACAAATCTCTTTTAATTTTTTCAAATAAATAAAGCATTATTTGAAGTTCTATTTTTATTCTAACATCTTAAAGACACTAATTAGTTTTTATAATTTTGAAAAGCAAATTGTTGAAATTTTAAGCGATGAACGTTGTATTTCTTATGCATTTTCGTAGGTATTTTTATCTCTTAAAAAAATAGCAATTGTAGATTTGTTTTGTTAAACGGTTTTTATTCATATAACTTGTTAGTTTTCGCCTCCTTAGAGTAGCGTCTATAACATTCAAACAAAATTAAAATATAAATATTCTTTAATTAAAAATTTTCCGAGAACGTTTTGCCTTTATTTCTATTTTAAAAACATAAATGCGACACGCGTATATTCAATAGAAATTCATAAAGATTTTGCAAGAATATTTTATAGAAACCTTATTAGAAATATAAAAAAAATTATAAAGAAACTGAAAATATTAAAGAATATGTTTGAAATAAGTTCAAAGAATAAAAAAACTCCATTGTTTATTTTTTTTACAGCAAAAATATTAAGCAATAAAAAATTTGCCACGTTTCTATTTACCTTATATTTGAGGCCCATATTGAAAGAATAAAGATATTATTCAATTTTGAAATATTAGTTAATTTTATAAAATAATAAATACAAAATAATAATAATACGAAATTATATTAATTATCAGTGCAATTTTAGATTGATTGGTTTTCTTTATACTTTCCTTATTCCTTTTTTTTCTATTACAAAAAAGAATATTCTTCTTAATTTCTTATTTATTTTAATCTTTTTTAGAAGTATGAAAGGTTTTGTTCAAAAAAAGTATCTCCTGAGTTATTTCACTTAGTCATGATACTGAGATGTATTTCAGGATTTCCATGTCTATATGAAATTTTGAAGTCATCAATTGTTATAAGACACATCTATACAAGTTCTATCGACACAATGATTGTAAAACATACATTTCCTTTAGTCATGGTGTGGTCTTTCTTCAGGTGTTTGAAATAACTATTGTTAGGAATTTTAAAAATGACAGTAACCAAATTAAATAATAAGAGCCTTCCCAAAACGCATTCTGACTGATAACGCAACAATAAGCAGGAAATGCCACCTCGCCTGTGGAATAGGCAGGAATGATTTCGGTTTCCTTTATCTTTTAGAGAAGGAGTAACAATTTATTTTGTGTCCAGCAAGTTAAATTATGACAAACTGTAAAACTCTCAATAGAAAAACTTCATCGGAACTTGAAAGAAAAATATGTCCTTGAGAACTTGAGGTGAGAAAGATACCTTTTTAAAATAGTTCAGTAGTTTATTGCATATAAATATTTGAAAAGTGGATTGTTTCATTGTGACTAAACTTCCTGTTCAAGGTCACGCATTGAAAACCTTTCCATAGATGCTCCCTCATCTTTCCACAAATATTTAATTTTTTTTTTCTTTTCAGTTTTTAACAGCATTTTTTTCGCAACAAATTAATAATATAAATGTTTTTTTTTTCCTCATTTTTTTAAAAAATGAAAGAAATCTGAAACATTTTCTTAGCGGTTTCAAAAGTTAGATTCCATAAAATTACCAACGAAAAAATTTAAGCATGCTTTCATCTTTTTGTGCGCGTTAGATTCAAAGTTTCAAACGTTTGATTAGATTTTCCCTTTAACCCCATGAAGCAGCATATTACTCATGTAAAAAAATATACAATACTTTGCTTTAATAATAATTTTGTGCTATTTTAATAGAAACATAATTTAAATGCTTAGAAGATAACTATTTTAGACAGGGTAACATGAACTATTTTAGGCCTTAAAATTGTTAAAGAATAAAATTGAAATTGTGTATTTAAATGTTTTTAATAATGTTACTACATTTTTAAAATAAGCGTATAAGGTATTAAAAAATATTGTGATATATCAAAATATGGAATTTTTTCTAGTACTTTTTAGCTTACAATGCCAAATATTTAACATTACATCCAAAGCCATATTCAGGATTTTATATCCTTTTCAAGGTAGGATTTTTAAATATTTTTTTGTTAATGTTAAGTTCATGCACCAAATAATATATTTAAAATAGATGACACAATAATGATCAGATGACGTTAAAATTCTAGAACTTGGTTCCTAATTTTTTTCTCGGTAACATACAATAAGAAACACAGTACGTGTTTTGATGACTTAAGTGCTCTTAAACTAGTACTTTCAAAGGGAATGAAAGAAATTCTTGAAACTCGCCAACTGATAATAAAAGAGAAAAATCTTTCAGCCAATTCGTGTCAAAAGTGAGCACATGTGAACTCTTTTTTCAACAATAGGAGCAAATTACAGGGGGTTCTTAAGAAATGACAGGTGCAATGGCGGTCTAGTAGAAAAGGGTGAAGAGAACCACCGGTACAACTGCTGATCCAGCGCCGCAATAAGAGAAGTTTTTTCTACCGGTACATATGCTGTACCAGCCGCAAGCAAACGGTTAAGTATATAAGTCAATGACCAGCAAAGAAAAAAATTTTAAAATAAAAATTTTGTGTCAGTTTTAATAGGAAAGTCTATAATGGGAAAATGTTTGTTTGGAAAGTGTAAAAATGTTTAATACCTGTATTTTAAGTGATTCTCTTATATTGAAACAAATGTTTCCGTTTGGATATTTTAATGGATGTTAAAATAACATTGCATCTATGGAATAAGAAATAGACATACATACATACATGGCTAAGAAACTGGACTTCATATATTGTTTGTTATAATGGAAGAGACACAGTAATGAGAGGGGTATACTGTATCATTTAAGAAAACAGTTTAATAATTTAATATTATAACATAATTTAAATATTTTTCTTCTTATGTTAAAAAGTTATTTAAAATATTATTCAAAAAATTGTGAAATTTGTGAATCAGTTTCTTCTTAAAATCTAGATTGAGACTTAAAACCAAATGTCTATAAAAATCTGAATTGTGTACTTTGTAAGCTTACTTTATTTCTATATATGACAAAAAATATTATATAAAAAATATTTTTGCTTCATTTCTTATTTCTGTTTTTCTTATTTCTATGTTTCTTATTTCTATATTTCTTATTTTTATTTGTTTACCAAATATTTATTGAATAGTGAAATAATAAATATATTGTGACATTTTATTCATTATACAAAAAATAAACTCTTTAAAAATAATTAAATTTTAACGGTAACAATATTGTAAATGATAATTACTTTTCAGTGCAATAATTATAAGAGTAATCATAGCAAATTTATGTGCAGATACATACATGCATGTATGTACAGTACATGAATTAAATATATATGTTTGTTAAGTATGATTGTAATCATTGATGTTTAATTAGACAACCATTGCCAAAGAACCTGAATTAGAGAGGATTCCTTCTTGGAAAAGAGTTCTTAGGAAAGCTAATGCAGATTCTATGGAAGCAGAAGTCACTCTTAAGAGGCCAAAGAAAACAAATGAAGTAAGGATATAATTTTTGTCATTGTTGAGTTCTATAATTTTAGCAAATGGAATTGTTTGTTTTCATATTCTAAATATTGTTTATATATTTTAAATAACATAAACTATTTTAGTTTTTGTTTTGAGCAGTTTGCTAGGTTTGGTTTTCATAATGGTAGATCCTTAAGTGAGTGTTACACCTGAAGTGTAATTGAGATCCTGCCAAATGAAAATTTTTTAGTTTTTAACTATCTTTATCCTTTCTGCATTGGTTGAAATTTTGACAACCAGGAAAAAGCTGGGGCATATGTAAAATTTAAACTATTTTTACATCTTATTTCTTTTTTGTATTATTCAAATAACATGGATACCAAGTTTTTTATCCACACCTGCCCTCTAGAATGTGCACTATGTTGGTCTAAACAGGGTAGTTTAAATAAATTCAACATTGCACCCTCTTTTAGAAAATAAACTAAAAGTGTTTTCTCTTCCAAAGAACACAACCTATTCTTCCTAGACTATAACTAGACCAGGTTCATTTATAATGCTTTCGGTCTGGTTTATGTGTAGAGATATATCTAGTCATGACACTTCTGTCTCAGATTGTACGACTGGATCAGATATGTTCACAATTCTGTATGGATTAATTATAACCGCCCTTTAAATTCTGTATTAGTTAAAAGTTTAATGTTTTGGTTTATCAGTTCCAATGGAGATATTAAAAATTGTTCCGATTAACATTTTAAGAAACTCCTTTACTCACCCAATATGTGAAATAATTATAAGGAATTGAATTAGAAAAAGAATCCCTAATACAGGGTTTGTAGTTGTCTTGACATTATTGATTTTCTTGATTTAAAACTATTTTGTCCTGTTTTGTTGATTTTTGTCCTGATATTCCTGATTTCTTTGTGTGTTCACATCATTCCCATTTTTATTAATATAAATACAGATTTTAAAAAATTGATTTACCAAGTTTAAATAAAATTATATGTATTTAAATTTATAAGGCTAATAAAAATTGTAATATTTTATAGTTCAAATTAGTAAACCGTTTAGTAATTTTATATCGGCATATCGCATTACCTGCAGGATCTTTTGTTTTAAATATTTTCAGAGTTCTGTCATTTTATGAAAAAAAAAAAGAAAAAAAACACAAGTTTTATGAGGAGGAATTCAAGAGTCTTGTGCTTATTTTTTATTTTCAGCAAATACTGTAATAAATCTCATTGGGTGGATTTTTGTAGTTTCAAAATTATTATTTTGTTTCTTTTATCTGATTTTAAAACTGATAAATTACAACAAACAAAGCAGTAATTATATTATGGAAATTTTAATACTGTATTGAGGAATTTCCCACCAAATTACTTTTATACAAAATTATTAAACAGCATACTATCCATGGCTTCTTTTTAAGATTATTGAAAACTTGCTGTAAAATTATTTGACTAAAAAAATCTTGAACTCAATTAAAAGTTTTAATTAGATATTGGTATGAAGCAATATTGACTAATTGATACGGGTTATTTTTTAATGTAATAGCACTATATGAAATTTCTATACATTGATCTTAAACAATGAGTTTTTCAGTGCTCAAATAATAAAGTTTTATTCTAAACAATATAATTCTAAACAATATAATTCTAAATTAAAAATATGTGGTATATTTGATTATTGTTTTACACTATAGTTTACCTTTATTATACTTAAGTGGAGCAAATTTTGTTTTTGTGGTTTGTTTTCCCTGTTTTAAAGTAGTCAGTCTGAGGTATGCATACTCTTTCACAAGATGTTTTTTTTTTTTAAGATTATTCTGATGTTTTCTTTGGCCCACTACAAAACTTGCAAACAAAAAAAGTTTTTTACCTCTTGAACAAATTTAAATAAATCTCTTATTGAATCAAAAATACAAAAGTGACAATCTTCATCAGCATATTTAAATAGCTTTAATTAAAAGGATTAAAACATTGAGCATGTAAAATTTTTATTCTTTAATCTTCTGTTTTTTTTTTCATACCAGAATGAGGAAAATGCATCTCGAACTAGTGATGTTCCAATCAAGGATGGGTGAGTATTATTTCTTTTTAATTTTTTGATAACACTAAATAGGAATATTTTTAAGTCTCTATTGTTTTTTAAAACATACCTAATATGTGTTTATTAATCGATTTATAAAACTATACATCAAAATTAAGAAATTTTTTAATGAGTCTTTAATATAATTACCATCCCAAAATTTCTATTACTAGGGTATTCCCTATAATCATTAAAATCCATCAAATTTCTTTAAGTCGGTAGCTATTCAAGTAAGGATGTCTTCAGATAGTGTTCAAGTACAAATATTTATAAATTTTTATTAAGATACCGTGAGAAAGTGATTTTTCATAACATTTTCAAAAAAAAAGTTTACATTAATTTGTTAAGATTTTTGAATTTCTGTGAAATTATCTCTTATTTGCATTAACTATGTTTTATTGCTGGTGAATGTCTAACTGCTAACTTTTATGACTAATATATATTAACAAATGGTTAATAAATACATTATATAATTTTAATTTATGGTATGTGTAAGTTTCATTTCTTGTCCATTTTTAGTTTGTTTTTTAATCGATATTTATTCCTTCATTTTGTTAATGTTTAAGCACTTTTTGAGTTTTGTATCACCCCTTTAATCTTTTTTGATCAAATATTTAATTTTTTATTAACCTTTTGCTTACGGCTGGTACAACACGTGGACCGCGTAATGGTACAACATTGTACACCATAAGCAAAGGGTTAATACTTGTCATTTTTCCCTTTCTTTTCAACACTTAGCGAGTATATATATATATTTGTTTAATTTAGAAAAACTTCTCAATGTTTAAATTTTTTTTCCATTTATCTATTATAAAAGTCCATGTATATTTAAATATTTTTGTATCATTCTAAAGTTTTTTATAACCAAATTATTAATCAATAGTTTAACATTCTGAAAATTTAAGCTTACATTTGGTAAAATATTGGTTATTTCTTTTAAGATTTTCATTAAATAATGGTGTCATCAAATTATTTTCAGGATGAAAAATAATGGTACAAAATAAATTTTTAAAATTTTAATCTTTTTTCTGTCATTTTAACAAGCAAAATGAAATCCTCCAAGTTCTTATTTTAATAAAGAAATTAGAATATTTTAATATAGCATGAAGAAACTTATTTTATTGATAAGAGATGTAGTTACATATTGCAATATTTTCTAGTTTGATATATGACTATTGGTTTAATTGATTCAGATGAAACCTAATTCAGATTAGTGAAATATAAATAAAAGCTTAGTTCATGAAGAATACTTAAATCTGAGTACACTGTTATTTAATTTATTTTCCCTTTGGGAGGTTCACATTGGCAAAGCCTAAGTTACAAAGCTTAAGTAGTGACACGCTAAAATTTTGATGATAACCGCAACTCTCTTCCTATGTTTGCAATGAAGAGATATGGAGTTTCTATTCTTAAGCGCCACTTTCTATTAGTTTTTTCATATATTTGATAATAACTTAAATATTTACTCTTTGTTTTAATTCTTTACTCTGAAATTATATATTTTATTTTTATTCTGTTTAGTGAAAATAATACCTTATCTAAAAGTTAAAACTTTCTTATTTTGTCTTTTATTTTTTGCTACACCTTTATTTTATTTCAGCAAACTCCTTGACATTTTTTGCTGTCTTTTTTTTATGAGGTTCAAAGGGTGGTATGATCTTGTGACTTAAATCATTATGAACATTATTCACAATGTTCAAAAGAAAAAAAAATCTTTCCTATAGTTAAAATATTTTTCTTCTTAATCAATACGAACTGTTATTTAGTCTTTTATAATAAACAATTGCTAAAACTTTAAGTACAATTAACAAAATTTGTAATGAAATTTTAACTGAAATTTTAGGTGTAATTAACAAAATCAAAATTATTTTAAAACTGCTGTTTTATTTTAAAAATACTAAATTGAATAAAATATTATTTGTTTGTTAGAATATAAAATAACAAATTAATTTTCAACATAGTAATTGAGATATTTTTTAACTAAAAATGCGAAATTCTTCAAAAGCAAATTAAATTTTTAGTAATTTTAAAATAGAGACAATTAATTAAAAAAACAATCAATTAAAAAACAATTAAATCTTTAAAAATGGAATATATAGTATTTATTAAGTAAATAAAAGAAAAATTGTCAAATACATAAACAAACAATATTTTATCAAAATTTAGTACTTACAAATGAATTATATGAAGGGCATGAGTAGAGTATGATTTTTTTAAAAAGAGATTAAAAATAAGATTTTATTATTAGAAAATATATAAAATAACTAACTAAACATTACTGATAATGACTGTATTTAATGAATAAAATCTCCTTTATTAATTAATGCATCAATTTTTTTTAATAGAAAAAAGAACCCTTTGGTTCATAACAAAACCAAATTAAGTGCTTTTAAAACGCAAAGTAAAAAGAAAGTGTTGATACTTCACCATCCAAACTTTTAACCAAAATGGTTATTGTTTACCCATGTGATCAGCGACAGCCAATCAAAATTTAAAGTGGCTAATTAAGTTACATGACCCTGAAATATGCCAGAAATAATCCCTATTTTTAGTTTACAACAGCATAAATAATTAATGTTGCGCCAATAGTTAGTGCCTTTTTCCTTAATCGCCTTTTCCCCTTGAATTTCTGAAAATTCAGACCTATGTATTATAATGAGATTAATATATTTTATTCAGTGTTTAGAAGAGTGTATAAATAAATGTTTGGTCCTATTTCATAATTTAAACCATTTGTGCCAGTTTTAAAATTTTCTTAATTTATCTTTGATTACTGTAGGCTACAATTTTTTCAAGAGAAGAAAAAAACTTGATCTAACATAGCCAATGAAGGTCAGTTTTTTCAAACCGAACACTGATTATCTAATAGAATTTAATTTTAAAATACCATGCTAATTGAAATGCAGTCTAAAAATGCAAAATTGGCATCTTTGATATGAAAATCTACTAATTATAAGACATGATGTGAGGAGTTGTCAAAGATAAGTCATCACTTATTTGCCTGGAAAATAGATCAACTGCAAGATATGATTACAAAAATAATTTTAAAATTTCAAATTTCTAGTATTACAACTTTCTGTAATGAGTATGCTTTCGAACAATAGAAAATATTTTTGTCCAATATTTTTGTTTTAACTTAAAAAAGTAATGGGATTGTAGATTTATAAATTTCTGCCATACATTATTTCAAGTTTAATTGCTAATATCCAGTTAAATCTATATATTTTTTTTGAAACTTAGTAATTTTTTATTGCTCAATAAGAATTCTGTTTTTCAAAAATCTCGTTAACTATTCAGATTTTCTTTATAAACTTTTTTCATTGTAATAAAGGTACTAATTCCTTTGTGCTATTTATTGTGATCTCTTGCTTGCTTACTTGTTGGACTAAATATAAATGCAACCATAGTGAAATGCCTTTTGCTTAACTCTACTAATATGTGCTTGTTTGATTTTAAAATTATTTTTAATTGAAACTTAAGATAATTGTTAGGTGGAAGAGCTTAGAGCAATTACCTTCTCACTCTTTATCTCCCACTAATGAGCCATTTAGTGAACTCAGTAATGTTTCTTCTTTTCCTGCCACATCCCCCTCAGATATTTTGGAATTCGAGCCATCTGATAAGCGGTAAGTTTCATTTTATCGTTTCACAAAATTTTGTTTTACAGTGCATAAGTAAATACACACATCTATATGCAGTTGAACCTTGTTTAGATGAAAACACTAAATACAAATATTTGCTTAAGACGAAGAAAAATAGTTTGCAGTTGTTGATGTCACCAACTGAACATGTGAAAATGAATCTTTGACTATTGGGTGAGTGATGCTGACCTAGGTGGTGAAACTCTTTTGTGATAGTTACATTTGGCTGCATGCAGATTTTTGATTCTAGTTGTATCAGAGTTCTAATTGCAAAAATAGTGGGCAGAAGCTTCTTTGGTTGGAAAATAAGCAGAAGATCTTATGTGATGTTAATGATCAGATAAAAAAAATAAATAAAAAAGTTAAGTGTTAGTTAAGCTAAAAGTTAAGTATGAAATACCTTTTTGTACTATTTCAACAGTTATTCAGAATCAAGGACGAATTGAAACAGCCTTTGCATCCATTCACTTAATCTGCAAGAAAATAGATGAGAAATGTTCAGAATGAAGAAATTGAAGTTACTTTATTGAGACTAATAAGCAAAGCTAAAAACTAGAACATCATTTTAACTATTGCTATTCTGCACAAAATGGTTTATTATTTTTGCAAAGTTCTTAGTGTCAATGATTTAACATGCTGAAATAGATGGTTGTCAAGATTTAAAGAACTTCATGGTATTGTCTGTAAAAGGATGTGCGATGGAGAATCTGCCGTTAATTAGGATAGGATAATTTGATTTTCTCAAGTTGGTCATCAAATGAAATTATGCACTCCATGATATTTTAATGCAGGTAAAACTGGACTTTTTTCAGAGCACATTCATCTACATTAACTCTTATTGGCGAAAAGCATTCTGGTAGTTAATGCAATTGAAAGAGTGTTATAGTAGGTATTGGTAGATTATAATATGGATGGATCTGAAAAATAATATATCTATATTATTGGAAAATTCACAAAATTAGATTACTTTAGGCATATTAAAACACTACCTGTTTGGTACTTATTCACTAAAAATCCTTGCATAAATGAAGAAATTTTTGTGAAATTCTTTTCAGAATTTGATTTTAAATCCCCTTTTTCCAAAAATCAAATTTAAAAGTGGATTTTTTTGAAAACAAATGTTGAATACGAAATTTCAAACTAAGTCTATAGACAATTTTTTTTAATGTTTAATATGAAAAGCATTGGGTTGTTTGGATTGTTATTTTTTGTTCCTTTTTTCTGAAAATGAAAATTAATATATATTTTATTGAATTACATATGGTCCATTCTGGTCCAATACCTTTTGCTATCTTTCTTTCAATAGCATTATTCCATGCCCATAAATTCTTTGTTCCTTGATGGCAAGAATTGAGCCAGGTTATTTTTGACCTTCTTATTTGAAGTAAAGATTTTGCCATCTAAAAAGTTTTGTTGAGACCGAATCATTGTTGTAGGTCAACCATTTTTTGTTCCCAGTGATAATAGGCTTAAAAATGAATAATACAGTGGAAAGTTGCATATCCGGAATCGGGACTTTTGGATGTCCGGATATTAGATTTTTCCGTATAATTGACCCCCAAGGTAAACAAAGCTTAAAACGATTTGAATCTAATAAGCAAAAAATAAATAAACATTATTTTTTGGGCAATAATGTTTTAGTATTATAATGATATCTAATCAATCAAAAATAAAATATTAGAAAAAAATAATTATTGCTTAAAATATAGAAAACTAAAAAAAAAAAAAAATTGACATTCATGAAAATATTAATTGCTCTCTCTCCGCCATTTTGAACTAGAATGATTCAAGCAAGAAGGGGAAATTCCTGTCATTCATTAAGGTGGGTAGGTGTAGAAGAAAATTCATTTCCTCCTTATTTGTCATTCAAGTTGAGGGCGGGGCATGGACAAATTCTTATTTTCTCTCCCATCATTGGCTATCAATCAAGCATAAAGATGCAGCATGCTGATTGGGTTCTCTTTTTTTTTCTTGTGTGACTGAAAGTGACTCCCCCTCCATGTTAATGTTTGTTGTGTTTACCCTTTTTCACAGTATTTCTTCTTTCCCTGACACTCTAATAAAACGGTTCCAGGAAATGCCTCTTTTACTAGCCAGCTGCATAGGAAAGAAAGGGAGGCACTCAGTTGCACTCTTTTGAAACCATTACTTAGGGTCACTCAATGGTCTTGGGAGGTCTTTTCTTCCCCTTTCTGTTGATTTATGGGTTCAATGCATGAATCACTAGAAGCTTGAAAAGGAAAAAACCTGTCCAAAGACTTTTTTTTTTCTAAGAGAGGTAAGATGAAGAGATGTTTGTTTATTTTGATTGTTAAAAAGGGTCCGGGAAATCGGCCCTTCCGAGAGAGGGACTTCCGGATATGGGACGTTGCACTGTATTCTTAAAGTTTAAGAAGAAGCTAATTGCAGACGTTTACACGACATAAATTTTTCCTGTAAGAACATGAGGAACCAATATGTTAAGCTTAAATCTTAGTCTTTTTAAATGATAATAAACAGTTAAATTTCATAAATTATTCTCTCATCAATTTCATGAATTCCGCTCATCTATTTTTGAGACCAAAATTTTGCAAACTAGTTTTGGCACAGCGTACTGCCAATTCATATTCTCCTTACAGATCTGATAATTAATTTTTTGTGTGAACAACATTTTAACCTTTTTGAAAGCCAAAAATCCTGCTTTTAATTTTTCATATTTGAAAGGGAACCAATCAAAACCTACTGCTGGAATCAACCGAATTTTTTCACAAGCAAGCCTTGTAATATCAGCTGTCAAAATATATAATGATTAAATGGCTTAAGTGTGAAGTTGCTTTGGAAGAAATATAATTAAGCCGCCTATTAGGAAAAATCAATTTTTAGCTACCCAATAAATATATTTTTACATTAATTTTTTTCATTACATTTGTTTCTCTACAGAAAACACTTAAATTCTTTGTTATCTTTACTTTACTCATTTGTTTTATAAAATCATCCTAAATAACTTTTGCAGTTTAATTGGTTAATTGAAATTTTGGTTTATACGAAGGGATTTTTACTACCATTTTACTTCATCTTAACGGGTTTGACTGTATTTAACTATATTTGCTTATGCTTTTATTTACTTTTTTAAAATCTTTTTAAGTTAGAGCTTTTTTATTCGTAACAAATTAATAATGTTTGAGAGGCAAATATCCTTTGCATAAAATTAATATGCCTTTGATTACCTTTATAATACTTTTGTAATCTTATAGATTTTATTTTGAATGTTTGTTTGAATGTGCTGTTTACTTTATGTTGCTTGGTCCCTATTATAATTTATGCCTTAACTTAACACTATTTGAGAACATTAAATTTTAGTATGTAAAAATAAGACCAAACATAAGTAAATCCAAATTTTTAACACCTTGAAATGCTGCAAATATATATTTAAAAAATTGCTGCTTAAATTTTTCAAGAACATATTGTGCTTGTTGAAAAATTCTCTAAAATATGAAAAGTTTTTATTTGCACTCAGCTGTATGCAATTTCTTTGTTACTTTTTTCTTTTTAATTGTATATAACATTGGACTTAATAAACCCAAGTTGCAAAGTGTCTCACAAACTGATATCTGATTGCATTATTATTTTGCACATATGTATGCAGGAAATTATCTATTGATAAAGCAAAGTATTTTTAAATGAAAATAATTTTAAGAAATTGTTAGTTTTTCAGCTTATCAACAGAGATTTTGAGTTTTTAAGATTTTAGTTCATAAAACCTTTTGTTTCTTTTTGTAGGCCTTGTTTTGTCTTCTAATGTTAAGCCTTTGTGTTAATTAAAGATTCTTAGGGAGCTAAATTGAATAAAAAAAAAGCAATTTAAGTGTAATTTGAACTTAAGCATGCAACTTTAAACTACAAGAGACCTATCAACAAGACATGAACATTTTTCAATTTATGAACATTTGTAGGGGAAAACTAACATGAATTAAACTAACATGAGCCATCGAAAAAGAAAATAAAACTTAATTGCCGAATTAAACTATTTATTTAAAACTTTAAAATAAAAACAGACCTAGAACATACTTGAACTTCTAAAATAGCTGGGAAAAGGAACTATGCGTCCTGAAGTTTGCATAAAAGCTGAAGTAATAAAAATAAAATAAAATCTTGAAGAATTTGACGATTGAATTTTAAGGTAAACATGCTATGCGAAATCGCTAATCCAACTGACAAGCAGACAAAATATTCCAGTTAGCAAGAGTTTCAGAGGGCATGCACTACAAAACAACAAATAAGAAAAGATTTCTTCTAACAAGTTATTGTTAAATTATTCATCTACGGCTGAACAACATTTCAAAAAGATCCAAATTATGATCATGAAAATATAGTATTATGTGGGCTTTTCAACATTAAATCAGTGTTAAGATTTAAAATGCTCTCTTTAAATTGTATAAGATAAACTCAGACAACCTTGGAAAAATTGCATTCTTGTTTTATTATATAAGGTTGAAACATTCATGTGGCACATCACAGTTATAAATTTAAAAGAGCTTAATTGATTATATTTTGAATTTGATATCTGGACTTATCCTTATGAGAATCTGGCTATTTTCATAAATAAGGACTGGAAAAATCACATTATAGCTTACTATCTGCTGCTTAAAAAAACTTGTTTATAAAATAAATTCGTGTTTCTATTTTTTGTTCTCCCCTTCTCTCACCTGCCTTTTCCTTCTCTTACTTCAAGTGATTATATTGTCCCTTGCTTGATTTCTTTTTTTTCTCTTTGTCTCATCTCTCACCTTTTGGTTTGCTTTTTTCTGCCTTGGCTTTTTTTTCTACATAGGTCACTTAGTAAGTCTTTTCTTTCTCTATTTATATAAATTGGCTGAGCAATAAAATTTTTTTAGTATAGGTCAGGCACATTCTGAAAAAACTTATCGAAAGTTCTCTTTTTCTAGTTATATATACTATTAAAACTGTCTTTAAAGCATAAATTTTTTTTCTCACTATTTCAAGCATTACTTCTTTTATAAGTAACTCTTTTTATGAATTTGTGTAAAATTGGAAGTGATGTACACTTTCCTAAAAAAAAGAACTATATACATATACATAGATGGTTTTAGAGAAGAATTTTTATTTTTTAAAGGCAAAGAATGTTCTTAATGCTTATTTATTTATTTTTAATGTCAGCTACATAAAATAAATTTCTAATAAGGAAACTCTAAGATTGTGAGCTTAAGCAATAAAAGTAATTTTGGGTAAAAAATTGTTAAAAAAATTATTATCTTGATAGGCCTGAATGAGCCTGATTTAAGGATAATGGTACAAAAAATAGTTTTAATTCGATGTGAAAATATTTTTGTTTATCCTTTCTGACCACAGAGTACACAATATTGCTATTATTACTGTAATATTCCAAAAAAGTTTTAAAGTCATGTTGTTTTTTTCCAAAAAAGTGGATCCTGTAATACAAGGCAATGTTAAAATAATCTCCCTTGTCATTTAAGGTACTGCCACCTTAAAATACTTTTTGAAAACTTACGTTGTCTGAATTGGTTTCGAAAGCGAATAATACACTATGAAGCCTATATAAATGGACACACTTGGGACTGAAAAATTGTCTGTTTATGAGACTTATCCGTTTACTGGATGGGTGCATCAATAATGAAGGCTAACACCATTAATTGTTTTTAAAATAATTGTAATGATATAGAAATATTTAAATAATTTATAATAACTATTTGCATTGATATTTATTTAAACTTAATAAAATTACAATCTATACAATAAAAAAAAAAATTATAAAGAAATTTTATTTATATATATATATATATACATATATACGAGGCGTGTTTTTTAAGTAAGTACCGTTTTGCCACACCTGGGCCCCAGCGCTGCGGTCAGCTTTCTGCGCATGCACACTGGGTACCTACGTCTCTTGCCCACGCACTGACGCCCTTGCAGTCTGATTCTTTCTTGTTTATGTTGTTTACTGAGTATTTACGATGCCTCTGATAATCGTGAGTCCCGCCGACTGTGAAGTACGGGCTGTTATAAGATTTCTTAGTGCTAAAGGCCTAAAACAAATCGATATTCATCGATCATCAATCTTATTCCTCATTAAGCTGAGCGATTTTATTTCTCCTTCACTTCAGTCAAACATATTAGCAAGGAGACACAGAAACTGACATAATAAAAAGAATTTTTGTTCTACCATGTTCTGCCCCCTCCTCACACCCCATTCAAAATGAATGGATTGAAAAACAGGTGCAGTTGCAATACTGGACCTTGAGTCGTTATTTCCCTTTCTTTGCAATTGACAGTTCCCCTTTTGCAATTTGACAGTTCTTACATCAGTCAATCAGCAGATCAGTGTCAATTTAAAATTCCAGTGATTTCTTTTTCTTAGCGTTTGTTTTACAGCTGACGTTATCACTGACCCCACTCTGATTTTCTTCAATCATTCCTTTCGGATTTAAGCTTCTCCACTCCACGCCCGTTCTCTACACTCAACAGCTGTTCATTGGGCAGAAGGGAAGGAGAGAATTGGTTCTCTTCTGGATAGAAAGAAAGTGATTCCAAGAAAGGATGGGGGAGGGGAAAATTTCAGGTGCATTGATCATTCTTCAAAGTAATATTAAGCATGAAAAAATAAATAAAAAGCACTAGTAACAGGTGGAATATATTATGATGAATTTCCAGTGGTGCTTCCAAAAAGTAAAATTTTCTAAAGAAGAAGAAAAAAAAGTAATACTATATACCCTTTCTACGAAATTTTCAAGTTTTAAAACAACGCCGTGGCGTATCTCCGCAAAATTACGGTACTTTTATTTGTAAATAAATATATTTATATTAAAACTTTCAGAAGCTTTTATTATCTGTCATTATTAAGTTTTTAATGTTGATTGCTTATTTCTAACAGGAGGGGTACATTTCCACAAGCAAGAGATGATGAGTCGGAGTTACAACGCAAAGCTCATGCAAAACGAGTCAGAGAAACACGGCGTTCCACACAGGTATGCTAAAATATGTACTTGATCTGCTTAACTTATATTAAAATATTCCATTTTAAAATTAATTTTTAAAATTAATGTAACTTTTGAAACCTATATCAGAGGTCTGTCTAGGTTTTTCTAAGAGGTACCTATTTTGTGAAAATTTAGACATAATTTGTGAAAAATTAAAAATTATATTAAAAAATCAATACAAAAATATGGTAAAAATTAGGATTTATCGTTTCTTAAGGGATGCAAAAATAAAATTTTAAGAAAAAGTAATTTGTGAAACTACCGTTTTTCCTTAAGTTGAATTTATGAAGGTTCCGCTAAACGGTAGTAAATTCGGCCTGGACAGACCCCTGTATATGCAATAAATGTCTTATTATTTAAAACAAAAAATTTTATAGCGTAATTAAAGATGCATGCTAGAGCATAATACCCCAAATATCACTAGCTGGCTATTTGCTTTCAAGATTTGCATTTCACTTAAGTAGCTCTCGTTCAAACATCGATTCCCCCAATAAGCTACATTAAAATTAAGTCATGATATTACCACAATTAAGTGAAAACTGCAGATCAGGCATTAGGAAATGAAAGAAACTATGCCAAATGGAAATTAATGTGCAAGATTTTCAATAATCTGTATGAATTTTCTATAATCTGTATGAATTTTCTTTATTTCGTAAATAATTTTGCTGTTCAAGAATAATTTTTTTTAGTTCCATCCCATTTAATGTTTTTGTTTTAAAACAACCTCTTATTTTTTGACATGAAATCTTGCAACAATCTAATGTGGAATTTAACTTTAGCTTATCAGTGAAAAACGTACTAGGCCATTTTTTGGTATCGACAGTAATTCTTTTAATGTGATCTTTTTTTAAGCATTTTTATAATTTAAAAAATAAAATTTTAATGTATGTATTAAATACCGTAATTTCGCAGAAAAACGCTACAGTGGTATATACGCCGCACCCTCAAAAATTGGCTGAAAGGAAAAACCTTTTCACCGGACACGCCGCACCATCATACTCGCCGCGCTGAATTTTTAGCAATTTACAAATTTTCAACTTAACGCAGTTATTGATTAAAGACTTAACACGTGCTCTAAGTACGCATATCTATATAATTTAAATAGTTAAATGAAAACCAATAAAAGGATATTGAATATACATAAAAATAGAGACAAACCTAGTATATAAAATAGATTTCAATAACTTTCTAAGTAAAATTAAGCATTTTAAAGTGAAGTAACCATTAAAATATAAATAAAATAATTAATATATCTAAAACCATTAAAATAAGTATGAAAATATTTAAAAATAAAATGATCTTACTTTTAAATCAACAATTCAAAATCCTGTTTTAGAAATGAACAATAAATCCAAACAAATTTTGTTCAAAGAAAAACTTCAGAATAATTTATTTAGATATCACCTATCACTATATATTCATATCACTGCACTTAAAAATCCCTCAAAATCAGAACTCTCTGTATCAGAGCAAATTAGGTTTACTAGTTAATTGTTTATTTCGGGTTAATCTCCGTCACTCACACTTTCAGCCTCACTTTCGGTTTCGTTTTGTCCCGGAATGATTTCCGCTTTTTTGAAGCCATTTATCACAGTTTCTTTTTCTCTTTAATTGCTGACAGCTTAAATGCAGAGGTATAATTATTCCTCTTTATGGGAGGCATTTAAAATGAATAACTTAAATACAAGTTATGTTAAAACAAAACGAAAATAGTATAAAGGAAACAAAATATTAATGAAAGAAAAATATTAAAACAAAAAGGCATCAGAATTGAAGATAAAAAATAATAATAAGTTGAGGAAGATGATCAAAATCAGATAGAAATATGAGCAATGAAAAAATAAATAAATAAAAGCGCTCTCCCAAGCATTTAAAACAAGTTTATATTTTTAGCAATTCCTCCCCCTATTTTCGCTTCTCAAATCGGGCTTCTTTTTTTAACTGACTCCGCCTAGGACGATCTTTCTTTTATCCCGGTTTATAATTCTCACACACTTTGCTTTTTTCCCTCTTCACTGACCCTCAGTTGAAAGTTTGAAATTCTTTTTGAACATTGAAGGTCATTCCAAGCTCATCAGCACCCTTTATTCATCAAACATTCACATGTTTTTAACAACCAGCTGAAGAAAAAAGGGGAGTGGAAAGAGGCATCCATGACAAGTGGAAGAGACATATTTTCTTGAAAAAATGGAGGGGGGGAGTATTTGTTTTACAGTTGAGGTTATCACTGGCCCCACCCTGATTTACTTCATTCATTCCTTTCTGATTTATGCTTCTCCACTCCACACCCATTTCCTACACTCAACAGCTGTTCATATGGCAGAAGGGAAAGAGAGACTTTGTTCTCTTGTGGATAGTGGTCTCCAGAAAGTGATTCCAAGAAAAGATTGGGGAGTGTGGGGAGGGGAAAATTCCAGGTGTGCTGACCATTCCTTGGAGTAACATTAAGCATGAAAAAATAAATAAAAAGCACAGTAACAGGTGGAAAAAATGATGATGAAATTTCCAGTGTGGGTTTCTAAAAAGCAAAATTTTTTAAAGAAAAAAAAAGTAATATATGGGCCGTCCCGTTAGATACGCCTTCCTACTAAATTTTCAAGTTTTAAATCAATAACGCCGCAGCCTATCTCCGCGAAATTACGGCAATGCATCATTAAAAAAATTAACCTATTGAAAGCTTTTGTTCAAAATTCTTGATTTAAATCTAAACTGTAAAGTTAAATAGTTAAACAGTGTGATGAATTATTACTTCCAATGAAATAATTGCTGGAACATGAAAAATTGTGTAAGTGATTGTGTAAGTCGAATTGTGTAAGTGTAAGTGAATTTAAAGTGAAATTGACCAAAATAAAGAAATCTCTACTGCCATGTTATAAATTTTCATGAAATTTTTTTGTAGAAAAGTTCTTGATGAAAAGTGACTAAAAAACCTTTTACAGAATTTTTGAACCCAAACAACAATTAGGGAGTAATTTTGAAATTTGAGTTGAATTAAGAAAATGGCATAACTATAGATGGTGGCTTGTATGTTCAAAATTTTATATCTTTTTTTTTTTTAAATTTATTTATGAGCCAATTTCCTTACATTTTGCTGTCATTAGAGAGAAAAAATCAACAAAATGCTGAAAATATTTGCCTAAATTTGTCAAGTTTTATTTAAAAAAAATTTTGTGGAATTTTTTTGGCAAATGTCAAGAATTGTTTAGTGGGAAGTTGTGACTTTTTTCACCTCATTTTTTTCTCATAATGTTAAACATCATACTTTTTGACATTAAAAAAAATCAGGATTTTTTTTTGTCTTTAAAAAAAAAAAAAAAGTGGTTTTGACTAAAATAATTTAAGATATTTTGTCAACAACTCAAAAGCAGTTTATTGACCCCAATTTTTTTTTCACTTGTTATATGTCTTGACTATAAAAGAACTCCAAACATTTTTTTAAAATTTGTTATTTGAAAAATCAAGAAATAAAAAGTGCCCTTCTGCCCAAATATTTATAAAAAAATCCCTTCTTGATTTTCTTATATTGAAATATATAACATTTACCAGTACAAGAAAAAAAAAGCGATGTCAAGAAACTTTGTTTTTATATTATCTATATTAAAAAATATCAAGAGCTGCCATTTATTTGGTTGTCAGCTTAATGTTACATTTTGTTTTGCTGCATTAAAACTATGAGCCATAGAAACTTGAATATGCATGGGTGAATAAAATTTTTTCTAAGAGTTTGATGAAATATAAAAATTTACATTCGATAATTTAAACGAGAATTATTAACTGTTAAACTAGCAGCAGAAGACTCCCTGCATGCAACTCCGCAAACAGCAGGAATGCAAATACAAATTTGAAATTTGACATGCTGAAATTATTATGTTTGTTTATAAACTTAACAGAAATTCCAATCTGTTTGAAAGTTATTACACTTTTAAATTTTCTTCAAGAATTTTTTCACACTTTTTTTGTTTTACATTGTTTTGTTGCTCACGATAACTATGAGACTTAAACTTAAAATTATAATGGTTTGTAGAAAAATGTACAAGAAATTAAATTTAAGAAGAAAAAAATTTTCCATAGTTTGTTGGTTAAATATTAACTGTTAATTTTGAAGTAAAAAACAAATATGTAAACTGTTCTGCAGTTCGTAGAAATGCTATTTTGAAGATGAAATTCCTATCAGAAGATGAAATACTATTTAAATCATTCGCAAAATAACCGCAAGTTTTATTTGAAATTCAGTCTGTTTGAAAATTATTGCAATTATAAGTGCTTTTCTCACAAAGTTTTTTAGACTTTTTTGCTTTAAATAATAGCTATTAATCCATTGTTCTGGAAAAATTTAACTTTCTCATAATCTTCATTTTATGAGCTTGCATTTGACTTGATGTCAAAAGTTATAAAACATTAATAAATATAATAACAAAATAGTTTAAATATTTTTTTTTCAAATCTAGTTATTCTCTCAAGATTTTACAATCAACAAATTAACAAAATATGTATACATAAATTTATAATAAATATAGATACTATAGACTTACAAAATGTTTTTTTTTTTTTTTTAAATTTACTTTTAAGGAACAAGACAATGCTGAATGAGAGGCAACAGCAAAAATTGCTGATCTGAACTTCTTATTGCGATAAAAACTATCTTGTTTCATTTTGGCCAAAAACCACTTTTTTTTTTTTTTAAATTTACTCCCTTTTTATTATTTTTTTATCTTGACAACTATCACATTTAGCAGTACAAATAGAAAATACAATACAATTAAAAAATTAAGTTCAAGAAACTTTGTTTTGTGTTATAAAAAAATTAATTAAATTATGGCTGAAAACCAGTTTTTATTTAAGACAAACAAAAAACATCCTTTTTTTTTTATTATGAAAAGTTTGATATTTAATTTAACATTATGAGAAAAAAATTGAGCTGATAAAAGTTATTTTCAAGTAAAAAACTCTTGAAATTTGCAGAAAAAAATCTCACAAATTTATTTCACTAAAACTTTTTAAAAAACTTATATGAATATTTTCAGCATTTCAATAGTTTAAGTATATAGTATTTACTTTTTTTTTCTAATGACACCAAAATTTGGAAAATTGGCTCATAAATAAAAAATATATTGACATTTTAAACTTACGAGCCACCATCTTAAGTTATGTTATTTTCTTAAATTGAGTCAATTTTCAAAATGGTTATGTCATAGTTTGTCCAAATGTCATAGTTTTGTTCCAAATATTCCGAAAAAATTATTTTAGTAGTTTTTTAGTAACACCTTTTCTGCAAAATATTTTACTGAAAATCTGTGACACGAAGGCAACGGCTATCCATCGATTTCACTTTCAGATTGAGCCATAAGTGTTTTTAATAAAAATTGTATTTTACTAATTTAAACTTTCTTTTATTACATTAAAATTTATCCAGACTTTTTTTGGAGCAGAAAAAATTAAAAACAAAAATTTGTGAATTGTAACAAAGCTATGATTTTCTCTGGCTTGCTTGTAAATTTGTAGTATTATAAATTTTAAGATAATCCTTGTAAACAAAAATACTTATGTATTTAAAATTGTTTAAATTTTTTTTATTGCAACCCCATTATAAATTACAGGGTGTTTTGTTGGAAGATCTTAAATCTGCAGAGTTGCAATATTTAATTAATACTCAACGAGAAGCTGCTAAACGACAAGCAGATGAAGCCAAAGACGAAATTGTTGTGGATAGTACCAATTCGAAACATAATGTTCTTTCTGCAGATAAGTCTGCTAATGCATCTTGGAAAAACTCTAAAACAAATAGTAATGACTCCAAAGTAAGTTAATGGAAAGATGCTGAAAAGTACGTCTTTTCAGGTCTTAAACCATTCTATCTTGTATATTTTATCTGAGAAATTTAGGAATATTGTGTATATTGCTCATTCACATCTAAAGCTTCATCATTTAAAAAACGCTAATTAGTAACAGGGTGTAAAAAGCATTGCAAAGGGCATAAAATATAAAGGACATCAAACTTTTCTTCTATATTTATATAAATACAAATGAAAGCTCTAACTTTGTTTTGTAAATGGATATTTGTTTCTGCTTTTCTCCTTATTTTTTTATATTTTAAGATATTTTTAAAAATTAAGTTCTGAAGTTATAAAATTTTATCTATCATTGCCGCCAACGTTTATGCATTTGACATGAAATTTTATTTTTATACTTAAAGTACAGTAGAGAACCATTTATCCGGTATCCAGAAAACTGGGAAAAATTTCGCTCAGTTTTACCGCCATTTTGAACTGGAATGTTTGAGGGAAAAAAAGGAATTTTGTCTCATCCTTGAAGTTGAGTAGAGGAAAATGTGGGGAAAGAGGGATTTTTCTTCCCGCTTGTCGAAACTTATATATTTTTTCTGTGACCTTGAAGATTTTTAAAAAGGGAGGGGCAGGGAAGGGGCAAATGCATTATTTTTCTCCCATGTGTCCAAAAGAATCTTTGTTTTTCTGACAAGCTGTCGACAAAATCAAACTTAGAGGAGTGGCTTGCTGATTTCGTTTTATCTTTGATTTACGAGGGGGTGGGGAAAATGCATTGCACACTCATATCAGTGAACAGAAGACGAAAGAGAAATAAAAACAAAAATATATCCCTATAATTTACTAAGAAAAAGTGAAATAGAAATACGAAAATGTTTACAATAAGGCTATTTTTTAATCAATAATAAAGCAGGAATATTGTTAAGCTGAATTTAATCATTTAAAAAATAATCAGAAATTTGTAAATTATAATTTAGTAAATTATTAACATAATTGGCTGTGTTAGTGTGGGGGGGGGAATACAAAAACCATTATGCTAGCATTAAATGATTCCAAAGAGAATTATAAAACATCCGTTAGAATCTAAATTTGAGTGGTTATTTATTTATTTGAACGCATTATTTAAAAACTGGATTAAATAAGAAAAACAATTGGGAACATTTAAGTAAAAACACGACAAAGTTTTTTCCCTCCTTATAAGAACTTGGCATTTTAAAAAATAAAAAATAAATAAAATAATATTTTTCTAAACTCAGATCCTCTTAAATTTAGAATCTGGAATTAAAATTCGAAAAATTGAACAATGATATCGTAAGCTCCCGGGAATAGTTGGGGAAAAGAAGATTCAAAAAATTCTGTGAATCGTCAGGGGAAAACGCAATTTTACCCTAAAACCGGTAATTGTCAGAAAACACAGACACTCGATCAAATTGTTGGATTCCTATCTTAAGTTTTTCGTAATATCGTTATTTGAGTTTTAGAGGATTTAAAAATAAAAACAAATCCAATTGTTTTTCAGAGCCAATGATCAGTTTGTGCATCAAGATTTTTCTATTATTCTTAACCGTTTCTGAGTATTGTCAATTGGATGTCTGAGTTTAGGAACTTGAAACTTTTGCCTCAAGAGTATTGACATGTTAGATTGATTTTAAATCCACTTAAGTTACTCAGTTTTTGTTGTCCTTGATTTATTAAGACAAATTGTCTTAAAATTTTGTATGATACGTTATTACAATTTTTTGTAACGAACAATGCATTTTTAAATCTCCTGTTATATTCATCTATTTGATGTCGATTGACGAAACAATACTTTCCATTTGAATAAATTCTCATTCTTTAGAAGTGTGATATCATTTGCAAGTTTTTCTTGTTGTGGAATCACATCTGCTTTTTTTTAAAAATAGTCTGCTTTTATAAAAAAATAAAAGAAGATAGTTTATTAATTTAAGCATGCAATTATTTATTACTAATAGCAGACTTATTTTGTGACGCAGATTGCAGCTTTCTTTTTTATAAAGTGATATATTTCTGATTCCATTAGGTTTGAGTTTTTTTTTCAAACGTTCACAATGAATTTCGTACTCAATAAATTAGTTCTTTTTATGCATAAATTTTATGATTAAGTTTTTTTTCTTTTTAATTCAGTTGATCTTATAATATTTTGCCTTGTCCCGGTTTTTAATATATATGCTAGTGCCTTTTATAACTATTATTTCCGTTTGATAATTTTCAAGTGTTGTTTTTATTCAGATAAATAAGTTTTCCTTTTATTTTATCGTCCCCCCCCCTTTATAATTAGATATGAAATATATTGCTTTTTTTAATAATTGTTTTATATTATTTAATTTGGTAATTTTGATTACAGTAATTTCGGGTGAATAGGCCGCACCCGTAAAAAACACAGCTAAAAATTTCAATTTTAATTTTATAGGCCGCATTGTCGTAAAGACCGCACTGTCGTTTTTCGATCGATCATCGATTTTTATCAAATATCACATGCATGAAAATACACATAAAAAATAATAATCTTTAAAAACATAAACTCTATACTTTGAAAACAGTTATTGATAAATATTTTTTATGTATACTCATTATTATGTATACTCATTATACTATCATCATAATTTTTATGTATACTTATCATAAAAAGAAAGAATTGAGAATGATACTTACTTACAGAAAAAACATGTATAACCAATTAAAATCATAAGTTGAGGATGTGTATACGATAAAAAATAAACTAATCACAAAATAAATCAGCATTTATTTATTTATACTTTTCAAATATTTTTGAGCATATATCTTATCTATTCAAAACCATCAAAATCTGATTCTTCACTGTCAGAACAAAACAAACGTTGTAATTCATGATCTAGTTCATTAGGTAGTTCATTTTCTATATCATCTTCTTCATCCGACATTAAGGAAGGAACATTTTTTACGCAAAAATCCAGTCCTGCATCCTTCAAACCGGACGTTATAGTGGTTTGCTTAACCCTTTCCCAGGCATTAGACACCCACTAGACAACTTCTTCAAAAGATGCACGGCGCATTTTTTCACTTTTAGTGTAAGTATGCAATCCATTGCTCATCCATTTCCCCCTCTGACTACGAATTTCTACCTTGAATGAATGATTAACAACTAAATCAAGGGGTTGTAATTTTTTGGTCAAGACAGTGGGAATTATGGCGAGCGATGCATTTACTTTTCTAGTTCGTCTTCCCTACTAGTTCTACGGAATTCCATTCGTACATTTCCTTCTCTTTCTTTTATCTTACAGCTACGCCTTCTTTTCTTCTCCTTGTTTTCAAAGCATGAAAAAATTGTGTGCGTAAAACTTACATTTAGGAATTTGCATTACTTGTTGAAATTAGCTATCGTTCTTCTCAAAAGTTAATATAGTTTTAGTGTAGTACTTGTTTAACACTTTAGAACTAAATGTCTTCAAAACATCGTAAAAGCTACACTTAAGCTTTCAAATTAAAAGTTGTCGCTAGAGCGGAACAAATCGGTAACAGAGCTGCTGCACATGACTTTGAAGTCGATGAAAAATGTGTTCGCAGATGGCTAACGAATAAGATATAATTGCAAAGTTACCCCAGCAAGATCGTGCAAGAAGGTCAGGAGTTGTAAAATTTCCTCAATTCGAAAATGATTTAGCGAAATGGATTGAAGGACAGCGAGAGAAAGGATTTCCAGTGTCTACAATCAAAATTCGTTTGCAAGCAAAATTAATTGCAAACCAGCTGGACTTTCAGGGTTTTAAAGGTGGCCCAAGCTGGTGCTATCGTTTCATGAAGAGAAAAAAGATATCTGCCAGAACAAGGACCACTGCTGGACAAAAACTTCCAGAAAATTGGGAGGAGAAAAAAATGACTTCTTGAAATTTGTAAAACACCTCATTGATGTGAAAAAATTTTCTCCCTCTCAAATAATCAATTTGGATGAAACATCTTTGACATTTGATTGCCCTGCCAGTAGAACTGTCGATAAAACTGGAACAAAGAGTGTTCCAATAATTACTACTGGAAATGAAAAAACATTGTTTACTTGCGTATTAGCTTGTACAGCAGATGGCAAAAAACTAAGTCCAATGATTATTTTTAAACGCAAAACAATACCAAAAGGCAATTCCCCCCCCCCCCCCCCTCCAACATAATTGTGAAAGCAAATGAAAAAGGTTGGATGTGTGAAGAAATTATGGTAGATTGGCTGGATCTGGTGCGGAGAAGGTGACCTGGGGCTTTTTTTCAAAGCAAAGGTTTGCTTCTAATGGATTCAATGACTTCCCACCTTCTCGAATCTGTGAAAAGCAAATAATGTGGTGAAAGCAGTGCAATATGTTGAAATACATGCTGGCCCCCTTCCCACGGACCCACGCCACTTTATTCCAGGAAGAATAACTATTTCATTCACTAGTTACAATAGTAACAGTCAAATGTAACAATGCATTTGAAATGTAGACCCTTCAGTGACCTTCAACGTTCAGAAAAAGAAAATGAATTGTTAAAGAGAAAATTAATGATCACAGCAGTCATAGGAGGGGCGGAACTTGCAGAAAGATTCTATGATGTCCAAAATATGTATGACATTAACAGCCCAACATAAATGTAGTGTGAGTAAAAATAAGAATGAATCACTTCCCTCTCCTCTTCCCTCACCCCTAATGGTGAAATGTTTCAAACTCAGAAGGAAGAGATAAAATGTTTCTTTCTTTCTCCCCTCAACCTCCCCCATCCCCACCTGCTATCGCTTGCATAATGACATTTGAGAGGAAGGGTTGGGAATGTCAGCAGAGCATACGGAATATTAAACAAATTGTTTTTGGATTTTTTGAATATGGATTTGGATTTTTTGATGTATAGAACAAAAAGAGTTTATATTCTTAAGTAACAAATCGGAATTTGTAACACCATTTGTAGATGACGTCCTGCTGTTTTTCGTCAATCGGAAACTTCCTTAACACTAGGTTTACGGGATGTATCATTTTGACGCATTTCAAATTTTATAAGGAAAATTAAAAAACACCTTTTGCATTTTTATTCTATTTCTTGTAATGACTTTTACCTGTTGATCGAGGTAAATATATTTTGAAGACTATTTTCTTCAAAAGCGTTTAACACTTTCATTCCGATAGTGCCTGGGATTTCAAGTTCCCCTGTTGCGGCAGTTTTCAGAAGGAAGGTTTTTCACTTGAACTCGACCACACTTCCCACTCAGTGAGATATAGTAAAAGGGGTGTAAACGATTCCCCTTTCTCTTCATTCAAATTCAGACAAGTTGAAAAAGAATGCATGCAGCAACGAATTGTTGGATAATTTTAAAACACCCCACTTACAAAACGTTAGCTCAGCCCTTTTTTGGCAACGAATAACTAGCCTTGTAAAAGCTTCTTTCCTTCTTGTTTTCTGTTCTCTTTTTACATCTTTTAAATTGTTTTTTTTTTACTGGATTTTTTTCACAAAAACATCAAATGTAAAAAGTTAAGATAAATTGCTCTTTAATAAATTTTTTATAAAATTGCATATTTATAATATATTTCTTGAGTAATTAATTTAGCTGGAAGCAATATATATACCATACCATACCTCACAAATTTCTCAGCTTTACCACTTCGAACACCGAATCTCGAGACTT
The DNA here is from genome assembly GCA_949128135.1 of Parasteatoda lunata. NCBI lineage: Eukaryota > Metazoa > Arthropoda > Arachnida > Araneae > Theridiidae > Parasteatoda > Parasteatoda lunata. The sequence continues at coordinate 7,065,879 of OX421980.1, read as the reverse complement.
GTTTACTCAAACTTTTTATTTGACTCAAAAAAAAATTTTAATAATCTACTATTTTTTATTAAATAGTTTTTTAACAGTAAATTTTGCAGAATCTGAAAGATTAAGCTATCTTATTTTTTATAAATGACAATACCCAGGGCTCGAAATGATCAGTTAAGTAGTCCTTGAAAAATAGTTTTTTGAAAAATGTCTCATTTCCGAGTTTTTATTAGTCAACTGTTTGACGCAGATAGGACACCGGTGTCCCTTTTATATATATACTTTTTCTGACACTCTAATTAGCAGATAAAACATATTTTGGTATTTTTTAATTGTAATAAACTGTCTGATAGTTTCTAAAAAAACTGTTAGATTATTGGAATTACATTTTCACTAAAATATGAATAAAGAAATTTGAACAAAAATTTTATTTTCATTAATATAAAAAAAAATTATTCGAAATTGATTTCGAAAATTAAAGAAATTTTAAAAACTGAAAATTAAAGAAAACTGTTTCTTTTAGATCAAAATAACTGAGTGAATAAAGGCAAACTTAAAAATATATATACATACTGTATATTGTTTGGAAGTGAGCCGTGTTTGGAAGATTTTATCTTTAACGCAAAAAAGGACATGGATGTTTCATGCTCTATTTCATAACCAGAAGTTATTAAAATGCTAAATATAGTATTTTCACTTATTTTTAGCAAAAATGAAAATATCTTTAATAAAAATTTTGCCTCAAATCAAAGGGTTAAGAAATTTTGACCATGATTTTAAAGATTATTATTATTTTTTTTAAAATTGCTCTTCCTTAGATTATGTTGGCTGGCACTTTTATACTTCGAAGTTTAAATAATTTTCTAATACAGTAATGGAATATTAAAATGATTATTGAGCCAAATTGAGTTAACAAATTATATGCTATTTGAGTAATAACAGTTTTTGATCCCATAATTAGATTCAGAGAGAGTAATGGAAAGGCATAATAGTTAAAGGCATAGAGTTTCACCCTTTCTCTTTACTGATCTATGAAGACCATATATTCCAAATTATCTTTACCTTTCTGACAACAATATTTTGAAAAATATTTATTTTTATTCAGAGGAATCACCTATGTAATGAATTTTGCATAGAAATCAATAGTTATATGAAATAATATGCATATTCTAAGTGGGCCTCTTAAGACAAAAATATTATTTCTTTTCCTTAAATAGAATCATCATATTTAGAGCAGCATTTTATTGTACAGCATGTTATGTTATTCAATAAATTAGTAATAAAACTGAATAATATCAAGACCTGCGTTTTCATCTTTGAGAACTAAGTCTTTACATAGAGTGCTCGCCATTTTGTAGGCAAAAACATTCGGATAGCGTCATCGCCTTCCTTAACTTTAAATTATAACAAAAACTATTTCCGCATCTAGTGGCCACAAGTTGTCACATTTTATTTGAGGGATTTTATTTGAGTGTATTGTTGTAGATATATGGTTAGTTTATGGTTAAAGAATCAGAAAAATGGATTAGTCTCTTTAGTATCTTCCTATTTTTATTTTCAGTGAAACGAAATCTGTGACAAAAAAGAGAATACTATCATCTTAGCTAATTTGTTTATAATTACCAGGTATAATTTACTTTTAACCGTATAAGTGTAATATTAAGCAATTTGTTAACATTAATATTTAATTATGTAGAATTGCAAAGCTGTTAGATTTCTTTAAATTCAATTTTTAATAAAAGTAAACGAGTATTTTTTGCAGTTTGAAAGTATATTATTTAGTCATAATTTTTAAATATAAGTTTAGTTACAGATTCTTTTTTTTTCTTCCTCCAATAACCACTTCGGAATGTGGTTAGTTCTTCATGGTTAAATGAAGCCCAACTGTTATTTTTCTCAGAAAATGTGTCTTGCTGGTTGCAATCCTTTTCAACAAAAATGATCAAAGAAAAATAAATTGTAGCTTTTACTATCTAATGTCAAGAAGTGTTCTGTATAGTATATCATTATATTCTCAGTTACGCAGCAGGTATTTGTCTTACCTTTTTGTACACCTCCGGTTCAATCATTCACAACAGACATCCGGAATTCATTCCCTTTTGAATGAGGATCCACACCACTATATTCTTTGATCATGGTTTACCGGCCTCCTCTGAAAAAAAGGGGAGGATAAAAAAAGAAACTGTATGCCTTCTTTCTACATCTATTTTTAGAAACATTTCGCCCTAGCTAATTTTAATAGAAAAATAAAATAATTACTGCCGTAATTTTACAATGTAATTAATTAATCTGTTATTAATTAATCTGCTTAATTATCATTTTCTTATTTATTTCTTACGCTAGAATGCTTTAATAAGTCATTTAGGTGCTAAGCATTGTTTATTGTTGCAAAAACAAAAGTTTATATAAAACAGAACTAAAGTAATTCAGTTGTTTTTAAATTTTCTCTATAGGAAAGACATATAAACGATAAAGAAATTTATAGAATTATTAAAGATACTATCTGATTAATTTTAATATTTTGGAGGGCTTTTTCTAAATTATAAAAGCGTTTTTTATTACTCTCAGTTGCTTAAAAAAAATGAATAACGTAAACAGCACATTGGAGCAGGAAGTGGGGGAGTGATAATATCAATCCCGTTATATTTATTAAAATTTCAGATAAAACCTTTTGATACTTAAGTTTTTTTAATGAGGTAAAAGCATTTCTAATTTCTTACAACAAAAGAAGTAGAGATGCATGCTATGTCAGAAAAATCAGTACAAGATTAAATTTGCTACAACCGCAAGGACACATCAAGTTAAGCCATATTTTTCTAGCCAATGTATTGAGTGATTCAAAATTTGATTCAAATTTGATTGACCCAAAATTAAATTCATTTATATGTTGCAAAAAAAAAACTAGAATTTTTTTTATAGAAATATATCCCTTTTTAGTCATAGACTTACTTTGAATAATTATTGCTTAATTATTTGAAAGACGTGTACCTGTACGGTTCTGTGATAGCTCAATATGTAAAATGGACTGAATATAACAATCATCAAATATTTATTCAACAATAGTAAAAATTTAGTTATGCATCAATTTCCAATTGAGAGCGCCCATATGCTCTCTACAATTCAATTTAACAAAAACAAGAAGTCATTGTGGCTTACTTAGCCTAAACAAGAACAAGAATGCGAATGAGCAGTTCAAAGGGCCACACCAACAGGAAAGATGGCTGGCGCCAAACAATCACGCCAAGCGGCAAATCAACACCAAACATTACCGCCAGGGTTGAAATATTAATTTCAATAAATAATAATCAAATAGATACAAATGAAATTACATGTAATGTTAATACAATTTAAATTAATACAATGCACAAATAGTTATAAAAATACACCAAATAAACAAAGTTTCAGTTTTCTAAATACTAATTATACAAAATTAATTCTCAATAGGTAAGACAGCAATTTTTGAAATTGATCTTTTATAAACACCATTTTTTGTTTTTACTGAAACAACTCTTATACGGTTATCTTTTCCACAAAATATATCAGTAATTCGACCTAATAGCCATTTACATGTCGAAAGGTTTTCTTCCTTGAGTACTACCATGTCTCCTACTTTAACATTTTGTTTTATAAACATCCATTTGTTTCTCTGTATCAATGTGTTCAGATAATTATTAGTCCAATTTTTCCATATATTTTGAACCATTTGAGTAGTTTTTTACCATAAATTAAGTCTATTATTATCTATTTCTAATAAGTTAGGTTCAATAATTGCATTTATTGGTCGACCTATAAGAAAATGACCAGGGGTTAACACATTTAAGTCATCAATGTTAGAAGTTAATGGTGTTAGGGGGCGAGAATTTAAAATTCCCTCAACCTGGGTAATAATGGTTAAAAATTCTTCGTAAGTTAATGTCGCATTTCCAATCGTTCGCTTTAAATGAAATTTTAAGGATTTTACTCCTGCTTCCGATAGACCATTAAAATTTGGTGCTCTAGGTGGAATAAATTTCCATTGTACATTTTCTTCTGCTAGAAAATTGGCTAAAATGTTATTATGTTTAATTAAAATATTCCTTAATTGTTTAATTTCGGAATTTGCACTTACGAAATTTTTAGCGTTATCACTAAATATTTTTGTGGTTTGCCTTGTCGGGCAAAAAACCTCTTTAAGCAAGCAATACATGCTTCTGCGGTTAAATCGTTAACTATCTCCAGATGGATTGCTTTCGTTACTGTACAAACAAAAATACAAACGTATATTTTGTGATAGTTACCTTTACGTTGGTCTTTGTATCTAATCAAAAATGGGCCACAATAATCAATAGAACAACAATTAAATGTAAAATTAACATTTATTCTTTCACTAGGTAATTCACCCATTATTTGTTGAGAAATTACCGGATTTGCTTTAAAACTAGTAATGCATTTATGCACAATTTTTCTTGCGACATTTCTGCCATTAAGTGGCCAATAAAGTTGTCTAACAGCATTTAGCAATGCTTGCGGACCATTATGAAAGTTCTTAATATGATAATAATTAAAAATAAGTTCATTTATCTTATTCTTAGCTGGCAAAATAATAGGATGTTTTTGATTAAAACTTAAGTTTGAGTTTGTTATTCTACCGCCAACTCTAATTAAACCTTTTTCATCTAAAAATGGATCGAAATATTTTGACTTACTTTTTGGAGACAGTGGCAAACCCTTTCTCTACATACAAATTTCCTCTGAAAAATACCTACTTTGTATAAGTTTAAGAAGATGATTTCTAGCGTTTTCCATTTCATCTATGGTTATAGTACCTGTTTCCTTATTAAGCGGATTCCTACAATTGTAAGAGAACCTAAAAAGTAAACTAAAAATTCTTATCAGTTTTAGAAAATTATTTGTAACACTTAGGCATTTATCAATAAATGAGTCATTTTTTATAGTAATTAATGAAGTCGCTATTGGTTTCAGTTCGGTAGAAAAGAGTTCATCACTGAAGTGGGTTTCAACTTGAAAATTTTCCTTATTTAGGAAATCGGGACCAGTCCACCACAGTTTATTGGATCCAAGGGTTGTAGCGTCTGAGCCTCTGGAAATGATATCTGCAGGGTTCATTTCTGATGATACGTGTCCCCACTTATAATTAGACGTAAGTTGTTGAATTTGTGAGACTCTATTACTCACAAAGGTTTTTAAAAGGTGAGGCGAAGTATTAATCCACGCTAACGCAATAGTTGAATCTGACCAGAGTTTGATATGATCAAATGTAAGCTTCATAGCTTCTAAAACCTTTTTCACAAGTTTGAAAAGGAGTAGACATGCAGACAGTTTCAATCTAGGAATAGTCATGGTCTTGATTGGTGCTACACGTGACTTGCTGCAAAGAAGCTGGCTGCAAGACTCATCAGGATCTGCAACTGTTTGTAAGTAAATTACAGCTCCAAATGCTTTTTCTGAGGCATCTGCAAAACCATGCAGGATAAGTGTGGAAAATGTCTCCTTCAAAACGCAACGAGGTACTTGAATAGTTTCTATACTATGAAGTGCTTTAATGAACAAAGTCCATTCTTGGGCAATAGGGGGTGGTAACTTTTCATTCCAGTCTAGCTTGTGCAACCAAAGCCGTTGCATAAAAATCTTTGCTTTGCTGATGACTGGCCCAAGTAGACCAAGAGGATCATACAAACGAACAATTTGAGATAAAACATCTCTCTTAGTAACATCTAATTTTTCCGTAACTGCAACTTTGTAGAGAAATGTATCCCTTTTGTTATTCCATAGCATCCCTAAAGTCTTCACTGTTTCACTACTGTTACGATCAAACAGAAAGTCTCCCAATTCTGTGTTTTGTGAATCAGTTAGTACACCATTTGTGTAAATTCATTCCTCTTTTAAGTAGGTCTGTTAAATCTTGCTGAAGCTTAATACACTCATTTAAATTAGAAGTACCGGTAAGGCAATCGTCCATATAGAATTCTTCTAGAACCACTTTCGATGCCAAAGGAAAATCCTTCTCTTCATCTTTTGCTAATTGTTGAAGAGTCTTCTGTGCCAGGTAAGGAGCACATGCTGTGCCATATGTTACGGTTTTAAGTCTGTAAGATTCAGTAGGTTTACTTTCGTGATTTTTCCAGAGTATTTTTAGAAATTTGGTTTGTGAAGGCAGTATTTCAATTTGTCTAAACATTTTCTCAATATCTGCGGTGAGGGCATAGATATGTTTTCTAAATCGAAGCATAATAAAGAACAATTCATCTTGTATCACTCCTCCCTTGCATAACAAATCATTCAAGGAACATCCATTTGTAGTTTTGGCGCTTGCATCAAACACCACTCTAAGTTTAGTAGTTTTGCTGTCTGGTTTTAAGACACCATGATGAGGAAAGAAATATCCATAACTATCATCAAAATTAGAATTGTCTTCTATCCTTTCCATATGGTTCAAAAACTCATATTCCTTTAAAAATGAAACATTTAATTCTTTCATTGCAGGAATACTTGATAAACGTTTCCATAATTGTTTAAGTCTTTTTTCAGCAATTTGTTTTGAATCTTCCAACGGTATGTCTTCACTAATATCTCTCTTAAATGGCATCTTAACTACATATTTCCCATTAGTCTTTCGATAAAACGAATTTTCAAAAAGTTCGTTGCAATAATTTAATTCTAAACTGACGGGAGTTTTTGTTTCATTTACATCTTCAAATTCCCAAAAAGAATTCAATATCTTGTTTAGCGAATTAACCTCTATCTTGTTTAGCGAATTAACCTCAGTTGACAAAAAACAACGATTAAATTCGTTAGCTTTATTGCTCGAAATTCTAATGCTTCCTGAAATCAAATATCCGAAACAACTATTTTGAAGCAATAATTCATTATCTTCTACACGTATTTTATCATTCTTCAAAAAATCAAAAAAAAAGTTCAGCACCCAATAACAAATCCACTTTTTTCGCTATACAGTGTAACGTCCCATATCCGGACGTCCCTTTCCCGGAAGGATCGATTTCCCGGACACTTTTTAACAATCAAAATAAACAAACATCTCTTCATCTTCCCCTCTCTGGGGAAAAAAAAAATAAAAAACGAAAGAGAGAGAAGCAGAAAAGACCACCAAGTAGTTGAGTGACGGTTAGTGACGCTCCTTCTCTGGAATGCAGGAAAAGACGGTAATTTGTTTTCGAAAGAGCACAACTGAGTCCCCCCCACACTCCACTTCTTTCATATGCAGCTGGCTAGTAGATGAGGCATTTCCTGGAACCTTTTTACTGTAGAAAAGGGTAAACACTGGAACTTGGAGGGGGAGTAAAAATGGAAAATTTGAATTGGTCTAAAAGGATAGATGTCCTTGAGAAACATTGTCCATATAATATTTAGGAGGTGGGGGGAAAAATGGGGGTAATATTCTTTCTTTAGCATTGACATGAAAAAGATTTCAAGACTCACTGCCACTGAAATATGAGTTTGACTAACAAAAGTCCTTTCTCTGAAATTTATTCCTTTTTTTCACGCAGTGACTAATTTCTCTCGCCAAATATCTCTTATTTAAAGCAGTCCAACGCGTCACATTTGTTCGTTTTTACCGATCTAGCATTTGTGAGTTAAGAATTTGTGATTATCGACGGCTTGCTTTTTTGAATTATTTTTATTAATGATATGGTCACTCTAATAGATAGCTCAAAATGTATTTCTGGTAAATAACAACACTGGTTTGCACTGGACTCTAGAACACTTTATTTTTTCTAACTCACGGACTACGTCCGCCATTCATGAAGTTCTCAAGGTATAAAAAAGTCTCTCTCAAAAGGGTGGCGCGACACAGGAAAGTTTTGGTTAGGATACTCATTGTCATAAAGTTAGGGCCCTTCCACCATAAATTTGTCTCTAAAAGTTACACAGGGTCCAATCCTCGGGATATCAAGTCCGCGGGATTCATCTCGGATGGTACCACTGGCGTTGCCACCATAGGGGTCCAAGGGGTCCGGACCCCCCCAATAATTGGGAAGCCAGGGTCCATTATTTTGAGAAAATATTTCTGTTTTGTTTCCATAACTTTTAATTTTTTTTTTCTCTCTCTCTTATTTTTCATAGTGCAACTTATTATATTATATAATTAAAAGAAAATTAGTAAAAAGTAAAATACACACAAAAAAATGCACTGTATAAAAAAATAAAACAGGTGTTTAGAGAATTACAAGAAATATCACTGCCACCCTTTCCTTCAATAAGCAATAAAACACTCTTCCCACCATTCCTTTTCTTCTCATGGGAAGTAGAGGCACAAGAGTAAGCAAACAGAATTCCTTTTAGTACATATATGTTAAGTGAATAATTTTAACTTGTGTAGAAAAACTGTTTTCTGCCAAGAAAAGACAATTATTGCGAAGCAATCATCGGGGTTGGTGAGCGGGAGCGAACAGGGGGTTTAGCCCCCTAGTTATTTAAAAAAATTATGCTTATTTTTCAATTGAGACTTTTGAAAAAGGAGACATACGTGATATATAAAAATGATTTGTGATATATGATTACTTCATATATTTTTAATACTTCATATGTTTTAATTTTTACATATTTTCAGTTTTCTTAATTATTTAATATATAGCATTGATATAAATAATGTATCAATCAACAATCTCTCGGGGGCTAAATCTTTTAATTAGTTAAAAATATAAACAAAATTTTAACTATTTTAATTTAACAGAATCTTTAAAACAATACTTAGTCGAAAAAGCATCGCTTGATATTATTACATCGCCATACTATAAGTGTGTTTTAGAGAACTTAAGAACAATTTTAAAACTATTTAACCCTTTACTGCACATTTTCCATGTCTACAAACCTACAATTTGAATTGGATTTTTTCATAAAATATGTATATGTAAACCTTTATTTGTTCTTAATAAACTTGTACATCCCGACAAAAAAAAAAAAAAAAAAATTAATAAATAAACTATACCGAAAATACCGGTTCGGGAAAAAAAATCTGTAACTTTTCTAACATTACTAATTTCAGATTTGAAATCCCCTTATCCTAAATCGGTAAGATCAAGCACTCATATAAATGCAGCAAAAAATTTGGCCCCCAGTGTTATTCTTCTACTTTAAAAAAATGCGTAGTGGAGGTGTTAAGAACCGTGAACATTTTCCTAAATACTATGAAGTGTTTAAATTAATCCTTATGTATTAAAATTTTTTAAGAAATATTTATAATTTCACTTGAATAAATATTTCATTACCTTAAATTGTGGTTTAACTGGCCCATTGAGTAGGCTGTTAAATTCATATAGTTATTTATGAGGTGTTTTTTTCTGTACCTTTTCTTCAAGTGTTTTATATGCACCGTCAAAACAACGGGGAGGGCATACCTAATTATTAATTAATATCAATTTGTATAGTTTTAGTCGTTTCTATGAAACAATTCATTTTATAATCATAGAATAAATTTGCAGTATTTCATACATTATATAGTAATCAAACATAGAATACAAAAATATGAAAGGTTCAAAAGTTAAAAAATAAAATTGATGAAATTTTGTTTTAAAATAATGCTATTTTATAAAAAACGTATTAGAAAAAGACGAAATAATCATTTAACCAAAAAATGAAAAGTAAAAATAGAAATTATCAATAAATAAAATATTCATTTGTCAAAATGTTCTTGTCATATACTATTCTGCGATTTCTGCCTATATAGCAAAAATTTGACTAACTGAACCCGTTTTTTTTTTTTTTTAGTATGCTACTATAATTGAAATAAATAGTATTTTCATTGAAAAAAAATATTTAGCTATTTTAGACTAGCAAGCCTAGCTCCCAAGGCAGTTTTTAGGGACAAATATATTTCTTCACCTGAAGTAAATTACAAACTTACGACTCACCACAGCTCAATTTTTATTGATACTAATGTAATAATTGTATTTACTGCTTATGCTATTGATCCCATTTTGAATCACACCTTAACATTGCACAGTTACATCTGTATTATCCGGAAAAACACTCTAGTTTAAATTTTTTATTTATTACAATTATTTTATTTATTTATTACCAGTTCAGCGCACAAGGTAGAAAATAGAAAAGTAAATAATCAATAAATCGATATTAATCAGCATGCACAAGCCTGTACCAAAGCAATTAATAAAGTTAAAATAATTAAATTTTGTTATTTATTATTATTTGTTGCTCTTTTTAAGGACTTTACGTTAGTTTAAGAGAAACACATTTTTTAAGAAGTTCAATTAAACAAAATAAAGATTAACAAAACATAGCTGCCACTGATCAAGCATGCCAACTCATTATAGTCAAAATTTACCTCAGACAAATTTCTTCATTAATTTTACTCTAAAAAAATAACTTTTGCTATTTATTTCAATTACCGTTGATTTTAACATATTTAGTTTCATAAAAATATTACAAAAGCGTAACTATAAACAAAATAAACACGGCACATGGTTTTAGACGAGGACCTTGCGCCTAAATGCCGTTTATGTTGTTCCTTGAGTTTACCTGGTGAAACAAATCAAAAAATATTTTATTATTAAAGAATCTGCAATAAATGACGTTTTTTAATTAAATCTAAAATTATATTTTTCAATATTCGTAAAAAAATATTAGGAATTTCTGTTTTAAAGTCATGTTTTAATAAGCATATTTGAATAAAGCATTTTGAAACAAAATGTATTTTTATTATCTCTCGATATTAGATAACTCGTTTAACTACTATGACAAACTTCATAAATGAAAAATACTTCCGTGATGCTTTTATTGGATAAATTTCTAGAATTCTTCTCACAAATAAGGTTAAAAAAAAAGGGTCGCAAATTAACACTTTAGAGGAGAAAAACAAAATCAAAACATGATCAATCATAAATTGAGAAGGTGAAATTAAAAATGTATGTTTAGTTGCCAAAAAAAACATAGTGGAATTGAAAGACACTTATTTGAGACACTTCAAACTAAATTCGGCAATCAAACTGGTTTTAAAGTTTTAACTCCGTTTATCTTACTACTTTCTGATCGTTTTTTCCTGCTCTTAAATGGTAGTTTGCGATTTCTAATTTGTATATTTTTTTTAACTTAATTCTTAAAGATGATTCTAAAATTATATATGAGGACGTAGATTATGGAACACTCTGCATCATAGAATCAAGACGTTTCAATTTTCATAATTATATATTGAATGTCAGAAAAAGATATTGATTTGATTGTGAAATATAATTTTCTTCTGTTCGATATCATGTTTTTGACATACATTAAGATATATATATATATATATATATATATATATATTTATATATATATATATTTATATATATATATATATATTTATATATATATATATTTATATATATATATATATTTATATATATATATATATTATATATATATATATATATATATATTATATATATATATATATATATATATATATTTATATATATATATATATATATATATATATATATATATATATTTATATATATATATATATATATATTATATATATTTATATATATATATATATATATATATATATATATATATAATATATATATATATATATACATTCTGAAGTATGGTCCCCCCCAATAAATTTTATCTGACGACGCCAATGGATGGTACATGATTCCATTGGGACTTTAGCGTCAGTTCTTGTATGAGTGCAATTATATTTTTCACGAATGTCTTAAGACTCGTTGGCTCCTTTTGAATCCATGATAGTACAATCATGGAATCAGACCAAAGGTAAACTTTATCTGTTTGCAATTTTAATGCGGAAAGTATCTTTTTCATTAACTTGGACAACAAGACTGCAGCACAAAGTTCCAGTCTGGGGATACTTAGGGCTTTAAGTGGGGCAACTCTAGATTTTCTAGCAACTAATTTCACATTTATGTCACCTGCAGAGTTGAGAGACTTACAATAAACGACCGCTCCATAACAACTCTCCGATGAATCTGCAAATCCATGAAATTCGATTGTTTTAGACTGTTCTATTGTAATGCACCTATCAACTGTAATGTTGTTCACACCTCTCAACGTGGAAATAAATTCGCTCCACTCCTGAGATTCTGCAGCAGGAAGTGGATCACCCCAGTCAATGTTCAATTTCCACAATTTCTGCATAAATATTTTGGCCTTAGCTATGACAGGGCCGGCTTTCCCTAGGGGGTCAAAAAGTTTTGCAATGGTGGACAGAACTGACCGCTTGGTAAAAGTGTTGTTCTCATCCACTGATATTTTGAAGGTATAGCAGTCCTCTGATGGTCGCCAAATGACTCCTTAAGTTTTTGTTTCATCGGCGCTTGAAAAGTCATAATCGTTTTTACTTGGTGAAAGTTCCGGATGGCTAGCAGACCATTTATGTAGACTCATACCGGCTTTATCGAGAATTGAAATCAGTTGCCGCCGTGTTTCCTTCGCTTCATCCAGAGAGGGTGCTGAATACAACACATCATCCATATAGAAGTTGTCATGTAGAAGAGGAGCTGGCAAAGGAAAATTTATCCCCTCGTCAAGAGATAGCTGATTCAAACACCTTGTTGCTAAAAAACTAGCACTCACGGTGCCGTACGTGATAGTTCTCAATTCATAAGCTTTTGTTGGGCCATTCGCATGATCCTTTCAAAGGATTTTTTGAAGAGAATGCTGCTTAGGGTTCACCAAAATCATTCTGTACATCATCTTTATATCCGCTTGAAACGCGTATGTGTGCCTTCAAAAGCTAGCCATTATGCTAAATAAGTCTTCCTGTATCACCCCACCATTATATTGGATAGCGTTAAATGAGGTAGCATTATGCGTCAAGCTAGAAGCGTTGAATACTACGCGAAGCTTTGTAGTACTCTTCTCAGGACGATACACGCCATGGTGTGGCATATAATAGGAACTTTCCGGTTCTCCTTCATCTTTAACTTCACTCATGTGACCAAGCCTCTCATTAAACACATTAGAAATATTTTTATTAGAACAGAAGTCTCGATTCCTCTGGGAATAATAATTTATGTCTTGTTTTGATTTAACCTTGGAAGAAAGATAAATATCACACTCTCTTCCTAGCTCTTGTGGTTTGAAAAATGATTCTCCCTGCCTTACTGCAATATGAGTCATAAATTCTCAGTCAAGTAGACCAAACATCTTATCCGAAATAATTAACTCGCATAATGTTTTAAAATCGCTAACCTTGCGTAATTGGCAATAATATTCTAATGCTGCACTCAATCATGAAGCAAACTGAAGATAACTTTCATGAGGCATTTTTTGCATTTTATTAAAATTGTTAATACATTCTCGAGGTGTTGGTTGAAATTCCTTCAACACGATTTCTTTAAGTTTATCGTAATCTGCTAATTCTTGTTCACTTATATAAATCATTAAATTTTTTGCTTTTTCACCTAACAAATTTAGCAGTATTTCGGATTTTAATTCTTCGGGCACATTTTTCGTTTTAAACGCTTTCTCGAGGGATTGGAAAAACAAATTAAATGCTTCAGGTTTAGAGGGAACGGATATAGTAAGGGTTTTTATACTTTTTATTAAATCTTCGAGACAGTGCGATGGCTCTAGCTCGCTAATAGTTTCCGATTTCGAAGAATTGTGCGATTCTTTTCGCGCATTAGATAATTCAATTTCTTTCTCTAACTGAGCGAGTTTAATTTTTTCTAACTATAGTTTTGTTTGGTTATCTTTCTCTAACTGAGCTAATTTAGTTTTTTCTAACTCATAATTGTTTTTCTTTTCCTCAAGAATATTATCAATCAAACTCTGAACGAAATCACTATCGTTTTTATAAATATCACTATTTTCAATTAGCTTCTTCATATCGATAATTCTTGCCCCTTCTTGAACTTTTAAACTTAACTCGTCTGCGACGACTTTTAATTCGTCTTTTTTTAGTTTATTAAGGGACATTTTTTAAACACACTAAAATAACTCAATGTAAATAAACAAACTGAATAACTCAAAGTAAATTTTGCACAATGAATGAAACAAGGGAAATTGCTCTTACCTCAGAATTTCGGCTTCTTTTTTATTGTCACTCACTAAATATTTCACTCAAAGATAATATAAATTCCATTGCTAAATAACACGAGCATCGTACACACAGTTTCGGTTCGCTATTCACTGTAAATGATTTCCACAAATCACTAATTCGCCTCCGGTGAGACTGGACCACATGATATGGTCACTCTAATCGATAGCTCAAAATGTATTTCTGGTAAATAACAACACTGGTTTGCACTGGACTGTAGAACACTTTATTTTTTCTAACTCACGGACTACGTCCGCCATTCATGAAGTTCTCAAGGTATAAAGAAGTCTCTCTCAAAAGGGTGGCGCTGCAGTCGCACATGCGCGAACAATTAAGTTTTTTGACAAGTTATTGTTTTTTAAGTTTTTAACTGCGTAATTTTTATTAAGTTTTAATTGAGTTACTGCTATTCATGTTAAGTTTCTTTTAAAGTTATTTTTGTTTATTACCTTATATTTTTCTTACGATGTCTTCACATCCGTCGAAAAAAAGAAAAAATGTTTCTTTATCAATTAAAGAAAAAGTGGAATTACTAAGAAAATTAGATATGGGCACTTCAGTATCTAAGTTGTGTGATGAATATAAAGTAGGAAAGTCTACTGTGTACGATATGAAAAAACAGAAAGAGAAACTTTTTGACTATTTTTCAATCTCAGATACACGTCTTGCAATGAAAGATCGGAAATATATTCGAAATGCTAAAAACGAGGATCATGATAAAGTTATGATTGAGTTGGTACGACAATGCGTAGTGAAAGCGTACCGTTAACAGGACCAATGTTAATGGCCCAAGCAAAGATTTTTCACGAAGAAATGGGCATTCAAGAGGATTGCAGCTACAGCACTGGGTGGTTAAAAACCTTTAAAAAAAGACATGGGATGCGCCAGCTATCTATTTGCGGAGATCGTGCGGTGGCTGACACCGAAGCTGCTGAAAAATTTATAGAAGATTTTGAAGAATTAATTAAAAATAAAAACTTGTCACCAGAACAAGTGTACAATGCCGATGAAACTGGACTGTTTTGGCGGTATGTACAACGAAAGGCTTTAGCCGCTGCTGAAGAAAAAAATCCAACTGGTGTTAAGGACTGTAAAGTAAGAATGACAATTATGGCGTGTGCAAATGCTGCAGGTACGCACAAATGCAAATTGTTTGCAATAGGAAAAAGTGCTCGCCCTCGCGCCCTAAAGGGTGTTAAAGTGTTACCCGTAAATTATCGAGCCAACAGAAAAGCCTGGATGACCCAGCACTTTATGGAAGAATGGTTGGACAACGATTTTGTGCCGCAAGTACGAAAGTATTTTCAGTCTATAGGCTTGGAAGAGAAAAAGCCTCTTCTAATACTGGACAATTGCTCTGCCCACAAAATTCCTTTATTAATGGAAAGGGCAAATGTTTCTGTTGTGTTCTTTCCTCCGAACTGCACTTCAGTTTTGCAGCCGATGGATAACGGTATCTTAAGATCGTTCAAGTGCAAATATAAAACGCAATTCTTAATGTCAATGCTGACCTCTTTAAATGGTGGCCAAAACTTACAAGACTTTGTTAAATCGTATTCCATAAAGACTGCAATATGGAATGTAGCAAAAGCATGGGAAGAAGTCGACGAAAAAACCCTTAAGAATGCTTGGAATAATATTTGGCCATCAACTATTTTTTTTGGTAATGATGAGGATGATCCCGTTTGCGAAGGATTTCGTCCAAACAAAGAAAAAGATAGTGTGAGAGAATTGTTACTCTACATCAAAAGTCATTGTGTGAGAGAAAAATTAGATGAAGAAGATGTTGTAGAAACATTAAACTGCGACAATGATGCCCCAACTGTGTCCCTGTTAACAGACGAGGAAATCAAAAACATAGCTTTAAACAAACAGGATAGTGACACAGAGAGTGTAGAAAGCGAGGAAGAACTAGCAGAAGAACGAATTTCGACTGACGATATAGTTAATCATTTAGAAAGTGCAATAAAAGGACTGGAACAAAGAGACTTCATTACTGAACAAGAAATTATGTCCCTTCATAGGATTAAAGAAAAATTGCTAAATACGAAGCCAAAAATGAAGCAGCTATCTTTAAAGGATATGTTTAAAAAATAAAATATTTATACTGCCTACGCATTTTTTATTTGGAGTTTTTGATTTCTATGTAAGGTAAATAATTAATCTTTATTTTATGTAACCATTATTTTTTTAATATTTTGTTTGATTTAAATAGTTGAAAAAAGCAATTTTTTTCTGGTTTACATGGATTATTGTAACATTAATTTTAAAGTTTTTTTTTCTTTGTTATTTCAATTCTGCCTATGCATTTTTTATTAGGAGTTTTTGATTTCTATGTACGGTAAATAATTGATCTTTATTTTACGTTAAGTATTATTTTCTTAAAATTTTGTTTGATTAAAATCGTTGAAAAAAAAACAATGTTTTTTTCTGGTTTATGTGGATTATTGTAACATTAATTTTAAAGTTTTTTTTTTTTTTGTCATTTTAATACTTTTGAAATGATTAGTTGCGATTTATTTACGTGATCTGTTATAGACTTATACTATGCTTATTTTAAAAATTAGAAGTTTTTTTCTTTAGATGGTTGAGTCAGTAATATCAATAATCAATTTTCTATAATGCTAATGGTTTGTTGATTTTTCACGACGACCACGATAAATTGCCTAATTATGTATTAAAGTTTGTTTTAAAAAAAAAACAGTTTGGCATGTTGATAATCGTGATGACGTTGATTGTCGTTTTCATCTCAGTCGACGTGGAAATCAAGAAGTACGATGGTTTTTTGTATTTTTTCTTAGTTAGTGCGGTCAATTAATTATGTCTCGAGGTGCAATATTGGCAGATTATTCTTTAAATCATTAAATGAAGCATAGTAATATTTATACATTATTAATAAATAAAGAGCAGACATATTTCAGCTCTTTTAGAATTCCAATTCAATTCTTTTATTCACCTCATTTAGTAAAGCTGTGTACATTTTCTTCAAAACATTTCTTTTCAACTTGATTGTCAAGTGATAACAATCCTCCCCCTCTTTAGCCAGGCAAAATAAATCTGCCCCTCAACATTGTTTTGACAACCACTAACCTGATTCTTTCAGTCCCACAAGAAAAAATAAAGATAACCCCATCAGCATGCCGCACCCTAACGCTTGATTGATAGCTTATGATCTGTCAGAAAATTTCCCCGCCCTCAGCTTGAACGATCTCTTCTTTACACATATTTTCTCTATAAAAATAAGGAGTGGATGGATTTTTCTCCCCCACCTACCCACCTTAATGAATGACGGGAAATCCCGCTTCTTCCTTGAATCATTCTAGTTCAAAATGGCGAAGAGAACAAATTAATAAGTATTTTTATTACTGTCAAATTTTTTTAGTTTTCTAAATTTTAAGCACTAATTATTTTTTTTCTAATATTTTGTTTTTGATTGATTAAACATCACATTCTAATACAAAAACATTATTGCCCGAAAAATAACGTTTTTTATTTTTTGCTTCTTAGATTTAGATCGTTTATTAGATCGTTTTAAGCTTTGTTTACCTTGGGGGTGTATTATACGGAAAAATCTATTATCCGAACTTCGGAAAGTCCCACCGATTCCGGATACGCGACTGTTTTGGGAAAATATTTTTATTTATTTCTTCAAGAATTCGAATTCTTTCTTCCAAAAAGTTTAAAAAATCATCTAATTTCGGGATTTCATTAGATTTTACACTTAGTTCAAAAGCTTTTCTTGATTCTTAATCTAATTTATGTAATAGAAGATTTAAAATTAAAACATCTGACAAATTATTACGATCGAATTCTAGTACTGTTAATGATCGTAAGCATCTTTTTACATTGTCAACTAATGTCCCTAATTGTGATGGTGAATCATTTATTTTTTCAAAATTTAATAAGCTATTGATAAAAGCATCCACAACTGCTCTTTTATTCTCATACCTGCTATTAAGTGCAGAAAACAGATTCAAACGTGTCTTGACAAGATTCCAACAATTTTGCTTCTCCTTTAAGAGATGCTTTGAGATAAAATAGTTTTTGTGTATCATTCAATTCTTTGTTGTTACTGATAATTGACATAAATTGCATTTTAAAGTTTTTAAAATCTTCATATTTTCCATAAAATTGTGGTAAGGGTAAATCTGGCAATTTATAACTACAATTAGAAACAATTTTTGCTTCTTTAATTTTATCTTTATCATTAATTTTGCATTCAGAAAGAGAAATTCGAAATATTACTTCTAAATCTTCTATTTCCTCGTCTGGTTCTTCAGTTAAACTAAGATTATCCTTTAAATCGATATCTTCTGGAAGTTGAGTGTAATCAACTATCAATTGCTTTGCACTATTTTTTAGTTCCAGTAACAAATTTAGTTTTGAGTTTACTATAACTTCACGATTCAGTTCCCTTTCATCGGCTTTAAATTCATCACGAAAATTTAACAACTTTCCTAATTTTGTTTTAATTACGCCTCTTTGGCGGTTCAACGATATCAAAGAAGCCATATTCTTGTCCGGTTGCCAAGGACCAACTGTACGGTCCCGTGATAGCTCAATATATAAAATGGACTGTATATAACAATCAACGAATATTTATTCAACAATAGTAAAAATTTAGTTATGCATCAATTTCCAATTGAGAGCGCCCATACGCTCTCTACAATTCAATTTAACAAAAACAAGAAGTCATTGTGACTTACTTAGCCTAAACAAGAACGCGAATGAGCAGTTCAAAGGGCCACACCAACAGGAAAGATGGCTGGCGCCAAACAATCCCGCCAAGCGGCAATTCAACACCAAACAGTCGTGTACCATTGTTTTCTTTTTTGTAATAAAATTTAAAGCATAATATTAACTTCACTGAGTATTTTAATATAAATGATTATATTATACTCGATAAGATTGTTTTAATGCAGACATGTTTGTATATAGTAATATTTTTTTATATTTGGCTATATTAAAGACAATAGTTATGCACAGAAATCTTACGTTTTGGGGCAAAAAAGAAATCGAGCTCAAATCGTTAGTTCAAGTACTTCTCGAATTCTCAAACAAAACTTACTACTTTAGAAGTTTTTATTTTATATTTTGGTGATTCCAGACGCAAATTGTTTAATATTTAAATGCATAGTTAGTGATTCTAATCAATGAAATAGCAAGGGTTTTGATTTTCATTCACAGTTAGGTAGCGCCTTAAGTTTTTGTACAAATTATTGATTTTTTATAGCGGCAAAACTTGTCATGAACATTATAAACAAGTTCAAGTAACTTCAGTTGGGAACAAAAAATAATGCACTGAACTCAACAACCACGAAAAATGATTGGTAAAAAAAACTGGAAGACACTCGGGGAAAATGATAAAACGTCTATTGGTGATGAAGGAAAATGCCCAAATTTCCTTTTAAATACTCACAAAAGATAGATAAGATCGGAATAAAATAGATAAAAGAAGCTACGAATAAGAAAGGGATGAAAAGGTTTTTCTCCTAGTTTTTCAGGAATCCGAACTTATAGAATGCATGGTGTCATAAAATTCTCCCTGCACAAACAGTAAATACTTTTTTACCTCGTCACAAACAATCAGACATTCAAAATAATTTTAAAATAGAAAAGATTTTCCAGAAATTTTATCCATTCCTCATATAAGAAGAAAAAATGATTGCACTTTTTCCTAAATTAGAACGTATAGAAAAACTGCAGACCAAATTTCATTCATAACCAAAATTACTAGACTTTGTCCAAAAAAATAATTTTCTTAGTATAAAGCACATTCGAATATAATGCCAGAATTAGCAGCTGATTTTGAAGATTTTTTTTATTTTTTTTCCGTCCCACTAAGTTGTATTTTTCCACACTTGCAGAGACATGTTAAAGATTTGAAACTAAATAAAAGTAATTTGAATATTGTCATTGCAAACATAATTCATTTAGTAAAATATAAATATTTACAACAAATAAAACTATCATACGTTTTTTTAAAATTTATTTTTTTACTATTAGTCGAAACAAATTTATTTGTGCATGCGAAAGTGGTATCTATCTACAGTTTTTATTTATTTAATTTTTCGAATTATGCTTTTGTTGATGTAAGTGGTATCTCACATTACTTCTATCTGGTTTTTTTCTCCCTGTGACACGAATGCTGGAGCTGGTTCCATCAGAGAGACCTCCACAAAGGCCAGCTTCTCCAAATGCTTTTCGTTCCCTTGTCTTCTGGGTTCGGCTCAAAATTACAAGGCTACTGAATTGACCAATGATAGTCATTAACTCAGAATTATGTCTGCTGCTCAATGCTGGTTTTAAAATAAAATAAAAAATTCCCTTACTGTGCAAATCTCTAAGAATTTGGATAAAGGTTCTGTATAGGGCGGCTCTCCAGATCAGTAAACTTTACATCTACTCAATGCTCTTTTATTTAAATTTGCAAAAAATAAAATTCAAAGTGAACGTATTGTGGAGTAGAAATCATCAGCATTCTGCATACAGAAATAATTTCGTTCATGCGTAGAACTAACTGTATTATTATTACTTTTTCCTCTTTTCCTCCCTCGTGTGTGTGAAACAGTTGATTTTTATTAATTTTTTAATTTAATCATACATAAACAAAGAGGTTATTTAAAATAGAATAAAAGGAGAAATAAGAATGACAAGGACTAAAGCTTTTTTCAATTGTATTCAAATTATAAATTTATTGACAAAATTTGAAATTTATTGAAATTGCTAAATCCAAAGCAGAACAGAAAACTTAGGTATACCGTTTCCAATTGCGTTATTGTAAAAAAAAGAGAAAAATTTAAAAAGAAGAAAAAAAACTGAAAAGGCAGCAAAAACAATTGTTTTCCTTTTAAGAATTTTTTTTAAGAAAAAAAAAAAAAGATTTGATCACTTAAAATATGATAGAGTTTTTTTAAATCCACAATATTAATCATCAGATTTTGAATAAATTATTTTGAATTAATTTCAATTGAATGGTACCATTGAAATAAATTTATTTTATGAATATATTTACATTTATTTAATGATAGATTTTGTAAAGCGATTTAAAATTCAAATATCACTACTATATACTGTAATTTCTTATATCAGCGAAATCTTTTAAGTTTTAAATTATAATTTCTGCGTAATTAGAATTTTTTGAGAAAGTAATATTTTTAAATTCCTCAAAAGTTCCGTTTTCAAAATCTTTATTAAATATTCCAAATATTGTTAAATCAGTTTTAAAATTGGCTGCTAGAAAAAAAAATTTCCACAATGTTTAATATTTCTTAATTTTTAAGTATTAGTTTTTAGTCATTAAATTTCATTATTTCTAATAAAAATCACATTTCGTATTTTGAAAAGAAACAAAAACTTTGAAAAAGTGAAAAAATTCAATTATAATTAAGTAGAGGAAGTTTATTTCTTATAATTTTATGTTTCTACTTTGTATTGGTAACAATATACGTCTCTGCTTAATTATTTACTTACTTTTTGGTGCGACTATTTGTTAGAATATAACTTTTTTTTTCTTTTCCCTTTTCTTAATGTGTTCAGTGTTTTTTTCCTTAATTTGTTTCAATAATCACTAAATTTTCTCTCCCGGAAAAAAAAAATATATAGTATAATTTTTTCTTGAATTTATAAAAAAGAAAAACTGAAAATTAAAATTAAGCGGTTGAATTTTGTTTATTTTTCTTTGGTGACATTTACTGTGTGCAATGCCTTTCCGCAGCTATTGTAATTCCATAAATAACAATGAAGAAGGAATAGACAAGTGTTGAAAGAATTTCTGCCTCTGGTAACAGTGGGTTAGTAGGATAGTTTAGATGTTCTGTGTTGAATAGGAGTCAAATAGCTTTGTGAAATTTTTCTATGCAAAGCGAATAGTGGACAACCTTATTGTGTAAATCATTTCTCAGAATACTTACAGACATTAGTCTTTCACTTGCCGTAAAAAAAAAGAAATATTCCTAAGGGAATACTACACTAAAGTAATATAAATTAATTATTTAGAAATACAGTGTAACGTCCCATATCCGGACGTCGTTTTTCTAGCTTCTAGCGATTCATGCATTGAACCCATAAATCAACAGAAAGGGGAAGAAAAGACCTCCCAAGACCATTGAGTGACCCTAAGTAATGCTCCACCTCCAGAATGGGGGGGGGGAGATTTGTTTTCAAAAGATTGCAACTGAGTGCCTCCCCCCCCCTTATGTCCTATGCAGCTGGCTAGTAAAAGAGGCATTTCCTGGAACCGTTTTATTAGAATGTCAGGGAAAGAAGAAATACTGTGAAAAAGGGTAAACACAACAAACATTGACATGGAGAGGGAGTCACTTTCAGTCACACAAGAAAAAATAAAGAGAACCCAATCAGCATGCCATGCCTTTATGCTTGATTGATAGCCAATGATGGAAGAGAAAATAAGAATTTGTCACTGCCCCGCCCTCAACATGAATGACAAATAAGGAGGAAATGAATTTTCTTCTCCACCTACCCACCTTAATGAATGACCGGAATTTCCTCTTCTTGCTTGAATCATTCTAGTTCAAAATGGAGGAGAGAGAGCAATTAATATTTTCATAAATGTCAAATTTTTTTTTTTTAGTTTTCTATATTTTAATCAATAATTATTTTTTTCTAATATTTTGTTTTGATTGATTAGATATCATACTAAAACATTATTACCCAAAAAATAATGTTTATTTATTTTTTGCTTATTAGATTCAGATCGTTTTAAGCTTTGTTTACCTTGGGGGTCAATTATATGGAAAAATCTAATATCCGGACTTCCGAAAGTCCCACCGATTCCGGATACGTGACTTTCCACTGTAGAACACTCAATGACTTTTATAAAAAAAATGGTTACGCATGATTAAAAAAAAGAAGAAAAAGAAAATATTTACAGTGGAAAGTCGTGTATCCAGAATCGGCGGGACTTCCCCATGTCCGTATATTCGATTTTTCCGTATAATAGACCCCCAAGGTAAATAAAACTTAAAATGATCTGAATCTAAGAAGCAAAAAATTAAACATTATTTTTCGAGCAATAATGTTTTAGTATTAGAATGATATCTAATCAATCAAAAACAAAATGTTAGAAAATAAATAATTATTGCTATTATAATAATAAATATAGAAAACAAAAAATATTAATTGCTCTCTCCGCCATTTTGAACTAGAACGATTCAAGCAAGAAGGGGAAATTCCTGTCATTCACTAAGGTGGAGAAGAAAATTCATTTCCTCCTTATTTCTCATTCAAGTTGAGGGCGGGGCAGTGACAAATTCTTATTTTCTTTCCCATCAGTGGCTATCAATCAAGCAGAAAGGTGTGGCATGCTGATTGGGTTCTCTTTATTTTTTCTTGTGTAACTAAAGGGGATTCCCCTTCCACTTTAACGTTTGTTGTGTTTACACTTTTTCACAGTACTTTTTCTTTCCCTAACACTAATAAAAAGGTTCCAGGAAATGCCTCTTTTATTAGCCAGCTGCATAGGAAAGAAGAGGTGCAGGGAACTCAGTTGTGCTCCTTTGAAAACAAATCTCTCTCCCCCCTTTCCTACATTCCAAAGAAGGAGTGTCACTAACGGTATGGTCTTGGTAAATCTTCTGTTCCCCTTTCTGTTGATTTATGGGTTCAATGCATAAATCACTAGAAGCTAAGAAAGGAAAAAACCTGTCAAAAGACCTCTTTTTTCCCTTCTCCTTTTAAGAGAGGGGAAGGTGAAGAAATGTTTGTTTATTTTGACTATTAAAAAGGGTCCGGGAAATTTACTCTTCAGGAAAAGGGACGTCCGGATATGGGACGTTACACTGTATTATTTAAAGCTAGTAAAATATTACAGTATGAGACCCCTAATCCGGCATCCCGAAATTCGGCACTTACTCCTACCTAATTTTTTTTTTCTAAAGAAATTTTTATTGATACGAGAAAAAAAAATCAGTCATATTCTCTTTGTATTTGGAATTTTTCTCTTGGAGTAAGTAACTATATTTTATCTTTTAAAAAGAAAAAAAGCACGAAAAAAATAATAAATCTGTGTCAAACAAAACATCTGTTCCTAAAGCAGTTTAAAATAAAGTGAAATTGAAAAGTAAAAACATCTGCATTTCCAATGAACAAAAAAAAAAAGAAATGCAAGTTAGAAGAAACTGATCAATCAATCTTGACAGCTATGCAAGTGCTTTAATGGTTTGTCCCCACGTTTCCCTCTCCTGTTTGACCATAAATTGGCCACACCCTGTTGACATTGAAACTACCACATGGTGTACAAAATGAATTCTATCCCTTTTCCTTTTTTTTATTTTTATTTGATTTATTTATCATTTTTTTTGTTATTAACTGTTAAATTTTTTTGTTAATTGTTAACTTGTTTTTTTTATCCTTCTTAGTTGTTTGCTTCTTTTTGAAGTTATTCTTTGGTAGTTTCTTAGCATTAATTGTTGCTTTTTCAGTTCCTTGTTAGCTTTTTTTTTTTTTTTTTTTTTTTTTTTGCACGTTGAGCGTCTTTTGTTAAAACAAAATGATATGTAAAGATAAATGAAAACAATGATCTTGCACAGAAGAAAAAACGATTATTTCTTTTTCTGAGGATTCTGATTATTCCGTCTTTAATTATTTCTTCTTTGGATTATTTCTCCTTGATCATATTATATAGATTATTATTTTTATTAATGAAATTTCTTAAGATGGGACAGTTTTAAATTCACCCCATCATAATCTACAATCGGAACTTAGCTAAATTTATTGGTTTTTCTAAAATTAACAGCATAGTTGAATTATCGTATTATATGGGCGCCATATTGGAATTTCCGGAAGAGATCCGAAATTCGGCAAATTCCGAGATACCGGATTTCGGGTCCTATACTGTAGCACTAATTATTAGCATTTTGAATAACATTAAAACGTTATGATAAAAAATTTATGAGAAATTAAAGTAGTCTTTTGATTGATGAAAGCTTGAACGAAAAAGATATTGAAAAGAGTGGAAATACTGAAATGACATTCCTAAGCATAAATTTGTATCTTTTCTTACATTGAAATAAATTTGTAGACATTAATGTATTGTATTTTCAATATTTTTATGCACCATAAAATATTAAAAGATAATGTCTAAGTTTCTTTATTCGCGATCAATATCGAGTAACATAACGATGCATATCATAATGAAAAATATAAGTTTTAATGTTATAAATTTTTAAATTTAAAAAAGTAACTAAAACAAGAAACCAGTCCTTTTTCACTTTCAATCCTTTTTTTTTTCCTTTTCGATTTATGTGGCTTTTTATTATTTAACAATAAAGCATTGATCTTTATTATTCGAAGACTATTAGAAAGTTTTAGGTAAGTGTTTCTGAGGTTTCCTTATATACCCGCTCAAAAGCCCATTGATATGTATATGTATGTATAAAACACTACATTTCCTCTGTGTACTTGTTAAATTGTTTTGAAAAAAAAATTCTGCGAAAAAGGATGTAATTAAATTTTGATTCTACTTTTTAATAAGAAAAATTTAGTATAAGGTAATTGCTTAAGCATCATAACCTCCTAAGACTTGAGAATAAGAATTGTATTAGGTAATTAAGTTGAAATATCAAACAATTTCTGTATACGCTAATTACAAACCCTTTTTTTTGTTACAAAAGTGTTTGTTTTTTTACACGGATGTATTTTTACAATTGTAAAAGAAATATTCATCAATGTTTGACAGAATTAATTAAACAACTTTCTTGTTCCTATGAATAGTGAATATTTAATGTGGTTAGAGTGAAGTACAGTTTCGTCAGTTTTGGCTCTTTTGTCAGTAAACTTCACATGAAAATCCAATACGGCAACAGCTTATTTTACATTTCAGTTAAGAAAAAAAATTTAAAATTCATATATACTTATATTTAGCTCGATTTTAGCAAGTCAAATTGCCACAAACAAACATAGTCGTCGATTAAATCTTTTTTGTTTTGTTTCAAAAATAAAACTACATAATGTGATATGAAAAAAATTTTAATTTCGTTTCAAAATTTATAGGGTTAATGCAAATAATAATTATTAAACCAAAGAAATTAATATATGTTCCATAATTATTCGAAGTATGCTTGACGGTTGCACTATGACAAACTCGTGTGGCTAAAAGAAAAGAATTATTAAAGTATAGCAGCTCTTAGAATTTCCCGCGAAGAAAAAAAAACCTGCTATGTTTTATGTTAATTATAATTTGAGACAGTTATAAATTCTTATTGATCAAATAATTGTAACTATGTAGTTTAACATCAATTCAGAGAAAACTTTTTTTTTATTTTATAAAAAAGGGCTGTGAAGCATTTCGTTAAAGCACAGGATACGTCCATTTGTTGATTTAAAACAGTGTCTTTCAATAAAGTTTGCATTAGAAGATAAAATTTGGTGTTTGGCGCTTACTCTTAGACTGCAATCTTTAAAGTTAAAAATAGCAACCTTAGGAGAAGACTTTTCAACAATGCATGGGGAGGAAACTAACTGATGTTAACTGTCAATCCTATTTTCTCCCCCCCCCTCCACAGTGAACCCCAACAACAGCGAAGCTACCTTCCCCATCTTATACACCTGGAGAGTCACGAAACAACACCTAGCCAGAGTTTGCATGTAGATGTATTTTCATGACGCTTCGGAAATAAGGGGTTAATAAATGCGTCGTATCCGTAAAAAGAAATGGTAGTTATGGATATTTTGTTGCGTCAAACTGATGCGTGTTTATAGAGACAGGTATATAAGAAAAATCCATAAACCTAGTGTTAATGAAACTATATTTCCATTAAAAAAAATAAGAAAGAAAAACGTTTTCTGAGTAAACATTACGAATTAGGTTTGTTATTTCGGAAAATTTTCTGTGAACATCTGTTTTTGAATAAATCCACCACGATCAAAAAATTCTCACGTGTGGCTTGGAATAAATAAATTCAACGAATAGGCCGCGGCCTATTTACCGGAAATTACTGTATTTAAAAAAAATAAATATGTGAATTTTGTCTTTTTTAAAACTTGTTTTTCTTGTCTAAACTTGCAAATGCTTTTATTCTTTAAAATATAATTTTTCTACTATTTTTTTTTTTTTAAATTTAAGAGAGTTTTTCTTATTTTAAAATGTGTTACACTTTTTCATTGTAATTTGGGTTTGATAAAACATCGATTAAATACACTTTTTGGCCCATCCAGAAATTTTGATATCCGGGCTAGTGATGGGCCCGAACATATTGGTTCAGCTAATTGGTTCTCCACTGTAGTCATAAAATTTTTTTTAAATTTATATCTTAATTTATTAAATTTAATTCAAAATTATTTAGACTATCACTAAATATGGGTAAATTAATATTTATTAAGGGCATGATAGTTATACAATGATGCTTTTGAATCTTAACAAAGTAAAAATATATATTCCTGTTTATAATTGTTGCATTTTACTACCACTGTAAAAAATCATCCTCAGTAACAATATAAGTTGTGTAAAATTCAATTTTGTAAAATAAGCAAGCTTAATTCATTTTATTCAGATACATTTCTCTTAGTTGTTGTCAATTTTTGTATAATATCCACAATTTTTTAATAAAATATAATTTTAGGTTTTATTCCAATATTAGGTATTATCAAACAAAACTTTGTTAACTTGTGTTTTAAGACTATACTATTATTTATTTTTCAATTTTGAAAGTTCTGCATTTTAAAGTTCATGTATTCTTAGATTAATGCTGTTTAATTTTCTCAAAATTGTTTATTTTCTTACAAAGAATTTCTAATTGTTTTTCACAAAATTGTCTAATTGTCACAAAATTCAAAAAACAAGAAACTAATTAAATATCTTGGATTGACCACTGCTTCTGTATGCTATAATTTCAATGTATAACTTCAATATTTACCGTATTTTTTGGCGGTAGCGCCGCGGCGCTATCGAAAAAAAAGTTGTTTTTTTCCTACATGCGGCGCTACCGATGCAGCGGCGCTTCCGAGGAAATAATTTTTAGCAGCAAAAAAATTTCTCAAGTAAATTTATTTAAGATGAAATAATTTTCTGAGAGAAAGACTATTAAATAAAATTAATAACGAAGTTGACGAAATATTTGTACGTATCGCAATCTGCTGCAGAACAATTGCCAATTCTTAGCAAACTTTCGGCAGCAGCCTGCAAGAAAATAAATAAACGAAATAATAATTTTAAAAAAGCATCGCGTAAGGAGAAAATTTAAAAGGTAAGCATCTTGTATCCACCTCCAGCTTAAAAAAAAATCGAAAGCTAGAAATCTACTTAGCGCCTTGGCAATTGTATTTGGAGCGGACAGAAAAGGAAGTAATAGGACCCCAAATCCGGCACTCACGGAACCGACGAAATGCCGAACTTCGGATCTCTTTCGGAAATTCCAATATGGCGCTCAAATATTACTATAATTCAATTTTAGAAAAACCAATAAAATTAGTCAAGTTTCGATCGTAGATTATGATGGGGTGAATTTAAAACTGGTCTATCTTAAGAAATTTTATTAATTAAAATAATCATCTATATAATATAATCAAGAAGAAATAATTCAAGAAGTAATCCGAATCC
This sequence comes from Parasteatoda lunata, assembly GCA_949128135.1. Taxonomy (NCBI): domain Eukaryota; kingdom Metazoa; phylum Arthropoda; class Arachnida; order Araneae; family Theridiidae; genus Parasteatoda; species Parasteatoda lunata. The sequence goes on along the minus strand of OX421980.1, from coordinate 7,037,323 downwards.
TCCGATGAAGAAGAAATAATCGTTTCTTCTTCGGAGCGAGATCATAGTTCTTGTTTTTTTCTTTTAGATAACATTTTGTTTTAACAAAAGACGCTCACCTCACAAGAAAAAAAAAGCTAACAAAGAACTACAAAAAAAAGTAACAATTTATGCTAAGGAACTAACGATAACAGCAAAAAACAAGCTAAAAACTAATAAGGATAAAAAAAAAATAATAATAAAAGAAACAACTAACAACAAGAAAAAAAACAAGCTAACTAACAAAAAAAAAATTAACAGTTAACAACTAATAAAAAAGCCGCAAAATAAAAAATAAATGAATCAAATAAAAAACCGCAAAAGGGATAGAATTCATTTTGTACTCCACGTGGTAGTTTCAATGTCAACTGGGTGTGGCCAATTTATGGTCAAACAGAAGAGGGAAATGTGGGGACAAACCAGTAATGCACAAGCTCAGCTGTCAAGGTTGATTGATCAGTTTCTTCCAACTTGCATTTCTTTATTTTGTTCATTGGAAATGAAGGTGTTTTTACTTTTCACTTTATTTGAAACTGCTTTAGAAACAGATGTTTCCTTTGACACAGATTTATTATATATTTTTTTCAAGCTTTTTTATTTTTAAAAGATAAAATAAAGTTACTTACTTCAACAAAATAAAATTCCAAATAAAAAGAGAATATAGCTGATTTTTTTTTCTCATCAATATATATTTCTTAAAAAAAAAAAAAAAAAATTAGATCAGATTAAGTGCCTGATTAGGGGTCCAATACTGTATGCCCTTTTCTTTTCCCCAACCCCTTTAAAAATAACTGATTGATTCCTCCTAAACAGCTCCAGTAGAAATGACAAGCAGAGGAATTTTTCATCAGAATTTTTTTGGGGCGCTCTTAGTTATTTCTTATTCTTGTTATTATTAGTTATTTCGTTATTATTAGTTTCGTTATTATTAGTTTTTCCTTAGTTTGTTAACTGTAATAAATTTTTTAAAATCTTTTTATTTTAAAATCTTTTTTTTAATAAATTTTTCATTTTATTTTTCTTATTACATTGTTTTACGGATTTCTGTAATTAGTTCAGCATTAATTCAGCTGCTGAGCATAGAAATATTTTTTGCTGTTACTTATTTGCTATAATGTTTTTTTTTGGCGCGGTGCCAACTGGTAAGAACAACTTTATTTTATATCGTTTTTTTATTTTTTTTTTTGCTGAAGGAGAAAACTTTTTTCACGTCAACTCTTTGTTAACGCAGTTTAGGATATTCTCTCCCCACCCCCCAAATAATTTAGAAATTACGTTATTTGATGTATTAAAAAATATTTTGTTGCACTTAACATTATTTTCAGAATTATTTGTTGTACTTAAGTTTATTTTTTGGTGTGGTGCCAACAGATAAGAACAATTTTATTTTATATCGTTTTGTTGCTTTCTTTTTTTTTTTTTTTTTTTTTTTTTTTTTTTGCTGAAAAATAAATTTTTCATTATAATTTAGAAATTAAAACCTTACTTTATGAAATGTATAAAAAATTTTTATTTTTTATTATACAGATATTCTAAATGGTAATTTAAAGGTCTCTTGCATAAGGATGCTGATATGCGCGGTGTAGTGCCATTGCGGCGCTTGCGCCGGAGCGGCGCTTAGTATAACTTTTTTTTTAAAAATTTCATTTTCATCGATGTGCGGCGCTTGCGACGAAGCGGCGCTTTCGCCGAAAAATACGGTATACATTTACATTAAAATTACTTGACACTTTCATGTATCTCTTTACCGAAAATAACTATTACCAAAAAATAATCAAGAATTATGCAGTTTGTTTTTGTATACATTATGTTCTTCATTAGAAATTTTTTTTTTATATTTTAGGAATCAAGTGAAACAAATGTCTCAAAAGCTGAAGAATCTGAGAAAGATGAGATTGGTAGTAAAACAATTGAAAGTTCTAGTAGTAATGAAACATCTCCTTCTGTTACTTTAGTACTTAAGCCAAAGTCTACAAGCTCCCCAGAAGATATAAGTAGGAATATTTTTTTATACTTTTCTATAGCTTATCTTTTCAATTAGACCAAAATATAGTTCAGAATAAAAATAAGAGGCTAAGAAATTATTGTAAAAAGAAAATGACAAATACATAAAACAATCCATATTTTATTAAGTGAAGACTCATATTTTAAATAATTTTACTTATGTAAAACAAAGCAAATAAAAAATACGGAAATATTTTTGTCCTCACATTTAATAAAAAAAATTGTCAAAAATTAAGTAAAAAAATTATCAACGAAAAAGAAAAACAAAGTTACGAAACCATTGCAAAAGTAACCAACAAATTTTTGTTAATAATCGGTATTTATCTTATTTGGGATTTGAATCATATTTTATTAATAAATCATACTTTAAAGAAATAAAATCATGTAAAGCAAAACAAAGGATGGAATATAATTAACCTCTAAAAAAAGTCAGACAAAACATAACAGAAGGTAAAAATAAAAAATTTAAGAAATTGTGAAATAATAAAAAGTAATAAATGCATCAATTTACTTGGAATCCACACTTAATAGAAGTTAAATTAACTAAAAAAATATATTTTAACGTATAAAATAAACATGGTCAACACATGGTCAAAATAAATTATAATAAAATACAGTATGTTCGATTGAAAATATAATGCATCAGTCTCTTCTCGAATCCAATATATATCTTCTTTACTAATCATGCCCATTGAAAAGTGGTGAAGATTATTATTTATGCTGATTGTATGGCTTTTTGCAGTGTCTTTCGTTTTGTTTTATTTAATGCATCTAGGAAGATTGTGATTAAATCAAAATCTTCAATACTTTCAAAAACACCTCTGTATACATTGAAACATGTATGTCAGCATTGATGCATTAAGGGCTAATGAATATTAAAGAAACATACTTTTAAGGGCATTATGCTGGGTACATTATTTAATAATGATTTATTCCTATTATTATAGTCAAACTATTTTGCTTCTGTCTAGTTTTGGATGTTGAGTAAATTAATTTTTATATTCTTTTAAAGAAATTAAAATTTACCATGAAGCAAATGCTCAAATGTGTCCCTTGAGACAACTCTTCTCTTCCAACACCTTATTGTAAAAGTCGAGGGCAAAAATTTTCCTCCTAGTTCGGACTACTCTCCAATTACAAAGCCTTTTTTGGGAGGTGAAACTATAGCATCTTTGGTGAGAAACAAAACTGAAAGTATGAAAGTCATGGGATTTTCCCAATCCTATTGTGCAGCTGTCTTAATCTTCAGATATGCTTGCTTAACTTCAATTTGATCAGTTTGAAAAAAAACTTTTTCATTTAAGTTGAATAGATTTCACCCGTATTGCAAATTAGTGAGAAAGAAGAAAAAACACATATCCCTGCACACCACTATGGTAAGGAATCTTAAGAGCTATGATAAATAGTAATAAATGCCTCTGCCTTGCTTGACAACTAATTTAATCCAGTCAAATGATTTAAGATTTATCACACTCCTTTGTGTTTTGAAAAATAAACACAGATGAAAGATGGGCATTAAAATAAGCTTGTAGTTTCTGTCTTTACATTTTGCAAACAAAAATTCGATTTTTATTTTATATTTGATCATAAAACGCATCAATGACTGGAAGTGGAGCCGCGATGGCTCAGGGAATAGAGCGTTTGCCTTCCAACAAGGCGAACTGGGTTCGAATCCCAGTCGATACGAATTCCGCATCCAGCTTGCACTGACCACAGTGCTGACTTGAAATATTCTCAGTCGTAGACGGATCATGGGTTAGAGTCTCCTCGCTGTTAGGCTAACCGTGGGAGGTTCTCGTGATTTTCCTCACCATGTAACGCAAATGCAGGTTAGCTCCATCAAAAAGACCTCGACAAAAGCAAATTTCTCCCAATACTCAATCCAGGAGTTCCCTTGTCTTCTGGATTGGGTTCAAAATTACAAGGCTGTGGAGTTGAAGATTAGTAGTCATAAACCCATAAAATTGGGTTGGCTGTTGTACCGTTACCCCTCAATCTGTGATCTCTTAATTTTACTTGAGTAACGGTTACCCAGGTTCTTCAATAGACAAATAACTAATGAATTATAGGAAACTCTTAACATTGAAAACTCATTTTTATTGCAACTCTAAATCTCCAAAAAACATAACTCCACTCATTTCCAAATGCTAACATGGGCATAAACACTTCCCATTATAGCCTATTTCAAATTCCAGATTTTTCTTCAAAAGCTTAACCTATTCAATAATATACAATTCTAAAATTCTCAAGCATAACATTCCATGTATACAGTTCAAAAAAGACATTTAGGAAATAAAAAGCACTCTCATTCTAAAACTACTAAAATCACTTAAAACTTAGATTATGAAATCATGTAATCAAGCTTAAATACCAATGGCTCTACTAAAAGTAAAAACACGGTATAAACAGTTCAAAATTTAGGGTAAATGATTCCTCTAAAATGGTATTCAAATTAAAGTTTTATAAGTACCCCAAAAAATTTACGGATCACCTTCTGGAACTCCTACCGGAAATGCAGATAAGCTCGTAAACAAAGAAACTTCTAGTCTCGGATATCTTTAGTACTCCAGCTATTCTAATTTCTTTAGGCTTAAGCAGGCACAAGGGGAGCACCAAACTTTCAGCATGGGTACATCCGGATTTGGCCCACCGTCTCGAATGTATCGGCCTTCGGTTAATCACGGTCGTTTATCCTGCTAGAGACTTCAGTTAAGCTTTTTCACGATAACGATCCACCATCTCCGCAGTGCTGTCACGGATCAACTATCCAGCGGGCAAGCTCCGACCTCTCCGTGGTACTGCTCTTCCAGCCACTCTTCACGTCTCTTTTATCCTCCTTTCAGCAAGGCGAAAGAATCTAGATTGACCTGTTTACCAACTCCAGAGCCATCCCGCATCCGGCGGACGTCAGAACAAAAAAAAAGATCCCTGAGAAAAATCAGTCATAAACCCACTAATACACTATATAAGTGATAATACCATCCTCATTAAATCTTAATAAATTTAACTACCCAGATTTCACCCCAAAAATCCCATTTTAAAAGACTAAATCAAAAAAAAATATTATTATGATTGAATTTAAACTTTATCATAGTGGTGCCATCTATAGAAAAATAACCTATCTTTAAAAGTAGTGACAAAAAAAAACTATAATAAATTTCTATTTATTACACTGTTCAATGACGGTTATAAAATAAAATAAAATCACTGGAAGTGAGCTGTGGTGGCTCAGGGGATAGTGCATTCGCCTTCCAATGAGGTGAACCAGGTTCAAATCCTAGCAATGACTGGTTGATATGAATTCCGCACCCAGCCAGCATTGACTACAGTGCTGACATAAAATATTCTTAGTGGTACACAGAATCACGGGTTAGAGTCCCCTTGTTATCAGGCTAACCATGGGAGGTTTTCGTGGTTTTTCTCTCCAGGTAATACAAAACGGGTTCATTCCATCTAAAAGTCCTCAATGAAGGCAAATTTCTAAAAATACTTGATCCAGGATTTCCCTTGTTTTCTGGATTGGGTTTAAAATTACAAGGCTATGAAGTTGAACATTAGTAGTCTTAAACCTAAAGAATTGGGTCAGCTGTTCAACGATGATTATAAAATAAAATAAAATTACTGTATTCACGTCCAAATACCATTGTGTTTTTTAGACTAATCAAAGATACCATTCGAAATTTTGGAGGAGTGTTGAAGGCAGTAAAGGAATCTCACAAGTCACACCAGGAATATATTAGTAAATTAAAAGAAGATAAGCTTAAAAAAGAAAAAATTACAAGGGGAACACTAGAAAAGGAAAAAAAAAATAGAAAAAATCAAAATGATTTCTAAGATAGCGGGCTAGCGTAAATAATCAAAAGATCAGTGAGTTGAAAAAGTATAAAGAATTAGTTTTTTTAGTTTAAAGAGAAGTTTTTTTTCATGCTTTCGCGTTATTTTGTAATTAATTCGCATTATTTACTTCGGAAATATAATTTGCTTTTCATTTTTAATATAAAATTACAAAAATTATTATATTTTCATTGCTATATTTAATTATTTAAATGTACTATATTATTATTTTTATTTTTGCTCGCCATATTTCAGTCGCCATTTTGTTTTGTGGGGTATTTTTAGTGTATTTCAAAATTTCAGCCATGAATTCAATTTACCTGCACATAAAAACCCCCAAATTTTGAAAAAATTTTATCAAAATACAAATTTTGGCCACGAAACCTTGGATGCTGGCCCACTGTGTGTTGGTATGTTAAATTTCACAGTGACAAAGAAATTACAGGGTTGCTTCAGGCCACTAAAATGCAACTATTTTTGGCATGAGGCGACTATGGCAGTTTTTTTTGCCTGAAAAGGTTAAAAAAGTGACTATTTTCAGGAAAAGGAGACTATTGGGAGACTTTTCTGTACTCCTCGCTATTTTTAACATAAATTGGGTGGATAATCTGCGCTCCGCGAGATAGTTTTTGAACACTCTGAATTTTTTTTTCTTAAAAATTGAGAAATGTTGAAAATTTTGAATTGTCAATTTGAGTCTTCACTTTTTAATTCATTCAACTGCACAGATTCCATTGTCAGTCTATTTCGTTTCTCGATCGCCTTTTCAATAATTATTGCTACGAAATCCCGCATGATTTTAAAAAAAAATTTCATACGATATTACGATGTGTGAATTTCAAATTTGAGTAATCACTTTTCATATATAAATATACAGACACACATTAACTTTTATACAAAAATTATCCTATTTGGAATGGATCCATGGTATATGATGGATTCATGGTATATGATACTTAAGTCATTAACAAAATTTTAGCCATATTTTTGATGAATTTTTGTTCTTATTTAGGCAACTATTTTCCTAGTTTTTGGCTACTATTTTCAAGCTTTAGGTTACTAAAAGCAACTATTTTGTTCCTTTTTTTTCTGTGGCAACCCTGAATTAGGTTTTTTTAACGAAAGAAAAGTATTTTAGACCCATATAGATTTTTTACAAAAATAGTGAGCAAAAAAATGACAACTAATATAATTTATTTCACCGGCCACAAAAAAGGCTTTGCGGACCGAAGGGCCACCAGTTGGTAACCACTGATAAAGAGGAATGATTTTATTAATCATCTTTTTTAACTTTTATTTTCTAATCTGCTGTTGAGCTGCTAGGAAATGAAATTTTTTGTATTTCTCCTTGAATTGGATTTTCTTTTTCTAAGAGGACAAAGTGCACCTTAAAAGTGGAGTTTAATTTTGGATCTTAAAAGTTAAGCACTCTTAATAAATCTTGTTTCAAGTGAAGAGTCCTTAATTTTTCTTCAAAAGAAAAATCGTAAATAAAATTTTTACTTCTATTTATAATATTATTTATTTTTCTGCTTTTCAAAAAAAATATTTAAAAAAAAAAAAGAATAAGATGTTATTACACCATGTGAATTTAAATACTCTATGTTTTACACGTAATTTCACGTCCTTGGAGGTTTTTAATGTTGGTAGTCAGCCTTTTTTATGCGGTTTTTCAAATTGCACGAATTTAATATAATGTTAGGACATGCGAATTTCAAATTTGAGTTATCATTTTAGCCACATCGGATTTTATCATAAATCTGCTTTGTTGTATAATTGTTTTGTTGGTAATTTTGCATGGTTCATTAAATTTTGATTATTTTTAATTATTAGGATGTCATTACGATATGCAGATTTCAGTAGCAACAATTTGTTAACAATTTATTTGGAAATCAATTTTGGGTGTTTTTAATTCTATAATGTCTATCAATGGTTTTTTTTCCTGGTGATTTTCCAAGGGGCTCATGTGAAGGATTAATTCATATCGAATTTCAATGTTCATCTCGCATGTACACAAATCGCAGGCAGTGAGAATACTCCGCGATTTTGCGATTTATTTTTCTTTTGATTCACTTAGATTTTATCGTAATTTCATGTCATTCGTTCAATGACAAATTTTTTTAAATTATTTAATATATTTTTGGCCTTTTGCACATGGTTTTTAAAATTCCGATATTTTTAATACAATGCTATTATGACATGCATTTTCCACTTTTAAGCTAGCATTTTTTGACGTGCTTGATTCACAACAATCCATGTCATTTTATAATAAGTTTTCGCTCTTTTTCTTTTGACATTAATACAATGTTATATTTTTCAAAAATCATTTTTGACACGCATTGTTTGATCGTGGTTACACTTTTTTTCCTCGATTGTTTTTCTATCATTTACATTTTTAAGAAAACTTTTGACTTTTTTTTTATCAGATATTATACCAGCCTGCGTATTTCGAATTTAACCCCTTCAGGACAACTGATATGATCTCTATATTTTATTCTCATATAAGTGCGTATAAGCTCTGAGCCTGTAGACCTTGAGAAGGACATTTTCTCCATATGCTGGTGCCCATAAAAGGATTAAGATAGTACAATTCTATTGTAAATTCACATCATTTATTAATTTTTTTAGCAATCATTTTTTGTTTTTTGGCCAGTTCCACACATTTTTCTAATTTTGATACTTAAGTGACATTATAATTTTGTATTTTAGTTTTAGTATATGCCGCTTTCTTTGTAGGCAGTAAAAATGTGTAGATGTTCGTTATCGTACATATCTACCCTTTTATCACCTCCTTGATAACTATATCCTTTATTTGGCAATGAGCCAGAAATAGTGGTTCTACCTAACTGGAGTATGTATAAATCTCTGTTTTATAATTTTTTTTTTTTATACTTTCATTCAGTGAGCATAGCACTTTTTTTTTTTTTTTTTTTGTTAGAGTTTATTTTAAAATTCACTTTTGTATTGCATGGTAAGATAATAAAAAAAAGAACCATTTCTTTTCCTCTATGTTTTCATCATTTGGTTTTTTTTCTTGTAAATCTATTTTTGATAAAAATAGAAATTTTTTTTAAGCAAAGTATCAGTTTTGCAGTATCAGGTTCACTTATACAAAATACATGGTAAGTGGTTTATAATTGTCATATGATTTTTGAAAACCACATGGTGTAATAATCACTGCAAACATTGTGATCATTTCAGTAGAATGGTTTCGTAATCCATTCTAAGATTCTAAGTTATGATGTTTAAAAACATTTAATTTTTCTATTTATTCTTTGAAGGTCCTTCAGAGAGTAGATCATCTTTGGGTACACAAGCTGCCATTCAGAGGAGAAGGCGACCTAAAAGACGTTCCACTGGTGTTGTTTACCTAGATAGTGACGTAAGTTTGTTATTTATTTAGAATTTTCTATGATCAGGGTTTGTAAGCATTGGGAATATTGCGAAAACTGGGAATTGTCAGGGAAAATGATAATAGAAAAAAAGGCAGCGAATTGTCAGGGAAAATCGTAATTTTACCCCAAAACTGAATTTGACACCCTAAAAAATTGTGGAATTTTACTCCATTTTCAATTTGCAAGTTTTGCCTGATGTGAGAAATCAAATCTGCTTTCGTTAAAAATTGTTTCTTTTAATAAATAAAAGCAAAAGATAATTAATTTATACTTAACCATACAATTGTTTATTCCTAAAAGCAGACGATTATTTTATGAAGCTTTGAGTTTTTCTTTTTTCCCCCTCTCTTTTATCAGTTTGCAATTGATTTTATACTCAATAAATTAGTTCTTCTTATTCATGAGTTTTAAGATGGATATTTTTTTTAATTGATATCATTATATTCTGCCTTGTCCAGGATTTTAATATTTGTCAGCGCTTTTAATTATCATTTTCATTTGGTAATTTTTAAGTATTGATTTTATTTAATTTGATTAATAAGTTTTTCTTGTATTTTATCATTTTCTTTTTATTATATATTTTATTATTAACTGGGTAGGAAATATATTGCATTTTTAATGATTAATTTTGTTTTGTATTAGTCGGTTTGGGATGTTTAATAAATCTTTAGTTAATTATAATTTGGCTTAACTTCTTTAAAGGAGTAACATAATTTAATATTTTCAACTATGGCTACTAAATACTGTGACCCTAAAAAAATAGGCATTAATTTTAATTGTTTAGTAAAACAATTTGTCTCTCACTATTCCTGTGAGTGGCACTTTCTATAAGTGCAGACGATTTTTGCTTAAATCAAAGCATTTCAAGGATCTGTCTAAGTTATTTTGAGGGGTACCTATTTTGTGAAATTTTAGGCATAATTTGTGAAAATTAAAAATTATATTAAAAAATCAACACAAAAATATGGTAAGGTAAGAAAATATATTCAAAAATTGCCACTAAAAATAAAAATTATTTATGACTGGTAAATTTTGATATATTTTTCCCCATATATTCAAAAATAATTTTGCTATTGTAAAATCTTGGGCTTAAAATAGTACCCAAATTTAAAAATCATTGTCCTTAGTTAAATTTCAGCTTGAATTTAATAAAAACATGCATTTAACAGAACTAGCACTAAAAGTTATTTTCAGAATGAGAACTTTTTCGATTAGATCATAAAAAAAAAGTTTCACAGAGAAAAAAATGTTTCATAAAAAAATAAAGGCATAAAAATATTTTGCACAGAGCAAAGTTATAATGCTAAAATTAATGTTGTATATGCAACACTCTTTGGTGATGTACCTGAAATTGTGCGTATTGTGCAACGCCAGTTTTTTCATTACAGAAGAAAAAAAAAAAAAAAAAAATGGGAGAGAATTTCTCACCCTTTCTCAAACACAGGGTGAGATTTCAAAAAGTTTAGTGAGATTTCTAAAAATTGTAAAAACACGAATAGACTTGGAAAAAAAAGTATTTCTTTAATTTATAATACATTTTTAACAACTTCTAATTTCTAAACTATTGAATATTTTTGCTGCATCATCATATGGAAAATGTTCTATATCTACTTTTTCATCAGTTATTCTCATTAGGTTGCTCAAATGCTCATCAGTCAATCTGTTACAATATTTTGTTTTAATTCGCTTTTGGGTGCTAAATGACCTGGCAACAGATGCTGAACTATTCGGAATACTAATTAAATTTGTAGCATTGTGCACACGCTTTCCTATCCTCTGCATCTGCCAGCATAGGCTTTTGAATTATTTCTGTTATAGAATAATGAAGTTGCTTGGAGTTATTTCCATGTTCATACTTTTTGTTAGGTCTTCCAGCATAGTTTTCACAGATTTAAACTTTTACAAATTGCTGTAAATTGTCGATGAGGAAGTTTAGTAATTCATTAACAGCTAAAAATGGAGCTAACTTTAAACACTTTATTATACAGGACAAATTTTTTTTCTCTCAACACTTGTCGTAGCTGTTTTCATGTCTTTCAAAATGGCGGATTTTATTCAAAATGACAGAAAACGAAATTTTTTCCAAAATTCGAAAGATTCGAGCATTTTAAAATTGATTAATAGAGTGTGCGAACTTCTCGCGTTAATAATTTTTTAATGCGAGAAAAGAAAAAATATGCGAGATTCTCGCGTTCTTGCGCTGTAGTGAAAACACTGAATGCTTACAGAACAAAAATTCTGTAATGACTTGGATTTCAAATAGGGGAAAATGTTCTCTGAAATTCATTGATAAAGGGTTAAAAATCTATGCTTAATATAACATAAAGAATTATTCGCTGCACATTTATTGCCACATGCTGACAGATTGTATCCCAAAATCTATTGGATATTTCAGCAAGATTCTGCACTGTAACACGGAGCCAAAACAACACAGGCTTGACCCATGTCAATTGTTCAAAATTTATCAAGCCAGAAAAGTTGGCTCCCTTCTTCACCGGATCTCAATCCTTTAGACTATTGTGTTTGGCGAATTGTAGTCTATAGTTAATGCTAAGCAGCACAGAAGTTTGGATACTCTCAGGGCTTCTTGATTGCGTGAATGGGACAAATTACCTCTTGAAATGATTCATGCCGGCATCGGACAATGGAGTAAGAGATTGTCTTTACTGATAGATGAAGATGATGGTCGATTCGATTTTTTTTTTTTAAGGTAAACTTCCATTTATAGTGCTCATCATAGTTGTTTATTTATAATTTTCTATTTATTATTTGTAAAATAAAATTATTCGATATTTGTAGTATAGTGTAACGTCCCATATCCGGACGTCCCTTTCCCGGAAGGATCGATTTCCCGGACACATTTTAATAATCAAAATAAACAAACATCTCTTCATCTTCCCCTCTCTGGGTAAAAAAAAAAAAAAAAAAAAAAAAACGAGAGAGAGAGAAACAGAAAAGACCACCAAGTAGTTGAGTGACCGTTAGTGACGCTCCTTCTCTGGAATGCAGGAAAAGAGGGTAATTTGTTTTCTAAAGAGCACAACTGAGTCCCCCCCACTCCCCTTCTTTCATATGCAGCTGGCTGGTAGATGAGGCATTTCCTGGAACCTTTTTACTGTAGATAAGGGTAAACACAGGAACTTGGAGGGGGAGTAAAAATGGAAAATTTGAATAGGTCTAAAAGGATAGATGTCCTTCAGAAACATTGTCCATATAATATTTAGGAGGTGGGGAAAAAAACGGGGGTAATATTCTTTCTTTAGCATTGACATGAAAAAGATTTCAAGACTCACTGCCAATGAAATATGAATTTGACTAATAAAGTCCTTTCTCCGAAATTTATTCCTTTTTTTTACGCAGTGACTAATTTCTCTCGCCAAATATCTCGTATTTAAAACAGTCCAACGCGTCACATTTGTTTGTTTTTACCGATCTAGCATTTGTGAGTTAAGAATTTGTGATTATCGACGGCTTGCTTTTTTTAATTATTTTTATTAAGTTTTTTGACAAGTTATTGTTTTTTAAGTTTTTAACTGCGTAATTTTTATTAAGTTTTAATTGAGTTACTGCTATTCATGTTAAGTTTCTTTTAAAGTTATTTTTGTTTATTACCTTATATTTTTCTTACGATGTCTTCAAATCCGTCGAAAAAAAGAAAAAATGTTTCTTTATCAGTTAAAGAAAAAGTGGAATTACTGAGAAAATTAGACATGGGCACTTCAGTATCTAAGTTGTGTGATGAATATAAAGTAGGAAAGTCTACCGTGTACGATATAAAAAAACAGAAAGAGAAACTTTTTGACTATTTTTCAAACTCAGATACACCTCTTGCAATGAAAGATCGGAAATATATTCGAAATGCTAAAAACGAGGATCATGATAAAGTTATGATTGAGTGGGTACGACAACGCCGTAGTGAAGGCGTACCGTTAGCAGGACCAATGTTAATGGCCCAAGCAAAGATTTTTCACGAAGAAATGGGCATTCAAGAGGAGTGCAGCTACAGCACTGGATGGTTAAAAGCCTTTAAAAAAAGACATGGGATGCGCCAGCTATCTATTTGCGGAGATCGTGCGGAGGCTGACACCGAAGCTGCTGAAAAATTTATAGAAGATTTTGAAGAATTAATTAAAAATGAAAACTTGTCACCAGAACAAGGGTACAATGGGAATGAATTTTTCTCCCCCACCTACCCACCTTAATGAATGACTGGAAATCCCGCTTCTTCCTTGAATCGTTCTAGTTCAAAATGGCGGAGAGAGCAAATTAATACGTATTTTCATTACTGTCAAATTTTTTTAGTTTTCTAAATTTTAAGCACTAATTATTTTTTTTCTAATATTTTGTTTTTGATTGATTAATCACATTCTAATACAAAAACATTATTGCCCGAAAAATAACGTTTATTTATTTTTTGCTTCTTAGATTTAAATCGTTTATTAGATCGTTTTAAGCTTTGTTTACCTTGGGGGTGTATTATACGGAAAAATCTATTATCCGGACTTCGGAAAGTCCCACCGATTCCGGATACGCGACGCTCCACTATAGTATTTTGTAGCCACCCTGTAGCTTCTTTTTGTGTTGGTTTGGCATTTACCATTAAAATAAATTTTTTAATGAATATTTTTATTAATCTTGTGGTTTAACCATCATCCTAATTTATATTTTCTATCTATTTATCCATCTTATTTATGATTTTTTTTTTTTTTCTCCTTTTTTTTTAAAAAAAAAAAAGACTTATTGCCCTTTTTTCTTAATTTTTTTCTTTTCGTTTTTTCTCCTTCTATTCCTAAAAACGTTCGTCAGTTGATTAAATATGATTTAATTTCAATTAAATACAAATTATTTGTATAATATTTTTTAAAATTTTCTTTTTTTTTATTTTATTATTATTTTTTATTTTATTTATTATTTTGTTATGACTTAATTTTTATGTTTATGCTTAACCAATAATCTCTCTAATTCATTTCTTTCATCCTCACACATTTCTTCACATAAATACTACTCATGTAAGGTCAGCAGTAACTATCTCACATTACATCTACCATACCACTAGCAAATTAATATTTTCATATCTATTTTACTACCCTTTAAATTGCTATAATTTTTTTGTTGCTTTTATAGTCATGTATTTTTAATACATTATTTTTTACCGTAATCACAATACACTCATAAAAATATTACCTGCATGACAAATACATACATAAAAAAGTTAATTCTATGTTTAATTGCTTTTCAACATTCCAAAATGTCTACACTTTACATCTATGTCAGATTCAAAGACTTCATACCTTCTGTATGGCCCATTAGTAGTCATGTTTATGCTTTACTTTGCCAATAATCTATGTCATTCATTTTTTTCATCTTCACACATTTCTTCACACTGTATTACATACTTATTAGTATGCTAATCATATAAAGCCATCATAAACGATCTGACATTCCACTTTTCTTACCCTCTCTTCATTTATTGGGGGCCGTACATTATAACTTTGATACGTCTAGCAACACATTGAACTCTATATCACTGTCCTTAATATGTTAGCAAAAATATCTTTTTTTTTTAATCTGTAAAATATTTTTCTTTCTTTCTATCCCTACTCCAAAGCCCTCTCTCCACATAGAAATTATCTAATTTCACTTGAAAAAAAAAAAAAAAAAAAAAAAAAAAGAAACAACATAACTCTTATTCAGAAACATCATGAACTGCATCATAAGGGAATTTTTTTACACTTTAATTTTTCTAATTTCTTGTTATTTGAAAATAAAAATATGTTTTTTATAAGGCATGATTTCTTTAACCAATATAATACATAAAAATTAACTTAAAGCAGTTCAAGTATAAAAGGGTTGAGTTACACAGCATAAAAACTTTTAAAAAGTAAGATATTATAACACACTTATCAGAAAGAGAAAAGATGAAAATTTTATTGAATATTTTTAGTGTTCCTATAACTTTTCTATCTTTTAATTACAAATGATGCTATTGAATATATATATATATATAAAACAAAATTAGTTCATAAAATTTGTGTGATAATTTTGCATTTAAATGTTTTAAAACAGTTGTATCTAATTCATAGGATGCCCAAGATGAAAATTCAGCAAATAAAGAAAATAATGCCCAAACTGATTCTGTAAGTTTTTTTTGCAAAAAATGCAAATATTTTCTCATATTTAAAATTTTGAAGCATGTATTTCAGGTAATATGTTTAGTACTTTTCCAATGGAAGTAGAAAATGCACTGGAGAAAATAAAACTCTCCCACTTACTGTAAACAATGCCACATTCTCATTTTAAAGAGTCATCATTAAACATGTGATTCGGAAATATTCCTTACCCCTCTTGTTTATACAGTGGAAAGTCGCGTATCTGGAATCAGCGGGACTTCCCCAAGTCCGTATATTCGATTTTTCCGTATAATAGACTCCCAAGGTAAACAAAACTTAAAATGATATGAATCTAAGAAGCAAAAAATTAAACATTATTTTTCGGGCAATAATGTTTTATTATTAGAATGATATCTAATCAATCAAAAACAAAATATTAGAAAATAAATAATTATTACTATTATAAAAATAAATATAGAAAACGAAAAATATTAATTGCTCTCTCCGCCATTTTGAGCTAGAACGATTCAAGCAAGAAGGGGAAATTCCCGTCATTCACTAAGGTGGGTAGGTGGAGAAGAAAATTCATTTCCTCCTTATTTCTCATTCAAGTTGAGGGCGGGGCAGTGACAAATTCTTATTTTCTCTCCCATCAGTGGCTATCAATCAAGCATAAAGGCGTGGCATGCTGATTGGGTTCTCTTTATTTTTTCTTGTGTGACTAAAGGGGATTCCCCTTCCACTTTAACGTTTGTTGTGTTTACACTTTTTCACTGTACTTTTTCTTGCCCTAACACTCTAATAAAAAGGTTCCAGGAAATGCCTCTTTTACTAGCCAGCTACATAGGAAAGAAGAGGTGGAAGGGACTCAGTTGTGCTCCTTTGAAAACAAATCTCCCCCCCCCCTTTTCTGCATTCCAAAGGAGGAGCGTCACTAGATCTTCTTGGTAGATCTTCTGTTCCCCTTTCTGTTGATTTATGGGTTCATTGCATAAATCACTAGAACCTAAGAAAGGAAAAAACCTGTCAAAAGACCTTTTTTTTTTTTTTTTTTTTTTTTTTTTTAAAGAGAGGGGAAGGTGGAGAAATGTTTGTTTATTTTGATTGTTAAAAAGTGTCTGGGAAATTGACTCTTCCGGATAAGGGACGTCCGGATATGGGACGTTACACTGTAATAAAAAACAACGAGTCTCATTTCAAGTAGAAGGTCAAATCTACATATATCTCAAATCTAATGGACTTGCAATGCCATCTTTTGCCAAAAATGATAGTTTTTAAAATGTACCAGAACACTGTCACAAATATGTGATTATGAAAGCACTAGCACACCTGCATGTCATCTTTGAAATGCTAGCCTTTCATGCTGGAATCAATAAGACAATCAGCACAAAAGGGTTAAAAGCTAAAAAAATACAAAACTCATATATTGTCTATTAATAGCATACCTGCCGTTTTCAGCAGTTTTTAATTAAGGCTTTTTGAAGTGGTAGTGATAAAACATTTGATTTTGCTATTGTAAGCGGACATTGTTTTAACTGTTCAAAATCATTATAAATTGACTTTACTTAACAAAGATAAAAAAATATTAATGTATGCATTTTGTTACTTCTTGAAAAAGAAAAAAAATTTCCCACAAAAATCTGGAAATTCGACAGGTATATAATAATAATGTGCTTAGTAAAATGCTATTTTACATAAATTATTTTTGTAGCTTGTTTTAAGCTAGATTTTTTTATTTTAAATAGTTTGCTTGCTTGTTATGATTGACGAAGTATTGTTACAGAACAAATAAAATTAATCAATAGATTGATTTATTTGGCATTTCTTATTTAACTTTTTATTTAGGCTAGAGTTACATTTGGTTGTTATACTTACATTAATACATCAGATGTAATATCTTGCTTATTGTAATTATTACTCTTTTCACATATAAACGCTCCATGTAGTGTATGCCAAAATATTGTAAGTGTTTTTGGCTAATCTAATTGCTTTGGTGTACATTTAATTACATGCAGGAGCCTGTAAAATTATAATAATATATTTATAATATCTGGGACAATGTCGAAGAGATAATAAATATCCACTCAAATATGCTTCTGAAAGACTGGTATAGCATTAGAATACCCTCTTAAAAGGATTTTATTGTTTTAAGTTACAAGCACCCTTAAACAGTACTAAATAACAAATTTTTATGTTATTATTAATATTAATTATAAATATAAGTAAATATATTTTTGCTTATAGAAATTAGATTTTTATATTAAAGAAGCTGTTTTTTTTTTGTATTTTTTTTGTATTTTTTTTTTTTTTTGTATGTATGTGTGTGTGATGTGATTGGGCAAACTCACAGAATGGTAATAGATCTAATGAAACAACACCATTAATAATTTAAGGATACAGTAGATTCTTGATTATTTGAACCTCTTTTAAATGAAAACTTTTGTTGGCTGAATTGTACTTCCAATTTTGTTTTAAAATGCAGCTTGCTCTTTTTTTTATTAGATACTTTAGATTTTCCTATATATAGCACTATTGATAGAAAAACAATGCTACGGGAAATTTCTCTGTCACTCAGTAAAAAGTTCAACTAACACCTAGATTGTAAAGCTGATATTATTTTCAACCTTATAGTGCTTTAAAAAGCCTTTATTTTAAGCAGCTACTTAGCTACATAATTAAATAAGCAGACAGTTATTATGTTATAACTATAAAGGTATTACAGTAAAGAACCTCTTATCCGGAAAACCAGAAAACCGGAACGAAATTTCATAAATTTCCACCCCCATTTCTAAAAAAAAAAGGAAGAAAGTATATATTTCTGTATATAATTTTAATTTCATTATTATTTTTTTCCTTTTTATCTTATTAAACTTATGTATTATGTGTGACTTTATCGTTTTTTCATCTTTTTAAAACTATTTCTAAATAATATTTTTTAAGTTTGGTTTGATAAATAATAAAAGAAAAGCCGTTTTGTAGGCAAAAAAAATCAGAAAGCCGGAAAAATCAGTTATCCGGAAGAGCGACGGTCCCGATCGTTCCGAATAATCGATTCTCTACTGTACTTTAAAGTTACATCTCTCAACACCTAACTTAGACAGTTTGGTGTTTGCAGTTAATCAAAGTATCATAATCAAATGTTTACTCTTCTCCTAAACATGGTAGGAAGATCTATGTTGCGAGCTTTAACAAATCATATTTATTTTAAGTCATACTTTTAGCAGATATAGGTCAGAATATATAGCATTTCTGTGAGGTCATTGGCGTCTGAAATCCAAATTGCAATCAAATTGTGTGGCAAGTACTTGTCATTTGTTAAATATATTTTATCTTAAAAATGTCTTTTTCAAATACTTTTGTGAAGAGAAATGTTAACTTGCACAAAACTTACTGTATACATATTATTACTTAGCTATTGCTTCCTAAAACCAACTTCCTTTTCTTTACCGAACACATGGACACCTATGGTTATGTTCCCTTTGAAATATACAAGAAAATTATATGATTATGATGCATTACAAAGATGCATTTTAAAAGTCTCTGTGGGAGTTTGGGACATCACAAGAGCTGTAAAGATGAGTTAGTTAAAAGCTGATTTTTATTCTTTAAACCTTTCTATAATACAAAGATGCTCAATTCCACAAAAGTAGAAATTTTAACTGTTTCACTGTTTCCAACATTGTTACAAAGCCACAATACTGTAAAAAAGATAATGTTGTTAGAAAGTCGTTACACATGTCACATCTGCCAGATTACTCATTTAGTAATTTACCAAATGGGCCTTCACAACACCCCTGTGAAATGCTCTTTTAGTAACAATACTAGCACGAAGCTTCTGAAAATTTATTGTAAAGCACCTTTGGATTCCAGCCTGAGCCCTTGCGTTTTGAAAGGCAACGAGGGAAAACACTAGGGGAAACTGGCAAGAAGAGGAGTTTTTTCTTTGGAAAAAAAATAAATAATAAAATTAGAATTGAAACAAGATACTTACATTTTTACCAGTAATATGTAGTACGTAAGAATTTGCTTCAATTGCAAAATAAATAAATCATCTGTAAAACGTAAAAAAAAAATTATGGAAATGAATTAACAAATAGTTCTTTCTTAACCTCTTAACGATCGGTTAATGTTCAAGAAAACGGTCATAAAAGTGCCTATTTTTTTTTATTCCTGAAAATTATATAAAAATATGTGTATGAACAATATATATATATTCATTTTTAATTTTTGATTTGTTTTTCGCTTGAAATTTTAAAAAATTAAATTTTTAGGAAAAGCCAATATTCTTGGTTACTATGACTTAATGTTGGTTTTCCAGCAAGCAAGGAAAATTTAAACATTAAAAAAGAGTTTTATTAAACTTACGTATAATATAAATAAAGATTAGTAATTGTTTCTTGTGTGATAAATTTAAAGCATGAGATACAGAGGCAAACGTCACAATCTAGACAGTAGTAGCGAGTTTCCTTCCTACATCTCTTATTGTTTTCATCTCTTCCACAATTACTTAAAAAATATCCTGGTACTGCCATCTGGTGTGTAAAATGAGAAATAAAATGTTTTCCGGGCAAAAGAAATAAATTAGTTTTATTCTTATTTGCACGTTACTACTGAACACTCCAGCACGGAAATATCACAAGAGCGAGAAATAGAGGGCAAAGCCTCACCCCGTCATTTTCACCGGAGCAAGAAGGAAGGGGTTAATGGAACACAATATGCTATTTTTTTTCAGGGGTTAAAAACATCAAATCCCTTCTGGGTGTGCCAATGATCAAAATGTTATCAGTGAAGCATCTTCACTTCATATATCATCGAGCAAAATATTGCAATCAATACCCCTGATCATGCAAAACTGTTATTCAGATGGATGTTTCCCGATTGCTAAATTGCACAAAAATATGAATAAGCCAAACTAAAACTTCTGTAATAGTGAAAGAGATGGCAAAATTGGAAAAAGAAAGTATTGTTGAGATACTTAGGAGAAATCCTTTTTTGATATCTACCACTGGTAGTAATAATACTGAGTGCAAGTTATATCCAGTTTCTGTGACTTATTGCAATGAAGAATTATTGCAAATAGAAACTCCCTTGCTGTATTCATCAGTGTTATCATCTGTAGGTACTGGATTAAATATTGCACCTTTATTATTGACTATTATTTACTAAGTGAAAATAATATTGATATTGATAATTTCTTGACTTTAGGGACTGAGAATGCCCCTGTAATGATTTTGAAAAAAATCAGGGGTTGCTGGAAGTTTAGCTAGCAAAATTCCCAATTTATGTATTATTGGCTGTTCATTGCTGCACTTTGATACAGAAAAAGAGGCACCTGTATTCTGTGTATGCACAAAGGACATTTTCTTTTTATTAGACAGAATTCTCAAAGAAAGGAAAAGCAGAAACAATTTCAAAAAGAACATGATGCAGAAATTAGGAAGTTATTTTAAAATGTTTAAACTAGATTGCTTGTTCTAGAGTGGTCTTCAAATTGACACATAGAGCAATGGGAACCATTAATATATTTTTTTAAAGAAGAACTGAGCTTGGTACAAACAGTGCATTGAAAGATTATAAAATTTAGTTGAAGTACAATTCTGAAGCAGGTAGTTCTAAAGTTTTACTAGTTACTGGTGTTTAAAAAAAAAGATCTATTAATTGTGAGTTTAGTTCAAAGAAATTTAAATTGAGCAAAGACTTGAATGATGTTATTAAAAAATATTCTATCCAGTAAGGCAAAGATATTCATGTTTTTAACATCTGATTTGAATAAGTCATACTGCTACTTTATAGTACATTCCACCTATGTTTGAGGAACCCAATGTCCAACTTCAGTCAAGTTCCACACAAATACATGCACTTCATGATATTTTATTGCCAACTTTAAAAAATGTTATGGTTCATCTTGTCCCTCTTCCTGCTGTTAAAATATATACTTCTTTGCTAGATGACAAGTATCATTGTAAAAAAAAAAAAAAAAAATCAGGTGATCTATACTCGTCTTATAATAGGACAGTTTTAACTAAAAATAGTAAACACTTTGAGTCTGAAGGAAAATTTTTTTTTTTTCCAATATGTTAGAAATTAATTCAAAACAGTTTATGACTATATGAGCCATAAATTTCCTTTCAATGATGATATTAATAAATGCTTAAGTTTTAAATTAGAATAAGATTGAAAATTCTTCATTTTCTGGCACTAAGTTTTTCTGTAACAGATTTCCAGTCTTGACAAAATTTTAAAGTTCGAAAATTCTGATGCTGTCTTAGATGAACTGGAGATTATGTTCTCTTCAACTGGAAGATTTGGCCAATGATGTGTTTGCTGAAAGCAGGATGGCTATTAAGATGGCAATTATGAAAATAAAAAATATAAACTGTTGAGCGAATTCATGCTTGCTCTTTTCACCTTGCCACATAGTAATACAAGCTGTGAAAGGGTTTTTAGTCTTGTCATAAAGATGCACTTACAGTTATGAAGTGAACATTTGGAGAACTTATTACTGTAAAATCAAGAATGAGAGTTTCTTGTTTTGAGCAAAAATTAAGTGATACATTTTTGAGAAAGGCAAAATCTTTTACTCTGAATTATCTTCAGCAATAAATAGTTCTTGATGATGATTCAAAATTTAGTTTTATAAAAGAGTTATATTAACTAAATTTATATTTGTTTTTATTAAAGTAACAGATTTAACATGATGAACATTAAAAAAAATAATTTTATGAACTCGTTTTAATTAGGACCTTTAAGTTTATAAATTTCTTAAACTTTCTTTTATTACACTATGCCATGATTTTAAAAAAATGTCCTGCTTTTTATTTTGGTATGGTTAGCAAGTCTATGTATAGATATGAATTTCCATACAAACATTCAAACTATTGGGATTATATTTCCCAAATTGTGGCTACCCCCTATATTTTGGGGATCAGAAATCCCCCTCGAACCATTAAGAAGAATTCCTAGAATGTGAAGATCCAATCATTAGATCAAAAGTTATTCAGGGTGGTCCTTTTTTTGACATGCTGTACTGCATTATATTATTGTACAATTTCTTTTTGCTATAATAAAAGCCTTAAGTCTGTAATCTATAACTGTAATTTTTATGAAACTAAATAAAAATATACCGTTAAATGAGACATAAATAATTTGGAGGTAAATATTTTTTTTGTGGTTCATTTTATTCTGAAAGAACTGGAAAAATCTGAAAGGAAAACTGGATCTAACCACATGATCTATTTGTCTTATGAAAATGCATCTAACTTTCATTATCTTCAAACTTGTTTTAAAATCATAAATTCAATTTGAATCACGATTTGAACAACAATTTGAGTCATGGAGTCAAAATCACAAGAATTCTTGATTGCAATTTTGAAAGGTTCAGACCCAGTTAAAACTAATAAAAGTTATTTATTTTTTTATTTATTAAATAAATGTCGATAAGTCTCAAATATCTTTAAATTAATGAAAGCATTTTAAACCGGAATGCTCTCTCTCTCTCTCTCTCTCTATATATATATATATATATATATATATATATATATATATATATATATATGTACGCACACACATATATAAAAGAATTATAAAGATACAAAAAAGAATTGGGAAAATGTGTATAACAAAGAAAACGAGGAAGAAATATTTTTAAAGAGGTGAAAAAAATTATTAATAAATAATTTTTTTTTAAAAATTGAAAAAAGAATTAAAAAAACTAAAAAACAAAATAAGGAAAAGACAGCTCTCACGATTATTTCCACAAAAAAGAGTGCTTTCTAATATTGTATTAATATAACCAAACCAAAATATATCAATACAGTAATGTGAAGAGCACCAAAAAATTTAAACAAAAATAGAACACATTAGCAAAAAATAAAACATATCAAGCAAAAAATAGAAAATGAAAATTCAAGAAAACTACAGGATAAAACACAAAATGTAGCATATAGAGTGAGTCGCAAATTTAAATGTACTTACATTGCAGCTAAATTTTAAGCTAGAGAAAATACAGATGATGGATCATTTTATGCATTTATTGTATTTTCACAAAAATTAAATGCAATAAAATTTAGCAAAATTCAACAATTAATGTTTGATACATGATTTTTCGATTTGAATAAAAAGGACCTGCCTCTATTAATTTTGTTAAACATTAAATAAACACAGTATTTTGATTTTGCTGAATAGTAAATGATATCTAATAAAAAACTTAAAAAATATCCTAATTTATTATTATTATTTTTTGAAAATTCAATTTTTTTTTAGTATGGTATACTTTTAGAACACGGTGGCCACCCACTTGAAAAACCTGGAGTTATCAGGGAACTTTTTAATACTGGTAAAATAATTATTTACTAATTATTTTACGTACACCCACTTTTTTTCGACGGAAATTTACCTCCCAAACAATTGAAATAAAACCAACTAAGCAATACTTAGCTTGTATCAAAATTTACTCCATTATAACCCTGTTAAATTAGAATGTCACATGAAACTTTCGTATGCTTGTAAAATGAATGGAGAAGCCTTTTACCTGGAGACAATGGGGTTGTGCAAATTAGGAAAGGCAAAGATTATGGTGGAGGTGGAAGAAGGGGTTAGTATGGGTGCATTACCTTTTTGAGTGAAAGGCCACTTACACAGAAGATTGAATAACGAAGAGCCGTATGCGTGTTTATACTTGTTGGTGGCAAATTAGATAATTTTTATTATGAACATTAGTGTTCTAAACACAAAATTTTTTTATCAGTAAAATTGGTAATATATTTACAGGAAATTAATTACTTTTAATTATCAAAATTTATTCAGAAATGAAAAAACTAACTTTTTTGATTTTTTTTTCTTTTTAGTCAGGAATTGATGTATTAATGAAATAAATATAAATATTGGGGAAAAAGAAATGTTTTTTTTTAACATATCATGTAAAACAAAAGATCATTTTAAAATAAATTCTAACAAAAAAAAAAAAAAAAAAAAAAAATAATGCTCACAAAATGAAAGTGTAACAAAATTTTAATAAATACATACTTTAATGACTTTTATAAATTCAAATTAATCATTTTAACTATAAACCAGGAAACTAAAATTAAAACAAAGCCATTATAGTAAAAAATATGATTCAATATTTATTTGGTATTATACTTCAGATATTATTTCTATTTATTGAATTATTAGAGTTTTTATGAATTTTAAATAAGAATTTTTTTTTTTTGTTCTTTTCAAAAAAACCCCACGTTATTTACAAAGAATGTAAAATTAAATTACTAACTGTGAGCAGCTTAAAAATTTACGCTTTCCTCCTCTTTTTCAAATTTCTCATGTTGCAATATTTTATTTAAATATCTGGATTCAAAATGCCACTTGGAAATGCATTGCGCCAACTGACAAAAAAACGGTGCAGAATTATTTGAATTTACAATGAAAATGGGCACAAAATTGTATCAAAAAGTGATTATTTAAATGCCAGATTAGAAACTCACGTGTCGTAATAACATCGCAGTTATTAAAAAAAAAAACGGAATAGTTAAAATCCCGTAAAAAACATAGTAATTACTAAAAAAGTGTTTAAATTTACTGTGAAATCAACACAAATAAAGCACGTCAGTAAGTAATAACTGAAATGCGTTATTTAAAATTATCATGTTTTATAAAAAATTGGAAGTTTCAAAACCATATGGAAATGTAGAGTATTAAAACTGCCTAAAAATTGCTGAGAAATAACTTGGATTTACGATGATATCGGCACAAACAAAGCGCATCAAAAAATGATTACTTAAATGTGCGATTTTAAACTCGTGTATTTAAATAATAGTAAAAATGCAGCATTTTCAAAATCACGTTGAAAAGGATAGCAATAACTGTCTTAAAAAAAAAAAAAAATCATTTAGATTCACGATGAAATCAGCCTAGATAAAGCACGTCAAGAAGTGGTCAATCAAATGCGCGATTTATGACTCATAAGTAGACAGCGGATAATATGCAATCGCATATTTTAGCACTTTTTGCCATTTGTGCATAAAAAGGTATATTTGCTCTTATAAATGCATATTTTCAGCATTTTATGGCTTTTCCCTCCTAAAACCATATCACTATTCTTTTTATGTTAGCATAAGGAACACTTTAAATTTTGTTTTGTCGTTCTTTATCACCTGAAAGGGTCAGCTGGATTGATGTTGCTGGGGGTGATTGCAATCACGTGAAAAAGATGTAGAAATGAGGTGTGTGTCGGGAAGGGGGGTACAAAGGGCCCACCCAAACAGACATTCGTCATAGAAACCTCAGAAAAGGATGGTCAGATATTCTATGAAGGGATGTCTTTTCCTGGAATAAATAATTGTCAATCTGCGTGGGAAAAATAAGGCTTCTGTGGTAGGTAGAAAATGACCTCCCTTTCCTGTGATAGATTAGTTAAAAGGTGGAGTGAATACATTTTCGGAGAGAGCTGCTATTCTAACATATTTCGATAGTCCATCCGATAGATAGATAGTTTCGACATCCATCAGTTGAATACGTAGTTAGTGAAGCTTTGAACGTGATTTTTGACTGCTGAATTTTATAATATGCCAAAAATTAAGTCGACTAAATCAAATTTAATGAAGACGTAGATTTCGGACTATGGGAAGGACTTTACGACCGATAGGGAAATAGTATTTTGTGTGATTTGTCAAAAACACATTTCCTGTGAAAAAAAAAATACCAAATCGATCAACATATAAAGACTAATGCTCACTCCGCGAAGAAAAGGCAGAATACAAAAGGATTTGTTCAAAGTTTATTAACTATTCCTGTTCAAGCAGCTAAAAAGGAAAGTGATTTTTCTAGTGATTTATGCAAAACCTTAGTAAGCAGCAATATTCCTTTAAAAAAGTTAAATAATCCAAACTTAAGACAGTTTTTAAAAAAATATTGTACCAATCGGATCATTCCCGGTGAATCGACTTTAAGAAAGAACTACCTTCAACCGATATATAACGAAGTACTGGATGATATTCGACAGTTGGGAAGAAAGTAAAAGAAAAATGGTGTTTCGTTCAAAACAAAAATTCAGGTTTTGCAGCAGTGAAGAAGATAAATGATTTTCTTAATGGAAACGGAACTGAACTTCCAGATAAAGTAAAACCAATGAGTACGAAATTGTACCAGTTTTGTCCAAAAACATCGGTTGACGTGGAGAGGTCATTTTCTGCTTTCAAAATGATCTTTGATGACCGACGACATCAATTCACCCTTGAAAATTTGGAAAAACACTTAGTTGTGTATTGCAACAAAAATTATTCAGTTTAATAAAATCTTTCCGGAAAATGCGATGATTTTTCTTCTCTCATTTATCATACTTCAGTTTTAGGCTTTTTCTTCAGAAATGTGTAGATTCAAGTAAGAAATATTTTGATTTTCTTCCTTTTAACAAAAAAATGTTTTAGCTGTGTTTGTTGGAAAAAGTAAGTAGTAGTATTTAAATAAGTTGAACTTTTAATTTCTATTTTAAATGAATATTTCTAGTTTTAAGAGCATATATTCAAGTTTTTTAGTGCATATTTGCATGCATATTTTGTCCGTTTTTTACTGCATATAATCCGCTGTCTACTCATAAGTCGTAATATTGTATTAAATGTATCAGGATTTTAATAAAAACCACATGGAAATTAGTTGTTATAACTGCCATAAAAGAAAAAGAAACGATTGAAAAATGATTGGATTCACGATGAAATCGGCAAAAATAAAACCAGTCAGAAAATGATTACTCAAATTCGGAATTGGCATATTGTATGTATCGTATTAAAAATAAAATTTTTTATAAATCATGCGGAATTCCAAAGCAATTACCACGTAGAAAAGATATCGAGAAACATAGATTTACAATAGAATGCGTGCAAATTGATCACGTCAAAAAATGATAACTGAAGTGTGTAATTCAAAATTTTCGATTATTTATTTTTTTTTTTTCCTTTCGAAAAAAAAAAAAAAAAAAAAAAACTCTTTTTCATTATGTTCAGAAGCTTTTACGGGCCGCGGGTTAGCAATATCCTAACCCCTAGGTTAGGATATTCGATTCTGTTTAAAAAAGTCAGATTTTTTTTCTTCCTGTACAGTAGGAATGTACTGACAACATTGAAAAATCATTTTAGACCATTTAATTCTGGGCTTTACATTGAGTGACAATACCTTTTAGATATGTACTTGTTGCACCTATAAATTGCCATTAAATGAAACATCTTGGCACAAAAATTAAAAATTTTCTCTGCAATTGTTTTCCTATTGTTTTCAATGCGATTGTTTTCCTATAATTGCAAATGCAGTTATTTTCCTATAATAATTTGATAAAAATATTCCTTGCAACAAATTTAAATAGTATTAAACTTAGCCTAATGACAAAAAAAGTACAACGATTTATGGTGCCTGGATGCCCGAAAAACCGCCCGGATTTTTTCGGGCTGGGCCCACTTGGACAAACCTTGATATTAAAGGTTAGGCCTTATAGAATTATTATGATTGAGTGAGAGAAATCCAATCAATAGATCAAAAGTTATTTAGGGTATGCGTACTGTTTATATCAACTCAATTAGACTCAATTTTTCTTGTTAAATATGGGATAAGTTTTATACTGTACTTTTCCCGAATAGGCTGGTGGCGGACCCTTTGCGACTGTATCTTTCGAAAAATTAAACACAAAATCATCATTCATACTTAATTTGTGGTGTCTGGTATTTCAGATTATTTATTCTTTTTCTGAGAAAATTATACAGTTCTTCAATCCGTTTTTTTGTTATTTGTCTGTTTTTTTTATAAATATCTACGTTTTTGCGACATTTACGTTAAAAAAAAAAATATTTAACGTCATCCGAATCGGTTTTAATTCATTTGAAATTGTAACGAAATTAAATTTTTAAAAGTTTTAATAACAAATGTGAAAATGACTCAAAACCATAAATCACATTTTATTACTTGACACTTTTGAAAGAAAAATAAAATCTATAGAAGAATTATCTGTTTCTCCTTAAAGAGATCGCTTTGTATCTCAAAAGAAAATTTATTCCTGTCTTCTTTATCTGTGGTTAGAGGTACTTTCATATTTTATTGCCATAAAACACATCAATTTTTAAAGCTTCTATTCTTAGCTGAAAAGCTTTTATTTTATGCATTTCCAAATGGAAAAGGTCGCCTTTTTATTTCCTCTGTAAAATAAAAATAAAACCTTCTTATAGAATTTCTTTTACCTTGAGAAAACTAATTATTTTTCAAAGAAGTGTTCAAAAAAACCCTTTTTGACATTTTCTTGTTAAAGGACAAAAAAAAAATATTTAAAAAAATTCATAAACTCTGATCGCTTTGACGATGCTCTATCCAAACATCGTTCCTTCTCGGTATTCGCGTTTGCGAGGATTTCTCTAAATTTAGAATGAAGCATATGGTTTGCCCTCGTAATGAAGTAGTTCGCCAGTTTTGGCTTCTTATGTCTTTTTCCTCTTTTATTTTTAATGACTTTCAAAAATAATTACATTAATTCAAATCGGAAAAAAGTCAGGTGTTTGAGTTGCGAAGAGTGTGTGTGTGTGGGGGGGGGGGGCAGGTTAATTATCTGGTATTTTGAAAGATAAACTTTTTAATATTTTCTATTTCATTTATTATTTTTTTTTCTTTTTGTCTTTATATACTGGGAAAGACATTTTCAGTTTTGGGGCTTTTTTTTTTTTTTTTTAATTCTCAAGAAATACTAAAAGTATTATTTTGTAATTTTAGAGGTGTTCAGTTCATGCGATTTTTTATATTTACCTATAAAGTTTAAAGCTTTCAGAGGTTTGAGAGACCGAGTATAAATTACGAAAAAAAAAAAAAACAAGTATTTTTGAACACCGCATGCCAGAAAATCAAGAAATAAGCTTATAACTTGTATCGATTAATTTGGTGATTATTTGCAATAACTGCCTAAAATTTCTTAAATATTTATAGAGATATGAAAATTTTATAAATAATTTTCTTCTCTTATTTTTTTATTGCTATAACTTTAAAAATATTCATTAAAAGTAAAAAAAGTTAGTGGAGCAATTTAAAATTAATTACAAAATTATTGTTTAGAAATGTGTAAAAAAAAAAAATCGTTAAAAACTGTGCAAGCTATGTATATTTAAAGTAGTTCTTTTGTACTGCGCATGCGTGGAAAAAATTTTAAAAAAAATTCATAATTTTGTATTGAATTGTGTTTTGCAAGTAATGAAATAAAAGATCTGATTGGAATATCTTAAAAATTTACAAAGCTTCTAGTAATTTTCTACGTAGTTTCTATACTTTTTAAAAGATAGCTCAAAATGATCAGAGGGTTTCCACTAAATTCATTTTGTAGTATTACAAATTACACTACCCTATAATAACTAAACAGCAAGATGTGATTGTATAAGAAAAGAAAACATTTGAAATTTAGCATATTTTAATAAGGAGTTAGCTCTCCATGTGCTAAAAGACACACTTAATCCCTCTAGGCAGGCTTTTAACGAGATTTTGATATACAGTTATAGGTGTTTGCTTCCAATCCTGCTGAAAAAATGTGGCTATCTCGGCTGTAGATTTTGGACGCAGTTCCCGTAAACGTCGCTCTAATTCGTCCCACAAATGTTTTATAGTGTTTATGTCGGGATTCTGAGAAGGGTAGGGAAGACTTCTTGCATCCATATCATGATACCACAACGTGATAGAGACTACGAAATGACCCGGAGCTTCCTGGAAGTAATTTTCGTCAATTCCGTAAGATTGCCAGAGCGTAGGTAGAGTCCGATTGTTAAGAATATCTCTGTAGGCCTCGGCGTTCAACCTACCAGAAACATTTTCCAAAGATTCCAGACCATACCACGAAAAACATAGAAGACTCATCGCTCCATAAAATAGTTTTCTAATGGTCTACATTTCAGTGGCGACATTGTGTGCATCAAGCAAGTCTGGCGGCTTTGTTAGAGGGAGTAATATTGGGTAAGCAACGCTTTCACATATTGAGGGCGTGCAGTTCTTTCCTTAAATTGTGGTGCGCAGTAACGCTTGTTGTCTGTGGAAACTTATTGTTGATAATGTGGAGTGATTTCATGCCGTTCTTACGAACTTCCCACTGTAGGATATGCTGATCTAGTTCATTATTTTACTGGGGCGACCAACGTGCGCAGTTCGTATCCCAGCACCTGTAGTTTTCCATTATTCTCGATTCAACTAACAGTTGCCTTTGGATAGAATAAATTAGAAACTTTTTATCACTACAATAGACTTGTCACTAATGTAACAACCGCCTTTCAAAGTCACTTAATTCCTATTTCTGCGACATGTTGTGACAACTTTAAACAGAACTTAGGACTACTACGATAAGTATTTATCTTTAATACAGATGACGTGTGAACACTGGATTTGCATAATTATTGAGATACACTCGGGTTTTATGCGAAGATCTTGATTGTTATTGCTGGTATCATTTAAATAAATCTTGTTTCATAATACAAAATGACATTTTTGGAAAATCCCTTATAGTTTTGAACTTTCTTTTAAAAAGTACGAAACTACTTAGAAAATTTATTGTAACTTTTTAAATTTTTAAGATATTCAGATCAGACTTTTTGCATTAGTTACCAAATAGAATTCACTACAAAATTATGAAAAAGAAAGAAAAAAATTTAAAATTTTTTCCCCACGCATGCGCAGAATAAAAGAAATACTTGTTATTATGCTAAATAAATTATTTTAAATAAATTTCTCCAACTTTAAAATGAATATTAATTCAAACCTTCATTTTATAAAAAAAAGTTCTTATGCTATGTTTTAGTTACAGAAACTGACAAAGTTTTGATGTCCCAAAAAATTTTGTACCATAAATTTTTTCTAAAATGAAGTTTTCTTATGATTTCTAAAAAAAAATTTCAAAATAAGATTCTTTAGTTTGAAGAATTTTTTAAATACGATGTTCCTCTTAAAAGCTATTAAAAGAGAATAAATTTTTCAAATTATTAATATCGAGTTGCTCAAACATACTAAATTTAATGCAATAAGTACTAGGCCATTCATGAAAAAGAATGATATAATTTAATTTTAAGACTAAACCCATTGGGTGCTGCTATGTCGATTTCTTTGAATTATTGCATTTAATAATGAACAGGTAAAGTAGAAAAAAATATTTTGTATGAAACAAATTGCTTTATTTTTATAGAAAGTTCCTGCCAAAGCTCCCATTTCGGGACGGACAAACTGGGAGTCATTATCAAGTGCTTGTAATAATTTTTTTGAATTAGCTGGTATTAAGGAAAACTTACTACAAAGCATGTTCTGCAATTAATGTTTTTAAGCATTGTGTTAAAAAAAAAAACTCACTATTTTCATATTTTACCTATTTTTATTATAAAAATCGAATACAAATAATTGAATTTTTGGGGTTCATTCTCATTAAAATTAATTTGAAGTCAAAATAGTTGATATTTAGCTTTACAATTCTAGAAATTAAATAAATCTGTGAACGGGACACGGGGGATTGACACCTTATGGGTTGATCGTGTATTAGAAATGCGATCATAGGTGACCTATTATTATTTTTAATTCGAGCCAGAGTTAAAAAAATTTATATTAATTTATATATATGTAGGAGTTTGTGGAGCATAAGATGAAATAACGACGATAATTTAATAATCAAACTTAACAATTAATAGAAAAAAAAGGAAATGAGTTTAACAGTGACATGATTGGTGAGACCTGCCTTCGCGCAGTATCGCCGAATCGGATGTGGATGTGAAATTAGATTGTTCTATGGAAAAAGTTAAGAGTTAATTATCATTTCGGGAGTTTTCCCGTCTGGATTCGCTGGCGCCTTTCAATGAGGATGATGAAATTCTTCTCACTCAGGCCCGTCGCTAACCGATTCGAGAGGGGGGGTGTTGAAGTTTATTTTGCCGACTGTCATGTATTTATATATATATATATATATATATATATATATATATATATATATATATATATATGTATGTATGTATGTATGTATGTATGTATATATATATATATAGTTTTTACATTTATATTAGTTTTAATTATTAAAATGGTAACAAAATATTTAAGGAAAGAAAACTATTTTTAAATAAACTGAAACTTATTCAATTGAAATAAGTTTTCAGTAATAATAATCAATAATTATTTGTGAAAATAATTTTAAAAAATAAAGTTGTAAATTTAAATGATTTTCAATGCAACTTTGAAATACTTTTTACTTTATATTTAAAATATTTTTTTGAAAAATCACTTAGCAATTCAAATGTATCTTTCGTTTCATCTAAACGTAGTTGCCATAAGCTAATTAGAGCAACTGTTTGAAGATAAGAAAGTAAGTCATAATCAAAAAATACAATCTTCTATTAAGATATTGATTCAAAACAAAATTCATTCAAAAGTAAATTGTCCTTTCATTTTTTAAAAAATAAAAAAAATAATGTAGAAATACATTGAAAATATTTGCCATTTAAATTGTAAATGAAGAAATTCATATAAAAAGGATATAATAAATTAAGATATTAGCAAAGTTACGTTATATTAATTATATTGGCTACGTAAATTTACTTCGACGTTGTTTTAAGAGTGAAAAATATTCTGCCAGCTTATCAAGCTTAATATTGTCAACAATATCTTTTTCTGCTTTGAGTAAAAGCTGTGAATTTAGGCGTTCAGTGGTCATTGTTGTTCGAAGATAGTTTTTAATCAATTTCATCTTGCTGAAAATTCTTTCATTTGTCGCAACTGTCATTAACGCTAATAGATTTAACAATAAAAACTTATGAAAGCTTTTTTACTAAAATGATTATTCCGCATTTTTAATACAAAACTGTGAATTGAATTTTTACATAATTACAAAATTATTAAGTTTTTTTTACTAATAATTAATTTAAACCAGGACCGTCTTAATAGCATGCAGGGCCCTCGGGCATGGAAATGTTTTGGGCCCTTATAACATGTCATGCTGCTTAAAATCGAACTTAAAAACTTCACACACATAAAATAAAGCATTTTTAACATATGCAATAATTTGAGCAAATTTAAATACATTTTGATTTCCCCTAAAAACAGAATCCACATAAAAACTTCATTGGAACGTAGAAAAATAGATGTCGGTTGCATTTTTACGTTTTCCTGGTGATAAACTATTCAAATTGCTGTTTGCATGATAATCGATCACTATTTGTATAAAGAAAAACAAAATGCACACATTATACAATAAAATATATTTATTTTAAGAAATATATAAGGCAATTTTTTAAAAATTTTTTTTTTTATTTGTAATTTTTTAAAATAAAATTTATAAAAAATGAGATTCTCAAGGGACCCCTGAGTGCCTGGGGCCCTCGGGCTCGGTGGTGCCCATGTGTAAAGACGGAACTGACTTAAACAAACGAAAAACTGTTAACTTTAGTCAAAAAGATAATATAAAAACATTAAATACATAAGAAATACATCAAAATAACTAAAAAGAATTATTTATCAAAAAAAAAAAAAAAAAAAAAACTGAAACTTTTCTATTTTTAAAAACATTGCAATTTCAATAAAATAAGCATTAGTACATTTTTGTTCATAAAGGATTGCAGTTTGGACTTATAAAGACAAAGCCTACGAACAAATACAGAATTTGATATTTGAAATTTCAATTAAATAAGATCTATGAAAAATAATTTCAACTGAAAAAAAAAAAAAAAAAATTGCTATTTCAAACACAAAATAAAAAGCTTAGTAAAAAGTAAAAAACAGAATTCAAATGTGATTTATCTTTTTCTATCCCTAGCTCCTACTAATGAATATAAATAAAATTTTTAATTGCTATTTTTTCTCTCTTTTACTGCACAAAAGAGATTTAAAATTTTTTTTTATCTGCTTCATAAAAATCAATTTTTACCCATATATGTATATATTTAAAAAAAAAAAAATTCTTTTTTGAGAAAGTCTTATACCTAAATTTTTAAGCAATAATTGGGGAAATAATTTAATTGCAAAATAATAACACATTTAATGCAATTTAATGAAACTTAATATTTAAACAATAAGACGGCAAATAATAAATATGTATTCATAAAAAAACTATACTTACATTCAAAACTTAAGTTGCGGTTGATTGGATAATTGTTGGCTTGAAAGCGGATTTTATATTTTATTCAATAATATGATATTTTAAAATATGCTTTGAGTAACTAAGTATCCGTACTAGACAGTTAAAGACAGGTCAGTGAAATAATTGGTACCACAGCTGCATGTGCATTGAGCCCCTTCTTTTCCCTTCTTAGCGACATGAACAAAGATATTGTCTTTATTCTTAGAAAGAGTAAGAGAAAATATAGCTTAGGGCATTTCTAGCTAACCACTTTTAAAACACCCTCGATTTTTCAAGTTGACAGAAATATCCGGGGGTTTCGTCTTCTGCTTCAAAGATGGGGGGGAGTCGCAGCACCATCCTTTTTTTGCGCCTTTTCATAGTGTCGGTAACGGCTTGATCAAACAGAATTGCCACTTTTCCGTGAATACTAGGAATCGAAGAATTGCTCTATTTTCGCCGTATTTTTATAGAAATAATTAATGAATCCAAAATCATAACATATAATACTTTGAACTCTGCTACAATCCACAAATTGTGTGAAATGATTAAAGAGTCGATTCGATTGAGTGTAACTCAATTTAATGTTTCAGAATTCTTAGGATTCTTGAAAAAAAATATTAAAAGCAAAATATAATATTTTATTTTCAAAACAGAAACTTTTATAAAGGTGAATTGAGGATCATATATAAGTTTACTATTTTCCATAGAGAATATCAAATTTTGTTGTGATGATTAATTGTTCTAAAGATACGAATTGATCCCTGAACAATTTATTTTAGGTAAAAATATTTTTAACTCAAATAATAATCCAATCATCATAAAATTTTAAAAGTTATAAACCAAAGGGTAGTTAACAAATCAAATTTTTTTTCTTCTTTTTTTTTAAATGTTTAAAGTCCTTTGGAGTTAGTAAAAATTTTAACAGTAGAAAAATAGCTTTTACTAATTGAAAATATAAATTTATTTGATAATTTGTGTTATTTAAACAGAATTTAACAATTTAAATATGATATTTTGAATAATAAAGTATCCTATTTAATAGGTACTTTTATTTGTAATTTCCCCCCAATATTTTGAAAGTAAAAGAAGAAAAATAGGTTGCATCACCGGCACGATTATTTCATTTAAAATTTATTAATTTTTTTAAAAAAACTCATGTAAGTTCATCACTTCCTTTGAAAAAATTACTTAAACTTCTAATAAAGAGTTAATATAATTCTGAGAAATAGTATCTGAATTTTATGATACTTAATTAGCTGACTAAACATTAAGGTCACTAAAATTTTTTTAAATTTAAGAATGTGTCGTGGAAATAATAATACGAGAGAAATGGTTTTCAAGATTTTTGCTTGTAATATCGGTCATCTTGCCTCGAATTATCATAAATGGAGGAGAGGAAAAAAAAAACTGAATTGGAAAACTAAATTTCACAGCAAGGTTTGCTGAGTCTGGTCTGGGACAAAATCCCGAATAATCCCGTCACCGATGAAATATCCGATAATAAAAGAATTTCGGCAAAGTCGGGATTTTGGCTTGTATTATCGGTCATCTTGCTTTGAATTATCATAAATGGTTAGTCTTGGAGGAGGAGAAGAAAAAAAACTGAATTTAAGAACACATTTCACAACAACATTCGCCGAGTTGGGTCTGGGATCCAGAAATGGACGAAACTCAGATAACATTGAAATCCTTTTAAATCTCATCACCAATGAAATATCCGACAATGAAAGAATTTCGGCTAGTATTATTGGTCATCTTGCTTGGAATTATCATAAATGGTTACTCTTGGAGGAGGAAAAAAAAAAAACTAAATTTGAAAACACATTTCACAGCAAGATTTGCCGAGCCGGGTCTGGGACAAAATCCCGAAATGGACGAAACTCAGATAACATTGAAATCCGTTTCAATCTCATCACCGATGAAATATCCGATAATAAAAGAATTTCGGCAAAGTCGGGATTTTGGCTTGTATTATCGGTCATCTTGCTTTGAATTATCATAAATGGTTGCTCTTGGAGGAGGAAAAAAAATAATAAATTTGAAAACACATTTCACAGCAAGATTTGCCGAGTCGGGTCTGGGATCCCGAAATGGACGTAACTCAGATAACATTGAAATCCGTTTAAATCTCATCACCAATGAAATATCCAATTATGAAAGAATTTCGGCAAAGTCGGGATTTCGGCTTGTATCATCGTTCACCTTGCTTTGAATTCTGATAAATGGTTACTCTTGGAGAGAAACAAACTAAATTTAAAAACACATTTCATAACAAGATTTGCTGAGTCGTGTCTGGGATCCCGAAATGGACGAAACTCAGATAATATTGAAATCCGTTTAAATCTCATTACTGATTAAATATCCGATAATAAAAGAACTTCGGCAAAGTCGGGATTTTGGCTTGTAAAAAAAAAAAAAAAAAAAAAAATGACGACTCAACTTGAATTTGCCGACTGGATGATATCGCTGGGGGATTGATATACTAACGTAAATACTTTAGTCACATAAAAACAATAAAGCTGTATAGTTTCACCTGATAATTAAGATTTTACATGAAATCTTATCGTGCGTTTAATAATTTGGCCAGGGACTGTGTGTGTGTGTGTATATATATATATATATATATATATATATATATATATATATATATTTAAACACAATCACGGACGTAGCTATAGCTTTTACATGGGGGGGGGTCGAGAATTTCGATTATATTTATATATGTAATATAAGCCACTAATATTTCAGTAATCATACAGGTGTGTAAAATATTTGTTTATTGTAAGGAAAACAATGATCAAAGAGTATAGAAAAATGTTAATTGCTTAAAGTAATAAATTTAATCTTTTGCGCCTTGTTGATAACTTATTTACTATTTCGTCGGAATCCAATTGTACCGCCAAGTCACGATGCACACTCAGAAGAGCAAGTCCAGTCAGTCTCTCATCTTATTTCTGAGATACGTTTTTAATCTCTTAAGAGTGGAGAAACTTCTTTTTGGTGTCGCGGTGGAAACCGGAAGTGTCAGAGGGAAAAACTGTTGATCGCACTGATCGAGAGTTTCGAGAACAGTGACCGGTTTTTCGGATATTGATTCCCAGTGTTTGCTCCATATGTCATATTCACTAAGAAATGTGTTTCCTTCACTTTCGCCTAGAAAGGTTATTGCTACTTTTTTCTGACTTTCTTTTGTTTTGTCATCAGTTTTAGTTTTCTCGGGTAGAAGCAGTTGAATGTCTTCTATAGCATCTTCATGTGGTTTGAAACGAGCATCTAGTTCGGTTACCACATGGTCTATAAACGGATAAAACACATTTCGCCGGTAGTAAATTTCGGCAGTTTCTCCAGGTGCATTGCTGCGTTGGGACGCTCTTGCGGCCATTCTTGGGACAACTATTTCGTTCGAGCTCATTCTCTTTGCTTCCTCGAAAAGTATGGAGAATTGTGTCTCGTTTCTAATGCTTTCTATGGTTGTTCTGACAGTTTTCGCATAACTGCAAGTGGCGATTAAATCAACATTCACCTTCTGCATCACCTTAATCAAATTTACAGTATACGAAAACACTTTTCTAAGTATGACCAAAGATACTATAAATTGGCTATTGTCCACAGCTGAAAAGCTTGTGTGGCCACGTCTGAACTACTAGTGCTTTGAAGTGTTTCAAGCGTTGCACGTGCAACGGGTAGCATTTCTGTGAACCTTTCGACAGCCACATGTTTTTCAGTCCAACGTGTTTCACAAAGACCGATAAGGGTGGAATGTTTAAAGTTGTTTTCATTGGCAATTTTTTTTAATTGACCATCTCGTAGTGGAGATTTTCGGAAGAAGTTGATTACGGATTTTATAGTTCCTAGACAGTTCCTTATCATAGGTACTTCACATGAATGAGCTAATACTAAGTTCAGTACATGAGCCACGCAATGTACGAATTGCGCTTTTGGATACTGCTCTGCGATTATTGTTCTCACACCTCGTAATCGACCACTCATCACTGGAGCGCCATCATATCCTTGCCCTATAAATTTATGCATATCTAAATTATAGGATACAAGATGTGTTATTATGGTCGTTGCTAATGCTTGAGCAGAAACATCTTCTACGCTTATAAATTCAACAAAATCTTCCCGGATAACTGCTTTTCCAGATGAACAGTCTACGTATCGCACACACTAAGCTATTTGTTCTCGTCGTGATATATCTTGTGTTTCATCAGCTAGTACACTGAAATAGCCTGCCTCTTTTACCCTTTCTAGAAGTTTATCTTGAATTGTCTTACCAGATAGTTCAATTATTTCATTTTGAATCTGTGATGAGGTATACATGGCTCGACTGTGTATTGATTGTGTTAGTAAATGCTTCTTAAGTACCTCATCGCCAGAGCGAGCACGAAAACGAAGCAGTGCTCTAAAGTTACCATCATTATGAGCGGGGTCATTTATTCCAATTTCACCAGAGTCACAGCTTCCCCTTAAAACGAGTTTTTGTCTTCCGCATAAAAGAATCATTTCTACAATGGCTTTTAATCTTTTCCTGTTTTCTTGAGCAATTTTGCTGTTTTCCACATTGATTGATTCGGCAACATCAAGCACTTTGCCTTCCGCTACCTTTACAAAATTTGCTGCCTTGTCGATAGCAAATTTATGATATTTTGTGTTTGCATGATGATCAAAGGCTTCTAAAGCGGCCTTCCAGTTTATAAAGGACTTACTAGCAAAGGCTCCAAGTTCTTGACTGCCACGACCACCTTCCTTTTTTCCAAGAAGAACGCATACTTTGCAAAATGCTCCCTGCGTGCATATTGAATATGCAAGCCATGAATGTCTAGCAGTCCAATGACGTTGAAAAGAGAGTCTTTTTTTGACACTGACTGGAAACTTGAAAGTATCCGGTGGGATCCAACACTGTTTTAACGCTTTAAGCTTTTCTTCATCATCGTCTGGAGGATTACTGAGATAATTACAAATATCCATGGAAGCAGGCAAGTCGAACCTAGCTGTAAAACAAAAGAAAACTGTGAAAATTTATTTACAACAAAAATTAAATATCTTGGTATGCTAAATTTTCAAATATTTTGTTACAGCTTTCAGAAAATGTACTGAATGACATGGACGTAGTTACCAAACTCTCCTACGCTATAGAACTAGCAGCCTAGAACTAGCAATCCGAATAGTAATGTTTTGAGAAATTATTCATACATGCTGCATATTTTTACCACATTTTTTTTTTTTTTTTTTTTTTTTTACGATTTTATATATTTAATGAGCATAACATAAATAGCTAATACAAAAGAAGCCATATGCTGTATCCTGTTTATTATACATCCATGTTGAATACTTTACACCACAGTTCATATTGAAGGAGAAATAAATTAGAACAAACATTTTTTTTAAAAATTTTCTGTTCAAATATAATTTTTCTTAATAAAGAAATTAATTTATATTCATTTTTGGTTTCAAATATATTTTTTCATAACAATCAAAAGAATTCCTACCTTTTTTCGGTTTATCAACATCGGTCGATTCATCCTCTTCCGGTATTTCTTCATGCTGGGATTTTTCATTACGAGGAGCAATGCCACTGTCATTTGTTGGAAGTTCACGGGGTCTTTCGTTTTTAGAAAAAAAAACCCACGAGAGATTGTTGAGTAGTACGTTTCATATTTTTGAATACTTTTTATTTATTCAATATCAATTATCCTTATCTACATGCTACATGTAGAGTATAAGTACACGAGGAAAGAGTTTCGTTTTGAACAGCTTTCAATCTGTCTGCGCAAGCCGAATGCCGAAATTACTACCAGCACGTCTTCTTTCTTCCTTCCTTGGGAGAGAGCCGTTCCATTTTGCTCGCGGGTGGAGAAGGACAGAGTGGATGGAGATTAATGAAGAAAATTAAGAAAAAATAAGTGCGCATAAACTGCTAGTACTGTGAGCCAAATAAAAAAAAACGGATCACCCTGAATAACTTTTGATCTAAACATCGAGATCTTAAGGTTCTAGGATTCCATCTTAATGGTTCGAGGGGGTAACCTCAAATTTGCTAATTAATTAGTGCAATCAACATTTATTAAACCTGACACAAAAATGTCTCTGAATAATACCTTTTTCCAACGGATTCAGACCACCAAAATATAGAATCAAAAGAGCGATCCATAGTTAAGATCCCTTAATGTGAATTTTTGCGTATCTCGAGAACTTTTTAAGCGAATTGAAAATTGTTTATAAAATTCGTATGTCCAAAGATAATTCCATCCAAAAAAAAAAGAAAAAATCAGGAAAAAAATTCAATTTCCCAGGAATTATTCGACTGATTTCATAGAAATTTTGTACTTTCCATATACACTCTTTAAGATGATGTAAAAATTGTATACCTTATGACTAAATGATTTTTTGTAAATGAAAAAAAAAAAAATAAATAAAATAACATTAAAGGGTTTACTTAAAGGTTACTAACTTTGGATCGCTCTCCTGATCTCACTATGGGAATCATATTTCCCAAATTACGGCTATCTCTTATATTTTAGGGGTTAGAAATCCGAATCCGTTAAAAAAAAATGTTTATCCAGAAAAAGTACATTTCTGTGTTTGATTTCGTAAAAAATATCGTCTGCACTAATTAATTAGCATACCATTCACATTGAG
This sequence comes from Parasteatoda lunata, assembly GCA_949128135.1. Taxonomy (NCBI): domain Eukaryota; kingdom Metazoa; phylum Arthropoda; class Arachnida; order Araneae; family Theridiidae; genus Parasteatoda; species Parasteatoda lunata. The sequence goes on along the minus strand of OX421980.1, from coordinate 6,996,239 downwards.
TACGTGAAGATCAGATCATTAAATCAAAAATTATTCAGGGCGGTCCGCTGTTTCTGGCGAACTGTACATAGAAACAATAAATTAAGTTGCAAATGACAAGAAAACTAGGAAAAATGTATTTTTAAAGAGAAAAATTATTTATAAATTAAATGGTTTTAAAATTAAAAAGAAATATTTAAAAAAAGCGGAAAACAAAATAAGGGATAGATACGACGTGAGCTCACAAGATTATATCCACAAAAAATAGTGCTTTTTAATCTGCATTAATGTAGCCAAAGTCTATATAATACAATAGACTACTGTTGTATACCTACTATTGTATTAAGTATAATTGTTTAATTGTTACTCAATAAAAAATGCAAAAAATTTCTCTTTATACACACTTTTATCTTTAAAATATACATTCGAAGAATATTTATACTTTCGAAAGTCATTTATTGTTAGAGAAATACAGCACTCTTCTATTAATTAACCCAATTTCTCGATTTGCTAGTAAATTTGTTGTGATATTACACAATCATAAATTAAACTAACTCACACTCTACTTACAGCGAATTCTGATTTATTGTTGTTAGAACGTCTAACATTTTCGCCTCTCTCTCTTAAAACCAAAACAACATTTCGACAGATGTTCTTTTTTTAATCTTAATTTTCCCGTACTTTCGATTTCAAAACCTAATCTCCGTTGCTGAGTCTTTTTATTATTCACGAATATATTCACAAGTCTCTTTTCTTGCAATCATTAATGTGAAAAGTTTGTAAGTTCGTGTCGTATATATTTCTTCCTTTTGAGTTTCGCAGGAATTAACACTTCGCTGATATTTCTTCTCTCGAGGTATATGGTTTTTTCGCCGCTAAATGATTAATGTTTCCGCATACGTTACAATTGTTATCTACGTTAATTGTCTATCAAAAGTAAGAGATAAATGTACAGTGCGCTTTAAAGGGAAGAGCTTTTAATTTAATGATCGTATCTTTACGTTCTAGTACTCAATCATAATGGTTCGAGAAGTAACCTCAAATATGCTAATTAATTGGTGCAGACAATATTTCAAGTTACGAAATCAGACACAAAAACGTATTTTCTTTGAGTAAACATATCTTTTTTTCGACGGATTTCTGAACCCCCGTAACATAGGAGTTCGCTGCAATTTGGGGTCCCAATAGTTTGGTCAGGGGTCCAAAGTTTGAATGTTAATTTTTCTTTTTGCGTACTTCGTCATATCTCAGATTTATACTATAAAATAAAATTATACTGTTCACAATACAGACGGTTCACAAGAACGCTTTGTGATAAATTTCCACAAATTTAAAAAAATTTTATCCTCTATTGATGATCTTTGAAAAAGGTTTTCTGCCATGTCTAAAAATTGTTGGAGAAAACTAGGTTCCGAAATGATCTTTTATAATTTTTTCATGCGATGTTTATTAAAACTGTCTGGACACGCCTAGCAATTAAGATTATTTTTTATTAAATGAAAAGTCAAATCACTGAAACTACATCATTGTAGACCAAAAGGTTGCATAATAAAAAATAAAAAACTTTTTTGAGACGAATAGTATGTTTTAAATTTCTGTTAAATCAAATTGTTTCAATCTTCTGTTTGAAATGAAATGGTCTTTGGTTGTCAGTCATTGTGACACAGTTTTATTTGAGTGGATCCTTAACGAATGAAATTAATTAGTTCTATTGTGAATTCTTTTATTAGATCTTTCTATGTTTCGCTTAACTAATTGCGTTTTCACTACTGTTTTGCTTCAATCACTATTGTGCACACAATTTTAATTCATATTAAAGCATATTTAGAATTCCACCTAGTGACATGAGTTTTTTTTTTTTTTTTTTCCCCTTCAAATTTATAAATATCTGAAAGATATTCTTTTTCCATCCTAAAAAAAGTCAAATTTGGATATTGATGATGTTAACTGAGCCACTGATGTAAAATTTTTTTTGTTTTTTAATAATGTCTACATGTTTAGAAATAAAAATAAGAGTATTAAGTTTGAGTCTGATAATTAATTGATACTGTCCTTAACAAATGGCAGCAATACCTAAGTTACATTACTGTGTAAAAGGTTTCTCGAAAAAAGAAATTTAATGTTTTGCATGCCCAAAATAGATAAATAAATAACACTATTAGTATAATTTAAATATATATATATATCTATATGAAAGTAAGTACTTAAATTTATTTATCGGTCCTGAAAAAAAATTTTCATGTATATGTATTTTCTTAAATTTTTATGAAATATTTTTGTCACAAAATACCATTTTCTTGTACGTGAAATATAGGATTTTTCAAAAAATTTAACTTACCGAATAGTTTCCTCCCATATATTTATTTAAAATAATCTGATGTCCTAAATTATAATGAAAAAAGTTGTAGCGTTAATTTTATTTAAATGGTAAAGAATATTGAACAAGTAGTAATTATTTAAATAATATAAAATAAATACAAATAAAATGTTGAATTAGCTACTGTTCAGAGAACGCTATACCAATTGAGAAACTTTTGATCGGAAAATCTTTTTTCACTTCCAAAAGTAATTTAATGTTTAAAGTATAGAAAAAAATGAGTTCCTGAAATCTAGAGTAAGCCATAAAGTTCCAAATATTGAAAAGAATTTTTAAAAATATTAAAATAAAAACAAATTATAAGAAGATAACTAAGGATTACGCAATGGAGAAGTTCTCTTCCAAAACTTTGTTTCAGGAATTGAAACTTCATGGCTAATTCTATGTTTGCTTAAACACACTTTTTGTAAATTTTTAATTAGGAAAGTGAAGAAGAACGCTCCTCTTAACGTTATTATTTATTATTACAACGGAGTTCTTCGTTACTCTTTCATTTAAATGGAAGAAAACGTTAAAAATTTGACATTTATTTTTTCTTTTTGACGAACAAAATATGTTAACTTTTAATCGAAATGTCAAAAATTTTTTATTCTGAGAAGCATTCTTAATAATTTGAGACCATTAATGAATGCAAATCTCGTAAAATTCGTACTTTATCTGAATTAATATTCATTGACGAATTCCTCACTCACACGATAAGAGCCGGGGAAGTAGGAAAATCTTAATGTGTGAAGTGTAGAAGTATGAATCTAATCAAAAAATTTTGCACACAATTATAAAGTTTGTTTATTCCAAGTTTGTAAAGTTTCTTTGTTCCACGCAGAAAAATTATTTTATTTTTTATTTAATTGAATAGTGATGTTAAAATTATTTTAGTTTTTTTGCTTCTTAATCAATGACATTTTAAGTAACAAAATCTAATTTTTCCTGATGATTAGTAAAATAGTACTTTATGCGAGGTTCTTGAAATTTCTTAATTTCTTTTGAAGATTATTTTTACGCATTATCCTTTTAAATATTAAGAATGTAAGAAAAATTATAGCCAAGAAAAAAAAAAAAAAAAAAAGAAAGAAAGAAACATAACCGCAGGAATATTAAAACTTAGAACGATGGCGTAGATGTAAGTTTTGACGTGAAAAGTAATTGAAAACAAGAGCCTGGAAATAAATTTTTCTCGACACTTATTCCATCTGTGCTTGACTAATAGCTTAAGGCCTTTATGGAACTGAAACAAAATTCGAACAAACTACTAGTTTCTTCTCGATTTATTCGAAAAAATGTCTGTTTCCTATTTCAACTGTAACGTTACGAATATTTTTTGTCACGTGACCAGCAGGATAGTTGGACTTAGTTGAATAGAACTATTTCTGACCAATCATAAAGCTCCATTCAACGGTGGTGGTGGAGAGAAATCAAAGAAATAGAGAAGATAAAAACTTGGTTATATGTTACAAATAATGTGTGACAACTATATGTAAATAATCTGCTGATTGGACAATGGTATACTAGTTTTTGATTATGAGATGCAAAGATTTCGAATTACTTAATAGCATTTATTCAGAAATTTCCGAATTGAAATCATAAATTATGATTCAATCTTCATCAGTAGTCGCTTTTAATTCATGTTTGATGTTTATAATTTAGTGTACGTACGTATTTAATGTAGTTTGTTTGTACGGAAAAGTAACGTTTACATATTGGTCTTTGAGAATTTAATTGAATTTACGAAAAATTCAAAAGTTTCCCTTTTAATGTGTAACAATATGACTTAAGTTACTACTTTACTTATTGATTTGTTTAATTGTTACATTATTAAAGTGGTTGTTTTTACTAATAGTTAAATAAATATGTTCGCATAAAATTACATTAATTTATAGATTTGTGTAAAAAAATTTCTCGTGATTTGTAAAATCATTTTACGTATTAAATATTTATAAAAGTATAGTTCAAGGAACTACCTTCAACAGCTTTTATATTATATATTTTAATGGAAAAATGAGAATGAATTTTTTTTTAAATTGGTAAAAAGAATAAATAAATAAATATTTATTTCATAGATACTTTTTCTAATTACTTTTCCGTTATTCTTATTCGCATCCTTTATTGTGTATATATATATATATATATATATATATATATATATATATATATATATATATATATATATATATATATATATATATATATATATATATATATACACGCATGCATAATTAATTATCTATGCCTTAACCGCCCTATATATTTATTCATACACAATTATTATTATTGTTATTTATTTTATTATATTTCGATTAGAAAATACGCTTCACTCCATTCAATTATTTAACTTTCGAGGAGTTTATTTTTTTAGATACCGTGACTATTCCAACTTAAGTATTAAAGACTAAATTACTAGAATTTTTTCAAAAGCAAATCATTCAGTTCTCTTTATAACCTATAATTTACTGTGACATATTTATTAGGCAATGCGTTGGTCTTTATCTAGATGTTTCTCCAGAAAGACTCTACCAACTTAATTTTAAATTCATTTACTTTTAACTGAAGAAGCATCTGGCTAACATTATCTCTTTTGTTTAAAACTAGTGTCTACTAGACTTCATCTTGTGACTTGAAACTTTGCCAGCAACCATTAATTCTGTCCAAAAGAATCACTGCAAAGCAATAGTTTTATGTTCATTTCCATTCAGCGATCGATTAAAAATTTATTAGAATAGATTTCTTTCCAATACAGATTCTCTTCTATTAATCATCTCTCTATAATGGACACCGGATATTGTGAACACTTGATTGTAGGGAATTCGTCTTTCCATCCGAACTGTTATTTCATACGCTATTAGTAGTTCGTTTAAAGTGAACTCTTATTTCCTTCTTGGAGGTATTGAAATAAATGTTACAAAATGTTTAGACCATTTGATAAGTTTGAAATATATAATTATGACTTTTAATTAAAAATTAAGTCACTCTCGTTGTAAAGGCGTGTTTAAAAGCTTATCATTTCGCTGAAATGACACCTTTTAAACACGCCTTTACAAAACAGGCATTAGAACAAAAAACAGGCATTTAGAACAAAAAATCAGTTGCACAGAAATTCCAACTTTTAAATGCAACTTATTTGAAAAATAACTGAAATTAAATAGAAAAATATCTAAAAAAATTACAAAAATTAAAAACATATTCAGTATCGAGAGTCAATCACTTTATTATATGGTTTTTTAATGTTTTCTAACGTCTTTATTAAAAATTTCTTAGTGGAGGAAATTCCTTGTAACGAAACTTAGTTGTTGAGTGATTCTATGTACTTAGCTAATTAATAATCCATAAAGCAAATTATGTACGATTGAAATCACTATTTCTAATAGTACTACTTCAATATGTTCTAATTGTATTTAAAAAAAAATTCAAAGATTTTGGATAACCATCGTTTATAGTGGATTTATTGCTGGAACCGCTTACGGCTCACTATAACTGTATCTATGTACCATTCATACAATACCCTTTTCCTTATTAAGAACTGTACAGAAATTCTAAATATACACCAGTTCAGGCAAACCCAAAGTTAGCCATAAAGCTTTAATTGCTGGAAAAAAATTTTAAATATCAAAATACAATCAAATTATTAGAAGAGAACTTTCCCATTGCGAAATCCTAAGTTATCCTCTTATAATTAGTTTTCATTTTGATATTTTGAAAATTTCTTTTCACCATTTGAAACTACGTGGATTACTCTAGACTTGGATGGAATTACTTTTTCTCTATTTAAATTTTTTATGGAGGGGAAAGTGAATTTACGAGGAAAAGTTTCTCCTGTGGTCCTCTTAATTTATCTAATTGCTACATTTAGGTTAGTAACGTATGATGTAGGTTTAAAATTGAAAATCATCTATCAGAATCTTTTTCAACAAAGAGAGGCTTGGGGATTCCCTCGCTTTTTCAAACTAAGACTCGAGAAATGTATAAGACACAGTGGGTTAAACAAGGGGCACTCTATACAATAGATTGATTCAGTTCCTATGCTGATGACATAAATATCATTCGAAGGCCAGAAAGGCTTGTGAGAGAGGCATAAAAGAGATGACCTTGAAACTTCTGCTACAAATATAGGCGCCTCACCATCAATGAAGATAAAACTAAATTTATAAGATCTTCGCCCTCAACTATAGATCACAGTGCTCTTCTACGCATTAACGGTAACTCCTCCAAAAAGGTCAATGATTTCAAACACCTTGGCATAATAATCAACGACATAAAGAAGCTACGAGCAGAAATTGGCAACAAAATAAAAATGGTTAACAAATGTTTTGCTGGGCTGAGAAAACAATTAAGATCAAACCCAATGACTCGGAAAGACTCTTTTTCTGCCTATCTTGCTCTATGCAAGTGAAACTTGGACTCTTAATGCAGACACTCGGGCGCACTCTGATTATTTTTGGCTCAGTACATAAGAGAAACTGTTGGCGAATTAGATATACCTTTAAGTAATACTGGCAGTCACATATAACACATCCGAAACAATATGTTAAGATGACTTGACTAGGTCTGGTGAACCTCACAAGAAAAAAGGTAGTTAGAATCGCCACTTTTAAAAATGCTATGGGATCTCGGGCCAAAGGAAGAACTCCAACTGGATGATTAGACGACACTGAAAAGAAAGGTTTTCGTGGTTTTCCGCACCATGTAATGCAATTACGGGTTAGTTCAACAAAAAAGTCCTCAGAGGCAAATTTCTCCCTATACTTGATCTAGGATTCCCAATACTTGATCTATCTTGTCTCTGGATCGGGTTCAAAATTACAAGGATACGGAATTAAACATTGGGTAGTTGTGAACTCAAAATTGTGTCGACTGTTATGAAATAAAATATTTTTGCTGCGGTGATCTTTAACCACGGTTTCATTGGGCTACCAGCATAATGGATGTCATGGGTATTCAAATTGACACTACAACGTTCGGATTTAGCAAAAGCACAGTGGGCCAGCATCCAAGGTTTCAAGGCCAAAATTAGTATTTCGATAAAATTTGTATTTAGGGGTTTTTATGTGCAGGTAAATTGAATTCATAGTTGAAATTTTGAAATACACTAAAAATACCAAAAAAAAAAAAAAAAAAAAAAAAAAAATGGCGGTTGAAATATGGCGAGCAAAAATAAAAAGAATTATATAGTACGTTTAAATAATTAAATATAGCAATGAAAATATAATAATTTTCGTAATTTTATATTAAAAATGAAAAGCAAATTATATTTCCGAATTAATATCTATAATAACAATCGTTTAAAACATTTTATATTAATTTTTTATTAATATATAAAAAATATGACTTAAAATTTAAAACAATGTTCGGTCATAAAAATTAAACAACATAATCAATAAATTATTTTTTCGTTGATTATTTAGTATAAGAAATGAAATATTTCACTGTTTTTGTTATCAAAAAAATAAATAAAATAAATAAATAAAAAAATAATTTTGATTATAATTCGATGTTTAAGTAATCGACATTTAATCTTCGTCTTCAGAAGCTGTTAACTCTGTATTATCGGAATATTCCGTTGAAAGAGTTGATTCTGTCCAATTTTTTACTCCATCTTCATCTTGTAATTCTGTATCGCAATTTGTTTGTGGAATTTTTGGCAAATCCAATACAGCTATGACCTCAGCAGAAAAAATTTATTATTTTTTTGCTTTGATGCTTGCTCCTGCAAATCCATACTGGATAAAATGGGGTCTGAACAATCCATTGCAGATGGTAAGATGCAATTTTCCCAATAAATAAACTTAATTTAGAACAATAATAACAGCTTATATGAATATCTATACAAAATAACGCGAAAACATGAAAAAAACATAATTTTTGTTTTTCGATATATTTAGTCCACCTTTGCAGTACGGACAAAATGGGGCAGGTTTTTTCGAAAAAAGAAACATCAAAGAAGACAACAAAAAAAAGTTTAGCTAATTACCTCGTGGAACTTTTTGGAACTAATTTTCGAAAGTCATTCAAACATTGTAAAATGTCAAATGATAAGATATAAACTATAAGTTTGTAAAGAGTATTAACTAATCCAACAAATTAAAAAATTTTACTATAATTTAGCACTAATTACTCTGATAAAAATGTAACAGTAAGGTGAAATTCCTATATATATTTCTGAAATAAAAATTTAAAAGTTACATTTAAAACAATTTTTTAACGTATTTTTCATTAAATTGTACTCTCGTCGGTCCAAAAAGTAAATTATAATGTTTGGAATGATTATGAATACTTAATTTGGGATATATTAAAACTGCCTACACATATTTTAGTTGAAAAATTAATTTTTTACTTTTGGCCAAAGATCATAGTCTTCTGGCCCACAGTGAAAAGGTGCAATGCAAATCACCTAGTACGTTTGGAGCACTTTATCTCTAGCAAAGAATCTGCGACCTGCGTAGAACCCACCAAGAAAATGTATGAGTGCCGGAAAGGCATAGTTCATACATCGCTTATTTATGGTAAAAAAAACCGAAGGAAAACATTATAAAAACTTTAAACGCGATTTTCGGGGCAGGGCTTTATTGGATAGCAGAAAAACTATTAGAATGCCACTTTGGAAATTTGTAAAGAATTGATGGTGGAAACAGACAAAAATTGAAAATTTTTTGTATGCTTCGGTACATTTGAATGTCAAAAAATGTCCATTTTTCTCAAAGTTTTTCTGAAAAGGTCACCATTTTTTTTTCTTTTTTTGTAAAAAAGGGATACTTTTTCATTTTTTTTTTCTAACAATAGCTTCACTCATACATAATCGTTAAATTTTGGTCTTGTCTGTTTCAGACTTTATAGTATAGAAATCGAGCTCTGTCCGTGAATCAGTCTTCTTCATCATTTTTGTATATTAATTTTTAATTATTTCGGGCCAGAAAAAATGTGGCTGAAAGGTGCGAAACAAAATCATTATATAACTTTCATTTCACTGAAAAAAAAAAAAAATTTTAAAAGTGAGACTTAAATCGGACCTCTACCTCTAGACCAGAACACCGACTTAATACAGCGTGGCCACAGAACTGGGATAATTCAGGGAGTTTTATCAAGCTGAAAAAACAAAGGAAATGTCAGAGAATTTTAAGAAAATACCCAAAAATATCAGGGGAAGTTAACCTATTTGTGTTTTGAGGTGACTAAAAGTTTAGTATTTCCAAAAATTTGGTCCTGAAATTATTATAATTTTTTTTAAGTAAACTGTTTATTTTATAATTAAATATCATGTATAAATATATTGTAATATATGTAATGTTTACGATTAAGTCATAACTGAAAAATTACATTCATGCCACTAGTTATACAAATAAGGGTAATAATCAGAAAGAAGTCAAAAAATTTTTTTATTTATTTATTTTGAAGTTTGTGGCTACTCTGTGCTGGGTGCCGAAAAAACAAACTCGGACAAAGTTATTACATCAAAGAATTGAAGTTAACTAATTTCTTTTTGAATTTGTGTGTGTTTTGTATTTTTGTATTTTTTATTTTTTTTTTTATATAAAATATTTTATAATATATCTCTTAGTTGTGTTTTGGCTTAATGTCAAACAAAAGATCTGCTGCCTTAGAGTTTTAGAGCAAGGAGAACGGCAGTGTGATATCGTTTCTTCGTTTAATGTGCCCAAAGTACCCCACAGCAAACATTGTCTGATACAATCTGTTGTTTCAAAGAGCTTGGCAATGATGATCGACGTCCAGGAAGCGGACGAAAACGCACGATGAATTCTTCAAATAATCGTAAGATCATTATTCATCCTAAGACCATCAAGTACATCGAAATCCTAGTGTTTCCATGAGAAAAATCGCTCGTTAAATGGAAATAAGTGACCGATCAGTATGGCAAATCGCAAAACCAGAGTTTGGACTGAAGCCTTCTAAGTTCCAAAAAGTTCTCACTGAAGTAAACAAATTCGTGCATCTCCAAAGATGTTAACTTTTGATACAAGTCAGTGCTGGGAGAAATTCCGTTTTACCGAGAAGCTCTTTACCGTCAAACGAGCTCCCAGAATGATAGAATTTGGTCTGTAGAATCTCCAAGCACCCCGGAAAAGGTTGAAGGTTGCGAAAATCCATGGTTTTGGGTGAAATTTGCTTAAGCTGCAAAGCCTGGTTTTTGTGGATGAGGGCGTAAACATGAAAAAAATTATTTCGGCTTTTTTTTTTTTTTTTTTGTTGTCAAATTTACGGCTGACACTAACTTTCGTTCTTCGCCCTAGAAAATGCCGGAAGTGTTGCTTATTTATCGTTACCCCGTGGGTACCTGTGAACCAAAGTCACGGGGACGAGCAACATTACCCACACCTCACTGCTACTAAAAACCATTCATAGGGTGGGCCACATTTACACATCATACAACAGAGGAAGACACACAGGGAAATATCCACACCCTGAGCGGGATTCGAACCTGCAGCCATTGGCTTTGCAATCAGGCACGCTAACCACTCTGCCACCTGATCGGCACTTCGGCAATGTAAACTTGTCATTTCAACAAGACTTTGCACCAGCTTTCAAGACCAAAAAAGACAAAAGAGTGGTACAAGGGGCATTTTTCTGACATATCATCTAAAGAATGGCCACCCTACTCCCCAGATATCACTCCCATAGATTACAATGTATGGTCCATTTTGGAGTATATGGCCATCAAACCACGCAAAAATTAATTTTAAGGTAATAGTGAACTTTATAACCTATAAAAAACTATGTTTAAAATATTTAATTAGAGGAATTAAAATTTCATCGTTTTATCATTAATGATCTTAAATTAGGTTTTTATGTCCAACTGTTAAACTTGTTTCCGATGCATATACAGAAGCTGAAAATTATTAAAATAAGCCGAATTATGGTTTACTTCGAAATGAAAACTTAAGATAGCTACTATAAACTTTGAAAATGGTTAATTACGTTGTAATGTTAATTGTTTTTTTATTTGCAAAACACGATAGGAAATACTAATGGAATATTTTATAAATACATGTTTATATATATATATATATATATATATATATATATATATATATATATATATATATATATATATATATATATATATATATATATATATATGTATATATATATATATGTATATGTATATATATATGTATATGTATATAATCTGTTCAATACATTGTTTTTAGAAATATTATATTTTCATTTAAAAAATCCCATTACTATTTCATTGGCATTTTACTTGAAATAATTTCATAAGGCAATCAATCAATTTGAAATTAACATTTATTTAGTAATAACATTAATATTTTCTAGGACTTGGGTGGAAATTTGAATTGTGTTTAAGTCTGGGTTGAGTTCTCAGCTAAATCCAGAATAGGAGTCGAAAATTTCAATCTCCACAGTTTGCTTATGAATAAAGTTTTTAACTTTTAAGATTATGTAAGCAAAGTTTTTTTTAAAATCGATTTCTAAATTATCTATCATTATAAAAGTTTTTTTAGACACATATTATAATTTCAGAAAAAAAAAATGCAAGAAAGTTAATACATTAGGTATTGTAATAAACAAAAACATTGTAAGCTATGAAATTTTAAGAGAGTTATCTGTCTACCCAGCTTTGTAGATGGCATGTGAATGCCGCATTATATATATTAAATACAATGCCGAATTTTATTTTAATATTTTGAAGGGCTACTTATACGTAATTTCTGGAGTAAATTCTAAAATTATATTAATTCTTAAACCGTAATTCTAAAAACGGTTTATGAACTCACTCACAATCAAAGCCATTGGCGAATATTTTATTCTGATGTTGGCGGATAATCTCGGTCGAGAATAACTACAACCCCCTCCCCCCACCTTTCTTGAAAACCGTCTGTTTTATTATTTCTATTTACCTCGCCAGAGTGTCGCCGCGCATTCTTTTCCTGTCCCATTCTATAAGCGTTTAAAGGTTCTCTTAATAATGTAAGAATGTCCTACGGCAATTATGGACGATATGGTTCCTATTCTTCCTATAGTGGAAGTGCTAGAAAACCTGGATCAAGTTATTTACCTTCGTCATTAACTCGAAGAGTTAATAGTGGACCTTATGGTATTATGCCATCTTATTCATCTTCTTATTTATCCCCAAACACTAGTCCTAGAAGTTCCATATCAATAGGACGGGAATCTCGACCCACTTATAATATTTTAAGTGTAGATTCTCGACGATCTGAATATTTACCCTACAAGTTAACGCCGAGCAAGTCTTCTAGTTCCATTCGATCAGATGACTCGGATAGTTCTTTTTATGAAGTAAGAATTTTCTATATTTTCAAATTATTAAAATAAGAAACTGTGAGACCATTGGTGTCGTTAGATAAAATTTATTGGGGGGGGGGGACCATACTTACACTGTTATTTTCAAGATCAGAAAAATTTTAACCATGTCATTATTAAATCGTGACTGTAAAATAAACTTTTTTTTATATATATATATATATATATATATATATATATATATATATATGACCCAAATACACGCTCATGTGGATTGACAATTTTCTTAATGTATGACAAAAACATGACATAAAATAATTATGTTTCACAATCAAATCAATTTCTTTTACTGACATTCAATACATATTTAAGAAAACTGAAACATCTTGATTCTATGCAGAGTGTTCTGTGATCTGCGTCCTCATATATAATTTTGGAATCATCGTTAAAAATTATACAAATTAGGGGTCGCTAACTACTATTTAAGAGCGGGATAAAAACGGTATGGAAATCTTAAGAATCACTATTAAGATAAACGGAATTGAAAACCAATTTTATTTTGTTTTATAACTAGGGTTAAACAGCCGATACAATTCTGAATTTACGATTACCAATGTTGAGCTCCCTAGCTTTGCAATTTTTAACCCGATCCAAAAGACAAGGGAATTCCTGAATCAAGTATTGGGAAAAATTTGCCTTCGTGGAGGACTTTTCGATGGAACTAGAGATGCACATGAAGATGAAAACCACGAAAACCTCCCACTGTTAACCCGACGGTAATGGGAGCCTACCCAATGTCCGTCTACTACTGAGGATTTCTTACTTCAGCTCTATGGTCGGTGCGAGCCAGGTGCGGAATTCGTGTCGACCAGTCATCGCTGAGATTCGAACCCAGTTTAACTTGTTCATTATGATTATCATTTTCTTTTGGTGGCAGCTTGCTATTTCCTCAGCATTTATTTCGCTATTGTCTGTTCGAAAAACTAAATTTTCTGAAAGCAATGATTTCTTTATATTATAAATATTAATTAACGTTAAAAAATATTCGAACTAAACCTGATATACTTCAAAATATTGATATATTGGTTTGTTTTTCCACTCAATTGGCGCCCTCCGTCTTGGTTATTTTCTGTTGAAATAAATTAAAAAAAAAAAAAAAAAACAAGAAGTTTATATTAATTTTGCTTTAAATCTTCGTTTTTTAAAGAAAAATTATAAGTAAATGATTAGTAATAAAATTTTATTTTATCTTTCACCCTTTTCACATTGTTTACCCTTCTCACATTGTTTACCGTTTTTTAAGGAAAATAGTCTTTCTTCTTTGTTTCATCTGCCCACAATAAGGGAGCAAAGAATTCAAAGGTCTAACCACATTCCTAGAATTTAACAACCATCCCACCTGCTTGTTCAATTTTGTTTCTATCTGAAATAATTCCAACATTTTAAACAGACTAGTATTTTCCAATTTTATTTAAATTCTGCAGATTTTAATTTTATTTTATTTTATAACCGTCGTTGAACAGCCGACCCAACTTAATGGGTTTACGGCTACTAATGTTCAACTCCGTAGCCTTGTAATTTTGAACCCAATCCAGAAGACAAGGGAACTCCTGGATCGAGTATTGGGAGAAATTTGCCTTCGTGGAGGACTTTTTGATGGAACTAACCCGCATTTGCGTTACATGGAGAGGAAGACCACGAGAACCTCCCACGGTTAGCCTGACGGCAAGGGGACTCTAACCCATGATCCGACTACCACTGAGGATATTTCACGTCAGCACTGTGGTCAGTGCAAGCCGGATGCGGAATTCGTATCGACTGGGATTCGAACCCGGTTCGCCTCATTGGAAGGCGAACGCTCTATCCCCTGAGCCATCGCGGCTCGCAGATTTTAATTAAAAAAAATTAGCTATGTAATTAGACAACAAAAGTATGCTTTTTCTAATACTTGACTAAGTGCAGTACTTATAAGAAAATTACCGCCAGTTATTCCGTGAGTGTAGGGCTAAAAAAAGACGTCCAAGTTATTAGAAGCAATATCCAAAAGTTATTAGAAATTTAAGTTTAGTAATACGTCATTTTCTGTTTATTGGCAAAATATACACTTGAACTAACTGCTTCTACAGTTGGGTGTTTATTTCAGATCGCTTAATTATTATTTAATTCCTCAGTTTTTATACTTTATATATTAACTATGGTAGATTAAATGCTCGCTCGCTGGCAGCCGAAATTTGCCTAAGATAGTATAAGACATTTATTGAGAAATGCTTAAAAAAAAATTCTGGTAACAAAATGTTGGATGTACTCATTAGTTGAGTTATTTATGCCGCGTAATTCAGTTTAGCGAAAACTGTTAGCCAAAGAATTATTATTGTTTTGAACTAAGTGCTGTTATGGTTTCTAAAAATGAATAATTCGTCTCAGTTTTTTATTTCAAATTACTTTTTGAGTGTTTAAATCGTTTATATAGTTCATTTTTATTTTTAAATGTAAAGGAAAAACATATCTCAGTAAAATTAAAATTTTTTTGCAGCCACGTATCCTTATGACCGAAAATAGAAAAAAAGAAACTTTTGAATTAGTTCCGAAGAGATTCCAAATTTTGGTGCATCCTAAAGGATTAAGAAATAATTCTTCTTTATTTATTTATTTAATTATTATTACTATTTTCGACAGAATCAACCAAGTATTTCCTTTTATTAGAAATATTTTAATTAGAAGGCTTAGTGTCATATAAACTAACATCGAGAGTTTTTCGATTCTACAATTTTGCATATGCGAAAAAATTTCTTTTTGTGATAGCAAAATTTCTTGCAAGATTCTTTGTTTTGTAAATATAATGGAAAGGCTTTGTTTTGAAAGCTTTGGTTTTTAATTGTCTACGACGGGTCCCGCATCGTTAAGACACGGTTCCCAGTAGGCTGACTGACAACTTTGATCAGCCTGCGTAGGGACCGAGGGTGCGCGGCCCTCGTTAAACTGTTCTATCGTAAAGTGCTCGACTTCGCGCGCATGTTGTCGAGCTACCGAAGCAGGGGGGCCATTCCCTCTGCAGAGGATCAAAATTGCGATGTCGTGTCTTCGGATCATCCTCAGGGATGTTTCCCAGACCGTCGTCAATAGCCCATTGTGCAGCTCTAGTGCGACGTAAAATAAAGTCTACCTTGTCTACCAAAGAATAAAATATTTTGTTGAAAGCAGATTGAAGAATAAAATGTTTTGTAGTAGTTGGCAGCCCTGCATTTCTCTCTATGATTGCGTTTTATAACGAGACTGTATGAGACGTCAAATTATTATTTCCTTCTCCTTTCTTTACTTCATTTGCGAGGGATTATTTTTCAATTGAAAATTTTTGCGAATTTTTAAATAATTATGTGTATATGTGTTGTCAAAAAATTTTCTTTAAGATAAATTTGATAATTCTAACAAATTTACTACCAGATAAAAATTAACTAAATCAATTCAACAATCTATTAAGGTTTTAAATTTTTGTTCTTTATTCTGAACTTAATGTAGTTTCATTTTTATAAGTTGTATTTAATTTAAACTAAGAATAATGACGCTTTAATTAAAATGACGCTTTTTTTCATGTGAATTACGTAACCCTGCTTAAAACTTATTAACAATTCCTTTAACTCAAGTCAAGACTTCAAACTTAAAATTATCAAGTCTTCGTGGAACATTTAGAAGCGTTTGTTATGATGTTTACCGAGAAAGACAAATTCCCATTAAAAGTGATATTCTTGGTGTGAAACCATTTCAGAAATGAAGTTTTAGTTCTTTAAAAATATTATTTAAACCTGCAAAAACTTTATTTAAAATACAAAAATTGCAATATTAATGCTTTCTATTCCTTCGTACTAGTAAAGTTTTTAAAAAGGTTTAGTAAAGATTTTACGGACTTTCATGTTTTTTAGTTACGACGATTTATTAATGCTTGTGAAAAAAAAAAAGTTTTTTTTGGCAATTTTTGCGAAGTATTTAACAATACTTTTTTTTTTTTTAGATTAGTGTTTCTCATTATTTAAAAATATTATCTAAGTTATTACGCTTCTTTCGTTTTAATTTCAGTTTATTTATTTATTTGTATTTAATTTATTTCGAAAATTGAATAATTCAAAATTGTATTTTTAAATTTATTATATACAGATATATATTTACATACTGATATAAATACATACACCCTCCAGGGTATCCCAGTCCATGCCTGATATGATTATAGTAATCAGATTTGTTGAAAAATACAGTCTGCCCCCTTTGTCAACTTTTTTAATGAAGGTGACAAATAATAGCTTGTTTTTGAGGATAGGTGAGATTAGATTTATTCAAGTGTTTATTTGAAGCAATAGTCTTGCGATTTGACCAGAAAAAACTTTACTATGTTTTTATGTTGATTCTAATGGAGCATTAATAGTGGGAACTAAAAATTTTGAAAGTAGCAGCGAAATGTAAACTTTAATTAAGGATCTTTTCTTGTGTCTTGCTAACATTAATAGAAGATAAATAAACGAAAGAATGTTGGGTTAATGGTTTGACATTATGGTGTGAATAACCGAAATCTGATTATTCAATTTTTTGTTAAGATTATCTCTATGTTTACAAGACAAAAAGTCAACATAAGCATAGTTTTGTTTTTCCCCCAAGTACTAAATTGAGGAAAAGAATTGGCAAGATGCAAATGATGATTAGAAAGCTCTCTCTCAATATCCGATAAACGTTTACTAGTATCTTGAATAACAGCACGTAGAATAGCCAAGTCACACCCGTTAATCAACACGACTAGAATTAATATGATATCTTATTATTCATATATTTTTATATATTACCAATCAAAATTAAGATAGATTTTTAGAAAAGAAAGAAAGAAAAAGTATCAGAATGAATTACAATTTCTCACGTGAATGTTTTATAGAACTGATTAGTTTAAAAAATATATATACTGTTTCTTAGTGATATTTGTTATAAATATATATTTTTTTTAACATCAATAGACAAAAACATAAATGCAATTAGAGAACTTAATAGCAATTGCAACTTTTTAAATTTATTTTGACATACTTACTGTCAATAGTTATACCGTATGCTCAATTCTAAAAGGAATTAACTTCAAATAATATTTCATATATTCAGTGAAATTCAAAAAATTTTCAGATATTTCTGATCAACCAACGAAAGGGCTAGAATAACTCTTACTAGGAGAGACTTTGTGTTGAAACTAGGACTGGGCGATGTAAGAAATTTTATATCGTAATGCATCGTCTGTTAGACATCGCGATTTAGCATATGTTCAAAAATTATCTATCAAAATCTTTAAATTAGTCAAAAATTAATAAAATGAATAAATTTATTACAAAACAAAATGTCCTAAAGTAAAAACAAACTCAAGCATTATTTTAATTTTTTTTTAAAATTAAAAATTACTTAAGATTTATTGGTTTAAAAATAATAATAATAAAATTAACAAAATATTTTACATAATTAAAAGAAAGGAAAAAAAAAAAAAAAAAAAACGAAATTAAAAAACCAAACTAAAGAAATGTTCACTTTAGTAAAACATTTTTTTAATTATTTGTTGAAAAAAACCCTACTTTAGAAGCATTGTTAGACCTTCTTTAATTTATTTATTTAAAATAATAAAGTTGTATTAACTAATGGTCTAATTCTATACTTAATTGATGTCAAAATAAATTTAAGTTTTTTATTTATTTATTATTTTCTTTTTTGAAAATAAAATCGACTAAGGATTTATTTGTTTAAAAATGATACTGACTGTCTAACAAATTATGAAACAAACAAGTATTGAAAGAATTTTTAGAAAAATTATTTTAAAAAAATACTTTTCAGTACTATCGTTAAATTATTAAAAAGCGTCAAAACATTGCTTAACTTTTTATTCAATTAAAAAAAATATTTGTTGTAACTAATAGCCAAATTTTTTTATAATTAAAAACGACTGAATGTTTATTTGTTTCAAAGTAATCAAATTCTATTAAATTATTATACTTATGTGCATTAAATAAATTTAAAAAAAAAAGACTTTTTATAACAAAGTTCAATATAAAATACCCCTATTAAATTGTATCGCTTAAACTGAAAAACAATAATTAAAAAAAAAAAAAAAAGAGCAATGAAGAATCTTTTTTTTATTCATATTTTCTTTTTATTAATAGATTGAGTTCAGAGCGAAAATGTAAGATAACAGCGATTGCGCAACGATTGCCAAGTAACAGTAGGTCTACTAAAAATAATTGACAAGAATCATTAAATCCCGACAGACAAAAAAAAGGAGGGGGAAAAAAAAAAAAGTGACGAAATAATGCACAATGAAACTATCGAAGTAGCAAAAGTCTCATTGAAAATAATTTACAAGAAACGTTAAATCCCGAGGAAATAAAGTGCACAGCGATCACAAAATAACGTAAATCCAGCTGAAAGTAATGTAAACTTCCAAGGACAAAAATGGCGCTTAAAGAAACAATGCATAATGTTCTATTCAATTCGCTTTTCGTTATTCAACACCGTCTTCGTAGCTATAGACGCTATCAACAGCTCCGCAGTTAGACGAAATTAAAATAGTCTTCGTCAGCGAGCTTTAGCGTAGGCAAGGATTCTAACATGTTAAATCGTTAAACCGCGAGCGTTGTCTTATATGACGGCTTAAATCAGATTTCTGATGCATCGCCTAAAACGAAAGTCATTATATCGGCCTTTGCATTAAATCAATATTTCGCGATGCATCGATTTATAGCCCAGTCCTAGTTGAAACTTTTTATATTAATAGTGTACCTTAAGGATAATCACCCCTTAAAATAATAGAGAACACTAGGGTTGAATCTTGATATATTAATACAGAGGTGCCAGCTTTGTAAAAAAATATATTCTAGTGGTACTGAAATTTCTGTTGTTTTTAGCTTAGTATTTTTCATCTTAAGTAATTTTTTTCCACCGTATCAAAAAGTCTCATTTGAAATGCAACTTTATTGCTCATGGTGAAACTTTTATCGTTAAAATGTTAAGGGGTGATAACCCTATTAACAGGAATGCCAACTACTTCGCTTTCTGCAAAAGTTACAATAAATTGGTAACTAATTAAATAGTAAAACTTGCAGATTAAAGCGCATTTGAAAATTTAAGCTCACTTTACGTACCACGTAAATTCTCTTTTCGTTCTAGTGTCACGGTAATCGTTTAAGAATGAGACGATTAAATTCGCGTAGTGAATTACTTGATTCCCTTTTCTCTTACTTTTATTTTTAATTTTTTTTTCCTGTTTACAAATAGTATTAACTTAACTCCAACCTTTAATAAATTGATTTATTTTCTTGTAACATGCAGTCTTGGCAAGAGTTTCTTTCTAGATTTTGTTCGATTAAATTGCAGAATTCTGTAAACTACCTGTCAATGAAAATAACTTCACATTCACGCAAGACATTCTAGGGAAATCCTTTCAAATTATTGTATCACTGTTAATAAGTATTAACTATTATAATTTTGTTGAAAGATTGTATTATTACTGTAATTCAAATATCAAGTAATGCATAATAATGAAAAAATGCATTAAATTAAACAGTTTACCAAGTGTATCCGAAAAATAAGTACCGTTTTGGAAAATAACTTAAAACCAGCATAATTTCAACAAAAAAAAAATAAATAAATAAATAAATAATTGCATGAAAGAGTTTTTCGAAATTTCTTTTTCTTCACATCATTGTTTAGACATTTGTCTTAGGGAGAAACCAAATCAAAGAAAGATGCCGCCCCATCGCTCCAAAAACAATTTGTAGTCTGAAGGATGGATAATTGAACTGCTCCCAACCGAGTTTGAATGGCACCAGCAGAATAGAGACAACACCATGCTTTGACTGAGCATTGCATGCCTTTTGTTTTAAATCACGTACCGCAATTTTCGTAATGTTTCAAGGTGTTGCACGAATTTGCAACCAAATTAACATTGACGACAGAAGGCTTGCACGAACATTGATGCATCCATCATTTAATTGATTTACCCACTTTTCCATGTAGCCACACTGTGCATACAATTCCATCACAATCACCATAAATCTCTACAAGTTCAGCTGACTTAACATTCTTTGCGTTCAAAAACCGTATTACAGAAAAAACAATCTGCTGAAGCATACTTTTTGTAATAGAATACGCGATTCTTTCACATTTCACCTTTTCCCCGTAACCATGGTTTCAGCAACTTTTCCTTACTCAAAAATATTTTACTGGAACGTGCTACTTTGGGCAAGCTTTGCCGAAACCATGGTGACAGTTAAGGGAATAGTGTGGAGAGTGAGGAAATCGCGTAAAGTTAAGATGCTTGTTCTATTTACAAAGACACAGGTAAACAAAGAACAATCTAGCTGTAATGACATCAGTGTGTCTAAAGTAAGAAACCCATTCGTCTGGACTATGGTAACGAGGTATAACTATTTCAAATGGAGATTTAGGAAAAGTTTTAGCTCGGGTCGGCTTAAAAAATCCTAGAATAAAAAAGTATAAAATAAAATAGTTTAAAAAACCTTTAAAAAAATAAAATATTGTGTGTAACTTATAAGAATCGAGTTAATACGGTCACAGCTAATTTTTCAGACATTATATACATTTTATATAAATTTTACCTTCGTTGCGTTTCTTATAAATTTTTTAAATAAATAAAATTGGGTGATTTATTTTATATTTTTATTAATCGAAAACCTCCTACTTTTCACCTGCATTCTTTTTAAAGTTATAAATTCTTTCAACACATTTTAAGATAAAATTTATATAAAATGAATTGGAAAATTAAATAAGACTAACTCGATTCATACAAGTTAGAAAGTTACACTCAATATTTTTACTTTTTCGATTAAAACCATAGAAAAAGATGTTATTTTTAAAAGCCATTTCATTTTTACCCTGAAGCAATTTCGTAAATGAAACTACGAAATACTGAGTACTACATTTATACAAAATAATGCGTTGTCATGGGAATGAGATGTCAATGAGACCTACTAGAAACTGTTAGAAGTGGGGTGGGGGTTATATTAATTGACTGCCCGCCCCTTCCTCTCACCTGAAAATACAATCTAAACATCTCATGTGCTTTAAATGTCTTCATCCGAAAAAACATCAATTAAGGATTTTGTGAAATGGATGGTTTTATAGCCGTTGAAGAGCCGACCCAATTTGTTTTGGCTTTACGACTACTAATGTTCAACTCCGTAGCCTTGTAATTTTGAATCCAATCCAGAAGATAAGGGAACCTCTGAATCAAGTATTGGGAGAAATTTCCCTTCGTGGAGGACTTTTTGATGGAAATCATCCGCATTTGCGTTAAATGGAGAGGAAAACTACGAAAACCTCCCACGGATAGTCTGAAGGCAAGGGGACTCTAACCCAGGATCCGTCTACCACTGAAGATATTTTGCATCAATTCTGTGGTCGATGCGGAATTCGTATCATCGCTGGGATTCGAACCCGGTTCACCTCATTGGAAGGTGAACACTCTATCCCCTGAGCCAGCATGGCTCTATATGAATAGTTGACAGTGCAAAGCTAAGCACAGTTGACGCTAGAAGTTAAAATTCGCCGTAAGACTTCCGGGCATCTAATTGACGCCTAAGGTTGAAAATGCGCTCCATCCAATATTATTATACTTGTAATGTTTACCGTATAACACGTTCCTTAAATTCAAATAATTTTCAGCAAAACAAATTATAAATGAATTTGGAAGTCTCCGCAAGCATGCTATGACGTTACCTGAAAAATAACAAACGGTGCACACTATTGCCGAATATGAGATAATACACAAAAAGTGGCAAACGTTAAACTTTATTTATGCTGTGATATTCATTTTCTTAAATCTGTCACGACCTCTCAGAATTTATAAATTACAGAAAACTCTTATGAATTGGTAAAATTTTGCGTTAATTTGAACAAAAATCGCAGTTATAAAACTTCCTAGAATATTAAGCCTGTTCACACATCGCGTCGTAAGCATAACAGAAGCAGAGGGATACACCGAAAGTTTTCTCAATTTCTTTCGGTTTTAGGAAACTTGTTATTGTTTACATTCAGACAACCATCCATTACTTTTTTCATTCCTTTCTGTTTTTGATAATTTTGTTTTAAAGTTTTCCTTTTTTTTTATTAATTTTTTTATTAGTCACTGCAAAAAAACTTTCTCTTTTTTGATAGCACTTTTTTTCTCCATGTTCTATTATTTCTTCTGATATTCTTTATTGGCTTCATGTGGTAGTACCGCAAGAGCAGAGGCTAACGAAACTATTGGACTAAATCCTTATTGTTTGTTAGAAAATGAACCCTTTGTAAACGTATAATAAGCTGGGCTAAAAATATAATTTTTAATAACTGTTATGAGTAATAAATAAAAATAGTTTAAAAACTAAAGTGAGAGTGGAAACAAATTTATCTGCGTCATGAGTTCAACGGAGACAATCCGGGAGCTCCTTCTTACCTTGTAGTATGTAATCTGTCAGCTAGAACTAATTTCATCAGCATCGAGGTACCCGGTTTCACCTAAGTATATTCTCTTTTAGAGAGCCTAAAGAGTGCTGACAGCTGGTTAGAGCGCATGCGTTATCAAATTTTGTCCAGTTAGGTAACCGTATACTACATCGAAATAGGCAATTCTCAATTGGCAATTAGAAATTTGGTCCCGGTGCTACTGGAGATTTTTTTTTTTTTTTTTATGAGGAAAAAAAATTCTAATTAAGTTATACAAAGAAAAATGCTCCTAATTTTTCTTGATAAAGTCTTTTTTCTTATATTTATTTTATATTTTGGGCGATGCATAGAATTAAACAAATATAAAACTTGTTACTAAAACATTAATTTTTAGTCCAAAGTTTCATTTGGAATGAATGTTTTATTTTATTTAATTTCTAATTTTTATTAATATAAACCTTCATAGAGAGCTTTCTGACTTATTTATTCAGAAATAAATCTAGGTGAATTCAAAACATATAGGTGAGATTGAAAACCGTAGCTTCATTAATCTTATTATTTTGCTGTTTTCAAAGCAGTTTAAGGGAATAATGTTAATAATAGAGCGAGAAATGAAACTGAGAGTAATGAAAATACACAGTGATTCATTGGTGGTTGTTCAACATTAATTTTAACAATCTATCACGTTTTGAAGAACATTAGCAGCTATTTCGGAAGTAACCTCATTCTAATAACGTGAGATAAAATCGTCAGCTGTAAAAAAAGTAAATATAGAAAAAAATATGAAAATTCTAATGAGACAAAGGTACGTTCAAACTTTTGACTTTGCTCTTCTCAAATGTGTGGAAACGCTTATATGGAAAAGATAATTTTTATTGTTGATTTAAAACTTTCCTGATAAGAAAAAAGCATACAATATTTGCAAACAATTTCTATTATTAATAACAAACTGCTTTTTATTGCAAGTAACAATAACTGTTATCCAAAAATGATCACTGTAATCAAGGTAAAAAAAAAAAAATATTCTGTTCATCCTGATAATAGTCGTATTTTCATCTGGAGGGAACGTGGCACTAGAAGCAATCCTGCGTTCGTACACGAAAGTCTAAGATTTGGCGGTGGGGGAGTGATGGTCGCACCGATCTCCATATCGTTCGAAATGGATCTCTGGCCGGTCGCCGATATCGGGATGAGACCTATTGTAGTCCCTTACGCTGCAGCAATAGGAGATGACTTCATATTAATGGACGACAATTGCTGGCCACATCGTGCTAACTTGGCGGCGAACGATTTTCTTTTAGAGGAAGGAATCATACGACTGGATTGGCCAAAGTGTTCTCCGGACTTGAACCCAATCGAGCGTGTTTGGGACATTCTAGGCAGACGAATTGCTAGACGCCTACCTCCCCCGCAAACTCTCCAAGAGCTGGAAAGAGCTCTTCTGGAGGAGTGGGACAGAATACCCCAGCCCCTCATTGATAACCTCATTGACTGAATGCCTCAAAGGTGTTCAACGTTGCTGGCCGTACGGGGAAGCCACCCCCTCCCCCATTAAAAATGATTTTCTTTTAAGGAAACACCTTTTTTTTATTTGTTTTTCTGATATTCACAAATAAAGTTTTTTCCTTTTGTATCCAAATTCTCAATAAAACGCATTTCTTTCTGCCAAACAAATGTCATTTTTATCTCAGTCTACTATGTCTGACGATAATGCATTCAAACAATTCTCCAGATGCAAGATCAACCTCAATATCCTTTGTATGTTTTGAGCAGCATACTAAGAAAACGTACTAACGGTAAACACTATATGGCAACACCGCCAAACTGTCCATTTTTTGTGATACGATTAAAAAGATTCTTAAATAATGCCTAATAATTTAGATAGAAATATAATTTATGGTAGATTGAGAACATAAAACATTCAATAATTATTTCACCATCTTGTCCTTTCTTCAACGAGCTAAATTCGAGAGTATGTAACAAATATAAATCAAATAACGAACAAGTCATCTAGTTTTTTGCAACAAATTTTTCATTTACTATTACTAGGAAGTTTCTTGTTGTCAAAAAGTAAGTGATTAAGTTAGCAAACACCTTTGTTTCGTCAAAATATTAATTTCTTACAGAAACGATTTCCACTCCTCGTTATATGAATGAGGGATTTTTTAAAAGGGTGCGTAGCGTTTTTAAAAAGTCCCTGAAGGTGCTTATTTTTTTTTTTTTTTTTTAAACCCTAAAAAGTGCTTTATTTTTCCTTTGAGAAAATAAGTTTTTTTTTCCCTCTTTACCATGCTCATTTTTGTCACAAATCAAGAAAAAATCGTGGTTTTCACATTGTTTCTTTCAACATTTTCACAATTTATTCAACCACAATCTATTTTCAAGTACCGTCGGTCCGTAGCGTATAAAAGTGCCAATCATTTTACATGTTCGATGAATTACGTGCTGGTGTACCCGTTACACTAAGCTTGATTCCGTGGAAAGGATTCTTGTACAGTTATGTGCAACTCTGCTGCACTTTGCAAGAGATTCTCGATTTCGGGCTTCATTTTCCGCCCTTTGAAATCGAACCGAAAAATTTCTCGAATTATTGCTGATCATGGGGATCGACTAAAAATTGCCGACTAATATTAAAAGATTATTTTTTTCTTGTTAAATTCATCGCTGATGAAGCGTCATCGTCTCCGTCAGTGGCAAACCAATTGCTTTTTTCCACTATTCTATTTATAGTTCAGTACTATAATCCTTGAACTTGACTTGGGGA
The DNA here is from genome assembly GCA_949128135.1 of Parasteatoda lunata. NCBI lineage: Eukaryota > Metazoa > Arthropoda > Arachnida > Araneae > Theridiidae > Parasteatoda > Parasteatoda lunata. The sequence goes on along the minus strand of OX421980.1, from coordinate 6,970,437 downwards.
TCATTCACCAGTTCCCAAGTAGCACTCAATATCGATCGATCTCGAAAAAACTTCGCAGACGACGTCGATCGATGTTTTTCCGAAACATCGATCTATGTAAAAACGCCCGATTTTTTTTATATTGTACGACATTGTAAAATTGATATGGATCGATATTTCAATAACGCCGAGGAATGTCGAGTTTGAAAAAACCATATTCCACGGCGTCTACAGATACTGTAGAATGTCGATGAATATTTTCATCACGTTATTCGCACAACAAATATTAATAAGCATTTAAAGATGCGGCAGAACGCCGATCGATAACTTTGATACGTTATTCAGGAAAATTTTTTCACTGGGTATTGTAGGATATAGGTACATGTCTGTTAATTGTTTTTTAAGCTTTTGTACTTCACATTTTATTTCGCTAATTGCACTCCAGGCTGTACATTTGCAGATTCAATTAGATTTATAATGAGTAAAAAAATAAAAAATGCATAGATTTATATTGTGCAAAATTTGTTCAGGAAATCTTGAAAAGAGCTACATGCTCTGAGCAAAGATTTCATATTGTTTTTAACATTGCCTTAGAATAAAATATCTGCAAGTATTTAAGTAATACTTTCAAAATTCAGGGTACGTAGGCAGATTTTTCAAAAAAAAAAAAAAAAAAAAAAAAAAAAAAAAAAAAAAAAAACCTCTCAAAAATATTTTTAATCAGTTTTTAAAAAAAAATAATTCAGAAGTAGGATTTGCCTAGTAATACATTTTTTTTTATTGTTTAAAGTTTTTAATTTATAAACATAAAATCAATAAAACTTAGAAACATTTTCAAAAACTTTACATAATCCTAATAAAACTACTAGTTTCTGATAAATATTGCAGGAAAAATTGTGAAAATCATGCATTTTTGTAATTTAGAACGACAATCGACAAGTCGGAGAAAAAAATCCCCTTTGGAATAAGTGTGAGCACTGTAGATGGAATGTAAGAAGTGAATATTAATTTAAGGCATGATAATTATTTTCAGCTCAATTATGATTTATAAATCAAAATCAAGGACAATTTGCTTGTTTAAAAATAACCACATTTTACATGTATGTAAATTAGTTTTCTTATTTTTTAGCATTTGCAATGTACATTTGATCTTCAGACAGGATTCAGTCACTGAAAATTAGTAATTTAATATATTGCACAATAGCACTAAAAACTCAAAAAATATTATAATTTTATGGATTTCATAAAATTTACCCTTCTGATATGAACGTGCTTTGTAATATAGAAGGTGTGAATGCAGAGGAATAAAACAAAAAGTAGCTATGAATATTTTATTTGAATAAACATTTAAAAATTTAGTAAAACAAATTGGCACATTCTTAGGTCTCCAAGTCCAAAGAATTGGTCACGTCAATTATCTTAGGTTTTCGTCCTTCCCAATCAGTGGCTGTAGCAGACCTTCCCAAATTTTTCCGCAAGCTCTTGGCCTCAAAGAGTTCGAGAAATGTAGCTGGAAGCAAAACATTGAGTAATATTATAACATTTAAAAAATAAAAACTGAAAGACTAACAAAACACAATTTAGTAATGAGTATATAACGAAACTTAGAGAACTAAATTGAATAAGGGCTTTGAGCAATGATTCTCAATATTTTTTTTTTTTTGTTACGGCACACTTTTAACCATTTCGAAATTTGACGGCACACAATGAAAAAAATTAGATTAAAAGTTGTTTACTTTCCTATAATACACTGTGTTAAATAGTTTGTGATAATAATATGCAGTACAAAAGCACGTTTATTAACGGATCAATTATTTCTTTCGACTGATTTTTTATTAGTTAGTAACAGTTATTTTTTTTCTTCTTTTTGCTAGTTATTAATTGTTAGCTTGTTTTCTATAGTTATTAACTGTTATGTGATTTCTTGTTAACTAGTTTTTTTGGTAATTATTAATTGTTAGCTTATTTTTTTTGTTAATTATCCTTTCCTAATTTGTTTTTTTATATATTTGTTTTTTTTTAGTTATCCTTTGTTAATTTGTTTATTAATTGCATAGCTTAATTTAATGATTAAGTTTTATTTCCATTTATAAGTTAATATTTAGTTTGCTTTCCTTTGTTAATTAATAATTTTAATAGTCATTAAATTTCCTACTTATTTCAAAAATTTTTTAAAACTGTGTGTCAAAGAAAATTTTTATTCTCCCATCTATTTTAAGATTGTCAGAGACAAAGCAATCGCTGACAAAGATGCTCACACGGTTAAAGCGTAGAAAAATTATAAAAAGTGTATATATATATGGGGCAATCCATGCAAAATTTACACCCATGATACAAAAATGATATAATTTTTTTTTTATTTTATTGTTCTTTATTGAAAATAAATCGACACGTATTTTTGCGTTTTTGTTTAAATTGCATAATTTTTACTATACGAATTTTTGAATTTACGAATTTGTTTTGTTTATATCTTTTGAACAAAGTGTCTTACCATTCCAAAAATTTGGAATTAATATCATTATTGATTATACTTCACACTGTCGAAATATAAAAAAAATCAAAGAAGTCCAAATTGCAAAAAAAAAAAAAAATTTTTTCAAAAAATGAATTTTTTTATGTTAAAAACAAAAAAGTTTATATTTTAATGTTGATTTTCTTAAAATTTGAGAAAAATCACTTCAAGAAAGTGTATTTAAATATTTTTGTTGTTGGATGACAATACGTTAAAAAATTACTTGCAAAGTCGTGCGCGCAAAAAAGCGAAATTTTCAAAAATTCGTATAGTCAAAAATATGCAATTTAAACAAAACTGCAAAAAGAGTGTCGATTTATTTTCAATAAAGAACAATAAAAAAATTAAATTATATCATTTTTGTATTATGGGTGTAAATTTTGTATGGATTGCCCCATATATACTCTTTATGAACATTTCAAGAATTTGGCAGCACAAAAAAGTACCGCGACACAGCGGTCGAGAATCACTGGCTTAGAGAATCGACACACGGATCAGAAAAGGGCATGCTGCATTAGACACTGTTTTGTAAAACTGTCTGAATATTCAATCGGCAATGCTGTATCTTTGATTAAATAATAAATTCTTTAACAACAAAAAATACTATAATAAAAAGCTTATCAGTTCAGCTTTAATTGTATTTCTTAATATTAAATTTTACTTCTATGTATGAAAGAAAATTCTCTTAAACTAATGTGAATACACAAAAAGTATTGAAGTTGAAAATAAGATTTATTTTTAAAATTTAGATCTGATATTGATTACTTATGATTGCATATACTTAGAAGTATAATTAAACAAAAGCTCAAACTTATTATAAATACACTGCACTTCCAAATGCATTCAATTCCTTAATGTAACCGTTTTTTTCCCTTCCTTCTACAAAATTACTTTTTTTTGTGATCAGATCCATAAACTAGTGACGTACAACTGTGTTAGACTTAGAAAATTAAGTTTTTCAAGCCTCTCTCTCTCACTCCCTCTTTTGGTTTGGATTTCTGAAACTTTTTTGCAGTATTTGGTTTCCTTTACATGGGAACAAATTTTTATTTTGTATCTTTCAAATAGAGAGAATCTCTTCCTAGCATTATTTTTAAATTAAATTTAATTATAATGCTGCCTTTAACTACAGCTTGCAAAGATAAAAATCGACTGATGATATATATTAATACATATTAAAAAATTGTGAGTATACACGAAAAATTCTGAATAAACTTAGAAATGTTAAGGGTTAACTGCAGATTAATGTTTGTAAAATTTAATACAAAAAGAGAGGAATTCTAAATATTTTGATTTATTATTAGCAATTCGAATCGTTATTCAGATTAAAAAAATTTTTAATTTTTTTTCTTAAAGCATTTAAAAACTGGAAGGAAAAAAATATTACATATATATATTAATAAAAATAAATAATATTTTAATCAACAATTTTACCCAAATGACATTAGTGATGGCAGGCACTCTTTCAAATGACTTTTTTTCTTTTCGCCTCAGTCAAAATACCGGCATATGCTGTCAAAATACCGAATCTGAAAACAAAAGTTTGTTAATTTATTCAAACAGCTACAAGAGAATACAAATTATGTTAAAATTTAATCTAAAAGAGTATTAAAATATTTCTATTAGCTAGCTCACTTTCAAGTATTATTTATATGTACACTTGTTAAAAATAAGTAAAATAGATGCTATCAACAACTGCGCCGCTGATACATCGCTTAAAATGAAAGTCACTATCAGTTGCTTAAATCAGATTTCTGATGCATCATCTAAAACAAAAGTCATTATATCGGCCTGCCAACATATGTGTTACATGGATATTTTGAGATACATAGATTTATTGCCCTGTCCTATATTGAATAATCATTTAAACTCTCTCCATACACCCTTAAGTATAGAACAAATAATATGGTGAAAGTCTTTTTTGCTTTTTAAGGGGACAGCAAGGTTTGAAAAGGTTAAGATTCACTGGTCTATACTTTAGAGCAAAGGTTCCTTTGCCAAAGGATCCAAAGAGTAATTGTAATTTTTTTGATCATAATAATAATAGCTCCATTTTTAGTAAAATGCTTTCTAAGGAGAAAAAATTTAGGGAATGATTATAATACCATTGCATAACTCAATCATAAAAATAATTACAATAAGTTCACCTGCAAGCAAACTGTTAATTCTTATCTTCTTTCAACTTTTCCTCTAATTGATTAAGATCACCATCCAAAGAAAGCGGGAGCTCAATACCTCTTGGTAATTTTAAAAGAACAGATCAGATGATGAATTATCTTTCTCTTTTTTCAGAGAGCTGAATTTGATGAGCCTTCATTTCTTTAATTTCCTTTCTTAACTACTTAATCTCCACTTGATTTTCTAACACACAGTCAAACATCTTAGTCACTAAAATAACTAATACAAGAGATTCAATATGTGCAGTTTTTTAAATGTACTGTTAATGCTAATAAAATGATTAAGAATTTTATACTAATACATAAACTAAATACATTTTTGTAAATATTATAACATGCAAATTTTTCACGAAAAATAAATTAGGAAAAAATATTGAAAATACAAAATGTTACTCGAGGCTCCTAAATTTATACTAGTTTTCTCATCTTGCAATTGCTCTGTACAGTGACAACAAAATAAAATAGTCTGATGTCATAATTTATTTACTTATTTAAAAGCTAAACGGATGATGAGAGCGAATTATACACCTATGTTGGTGAAATTGCAACACAATGAAAGAACTGTCTGACATTTATTTATTAAATTACTGATACTGGTATAAATAAACAAGTGCACTCATTTTCTAAATAAATTCTAATCATTTACGAGAAGGCATTGAGAATAGGATAAAACAGTAACAAACTGAAAGATAAAACAGTAACAAATTATAACATCAAAATATAAAATTTCTACTTAATATATATTGTAAATAGATATCAATATAAGATTAGACATTACAAAATAAATTTCTACACATTAATTTTAGAATGAATCACAGCTAAGTTAAATGAATCTTATTTAATAAGAATCACACATAGACCTGTTGTGTTATATATATTTATATATACTTATACCATGTATATTTATATATATATATACCATGTTTATATATATATATACCTGGTCTGTCTAGGTTTTTCTGAGAGGTACCCCTTTTGTGAAAAATTTAGACATAATTTGTGAAAATTAAAAAGTCAACACAAAAATATGGATTTATCATTTCTGACGAGACACAAAAATAAAATTTTAAGAAAAAGTATTTGCTGAAACTATATATAATTTTATTCAATTATATGTAATTTTAATTTCACATTCTATTAATTTTATTGTAAAAACATGGAAGATCATTGAGTATTTATTTCAGTTTTTTATTAAAGTCAAATTAAATTTTAGTTTTTACTGATTATAAATATTTACTGATTATAACTTTATAATAGGTAAGATATATATATTTATATATGTTTAGTAAATATATGTGCGTGAAAACGAAAAAATTAATAAACTTGTTCCTTTTATATTACTGTATTTATATTTTATAATGCTTGGGTTAAAAATTGTGAAACGTTATGTGTTTAACAGTAAAGAAGATTCAAATATGTATTAGTGATAATGTGTTATTTAAACATAACAAAAAATACATATAATAAAATTAAAATAACTTTTCAGATTTATTTATATTTTTAAGCTTATACAACACTTTTTAATAAATAAAAATATTTATACAGTAAAACTTAAAGTTTCCTTCCTTCCTCATTGGCTCGACAGCCCAGGATGGGCCTTGGCCTTCTCCAGTAGTTTTTTCCAAGCTGTCCTTCCTTTGGCAATGGACTTCCAATTCTTTATTTTTAATATAAATAAATCTTTCTCCAGGGTATCTAGCCATCTGAGATTTGGCCTGCCCCTTCTACGTGTTCCTGTCGGCCGGGCATCAAAAATCTTTTTCACAATACGGTCTTTTTCCATTCTTACTAAGTGGCCTGCCCATTTTATCTTTTGGACCTTAATGAATCTTATGATGTCTGGTTCATTATATGATCGATAGAGTTCTAAATTTGATCTTCTTAACCACTGACCGTTTTTATTAATTCCTCCAAAAATGCACCGTAATATCTTTCTCTCAAATATGCTCAGCATTTCTTCATCTGCACGAGTCAATGTCCATGTTTCACAAGCATATGTTAAAACTGACCTAATGAGGCCTTTAAATAATAACAGCTTTGTTTTTCTCTTGATTACATTTGATCTTAAAAACTTTCTTAATCCATAAAAGCACCTATTTGCTGCTGTGATTCTCTTTCGTATTTCTGCAGTTACATCGTTCCTGTTATTTATTTCAGAGCCTAAATACGTGAAGCTGTCCACTACCTCGAATGAATGTCCCCCAATTTTTAGATGGGTACTCCTGTGGGCTGTTTTAGTACAAGGCATATATTTAGTTTTATTTTCATTTATTTTCAGACCCATCTTCAGGGCCTCTTTCTCTAAAGAAATAAAGGCCTCTTCAAGTGCTCTTGGTGTTCGAGCAATAATTCCTATATCGTCAGCAAAAGCCAACAATTGTATTGACTTATTAAATATAGTTCCTCTGTTATTGATTTTTGAATCTCTTATTACCTTTTCTAGTGCTAGGTTAAAGAGGAGACAGGCTAGAGAATCTCCCTGTCGCACACCATTTTTTATTTCTAATGGCTCTGATAAACAATTCTGTATTTTTACCATGATTTTAGTTTCACTTAGTGTTAGGTTAATCAATCTCACCAATTTTTCTGGTATTTTAAACTCTCTCATTGCCATGATCAGAGCTTTTCTGTTAATACTATCATAGGTGGTTTTAAAGTCAATGAACAGGTTGTGCAAATCAATTCCAAATTCTCTCGTTTTCTCCAATATCTGCCGAATGGTAAAAATTTGCTCAGTAGTTGATATTCCCCTTCTAAAACCACTTTCATACTCTCCTATTATTCCCTCTGAAAACATAGTAAGTCTATTGAATAAAATATTTGAGAATACCTTATAGCTCGTGCAAAGTATAAGTTAATTCCTCGATAGTTTGAGCATTCAAGAACATCTCCTTTTTTATGAATTACACAAGTCAAACTAATTTTCCAATCCTCTGGGATTACTTCCCGTTCCCATATAATTAGTATTAGATCATATATTTTCTTCGCAACCTCCATTCCCCCACCTTTTATTAATTCAGATGGTATGGTGTTAGGGCCAGGAGCTTTATTGTTTTTTAATTTGTCAATTCCCATGATGACCTCTTCCAACGTTGGAGGTGTAACCCTTTCTTGGTTATGCATCTGTAAATTATCTATTGCTATCTCGTCTTCTTCCTCATCACCATTCAACAGATGGTCAAAGTGTTCATTCCATCTGTTCAGCACCTCTTCTCTATCGCTTAAGATCGTTCCTTCCCTGCTTCTGCAAGAGTTTGTTCTTGGCTTGAATTCCTTGCGACCCAAGTTTATTTCTCGAAAGAAAGCTCTGCTTTCCCTTGATCCCCTTAAATGTTCAACATTTTCAAAAAGATCTTCGAAAAATAATCTCTTTTTTTCTTTATGGATCTTCTTCTCTTCTCTTCTTGCTTCTTTATAAGCATTTTCAGCATTTCTTGCATGCCTTGAACTTATCATTCTTTTATAAGCCTCATTCTTTTTATAAGTTGCCATAAAACAATCATTATCAAACCAGTTCTTTCTTCCGGTTCTCTCGATCTTTTCCACAACCTGGTCTCCTGTTTCGATAAGAGCTCTCTTAATAACATTCCATTCTCTGTTAACATCATCCCTTTCTGAAGAATCATCAGTCACTTCAAGCCTCCATTCAATTTGTTCCTGGAACTTTTTTCTTGTAGTCTCTTTTTTTAGCTGTTCACCATCATATTTTTTCAGACGTTCTCCGCGAGCTTTACGAATATTTGATATTCTGGCTCTAACCTCTGCCAGAACTAGAAAATGATCGGAATCTATGTTTGCCCCACGATAAGATCTTACGTCCAGTATATCCGATTTGTGTCTTGAATCAATTAAAATATGGTCAATCTGGTTGTAAGTATTTCCATTAGGAGATTTCCAAGTCATTTTATGAATTCTTTTATGTTGGAACATTGTACTTGGTATGACCATATTATGATCTGTAGCAAAATCTATAAGTCTTTTTCCGTTGTCATTTGAAATATCATGAAGACTATACCCTCCAATCACTGGCCTGAACTCCTTTTCCTCTCCAATTTTTGCATTTGCATCCCCTAGAAAGATTTTAACGTCATTTTTAGGACATGAATTATATAATCTATGTAGCTCTTCGTAGAAAAGCTCCTTTTCCGCGCCATCCTTGTCCTCTGTAGGAGCATGAAAGTTGATAAAACTGTAGTTAAAGAAAATGCCCTTTATCCTTATTCTGCATAGTCTAGGTGTCCTGCAATCAAAATCAATCAGAAGTGGTCTTATTCTCTTACTCAATATGAAACCAGTACCAAACATGTGTTTTTCTCTATCACAGCTATAGACAACTGTATGATTTTTCTTTTCAATTATTCCCTCTCCTGTCCATCGAATTTCTTGCACAGCCAACAAATCGATTCTATAGCTGTCAACTTGTTCAATCAGCATTTGCAACCCCTTATTTCTATACAATGATCGAACATTCCACGATCCAATTCTCATATGCCTCAAACCGTTTCCAGTCCGTTTCCTTAAAGTCAGCCCGGGTTTATTTTCTACTTGAGATTTCGTAACATGGAGTTTTTTACAGGGTGGGGTTGTTGGCCCCACGCCCAACCCCCAACCTGGAGGACCAGGGTGTTCCTCTTTGTCTGGTGTCTCCCCTCCGACCTGTCCGGCTTGGGTGACCCTGCCAGTAGCTAAGCTACCGCCGGCATAGCTCTCGGGATCGACAACACACTCAAACCACGCCACCACGATAAGGTGGGAGCACCAATGGGTGGAAACTTAAAGTTTATGACCACAAAATGAAAAAACCCAATTTCCCCCGTGTTTTTTCAATAATACCCAGACGGGTTGGGTTTTTTCAAAGCCTGAAAAACAATAAAATATTTAATTAGAAAAGCTTTGATCAATATTTTCTAATCGTAATCTTAGAAACTTATAAGTTTTAGTTGTTGCGCTCCTATCCAAATTATACTTCAGTTTTTAAAGTTATTTTAAAGATTAACACATTTTGATATTATTTTTGACAATTAAATTTTCCTTTTTTATCAATAAATTTTTTTTATAATTTTAAGCAAGCAAAAAATTCTTTAAAAAAGTTTTAATAAACATATAAATCTCTATTTTGATTTTGAGCCTTTAGTGTTTATTTTAATTTTCCTTTAGTATACTCTTGTTACATAACAAACAAATATCATACTTTATACATAACACATAGTTTACTTGATATCTGACACATTTAAAAAAAAATTGTAGTAGTGATGAATAACGATCATTCCTGTACCATAAACTAAATCTGATATTAAGAACTTTTATATAGAGAATTATATTACAAGACTGGATTAAATTTAGGTAAATAGAATATCATTGTTTTCAGAAATTGAAAAGTTAAACTTATTTCTTTTTTTAAAATTGTTTAATATTTTCATACTGCTTATTTTACTTTTAGACATAATTTTAAAATCTATATAACCTTTTACAATTCACTTACATTAATATTTTGATAAATTATGTATACTTATATCATTTTGAACACAATTTTTAATATTTTAAAACGAATTAACTGTTGATAAGCACACAGAATTAACGTTGACAGACTTAATTTTTAAGAAAAGTATTTATACACTCATAACTACAATACTATGAACCTTGTTCACACAATAAATGACATTAGAAACATTTCATCTTACATAAAATTATTTACGAACCTAGTGAATTTATTTAATAAAAATTAGATAGATTGTAAAACATAACATTTAACATCCCAGCAAACAAGAAGTAAACAATTCAGAACAAACAACTTTGACAGTAAATTTACGTCATTAATTAGAAATTATTCCGATAATAATATTTAAAATTAGCGAAAAGTTAAAAACTACTTACTTAATTATAATTCAAAACCAGCTATATATGATCTTTTATAATGGAATGTTCTTTCGGTAATGTAGGCTTAACCTAAATATAAAAGTGAAACATAGCAATTAGAAATGAAGACCTGACACAATATTAATAGAGTTTATATAAGTAAATAGAAGAAGAATAAACTTTGCTTACCTAAATTAAATCAGTAAGGTAACATTTTACGACAATATTAGGAGATATAACACGCTAAAAATTCATCACAAACCAACTGAAACATGGATCGTAAAGCGTGACGTCAGAGCTGAAGATCACTTGACAAGCGTTCATATGGATAAAGTTTGTTGATAACAATATTGAGTTCGCTTCACCTACCAATCCTGTTCCATATCGTTATCACGGCATTCAATTTTTTACTTTCACTAATATGAGCAAGTATAAAGAAATTTTACTCATTTTTATCTTTCTAGCAAATATTTTGAACTATGGAACTAAAATAAATTTAATATAGAGTGTTTTAAGAAAAATACTTTTCAAGTTTTATTGACGGAATTCATTTTTTTACTTTCACTAATATGAGCAAGTATAAAGAAATTTTACTCATTTTTATCTTTCTAGCAAATATTTTGAACTATGGAACTAAAATAAATTTAATATAGAGTGTTTTAAGAAAAATACTTTTCAAGTTTTATTGACGGAATTCATTCAATAACTTGCTCACAGTGTCTACATTCCTCCTCTTTCAAAATATTGATAGGAACGGCCACGGCATGGATCGATGTTTCTGTGCTACTTGGGTTAGGTATTGTTATGTGGGTCCAGAGAAGTCAACAATCACAAAGCTTCATTACCTCCAAATTTCCATCTCCCTTTTAGTCATTAAATTTAATAAAGACAAAATATTATTAAAATGAAATAATTTTCGTATTTTTTACTTCAGGGACCGTCCACTAATTGCATAATTTTTTAAAAACTTTTTAATTTACTATATTACTTTTAAAAATTTCACTGCTTTTAAGTAGAGTGCCTAGAGTAAAAAAGAGTGTGGTCAAGGGAGAAACGATTCCTGATTGGTAGAAAGAAAAACATTACCGCCAGAGGCGAGAGTGGAAAATTCGCCATTGGAATTACACCGAGAGAAAATTATCTGCATCAAAAAATTTATGTTCTGAATTAATAAAGGCATGTAATAAGTTCATTACTTACTTTTTTTCAATAAGAAACTTCACAGTTACAGAAAATGTAGAAATTATGGCTGAAAATTTAGATAGTTATTAGTTATTTGAATTTATCCTTATTATTACTTACTTGCATGCATATAAAGTTTTGTTTATCTCATTGTTAAGAGAACAAGGTGATAAAATAACAAATGATTACATAAGAATAAATTTATTTACTTTTAATAAACATAATTTCTATCTAAATTACTTATAAATTTTAAGATTTGAGCATCTTTTTATCAAAACTTCAGAAGTGCAGAGTTTGGCGATATAACTGTGAAATGTTGGCGCGTTAGAATGTTCGCCAAGTAGCATTTCTTTACTTTTCGTTACTAACTTGATAAAATGCTAGTTTGTTTGAAATTTCAACTAATTATTGAAATTTTTGTTTACAATTTGTTGAAATAAGCAATACCTTTTTAGGTGAATATGCAATAATTTTTTCCTGAAAAAGTAATAAAAAATTATGTAATTTGTTTTATTAATTATTATTTCTGAAATGAATAACATAATCATTATTAATTTTTATATTTTATTTAGGGCATTTATTTAAAGCTGAAGTCTTTTCATAAGTCTTTTTTTTTTCATTGACGTTAATTTTTTAACAATGTGAGATGCTAATTTTTCTTACTATGTTTCTTAAAAAATCTGTAATATCATGTGCTTTCCAATCTTAAAGTTTATATTATTGATACTTTAGTATATACTCTTAGAATAACAGAACCTTCAGAATAACATCAAATGAGCGACTGGCGCCAATTTCGGTGTATCATCTGGTAACCCCCTTGGACAAAAATATGACGGCAGGGCATGCGTTCTTGGATATTGTCACCACTCTTTTCAATACAGGCACTCTACTTTTAAGTTATTTTATGAAAAAACTCGATAATATGTAGAGGAAAGATTTAAAAAAAAAGTATGAAGTGTGGGACTTTTCACTGTTTTAATTCAGCAAATGTAGTAGGAAATCTTAAGTTAATTCAGATTTTTCTTTCTGAAATCTTTCAATTCATCTCTTGATGATTTAATTAAAAAAAAACAGTTGAATTAAAAGTTCAATAATCTCAGATTTGTTACATATTATGAATGTAGGGAACATATGTAATAAATTACTTCTGACAAAAATGTGTAGCTTTAATACTTATTGCATTTCAAAATTATTGAAATATTTTTTTAATCATTTTATTAAAGAAATACTGAATAAAGTAACAAAATTTAATAGAGGCCATTTGCTGATTGTATATAATTATACTTCGGAATTTGTATTCACACGATTTTAAAATGAAAAATCGGAAAAAAAGGAAGAAGAAAAAAAACATTTTGTTCAAAATAAAAAATATTTTTAGTTTGATTTGAAACATATTTAATCAAAATTGCCTCATTATTTTAGGACAAACTTAGTTAAAAAAGATATACTTAGTTAAAAAAGAGAGAGAGAGAATTATTATATATTAAATGTTTGCAATTCTCAAAAGAGACTAAATCTTTACTTTAGCATTTATTATATAATATTCATAATTTATTTTATAATTTGTTAATTCTAATTACCTTTTTTAAATCGAAATTTTTTTTTTCAATTTTAGTCTTTTCTTTTTAGTGTAATTATTAGAAAAAGTTTAATATTGTTTGAGCATGTGCTCTTAAAGTTTAATTTGAACTTCTGTAGTTGATTTATGCCATTTAATATTTTACTTAAATAGTGAATCTAAGAAAATGTTTTCAAAAAGTGAGTCTGGTAATTTAAGGACAAAAATTTTGGTAACTCATTCAAAGCTTTGCTAAACACAAATTTTTAAAAAAAGATTTTTTTACTCATTTTGATTTATTTACTTATTTTTTTCTTCTAAAATTTTTATTAAATTTTACATAGGATCACACTGATAGAGCACGACAGCGTTATGGTTCATCATCATCAATTCCTGACACAGCTTCGGAAGCTTCTTGTAGAAGTGATGCTTCTTCGCATTACAGTACTAGTTCCAGGTTAAGTGCAAATGATGAAGAAGATAAAGAATACAAAAAAGTACCTAATTGCTTGTATATTTATTGCAGGGATGACAAGTTTCTAATTTGGTGAAAAAAACAGCTGAAAGAAAATGGAAAGAAACCACTGTAGAAAGAATTGTTTTCTTCCAAATCAAGGGGAAACAATAGAAGAAACTTAATTTCGAAAAAGAAATATGTTATTTAAAAATTACTTTTTAAGCATTTTATAGTTGCCATCTATTAAAAATTATGGCAATCTATTATAAATAATGCTATTAATATCCGTGCTATTTAATATTTTATTTTTAAACTAGTGAAAATTAAAAAGCAACAATTCAAATGAAAAAAAAAAATTGATGAATTGAATAACTATAAATTACTTAATAGGTGTAGCTTTTCAGTTTTTAATTAAGTAAATGAATATTCTGAAACTTAATTTTATAATTATTTAAGGAGTTTTCAAAATATCATAATCAAATTTTATTAGTTAATACTATTTAATACAAAAAGAAAACAAAATTTTTTTTTAAATCTAAAAAGACAAAACTTCTTTGAAAAAAACGCACTTAATAGCAGCAGAGATTTCAAATAAATAAGAAATGTTGCAAAAAAGAAAACGAAGGAAAAAATAAATAAAAAATATGATCACCGAAGCCGACGTCTTCAGGGGGTACCAGCCTCGGTAGCCATAAAACAAAACCTTTTCTATTGAGGGAGAGGCAAATGCCTAAATAAACTCCCTCAGTACCCCGAAGGTTTTGTATAGAAGTCCAGGAAAGAACAGGAAATACATTGAAACAATTCAGTAAAGAAACTCAAACAAAATCATGAAACAATAAAAACTCACTTTAACCAGGTCAAACAGCAATTTCATAAGCAATCCGAATGAAAAGGAAACACTTAGAACTAAAGAAAACAATGCCCTCTATTACAATGCGCAGATAGAGATAAAAAAAATGCTTTACTGGGGCTGCTCAGTTAAGACTTGAATTGCGCCCTGTTAAAAGAAAAAAAAATTTATATAAAAAACTAGAATTCTTCAATCATTTTCTTAATTAAAAAGTTAACTTTACAAAAATTAAAAGGAAAATCATTATTACTCAAATTATTCACAGCTTCCCGAAAACTTTCAACATTATTGCAAATATTTTTAATCTTAACCAATTGTGAAAAAAAAAAAATTTTAAAAATTTTATTACACAAATGAGTATTAAAGTTGCAGAAAAAAATATCTTAAAATTTAAAAGCTTTTCTTTTATCAAAAACACTAATTTTAATAATATTGTCAATATTATCACTTTTCAAATCGAAGTATTCAACATTTAAACAATTCTCATTAGTTTTCTTTAAAAAACAAATCTTTAGGATAAATACTATATATAAAATTATAATTATCACAATTAAACAAAATCAAATCATCTATATATCTAAAAGCATTAAATTCATTATACTCAAGAAATTTAGCTTCAAAAAACTGCAAAAAAATATTAGCAAAAGTACCAGAAAAGGAATTACCTTGTAGAATACCAATAATTTGTTTATAAAAATCTAAACCATTAAAAAGAACATTCTCTAAAAGATTAAACTTACATAAATCCAACCAATTAGACTTATCAATTTTCTCATTAAATAAATACCTATCAAAAATGCCACTACAAATTTCAATAATCTTTCCATGCGGTATACTTTTATACAAATTTTCTAAATCAAAAGTATTAATGCTGGATATATCATTATTATTAATAAAATCCAAAACTTCAACATTACTATTTATAACAATAATTTTCTCATTTTTAATTTTAAGCAAAATAATTTTTAGAAAACTAAAAAACCTTTTACTTATATCAGAATTGTAACAATTAGTACCACATGCTATAAACCTAAATTTAACCGGATTTTTATGAAATTTAACAATAGGAAATAAATATGGAAATGTAATCCTATTTAAACTAAATTTTAATTTTTTACTAAATGCAATAATTCTTTTTTCAATAACTTTCTTATCTTCTTTTAATTTTAAATAAGTATTATTTGCATTATATTCTCCAATAATAAATTTTAAAAAAAAATATTTACACATAATACAAAAATTATTTGAAGCTTTATCCACTACAGTAACAATAAATTTATCTTTAAGATTTTTAATATTCCTAGATAAATCAATAAAAGTACCACTAGGAAATGAATAAAAACTGGTATTAAATAAATTAACTTTAACCCTTTTAATAATTTTAGCCTTCCACTCTGAAAAACCCTCAACAGGCCAACGAGGGAGTTTATTTAGGCATTTGCCTCTCTCTCAATAGAAGAGGTTTTGTTTTATGGCTACCAGAGCCGTTACCCCCCTGAAGACGCCGGCTTCGGTGGTCATATTTTTATTTATTTTTTCCTTCGTTTCCTTTTTTGCAACAATTAATACTATTTAATAAAGAAATCACATACTAAACGTGAACATTACTACAAATCACATGTTGAATTTACAATTACTAATCAGGGGTGATTGTATTCCTGCTGTACCTCTGGAATTCTGGGGGTTTCATATCATTCTTCCGGGTATAAAAATTAAGAGCAGGGCAGGCATATGATTTTTCTGGAAATATCACAGAATCGGGTTACAAACTTGTTACTTTCTTTAATCAAAAACTTATAATCTGGCGTGATTCTTATTTGGATAATTTTAATATCAAGCTTTGATTTCCGTATTTAATTAACTTAAAAGTTACACTTTAGCGATATGAGCATCTGGAACCATTGACTTTGACGACGCCGCACCATATACAGGAAGAATTCTGTGAAAAGAATATCAATTTCTTGTCCGGTGTGCACAATCCATTAAGTAAAAAGAATATTAATCTATCCTCACTGAAATTTTCTGAGTTATTTGAATATTGATTCCAGCTCTCCTCCATGCATCTTGAAATTTCAAACAATACCAACAATCTGTATAAGGATAGAACCAATCTATAAAAAAAAAATATTAATTTTATAAAAATTAACAAGCTAAGCAGTTGATTTGACATTCTTAATTTGTTGATTATCAGTCATCTTAACTTCACATTCTTGCTTTTTAACAGTGTTGTGATAAATTTTTCTCTGGGGGAGGGGGGTAAAGCTAAAAATGTAAGTAATTTAAGTATAATTTTTAAAAAAAACAAAAACAGCATGCAGAGTGCTAAACAAAGTCTTGTTTTAAACTTTATATGATTTAATGTTCCCGACGATATAACTACTTTAAATTAAAGTGTTTACAAGTTCACTTAAATAATGAGTTAAATTAGAAGCTTACTAATTTTTTATCTGCATATAAGTATGCAGAGATAAAAAAAATTTTTAATTTACAAATTTAAATTAACTACCTTTTTTCTTACTAATTGTTTGGGAGAAATTCTATTACTATTACATTATCAGATATAAAAGTCTAGTATGAAAATTTTAAAAAACAGTAGCAAATTTACTAAGTATAAATTAAAAGACATAAGTTTAAATTAAAATTAAAGCCAGCAAAATATTAAATTTTCACTTTACTTTTTTAAAAAAAATACACCATAATCATATTTATAACTAAATATTATTACTCATTGTTATTTTAAAGTGGTAGAATATAAGTACAGTAGAGAACCAATTATCCGGGATGCTTGGGACCATCGCTATCCCGGATGTCTGAATTTCCCGGTTTTCTGGATCAACCAAAAAGTGTCGTTAATCGATGTTTTATCGCACCCGAATTACAAGGAAAAGGTGTAACACATTTTAAAGTAAAAGAAAAAAGGTAAGCAATCCTAAATTTAAAAAGAAAAAAAAAATGGTAGAAAAATAAAATTTAAAAGAAAAAAAAATTTCCAAGTTTAGAAAAGAAAAACAAGTTTAAAAAATACAAAATTCTCATATTTATTTTTTAAAAATAATTACAATTCCTAAATTAACTAATATAAACAAAACAAATGATTAAATAACGCAATACATTTCATACCTAATTATTCAGCGGGGAAAACGATAAAATAAAAGGACAACTTATTAATCTAAATCAAAACAACGAAAATTATCGAACCGAAACGATCGTTAAAAAAGGCACTAACATAAATATTAAAGCCCGGAACAAGGCAAGATCAGCGAAATTAAAAAAATAAAGAAAAACCTAATGATAGAATTTATGAATAAAAAGAATTAATTTATTAAGAGCAAAATTTATCGTGAAAAAAAATCAAGCGTAGTGGAATCAGAAAAACAAAACTGCAATCTGCTTCATAAAATAATCGTATGTTTAAATTAATAAACAATTCTCCTTTTTTTTTATTCATAAAAACACGATTTTTAACGAACGCAGATGTGATTCCACATCAAGAAAAACTTGCAAATGATACCAAAGAATCAGAATTTATTCAAAAGAAAAATATTTTATTTTTATTAATCGATGTCAAATAGATAAATATATTTTTCTTTCATCTTCTGTTCACTGATATGCACGTGCAATGCATTTTCCCCACCCCCTCATAAATCAGAGAAAACGAAGTCAGCATGCCACTCCTTTTAGTTTGATTGACGGCCTAAAGGAGAAAATAAAACATTCATCCCTTCCTTGCCTCCTCTCGATCTGAAGATCGTCAAGGTCAGAGAAGAAATGATGTTTCTCTGGGTAAACGGGGAAAAAAATTCTCCCCTTCCTCACATTTTTCTCTACTCAACTTCAAGGATGAGTCCAATTTCCGCATTTTTTCATAATCGTTCTAGTTTAAAATGGCGGGAAAACCGAGCAAATTTTTTCCCGGTTTTCTGGTTTCCCGGTTATCTGGATACCGGATAAATGGTTCTCTACTGTAGTAGCTTCATCAAAAAACAAATGTAAAAATGTCATAAGTCTTTTTCACCACTATTTTCATTATAATATGAGGTTTCGACCCCTGAATCACTATATTCAACTCTTTATCAACTAACCAAACGTGGTTTTACTTACATATCTTGAACTATCTTCACTCATTAAAGCCATTTGACAATAAAACTTGCTAGATCTCATATCCAAAAACAAAGAAACTGATAGCACAGTTACCTATTTCATTCTTCGTATTATCATTGAGAAGCAAAATGTCTATCCATAGTGTTATTTTGTAAATAAAAATGTTAAATTTTAATCTATGATCGTAGCATTTCTTTAAAAAAAAGCCTAAATAATAGATTATGAAATATGAATATACCCACTGATTTTTCAGCTTTCATTAAAGATTGATTGAATTAGATTGTTTTTATAAATACCTAAACATAAACTTAAAAGTTCAGCTTTTATGAAGAAGAAAATAATCATTCAAAAGAATATCACAAACAAAACTTTTTATATGCAACTTGAAATAAGAAATAGTTTTTTACTTTCAAACTTTGCATTTCATTATAATTTTATGATGAAAAGTAAAAAATATAATATACTGTAAATTTTTAAAAAATTCAATCTGAAATAAAACATTATTAAAAGCACTAGATATCACCATGTTACAGATTAAGCCTACAGCATGGACTAAATAAACAGATTATTAAGTATATAAATCATTCAAATTATTAAATGTATACGTGATTATTTTTATGATTACAAAACAATATTTAATTTTGATTTTTTTTTTTTTTTTTCTTTTTACCTTTAAGCAAATTTGAACAATTTTTGCTTTTTAAACTTTTTTCATAGAATTTTATCACTGAATTAGCTTCCTATGAAGTAAAATAACTAACATGAGTTAATTGATAACTTTTCATGAAATTTTGTTATCGATGGATTCCTTACAATATTGTCACCTGGCTGTCTCAAATGCTTTCCATTTTCATTCCTCTTAATATCAATCAATATTAAACAAGTATATTACAAAATCTCTGTGCTACTTGGGTAAGCATTGCTATTACCCCTCGTCATATCCATGTAAGCAAATCACAAACCCCTTCCCCTTTAGATATTTATGCAGTATTTGAACGCTACCTAATCTGCAGGAGGTACATTTTTTCCTTAGTAATTTGAAATCCTAAAACTTCTCTTAGATAAAAGTACATTCTTCAGATAAAAGAATATTTTATAAAAGTTATTTGTATTAGTTTTTGTTTTTTACTTAAACTTATAATTTTAGTGTTATAATTTTTTTCCTTGGTGTTTTCTTGGGAGGGAACTATAGTTAAAAATTGCTTTTACTGTTTTTATTCCAGCCCAATTCCTCATCTTCATTTATAAGAATAAAATAATTGATTTCATAGTCCCTCTTCTTTCAAAAGAATTATATGTTCCTCAATTATGATAACAATTCTCTCAAATTAACACAGGTCTTACAAAAAACAATGCTTTTATATATTTTTAATAATTTATAATCAACTGATTTTCTTTTATTACAATTTTTTATTTAATCAATTTTTAATTTTCAGAGTCTTGCATGTAGTGATGTTCACTATATATTTAGTATGTTCTGCTCAAAAAAAAAGCTCCTAATAAATTTGAATTAAATTGTTTGATTTTCAAGTTCTAAGCAGTTCAATGCACATGTCTTAAATATGTTAATTAATTAGTGCAAGCAATATGCAACTGTTAAATTAGTCGTAAAAAGTACTCTCTCTTAAAGAATGTTTTTTTACCCTCAAAAAATGATGGTTCAATTTTTAGTCAGTAAAGTGATTAAAAATTGAAACTCTTATAATCTTTTGATTAAACCCTTTAACATTTGACACCCTTTAACATTTATAAAACACATAGTGTTTTAAAGGTATTTTTAAAAGCAATTGTTTGCTCTTCAAATATTTTTTAAATAAATCGTTTCTCATTGAAATCTAAGAGTTTCCTCTCGTATCTTTTGAAAATTTAATGATTTTTGAACTCATGCATAAGGTTAAGTATGAGTTCAAAATCAGGCTGACATAAAGTTTAAGTTGCTATGATTCAATTTAGCGTCTATTGAAGCTATACTTACTCCAGTCATGATACATTGAAATATTTTAATTTCTAAACAATTTGCCTCTTGGGACTTTTGATAGCAATGTAATAAGTGATGCTTAATTTTGTGCTGAATCCAATTATTTAAAAACATAAAAAAATTTCTTGCAAACACTTTTCTAACTATGCACAACTAGACCTATCTTTATATTATATTTAAAAAATATGCTTAAATTCAAAAGTGTTAAAAATTATTCACATGTTTTCCTCTTATGGAACAATACTGAATGTAATATTAGCTATGTGTAAAATAATGATTTACACATAACTAGCTTTTTAAAGAATAAAAGTACCAAAGTTTGTCGCAGTCCTTCTAGTATTTAAATATTTTCAGCTGCAATATATGCAACACCTTCATCATTTTTTAATAGAATTATATATTGTTTAATGATTTTCTTATTTTTATCAATATCTGTTTTTAACTATGAGTGCAATGTTAATTATTATTACATGTTTCATAGTTTTCAGTTATTTACAAATTTTTCTTTTTGTAGCTTTATGAAGAAGTCAAGAAGGAGAATGAATGCTTAAAAGAAAATTTAAAAAAGACAGAAGAAGAGCTTGAAAAAACAAAGAAACAACTGCAGAAAATGTCACAAGTAATTTTTATTCTATTTCAACATTAATTCAAATAATATTAATAAAGAATCATTCCAGCAACACTGAAGTTAAACAACTTTTTTTGAATTTACTTTGTGTCCTAATTTTATCTTGATACAAGTTTAAGAGTCAGGGTTTTCATAAAAAAAATTTTAAAAAATATGGAGAATTTCTCACTTTTTTCCAAAAACAGAGTGAGATTTATTAAAATTAAGTAAGATTTCTAAAAATTATAAGAGAACATGAATAAAGAAATGATGATTTATTCTTTAATTATAACAATTACAAACATTTTTAATATCTTCTTCTTTTTTTTGATGCATTAAATATTTTTGCCTCATCATCACAAGGAAATATTTTATGTCATGTTTTTATCAGGCCGTTACTATTTTATTAATATAATTTAAATTAAAAATTTTATAAGCATAATTCATACTAATAAAGATAAGTTATTTAAATAAAGTGAAAGTATGCTACATTAATTGCACCTACATTTACCCAGTCAGCTCTTCAAATTATTCCTTTTTGGAAATGTGTAATCGGTACATAATTTTTTTATGACTATCCTTGTTTCTGAATCTTAGTTTCTGCTTATTCTATTAAACCTTATTATATCAGGACCTTCAATCTGGAAATATATCCAGATTACAGAATTTTATAAATGAAAGTGAGAAAAGAAAACTAGTTGTAAATTAATAATCCAGTTAACATGCAAAGTATATAACTAAATCTCCAAACAACAAAATCAGAACAAAAAAAAGAAAAAGTAGGTCTTAATTAATAATTTAGTTAATATGCAAAATGCATTCAAATCGCAGGAAGAAAAACGTAGCTCTAAATGATTAAATTTAGTTAGAATGCATAATGTATTAAAATCGCAGAAATACAAAAATGAAATATAAAAGAAAACCTAATTGGAATTTAATTATTCAGTTAAAATAGAAAGTTCAACTACATTGCTAAAGAAAAAAAAAAGGGGGGAAAAAAAGTATTTCTGAACATTTCATTCAGTTAAAATTGAAAATATATCCAAATCGTGGACAGTTTAAGGATGTGGCAAAAAACACATTTTTAATGGAATAATTCAGTTAAAATGCAAAATATAGAGAAAAAATGAAATATGAAAAAAAATAATAATAAAGGAGACAGTTTTAACGCAACTTTTCTTCAGTTGAAACACAAAATATATCCAAACAGCAAACATACCAACAACAAAAATACGCAATATAAAAAATTCAGTTAAAATGAAACATTTTTCCTTATCAAATTGTTGAAATACAAATAAAGGGAAAAAGAAAAGAAAAACTTTATTCTGTTCAAATTATTCAGTGAAAAATTCATCCAAATTGCTGGAATAAAATAGTTCTTAACTAATGATTCAGTAAAAAAGCAAAATGCATAAAAATCGCTGAGGTATGAAAATGGAAGAAAAGGAGGGAGCATGTTTCGAGATTAATCAATGAATCGAATAAAATGTAATATATATACAAAAAAGGGAAATAAAAACACAGTGAGGATCTAAGTGAAGAAAAAGTAAGCGACGATCATTTATCTTGAACTTGTATTTATAAAGTATCAACTGGCAAGAGTGATGCTAACCAAACCCTTCTTTGACTCGTCAAAAGAAAGTTGAATAGAGATTACAGGCTATTTTATGGATTTCATGGTTAATTTTCATTTTTCTGGTGAAACGGAGTTCAATTTCATAATAATTAAATATAGTTTTTGAAATGCAGCTGTAGTAATGTTCGTTTTGGGTAAATTTTTATAAGCACATTTATAAATATTTGGCGATCATTTACCTTGAACTTGTATTTATAAAGTATCAACTGGCAAGAATGACGCTAACCAAACCCTTCTTTGTCTCAACTCGTCAAAAGAAAGTTGAATAGAGATTACAGGCTATTTTGTGGATTTCATGAATTTTCCTTTTCCTGGTGAAACGGAGTTCCCTTTCATAAGTAAATATAGTTTTTGAAATGCAGTTGTAGTAATGTTCGTTTTAGGCAAATTTTTATAAGCATCTGTCATATTATCTCAGTTCATTTAATACAGAGAATGAAAATACATGAGAGAAAGAAATTATTCGCTTCGAGTTACAAAATTTTTAATAAATGGTAAACTAAACTTAACTTAAACTAAGTTTTAAAAATAGATTCACCTTTGGTATCTTCAATCAAGTTTCTTGCAAAAAGCATTTCTTGAAATATATTTCCTTCTTTCAAAAACTGATCGTAGGCCAACAGCAAAGCCTCATTACTTAGCAAGCTTGACTCATAAATTTGAAGGGAAAATTCCTTGGATATTAAAAGTTTGCCCAAGAAAACTACAACGTCTTCAGCTATCTTATCAATTGGTTGCCACACTGTATCGTTGCTTAATAGGATATTTTTGATTACATTTGATGCGGCTGGATGATGTGAAACTTTTTCTAAAACTTCTTTGACAACCGGCAGTATCAATTCTTCGCCGATGGTATGAAAGATTCCCAGATTCGGCAATTAATCTTGATATATTATAAGTGGCTATCAAACCACTGTCGCATTTTGCGATGAGCTTGCTAGAAAGCCCGAGACAGAAGGTGCCTTCAGAAACTTGTCCTTGATGTTCGTGAAAATTGACAAATCTATTTTGTTTGTCAGGATGAATTTTTTGCAAATGGGAATGTTTCATTACCTCATTAGATAAAAATTTGTTACAGCATATATGTTGTTAAGTAAGCATATATGTTGTTGAGAGTTCAACAGTGATTGAACAAATCCAAACTTCAAGTACGTGACACTGTATTGCTGACACTTCTTTTTGTTATCTAACATTGTTGGCAGAAGCAAAATACGAAAGATGAAAGAAAATGAACTATTTCTCAAAATTAATAAATAATTTACGATAAATAACTAATTTGCGCATGTACCTGGCCTAATAAACAATGAAATAGAATCGAAACTGGGGGAAAACACTGAAAGGTAGCGAATGAAAACCATCATAAAAAACATGGGTCAAATCAAACATTCATCCTGAAAACTCATGCACTTCGCCAAATAGCTTGAATGTGGCAAAAACAACTGACTCATGCTTTGGATTGGAGAATAGGTGTCGCATAAGTTTGTTTTATTGCTGGTGCAAATGCTGAATTGGATAGTCTAAATTTGTTATACTATTTTAATCTTTTTTTTCTTTAATATTAATTTTATTTATTAAATTAATATTAATTTAATTATTTTATTTGGGAGTAAAATTAAATTTGAATGACCAACATGCTCATCGCCCTCCTACCACCCAAAACATACCCACCGCCTCACCTACTGCCCAAAACAAGTTCAGTGCCCCTCAACATCTTCTCCCGAGGCGGTATCGTCCCTCTTGAGAAGCAATGCTTTACGGTATAAGGAATTTTTGCTCTTATTAATATATCAAATGAGAAAATCAAATTATATTGATGCTAATATCTATAAATAGTAATTTAAAGTTCTTTTAATGTTTTTTTTTTTTCAACTTTCAAATTGATTTTCAATACCATGATTTATTTTTAGAATAATACTTCAAAGTCTTCCCTGAGTGAAATTGAGAAGAAGGTAAGCTCAGAAAGGAAGCTTATAATATTTTATCTTACTTTATTCACTAATTTATTATCTGAATAAACATAAATTTTAACTAAGTCCTGTTTTTTTTTCAAACTAATAAAATGCTGTACAAAAAACTATTTTTGTTCAAATGATATTGTTTACTGTTAAAAACTTTGTTATTTAAAACTCATTTATCAATTGCATGCATTATAATAAAGTGATCACATTTGTTAGATTAATGGTTAAACATAGTTTTTAAATTTAGACATAACAATAAAACTTTGTTAAAATTTGTATAACAAGTCGAAAAGAATTTTATGTTAATAAATTTAATATTTTAAAAATTTCGAATTAGTCTTAAAATGCATTTTTACTAGTCAAAATGAAATATTGCTTACAAGTAAACAACTTTTTTCTACTCATTATTCATAAGTAAATTTTTTACCCAAAAATCTTTTTCTATAATTTTGAAGAAATGTCAGGCAAATGTTATTAAGTTGGTTAGTCTGATCCAAACAATGACCACTTAAAATCTATATATTTTTAATAAATTTTTACTAAGCAAAAGTATTTTTTTAAATCCTTAATCTTATTGTACTGTGTAAGGTACATTATATGTAAAGTTATTAAAATACTGTTTCTAATCATACTTTAGGAACGAAGAAGTCTAGAAAGAAAAATATCTGAAATGGAAGAAGAGGTTAAGGTAAATGTTGTTAATTTCTTTTGCATGTTACTTATTTTATGTTTATTAATTTTGCTTGGTTTTATCAACAACTTATTTCTAGTTTGTTTAATTATATGTCGATTGTGAGAAATGAATAATAATTTTTACAATTCTTTCGATATAGTGAATTATTTTTATTTTCAAAATGCATGATTTTATTGATGTGTTTGTGTGTGATGCTGGCAGTACTCTAAGTATTTTAAAGATGCAATTCTATCTGGTGCTGTTTATAGTTGCTTATATTTTTAAGATTTTAGTTGATTTTTTTAAAATCAAACCCAAGTTTTACCCCACAAGAAATTCACAGTTGTGTAACTTAGCGTATTGGGTGACCTTAAAGTAATAAAAATTTGAACCCTTTTTTAAATCTTAAAGTCGTCATTTCAAGACTCATTAGTTTTCTTTGTGAAGCTATAATGAAATATTACTGTTTTAAAAAATTTTATTAATCAAGGGGAAAAAATTATAAGAAAGCACCAATTTTACTGTGAATTATAACTTATTGAAACACTGACTAAAAGTGATCAATATGAAATGATAAATTAAACAGAAAAATATGATAGCTGCAATCAAGCAATTTTCTCCTGTACGTATCCATTTTGATCCACTGTGAAAAACCTATTACCACAGTACAGGAGTACCTATATTATTATGTTTTGCACCTATTAAAAATTGCAGCAATAACAAAAGTACTACCGTAATTTATGGAAGAAACGCTGCACCTATCGTAAACGCATCACTCACGATAATGAGACTTGAAAGCAAAAAATCATGATAAACGCTGCACCCATAATAACGATTTAGTGGCAAAAGTGAATATATAACATTAATTCCTTATAAATACTACTAATGTTTTAAATTAAAATATAAATCAAAATTTATAAATGTATAATTATAATAAAATCACGAATTTCGGATCTCTTCTGGAAATTCCGATATGGCGTTCATATAATACAATAATTCAATTATGCTGTTAATTTCAGAAAAACCAATAAATTTAGCTGTGTTCCGATTGTAGATTATGATGGGGTGAATTTAAAACTGCCCTATCTTAAGAAATTTCATTAATAAAATAATAATCTATATAATATAATCAGAAAAATAATCGAAAGAAGAAATAATTCAAAATGAAATAATCTGAATCCTCCGGAAAAGAAATAATTGTTTTTTCTTCCGCGTGAGATCATTGTTCTAATTTTTTCCTTACATAACAGTTTGTTTCAACAAAAGACGCTCACCTCTCCAAAAAAGAAAAGAAAAAGAAAGCTAACAAGGAACTGCAAAAAGCAACAATTAATGCTAAGAAACTAACAATGAATAACTACAAAAAGAAGCAAACAACTAAGAAGGATAAAAAAAAACAAGTCAACAATTAACAAAAAATGTAACAGTTAATAACAAATAAAAAGATAAATAAATTGAATTAAAAAAAAGCAAAAGGTATAGAATTCATTTTGTACACCACATGGTAGTTTTAGAGTGCCTGTATTGAAAACAGTGATGACAATATCCAAGAGCAATGCTCTGCCGTCATATTTTTGTGTAACGGGGTTGCCAGATGATACACCGAAATTAGCGCCACTCGCTCATTTGGTGTTATTCTGAAGGTTCTGTTATTCTAAAAGTATATACTAAAGTATCAATAACATAAACTTTAAGATTGGAAAGCATATGATATTACAGATTTTTTAAGAAAAATTAGCAACTCACATTGTTAAGAAATTAACGTCAATGAAAAAAAAAAAGACTTATGAAAAGACTTCAGCTTTAAATAAATGCCTTAAATAAAATATAAAACTTTATAATGATTATGTTATTCATTTCAGAAATGATAATTAATAAAACAAAGTACATAATTCATTACTTTTTCAGGAAAAAATTATCACATATTCACCTAAAAAGGTATTGCTTATTTCTACAAATTGTAAACAAAAATTTCGATAATTAGTTGAAATTTAAAACTAACTAGCATTTTATCAAGTTAGTAACCAAAAGTAAACAAATGCTACTTGGCGAACATTGTATAGTGCGGCTGTGAGGAGAATAGCTCCCGACAAAAAGTCTGGGGCAGTCTGCTGCTATGGTAACGAGTGAGATAACATTTCTAATGGGGGTGTAATGGAGGAATGAATGAGTCGATTGGTCTACCAGATTTGCTGCTTTGTCCGCTTTCAAGAGACCTACCTCTTCAAATTTTTGGATTAATATTTAGACAATCTTTTGCTTTTTCTTAGGGAGGAAAAATAATGTAGGCTTAAACGAAACCGTATTTTCATTCATACTTTTATAGATATGCGTTAATTTATTTGGAATTCAGCTGCTATTTATTTATTGGAAAAAACATTTTTTTTAATGGTGGTTAAAAACATTTTTTAATCAACCTCTTTTCTTTTGTCTCATTAGAAAACTTTTGAGATTATTTCTCTGTTTTGATCAATACTTTTTTCTCTGAAAATAAAATATCTATCTTTCTTTAATCGCTATATTCAAAAGAGGCATTTGATTTAGGTTTCTTATACATAGTTTTTCTTTTTTCATGCGATTAATTGTTAACATACATAAAAATGGAATAAGCATTTCATAAACTGGATACATCATGTAGTTTTATTCCTGTCTAAGACTTGACATATTTGTGAAAATATGGCTCTACGGAAATGATGTTTAAAATCTATCAAATTTTATTACTATTCCAAAGACAAATAAAGAACTAAAATTCTATGAATGATTTTGATATCAAAACTTATTATTAAATTAACATAAATATATAATTATTAGTTTGCCGTTTGTTTTAACAAAAAGCAATTTTCAATTTCAAATTTGTATTTAACTTTTTTCATTATAATTTTTGTTTGTATAAAGAAGAATCTTATTTTCATTCAGCTTTTGAATACCTTTTATTAAATGATCGGATAAAGCATTTACACTTCACATAGAAAGTTCATTAACATTATTTCTTAAATTTTTTTTTATCTATGAAATTTTAAGGACTATAAGACTTTAAAAAATATCTAACTAAGAAAAAGAAATAAAAATTTAAAATAAATTTAAAAATTAATCAATTTAAAAATTAAAAACTCTTTTGAAACATATCTATTAGAATGAATTTATCTTAGAATCTATTATCTATTTTGCCCTAGATTCCTCAGAAAAACATTCCAGGACATTGTGGGCAATTTTTCTTGTCTGAGACTTTAATGTCTCACCTTTCTTAAAAATAAAAGGCATAACAAACAATAAAAACAACTAACAAAAATTTTAAAAAAAATTATGAAAACAAAAATTAAAACAAACAAGATAAAATTAACAACGATTAAAATATAAAAACAAAACTTAAAACAAACGTAAAACTAACAACGTTAAATCCCTAACGATTAAAATAATCACGAGAAAAAATCTTTTAAAAAGTAAGCTGCTCTGTCAGAAAACGTGAGAATAAAAGAAAGCCGAGTTCCTCTACGACTGCCACTAATACTAGGGAAGGGGAGAAAAGATTCGCAGACTTGTGCCAAGCTAAGATCATTACATAACTAGTCACTTTCACTCCACACCCCTATTGGAAGTGACTTACCCTCGTAACCATAGTTCCCGCCAGGACGCCAGACAGGTGTCTGGAGCTCTTCTCCTGAAAGCCGTACTATAACGCGCCAACATTTCAAAGTAATATCGCCAAACTCTGCACTTCTGAAGTTTTGATAAAAAGATGCTCAAATCTTAACATTTATAAGTAATTTAGATAGAAATTATGTTTATTAAAAGTAAATACATTTATTCTTATGTAATCATTAGTTATTTCATCACCTTGTTCTCTTTACAATGAGATAAACAAAACTTTATATGCATGCAAGTAAGTAATAATAAGGATAAATTCAAATAACTAATAACTATCCAAATTTTCAGCCATAATTTTTACATTTACTGTAACTGTGAAGTTTTTTATTGAAAAAAAGTAAGTAATGAACTTATTACATGCCTTTATTAATTTAGAACATACATTTTTTGAGGCAGATAGTTTTCACTCCATGTAATTCCAATGGCGAATTTTCCACTCTTGCCTCACATGGTAAAGTTTTTCTTACCACCAATCAGGAATCGTTTCTCCCTTGTCCACACTCTTTTACTCTAGGCACTCGAGGTAGTTTCAATGTCAATAGGGTGTGGCCAATTTATGGTCAAACAGGAGAGGGAAATGTGGGGACTAACCAGTAAAGCACTTGTACAGCTGTCAAGATTGATTGATCAGTTTCTCCTAACTTTAATTTCTTTATTTTGTTCATTGGAAATGCAGATGTTTTTACTTTTCAATTTCACTTTATTTTGAACTGCTTTAGGAACAGATGTTTTGTTTGACACAGATTTATTTTTATGTCTTTTAGGAGGCATATTGTAATATGAAAAAATATTAGCAAATACTAAAAAGAAAACTTTCCCCAATTTAATTTCTCTACACTATGCAAAGCACGTTGTAACAATTTGAGAAAAAATGTGAAAGAGCAATCAACTAGGCGGTTTTACCGGGACTAGATCGAGATCAATCCACTTTCTTTAAGAGGTGGTGGGTTAGCAATAGTGGTGTCATCTTTTGCCATAATTCGCAACTATTTTGATTAAAATTTTTATTTTCTCTTTGAAAAATGTAAAATTTATTTTTAAAATATCGTAAACACCTCACTTAAAATTTTAAAACTTTTAAACTCGTGAACACTGCGGCGTTTCTTCCATAAATTACGGTAATTACCAAATTGAATTAAGCATTATTGAGGCCAATAATATATGGTGATTAGTTTACAATTCCTCTTTATGAATCAGTACCTTTTTCTCTATTGGCATTGTTTTTAGTAAAAAATATATTTTTCTTTATTTCAATTACTGTTGATTTAAAATTTTTTAGTTCTATGGAAACGGTTTTAGAAACGCAGCTATAAGCAAAATAAACATGTGTTTTCAGATAACTTAAGGAATACTAATTCAATTACGTAGCATTGATCTGCCTGCCATTCATGTTAATGACTGAGCTTGTAAAAAATAAATAAGCATTTTATGAATACGCAATAAAATCTTAAACAAAATCGTCTGCAATTTTATTTACATTAAAGGCTTATACGAAAGAAATCGTTTTTCAAACAGCTCTTCCAAACGGACTAATGGAAATTTTAAATAATTCTTAGGATAGGGGACTAAAATTGCTCCTTGTCCTATTTTCAGAATGTCCTATTTTCAGAATGCCAGCATCAATGGTTTCGGAGGGTTTAAAAGATTTGAAAGAGCATTAAGTGACAAGGACAGACATTTCAACACAAAAAAAGTTGAAACAAAATTTTTGTGTTTTAAAAATTTTTATTAATTTGATCATTTTGAACGATCTTTAACAGTATATGTTTTTAACATATACTGTTAAAAATATTGGTCAAATTTATAAAAACCTTAATAAGGTGCCAAGTTAAACCACATTATAGTGAATTTTGAATTACTGGATTCTGTATAAATTAAATAGAAAATATATCTTAAGGTGATATCTTATTTCGATTGTAGCAGATTTACATTATATTATGGTACAAAGTTAAAGTACTAAATTCAACCAGAGCTGGTTGAATTTAGTACTTTAACTTTGTTTTTGAGTTTAGCAGAGTTTTTAAGAGTAAGCAAAAATATTTTTGATGCCCCCCCTGCATTAAGCATGATGATAAATATGTTTGGATTAAAATAAATTTTGTTCATAACATTAAAAATAAGTCAGTCCACAATTTTTTTTTATAAAAAGGCGGTACAAACTACTTATATAATGTATTTAAATTTGATAGAACAAAAAATTGTCCTACCCTAAGGAATTTCAGAGAAGCAATCAAAATATTAGATATCTATACTATATTTACATTTTTATCTACTCATCATTTATGGCTGGTATTTTCAAATGAAGAGAAATTATTATTTGTATACGATTATAAATCTCACCTCTTATATTTTGAAATTATTTTATTTGATAATGATAAAAAATTTGGATAATAAGGCATAACATTTTGTTTTGCTTAATATTTTAATATGGCAAAATGCAAAACTGGAATGAAACATTGCAAAAATTGCTCAAATATATACACAATAGATTATTCAGATGTATACAGATGTTTTAATCAAAAGTTTCTAACTTGATTATGTGAATTCACTTCTAAATATGCTTTACTACATTTCTTTACTTTACTACTATTCTTATTCTTCAACTTTCTCTTTCTACAGCTTTACAAAAATACCTTATTTCATTCATCTACCACTATTCATAATTTTTTCATAGATTGTTTTGTACAGTGCATCTTGAATAATCAATTAAAATTTAAAGAATAGAGGTTGGACTATTTCAATCGCCCATCATAATTGACTGACTTAGGCAATCAGATTTCCATACGTTCTGAGCCCTGTAACATTTCAAAAATGCCTTTTCCTTATATTTTGCTCTAAAATACAAATGATTTTTATCAATTCGGCATTTAAATTTTGAGTGCTAGTGAAAGAATAGAAAGTGAATATTCCTTACTGTTTTTTTATTTCGACTCATTTCTGTCTACAAAAGAATATTTAAATAACATATACTTTCAAAACATTTTGCTATTCATTTTGTGACCTTTTGCATATGCCAGTTGCCAACTGCTGTATTACACTTGGTGGGAAATCATTCTACAACTGCTGATATTTGAGTGGCCAATACCTTTTTACTCAAAATTAAAATTAATATATTGCTTTTAGATAAATTTTTCAACTTACAATGCTAACCTCTTGACTATAGATAATCTTTTTTTTTTTTTTTTTAACCATATACAGACATGGGAACATTATTTTTTAAATGTAACAAGTGAAAGTGCAAATACTTATAGCAATAGTGACAAGTAAAATTTTAAAATTTTAATTTTGAAAAGTAACGAGCAAAAAGTATAAATAAAAAACAAAAAAGTTATGATTTAATTACTTTTTGAGGAAATCAAAAATTCAAAATAACCACAAATATAAACAAATGAAGTAACGAAGTATAAAAAATTAATTTAAAAATGTATTGCATTTTAATTTAATTGTATAAATTTTGAAATAGTGAACATTGAAATACCGAAAAATGGAACAAGAAATCAAAATTCAATGTTTGCATATACAAAATTGTTTTTAAATTTATCTTAATTTTTGTTTTAAATTCCAAATCTTTAGAAATTTTGGTAATTGCCAACAAGTAATCAATTAATTTGTGGGACAAACTCGATCAATATTATAACTTTTGTTTTAAAAAATTACTTAAATATAAAAATTTTATTCATATGCCTGAACTGAATTAAAAGTTATCTTTCATTTATAAGCAAATTATTCTATTTTCAAATTTTAAATTATGTTAATTTTTTAATTTACGATATAGATGTGTCATATCGAATATGTATTTATAATTCAAAATAGAGCACAAAAGTTTTATTTTTAAATTTAAAGAAATATATTTCAATATGTGACATTTTTGCTACAAATACTTGTACTTTTTAACTGAAAAAAGTAACTAAAAAGCTATTAAAAGTACGAAATTTTATAAGTAAGGAAGTATAAGTAAAAGTACATACTTTTTACTTTCATTTCAAGTAACAAAAGTAAAAGCATTGCAAAGTATAGTATTGCAATGCATGTATATATTTTCTATTCAGATATTATTAGTTAGACCTTATTTAGTATTTCTAAACAATTTGTGATACGTGTATAATTTTCCTTGTTCTAAGCTATCGTTTAAAGCAATTTTTATCCCACTAGTAATTTTAAAATGTGAACATAATGT
Source organism: Parasteatoda lunata (assembly GCA_949128135.1). NCBI lineage: Eukaryota > Metazoa > Arthropoda > Arachnida > Araneae > Theridiidae > Parasteatoda > Parasteatoda lunata. The sequence goes on along the minus strand of OX421980.1, from coordinate 6,937,088 downwards.
TTTTACTAGTCTAAAAGTTAAGCTTGTTTTGCTCAAAAATATAAGTGTAAATTATGTATAATAATAAATAACTGAAACAAAATACTTTCCTGAGCAAATGTACTTCCTAAAATAACTAGTTTTAATCATCCAAGGCATAAATATAGAGAAACAGGAAGAAAAAAAGATACATCTGGGTGTCATAGACAAAATTATAAATTTTTTTACTTACAATTTAAAGAGCCACTCTATCACTTGACGTTAAACAGTGAATTGGGAAAAGCTACATGAAAATTTGAAACTGTCAATACTAGATTTTTCCGCTGCACATTAATCTTATCATTTTTACATATTTAGTACCCTTTACCGCCAAAGAAAAGAATTTTATCTGGAATTCTAGTATAACCTACCTTTTAAAATAATTTCTAGCCAGGATATAGAATAATATAATCTTTGCGTTTGTGTCATCTTTGCATCCTCTTCAGTTTGCTCCTTCCATTTGATCTAGGTCTTCCTTTAGATCTCGACCCTCCCAGTTTTCCTTCTAATAATCTTTTTTTGAGTCTTTTCTTAGGATATGTCCAAACCATTGGTCTCTTATATTTGCCATAAATCTCTTTATTTGTTCTGATCATCCAATGCCAATTTTCACAAATGGCACTGAAAATCTTCCATAAAATTTTAATTTAGAGTCCATGTCTTAGATCATACTGGTTTAATTATTGCTCCATACATAAGAATTTTTAGTTTAATGTCTACTATCTTAACAATTTTTGTAAAGAATAATAACATCTGTTTCCAGCAGCTATCCTTGTTTTAATTCCTAGCTTCTTATTAGTTTCTGTAACTAGCTATCCCAGGCATTTTAATTATATTATTCTTTCATAGTAATTTTTCTCATAGTTAAGATAATTGATATTTTGGTATTTTTCATTATTTTCTGTTTTTATTTTATATGTTTTAGAACTTTAACATGTATGCCAATTTCTTTTGAGCATGTAGGCAGATCAGGAATGCATTTTGGTTTCTGCTTAGCAGTACCAAACTATCAGTAAATACAAAATATTGTCAGGTACAGGGGTTGGACAAAATAATATAAACACTTCTATACTATCATATTTTTTTATCTTTAATTTTGGTTATTATATGTAATAATTGCAAAAAATTTCGTAAACCTAGCTTAAATATTTACGGAAATATGGTCATTTTTATTTTTAAAAAAACTAATTTTTTTGTCTTTCGTTTTTTTGCTGTAACTTTAAAAATATTCAATAAAATTAAAAAAATTTTGAAGCAATTTAAAATAAATTGCTAAATTATTGCTGTAAAATTTGATAAAAAGTTGTTTAAAACTATGTAAGATATGAGTAATTAAAGTAGTTCTTTTATACAGCGCATGCACGAAAAAAATTTAAATCCGTCTTTTCGTTATTTTATTGTGAAAGAAAGTTTAAAAAGTTTTTAAGCAATTTTCTAAGTAGTTTTCGTACTTTTACAAAGAAAGCTCAAAATGATGAGGGGTTTTCCATGTACTTTATTTACGCTATTAACTAGATATATTAAAAATGATACCGGCATTGTTGGGAATGATCTTCCATAAAAGTATCTTTTTTTTGGCATATTTTCTTTCCTTATACTACAATCATATTTTGTTGTGAAAATATTTATTGTAAAGATTTATCATTTTTATTTAATTTTGTCTTATAATACACAATAATATTTATAGAAAACTCCTTATCATTGTGAGTTTTTGTTTTAAAAAAAGTAGAAGACTACTTAGAAAATTGCTTCAAACTTTTTAAGTTTTTAAGGTATTCAAATTGGACTTTTTTCATTAGTTGCTAAATAAGAAAGAGTCACTATGAAAGTATGAAATTTTTTAAAAAAATTTTTTCGTATGCAAAGTATAAAAGAACTTCTTTAATTACTTATATATTGCACAGTGTTAAAAAAATTTTTTTGAAATTTTAGAGCGAAAATTTTGTAATTAATTTTGAATTGCTTTAAAAATTTTGTTTAATTTTATTGAATATTTTTTAATTTATGGCAAAAAAACGTAAGGCCGAAAAGAATTTGCGTTTTGAAAATTTTCCTGATTCATTTTTTAAAATAAATACACAGAAACTATAAATGCATTTTGAAATGCTTGTGAAATTTTTTCATGATTTTGAGTACAGAATATTAGAAAAACTGAAAGTTGCTCTTTTTTTTTTTTCAATTTTTTTAAAATTTTATGTAATTATTCATTAATTTCGAAATTAGAATTAAGTAATTTATGAATAAAAATTAACAACTATAAATTCTCAAGATTATTTTTAATTTATAAACTTACATTAGGTAACATAAATAATGAAATCTGTATAAAAAATATCTATTGAGAAATATCTTTGGCATATTATCTAAGATTTGTTTTGAGTTTTCATGCTTAATATTATTTATTTATGAAAATTAGTATGTTATTTGTAAGTGTGAATTTTGCATACAATAAAGCCAGTTTGAAAGTTTGATCATGATATTTATAAATTTTTTATACACATATAAAACAAGTCATCAACTAAATGTACAATTCAATTAATACGAGGGTTGCTATTTATATTTCTGGCCTTGGCAACAGTAAGTGTTGCTAGGCAACCGCAGACGATTTTAATCAAAAGTTTGATATTTTTAAACATAAATTCAGCAGACGATTTACCATTATAGCTTCATTTGTGTTGTTGACAGTAAATTGAAAAGTTCTTCTCTTTCAAAAAATGGAATTGAATCGTGAACATTTTCGTGCCATTATTTTTCATAACTTTCGACGTGGATTGTCAAGACAAGAGTGCTTCGATGAACTTAATTCTTTATTCAGCGATAAAGCGCCATCCTACAGCACTGTAAAAAATTGGTATAACGAATTTAATCGTGGTCGATGTTCGATCCAGGACGAATCCCGTGCAGGTCGTCCATAATCCGTTGTTGTGCCAGAAAAGATCGATGCTGTGCGTGAACTGATAAAGCAAGATCGTCGTGTGACATACCGTGAGATAGAGGCGTCTTTGGACATTAGTATGACTAGCATCAATAAAATATTGCATGAACATTCGAGCGTAAAAAAAAAAATTTCGCGTTGGATCCCGCATAATCTGACAAACGCTCAAAAAAGGCTCGTGTCGATTGGTGCAAGGAAATGTTTGAAAAATATGTTCAAGGTATATCAAAGGCTGTGTATAACATCTACACAAGTGACGAATCATGGATCTATGCATATGAGCCGGAAACAAAACAGCAATCAACTGTATGGGTCTTCCAGGACGAGGCAAAACCAACAAAAGTTGTTCGATGAAGAAGCACATTGAAACAAATGATTGCCTGTTTCTTCGGCATTAACGGTCATGTGGCGTTAGAGCAACGCAGGACGGTCAATTCTGAATGGTACATGACCATTTGTTTGCCAGAAGTCATCGGAGAAATTCGAAAAAAGCAGAAGAACAGGCGAATCATTCTTCATCATGACAATGCGAGCTCTCACACATCAACTCAAACAAAGGCATTTCTGACGGAGCGAAAGATCGAACTGATGGGTCATCCGCCGTACAGCCCTGATTTGGCACCCAATGACTTCTTCTTATTCCCACACATAAAAAATAAATGGACAACGATTTTGGACCCTCGAAGAAGCGGTTGATGCATTCAAAACGCATGTTTTGGAGTTACCTCAATCGGACTGGAAAAAGTGCTTTGAAAATTGGTTCAAACGCATGCAAAAGTGTATTGATCATCATGGAGAATATTTTGAAAAACAATAAAACCAATTTCGATCCTACATAGTTGTTTTTTCATTATTAGGCCAGAAATATAAATAGTAACCCTCGTACATTTCAATGAATAGTCCAATAAATCATAATTAATAAAAAATAATTGCAAAATGTGTGAAAATTAATAATTTAATAAATAATTACTCAAATTTCAATAAATTATGAACACTATTACCTAACAATATAAGACAGTCTATGCAACTTCGGATATAGGCAAAAATTATATACAGTGGAAAGTCGCAAATCCGGAATCGGCGGGACTTCCCCAAGTCCGTATATTCGATTTTTCCGTATAATAGACTCCCATGGTAAACAAAACTTAAAATGATATGAATCTAAGAAGCAAAAAATTAAACATCATTTTTCGGGCAATAATGTTTTATTATTAGAATGATATCTAATCAATCAAAAACAAAATATTAGAAAATAAATAATTATTACTATTATAAAAATAAATATAGAAAACGAAAAATATTAATTGCTCTCTCCGCCATTTTGAGCTAGAACGATTCAAGCAAGAAGGGGAAATTCCCGTCATTCACTAAGGTGGGTAGGTGGAGAAGAAAATTCATTTCCTCCTTATTTCTCATTCAAGTTGAGGGCGGGGCAGTGACAAATTCTTATTTTCTCTCCCATCAGTGGCTATCAATCAAGCATAAAGGCGTGGCATGCTGATTGGGTTCTATTTATTTTTTCTTGTGTGACTAAAGGGGATTCCCCTTCCACTTTAACGTTTGTTGTGTTTACACTTTTTCACTGTACTTTTTCTTGCCCTAACACTCTAATAAAAAGGTTCCAGGAAATGCCTCTTTTACTAGCCAGCTACATAGGAAAGAAGAGGTGGAAGGGACTCAGTTGTGCTCCTTTGAAAACAAATCTCCCCCCCCCCTTTTCTGCATTCCAAAGGAGGAGCGTCACTAACGGTATGGTCTTGGTAGATCTTCTGTTCCCCTTTCTGTTGATTTTTGGGTTCAATGCAAAGATCACTAGAAGCTAAAAAAGGAAAAAACCTGTCAAAAGACTTTTTTTTTTTTTAAAGAGAGGGGAAGGTGAAGAAATGTTTGTTTATTTTGATTGTTAAAAAGTGTCTGGTAAATTGACTCTTCCGGAAAAGGGACGTCCGGATATGTGATGTTACACTGTACTAGATTTCATTATGTGTTTTAAAATAAGCCAAAAAATTTCTGCTTTTGCGTATGGAAATTTTTTAATTCCACCGTCACAAAAGCTTAAATTACCAATCTTGTAGAGCAGTTAAGTTTCATAAATTCTTTTAATAAGTTTACATCGAGAAACTGCAGTTTGTCTATAATAAAATAAGTTCACAAAAACATTAGACAGACAAAAAAAAATTTTATTAGCTGTTAAAATGTCTAACTTTAAATATAAAACAAAAATGCCAAGTAAAGTGAACTATGATAAACCCAGAAAGTTATCTTTGGAAATGTTTCAGTATAAGTACCTATTCGCGCCAACTACAATCATCAAGATGCCAAAGAGTAGAACTTCATCTTCCAGTCTATTTCTTAATATATATCAGCTAAACATAATCAAAACCTTACTAAACTATAATCAAAAACCTTAACTAATTTTTTTTGGATTAAGATAATTAAGATGAATAACAAAATATAATTTTCTTTTTATGAAGTGAACAAAATCAACTCAACATAAAACCTACATAAATATTTGATAAACAAACATGCTTTTAAGATATGTTTATTAACCCCTTACATCTGAAGCGTCATGTAAAGGCATTTACAAGCAAACTACGGCAAGTGTTGTTTCCTGAGGGTCTGGCTTTTTTGGGGTAGGGATGTAGAAAAAGAGATTCTTGGGTAGGGAAAGAAATGGGGGGTCATTTAAGGGGAGGACGAAAAAAGAGAAGGGTTGGCAGTTTACATCATTTACTCAAACTGTTATCCTTCCCCTAAGCTTCTTCTGAATGGGTTGCTTTTTGCTTTGTAATTTGGCTTTCAAGAAAAAAACGCCAATACCATTTCAACTTGCATTGAAATCTATTTTGAATTGCACAGCTTAGAAGATTTTTCATAAGGAATATATTTTTTTTCTTAAATAACATTAACAGAAATATGTAAATTTTTTTTCTTAAATAACTTTGATAAAAATATCTAATCTAAGGTAATGATGTTTCGATAATTATCTACTTCAAATAATGTTTTATTTTTTATCCACATTTTTTGTAATCATTAAAAATAAATAAATAAAAAAAGTAGAAAATGATAATGATATTAAAAAAAAAAAAAAAAATTCAGTCCTATTATATTGTTTTAGTTATCTAAATTTTTACAGATTTCAATTGTTATATCAAATAAAAGATTCTTTGAAGACCAAATTTTTTCTTCATTTATATATTTTATGAGAGAAGTGATTTTTATAAATTTTTATTAATAGAGGATTTATTCATCAAAATATTAAACAAAAAATCTGATTATAAGAACTTTATTCAATTTTATAATTTTCAAGATTTTTCTGTTTAGTAAAAATACAAAAATAATGATTAATAAAAATGGCGCCAGATATTGATGAAAGTTTTATTTTATATTATATTTATTTTCTTTTAGTGCATGTAATAAATATATTAATATATATTTATGTAATTACTGAAAGCAAAAAATTTAAATGGAACAAGGGATGTTATATTTTAAATTATTTTACCTGCCTTTTTTCAAAGGAACCTTCAACAAAGATTTAATATAAGTTTTTTAAAATCAGAATCAAATAAAAGTTTTTTAAAACTAAAATAGTTGAATTTCATGAATATTTGAGACGAAAAAGCTTTTCGACTAATCTTTAATTATCACTATAGAAGGAAAAAGAAACTTGTTCTTTCACTATATATTTTTGACATAATATATGAATATGTTTTTGACATAAAATTTAAAAATTATAAGCTTTCTAAGTCAGATTTATCGAAATGCACATAAGGATACTAGAAAAAGTCTAAATAACTTGATATAATTACATAATTAATGACTTAATCATACAATTTAATATAATTTATTTATTAATAATGTTATCATATTACAATGTAACGTCCCATATCCGGGCGTCCCTTTTCCGGAAGAGTCAATTTCCCGGACACTTTTTAACAATCAATATAAACAAACATTTCTTCACCTTCCCCTTTCTTAAAAGGGGAAGGGAAAAAAAGAATTCTTTTGACAGGTTTTTTCCTTTCTTAGCTTCTAGTGATTTATGCATTGAACCCATAAATCAACAGAAAGGGGAACAGAAGATCTGCCAAGACCATACCCTTAGTGATGCTCCTCCTTTGGAATGCAGAAAAGGGGGAGGGGGGAGATTTGTTTTCAAAGGTGCACAACTGAGTCCCCTCCACCTCTTCTTTCCTATGCAGCTGGCTAGTAAAAGAGGCATTTCCTGGAACCTTTTTATTAGAGTGTTAGGGAAAGAAAAAGTACTGTGAAAAAGTGTAAACACAACAAACGTTAAAGTGGAAGGGGAATCCCCTTTAGTCACACAAGAAAAAATAAAGAGAACCCAATCAGCATGCCACGCCTTTATGCTTGATTGATAGCCACTGATGGGAGAGAAAATAAGAATTTGTCACTGCCCCGCCCTCAACTTGAATGAGAAATAAGGAGGAAATGAATTTTCTTCTCCACCTACCCACCTTAGTGAATAACTGGAATTTCCCCTTCTTGCTTGAATCATTCTAGTTCAAAATGGTGGAGAGAGCAATTAATATTTTTTGTTTTCTATATTTTTATAATAGCAATAATTATTTATTTTCTAATATTTTGTTTTTGATTGATTAGATATCATTCTAATACTAAAACATTATTGCCCGAAAAATAATGTTTAATTTTTTGCTTCTTAGATTCAGATCATTTTAAGTTTTGTTTACCTTGGGGGTCTATTATACGGAAAAATCGAATATACGGACTTGGGGAAACTCCCGCCGATTCCGGATACGCGACTTTCCACTGTATTACATAATTAAAAGTTCGCCTTTCGTAAATTTGGTCTTTTATACATAATTTAATGTGATTTAAATATTAATCTGGTCCAGTTAAATAGATCAAGCAATTTTATTGTTGTTCATACTGCTGACAATTAATTTAAATATATTATTAACTTTTAATAATAGATTTTATTATCAGTTGTGACAGCCAATGTAATGAATGTATAAATTATTCAAGAATATTTAATTTTCATGATACAGAGTTCGAAAAACAGGAGTTCTCACTTCAAAACAGCGATTGTTTGCAAATGAAAGTTGTGAGAAGTTATCTATACATTAGGGATAGGCCCCATTTGATATGCAAAGAAAGATTTTAAAAAGGTGTTTGACTTCCCTTCACGACAGGCTATCTGTACTATCCTACTAACCTTTTGTTACCCCAGGCAGTAGTCTTTTCAAAATTTGTTCTTTTCATCTTCTTTGTTACTCTGGGAATTATATTTATGGAAGTAGTATTGACAGTATTGTGAAGTATTGCACACCTTTAACGTTTGAGAAAGAAGGGGAAAAAGATAACTCAACATCCAAAGCTATTTTTTTCTATCATTGATTTATAAAAGAATAATACAAAACTGATTATAATTCAACACTGTAAAAAATCAGTCTCAGATGAGTCATGTTATTAACAAGTTCATTCAATTTTTTATTACAAAAATGGTTATGATACAGAATGAATATAAATAGTTATTTTTTAATTAAAGAAAAATTGTAATATAATTAATAAAAGAGGAATTAAGGAGTATTGTAAAAAATCAGAAAAGGACGAAAAATACTAAAAAATAAAATTTAAAAAAAAAGCTGAAGGGAAAACTGATACTGCAAATAATTTAAGAAATTATATTCATTCTTAAAATAAAAAAAGAGTCTCTATAGGTTTATATATAAAATGTCAGTTAAGTTATGTTGATTCCACTTCATTGATGAAATTCACTATATTTCGACCCTTTGATATTGTTTACTTGCATATTTTGTTTATCCTTATATATATACAGTCAGTATCGGTTATATGGTCAGCTCATGGATCCAGAATATTATGACCATATAAGCAGTGTGACCATATATGTGATAACCAAATATATAGTATAGTTAATATGGCGTGAATATATTCTGGAATCAGAATGTATTTTTTAAACAAATAATCCAACTTTCAAAAACGTTTAAAAATTAATTATTAAGGTGCATAATAAGAAAGAATGCAAAAATAATTTTTATACTTTTAGAAAAATTTAATTCTTTACCTTAGCATATGTACATGTTCAAAAAAAATATTCCAATAAGCTTGTCTGTTTCTTCTTCTTGTATATTAAAACAACTTTTTCTAAGTCTCTGATAGTTTTTAAATGTTCATCTGCTGCATCTGAATTTGCAAAAAAACACCTTAAGTCATCTATAGCCTTAAGAGCATCAGCTGTTGATACAGACTTTTTATTGCATTCAGTATCATCCTCATCGTCACTTCCTTCAGCATTCAGATTTAAGACATTAGATTCAATGCCTTCCACAGTTGCTTCACAATTAGTGAGGACATCAACGTCTATTTGGGAATAAAAATTTACGTCCGGCATTGCATAGCCTCGGTTTCAAAGATTTTCTGCCAATTCAGCTAATGGAAGATCTTCCTCAGGGTCCTCTAATGATACCGAAGAGTCTGGAGAACTGTGGAACCCTGCGTGACGGAAAATTTTTTCAATAGTTTTCGACGACACCATGTTCCAGCTTTAGTCAATATAGAACAGTGTGTTCAAAACTGAAACCTGAAATTCTTCTTTTCTGTCTTTGGCGGTGATCATATCCCGTAGAAGAAGCTTTCTATACATAGACTTGAAGCTTTGAATTATGACTTGATCTAGAGGCTGCAACACACAAGTGCTGTTTGGAGGCAAAAATACGAGCTCAATCAATTTCAAGTCCTCAACAGGACAGTGAGCAGTGCAGTTATCAGCAATTAATGCAACTTTTCTGTTTTTCTTTGAAAAATGTAGGTCCCACCTTCTGAGAATTTATTCCCAGATCGTTTGGGTCATCCATGATTTGGAATTGGCATCGTACAAAAAGGGGCAAAGATTTACAATTTTTCATGCTTCTCGGTTTCAGAAATTTTGGAATCATTTTCTCCGAACCATCCATGTTTGCAGATAACAAAACTGTTAAGCGTTCCTTACTTTTCTTTCCGCCTATACATTTTTCTCCTCCGAAGCAAAGGGTTCTGTCGGGTAAGATCCTATAGAAAAGTCCTCATTCATCAACGTTGAACACGTTAGCAGGTTCATATCTTTTATGAATATCTCGCAACACTACGTCTTTCCATTCTTTTAAAGAACTGTTGTCAAAATCAGCAGCTTCTCCGCACAATTTCTTAAAGAATAGGTTATTTCTTGCATTGATTCGCTGTATCCAGCCATTGCTTGCAACAAAATTTGATTCTCCAAGTTCTTTAGCTATTTCTAAAGTTTTTTCTTTTAGAATATTCCAGGATATAGGAACATTTTGTGATCGTACATATTTGATCCATAACAGAAGAGCCTTCTCCACATTCTCATAAGGTGACACACGCTGACGTTTTCTTTCTCGGTCGCTATATGAAACATCTGGAGAGCTACGTTTGGCTGCTATAATGTTGTTTAAAGTTGTTCGAGGTATAGAATTTTCTTTGGCAAAAGTAGCTTTTGAAAGGTTAGACTTTTTAAACTTTTCAACCCATTCGTTTTTTTCTGATATTGTTAAATTCTTTCTTTTCGAAGCCATAATGAAAGCATGGATACGTTATTCGTTCAGTAATCCAATAAAAATACTCTTTTTTCTCAACTTCTTCTCAAGCTCTGAGAGATAACTTCAAACGATCAAAAGACCTTTTGCCTTTGGGCGGGGAAAAGAATGCGAGTGGTCAAATGAGGAGAGGGTAAGGTCGTCAATGAATGCAAAAGAGAAAAGAGGATAGGGTGACGAAATAGAGGGGGAAATTCCAGTTCTCTCCTGGATTCGAAGGAATGTGTTTACCTTCTGGTCATTTTTCTTGGCTTCCTGTCTAAAGAAATGTCTTAAAATGCATCTTTTTTCAAAAGAAAAAAAAAAGGGAAACTGACCATATAACCGGTTACTCGAAAAATAGGATGACCATATAAGCGGCGAGCTTTAACACGTGTTTCCTATTAAGTTAGACGGGACTTTAGAAAATTGACTATATAAGTGGGGTGACCTTATACTTATGGGGTATCATATATTTTGTTTAGCATGTAATATCTATAATGATATATCTTTTGATATTTTTGCTGCCATTTTTAAACAATATTACACGAAAGATAAGTTTCATTAAATTGAAAATTTATAACAAATAAAATATCTCGATACATTAAACGAAAGTTTCTTATACACACTCGTGGATTTCCTTCACACTCACTAACGTTCACTCTTACTAAAAAATTACTATGCGATGTTGTACGGTTCAAATAGCAAATAAAGCACTCTCTATTAACTACAATATTTTCTGCTATTTTTGCTCAAAAACTGATAACAAAGAAATAATTGGGAAAAAAAATAATTTGCTCTTTTTTCTGCAGTAAAACAAAAAATAGCATTAGTAGTTGGATATTACATCGATAATTTTCCTACTTCCAGCTTGAATTACTGATTGGTCACCTTTTGAAAGCCCAGTGAAAATTATTTAGTTCTTGAAAAATATGCATCATTGGTAACAAAACCGAATGGGAATCATAATTTGAATTCAGATTCACCAATTAACTACTATAGCGTTTATAAATAATTTAACTCCTAACATTAACATTAAATAGTGAAAATGTAGATGTTTATAAATAAAACCAATTATTTATACTTTCGAGTATAAATATAAACATTTTATTTTATAATTTGAACAAACAATTCAAATTTATTATAAAATTTTCGTATCGATTTCATTCAATCCAATTGAAATCTCATTTTCACCGAAAATACTGACACAACTCACTTTTTACTATAAATGACAAAAAAATTTCACAATCTCATATCTCGGTAAAAAAAAAAAAAAAAAAAAAAAAAAATCTTAAAGTCATTTACTTTAGCGCGTTTTAAAGTTAACGACTTGTACTTTAATGTGTAAATAATAATTTTTATGCAAAAAATTTTGTCACAAAGTAACAACTTGTCAGACTTGACATTTTTAAAAAATTGCTTTGTTCAAATGTGCAAATTTTTTGCAAAAAATTTAAATAAATTAAATTAGTAATTTTTAGGTGAAAGTAAAAGACCTGAACATGATATCCTGAAATTTTTATGAAAATTGATTCATTTTTGAAAACGTTATGACTCTTTGAAAAATGAAATTTTAAGTGTCCCTAATAATTTGGCAGGGTACTATATATATATATATAAATATATATATATAAATATATATATATAAATATATATAATATAGTTCAGTACCTAATGCATCTTTCAGGAATCATAATGAATATTGGTAAATAAATACTATTGAGTCTAGCAAAGAATATTACTTATACAAGGATGGTTTCTCTTTTTCTGCCTGATGTACTTTTATATGAATTAAAATAAAATAATTATCAACAGTAAAATCTTAAAAATTTGGAATGTATCCATATATACAAACTAACCAAAAAAACGTATTACACCATATTCATCGTAATCATAAAGTGATTCTTAAAATATAAGTTGTAATTTTCATCCGTTTTAAGAAAACTCCTAGTGCAAAAGGATTTCTATTTTACCCAGACTGTAGAATCTGTAATTAATAACAAATAATCAATCCATATCGACTGGGGCCAATCAAGACAAATACAAACCCCACTAAATTTTCTCGACGCCTCAGTATTTTAAAGTTACTGTAGCAATAAATAACAGTTCTAATTGGGAGGAACTTTATACAATAAATTTTTGCTATAATAAAAAGGAAATGCTTTATTATCTAAAAATTGACAATTTTCAGCAAATAAAGTATTTTCCTTTTTTCTGACTTGGAAAAAAAAAAAAAAAATGCAATCTTTTTGATGATAGTAATATTATTGATCCGCAGTGGTGGCTGGAAACCCACCCAGTTTCCAAGTACCAGCTTGTCTGGGAAGTAGGTTTGTGCGCAATGCTGACCATATTGTCACGATAATACCGTCACTGGCAAAACTCTTCTCATAGACCTCATTATGTATTTGACTCTAAATTACGTACATTTTTTTAAAACTTTATCTGCCTTGATGCCCCAACTGCTAATGTATGCAGCACCTACTGCCTAATGTATGCATTTATCTAGCAAAGATGAAGGCATTCATAATTTTTTTTCTTTATCACCAAGAGTAACATTAATTTCCTTAGAGATAAAAGTAATAAAATTTGCTAGGCCAAAATTTAAAGAAAAAAATTCAGAAAAATAATAAAGAAAGTAAGAAAAATTAATTATTTAAATTTGATTAGAGTTGCTAACAATTTGTTGCTATTGCTAACATGTTGTCTTTTCTTACCCTCAATTTATAAAGTTTTTTCAGTAAGTTCAATCTCGATTATTTTTCTATAAATCACTGTCTTGGACGTTTCTTAGACATGCCGCCGAAAGACGCGGTTTTCTGCTTTCGCTATCCACCAAATCAGTACATCATAGATGCCGCTTTCCATCTGCAGATTTTCTTAGTCTTTTTCAAGCATTGACATAGCAGAAACTAGTTCTCACTTAAAAATATTACTAGTTTGTTTCAGTTCTCTTCTTTTCTGAAAAAATGGGTCACATTTCTTCCTAAGTTAATTCTAACGTTTCACAGAATTTCATAAATACTATAGAATAACCCTCTCCAAGTTTTCGCCAGAATCACCACAATGGCGGAAAGGACGGATGAAAGAGAGGGGGAAAGAGGAGAAGGGAAAAAGAAAATCGATTATGTTTAGTAAAAGACAAATGTAAAAAAAAAAAAGTTTCTTACGTAAATAATAAATTTATAAAACAAATGTTGATAAGTTTTTATACCCATAGTTATTCTTAATTTTATTAAAATTAAAAGAAAAAAAATTATTATCTCAATAATAATGATACATAAAAATGTATAAAATGCAATGTGAAGCTAAAGCGCCATTTTTTAACTTTTATTTAACAACTGCTTGAACTTCTGAGGGACAGTTTAAGTATTTTGTAAGCACTTGAAAGGGAGAAGGAAGTTTGAGATTTTATTTTTCTAACAAAAGGGGTGAGGTCAATGAGCAATGTTGAAGATGTATATGAATATAGATGCATATAAATATAGATATAGGGGTAAAAAAGTACAAAATAAATATGCTTAAATTTTTTTTTATATATTTTAGTATAAATTACTCCCAAAAGTATAAAAAAAACTTCAGTAAGTAGATTTTACTCATTATAATTAATGCAATCTATAGAAATAATTGCTTTTAAAGAAATTCTTTTAATTATATTAAGCCTACTACATTTAATGATTGATTTATAAACATACAAGAATAATATTATAATCTTCATATTTTTATAAAACCGTACTCTTGGGTAATGCTATTACAAAGTAATTATGAATGTAAAACCTGACATTTTGAACACTGTTGATTTGAATTAAGAAGCAAGTGGTCAACAATTAAATTGCATGCATCTTAATTTCTTTTCGGTCAGGACACTTAATGAAATGAAAAATAAATGAATTTCAGAAGCCGTTTCTTATTATTGATTTATTTTGAAAGCTAATATTCTTAAATTTACTAAAATATAACTCGGAACCTTTTATTATTAATTTCTTTAATTAAGAAAGAAATTTAAAGATAACACAATCATAATATCATAAGCCATGTTACATTAAATAAAATTAATAAATCGTTGTATTAATACAAAAATTAAAAGCATAAGATAATTTGAATATTTGCAACAAATCAAAAGATTCTTCCCTTAATTAAAATTAAAGTATAATTTATTAGTCCTCTATTTGAAAGTAGCCAAAAAGGTGCTAAACTTTTATTTTTGGAAAACTTATATTTCGAGTAAATGTTCTAATTTGTTAACAAGTTCCTTCTTTTGCCGCATGAGTGATTTTGAATACTCTACCGCGAGAAAACGATGATCCCTCCTCACCCCCTCAAAGGAAGATAGCTTTGGACGAGTTCAATCATAGAAACTGCTTTCGGAAAACTCCCGTAATGAAGGGATACAAATTCTAGGACTCAGTCGGAATCAGAGGGTTAAAAGACATGAAACAGTGGAATTTAACACATTTTGCAATGCACTCAAGAACCATTTTTGACTTCATAAAACGTGACATCAAAATAATTCATATCCTATATATTCAAGTTAAACTAAATTCTGTACCATAGTTAGTTATAATAAAAAATTTTACAACTGACTCTACAGTAAAAATTAAGAAAAATAAAATTTAACAGCCAAAGAAATTTATACATAATGCAAATATTTTTAATGAACATATAAGTTTAAAAAATCAGTTACTGTATTTCTGAAATTGTCGAACATGTTTTATATTAAGACTTTAGTAAGTCCTTGATGCAAAACCAACATTTCTACATAAATAAATGAAAACAATACTGAAAAAAAGTTGGACATAGTATTTTGTTATTAGATTATTATTTTTATTTCAAAAGGGGCATAAATTGTTGAGCATATTTTGTAGTATAACCTAACTGTCTGGAGTCAACAGTTAAATGCAGTAAAATATGGAATTCATAAAAATATTTTACTCTAAACAAGTTCTAAGTTATTAACAACTAAATAACGCTAAACCAAGAATTATTAGGTAGAATAAATTTTATAGACCTAGGAACTCAGATAAATTATCAGCAGACATATCAATAACAAATAAACATCTGCACTTACTTCTTCAAACATCTTTTGTTTATGAATTCATAATAATAAAAATTACAAAATGTGTATTGATAAAATTTTAACTGAAATTCTCTTGGTTACCAAATAAATTACTCTCTGGATTAAATGTGTTTCTTTAACAAAAATTTTATATTTGATAATAGCTTCAGTTCAAGACATATAGTGAAAAATTTGTTGAAGATATTAAAATATTCTAATAAACTTTCCATATAAGAGAAAAGTTTAACATGCTGACATAAAACAATAGAACTCTTGGATTATACTTAAGTTTAGGAAAGGTAATATAGGTTTTAGATACTTATTTTGTTTGAAGAAATAAAACAAGGAAAGAGAAGGTTATTAAGTTTTTATATTAGTTGCTTTGATTTAGTTATCTTTTTAACACAAATTTTGTCGATATTATTTCTCAACTTGCACAAAGTATAGTGCAGTCTGATAAATCAGAGGAATTAAATCAATAAAATTAGAGAATTAATTTTGTTTCATTAATACTACCAAGTCATCATAACAAAATAACACAAGCACTTTGTTGGATTAGAATGTCTTGGGGCCAGGCGAACTACCAGTGACAGATTTGTCATTTTCGACGTCTTTCAGTTGAATTGAAACGTAAGAGATTTTCCATCAAGCATTGTGAAAGGTAGTTTCAAATTAGAGTGGTCAAAGTGCAGTTTACAATTATGCTCTAATATTCTAAAGAATATTTTAATTTATTCTTTTAAATGGTATTGAATTTAATTTGTGTATTTAAATTGGATGCAATGTTTATGTGAAAACATAAAAATTGACTGTTTTTATATTGTTTATTATTCTGATTTATATCAAGTAATACTAAGCTTGTTATTTTTTATTATTAAAATAACTATAATTTATAAGCATTTTTAAACAATTTAAATTAAAAAATAACAATCTCTATCATCTTTATCTATTATTTATTTTATCTCTATCTAATGCTACATAAAATCGATGAAAAAAAGATGTCATAGGACAAAAAAAAAAGGGATTAGTGAAAATGAACATTTTGACTTTGAAATATTTTATTTAAATTTTTAAATTAACTATGACTTACCAGATGTTTTAATAAGAGCTAAATATGAATTTTAATGTGTTAAAAACACATTTTTTATGATGCTAAAGATTTTTAAAAATTAACTGTAAAAATCGATTGCCATATTTTCTTTCTCAATATGACAATCAAAACCTGTGAAAAAAAATGAGAATGCTGAAAAAGATTATTTTTGTTTAAAGATTTTATCATTACTAGAATAAGATTAAGACCTGTGAGATTTTGATTTGGTGGTAATAAGCAAGTTTTTAGTTTTAATCAGATTTGAATGAAATATAAATGCCCAATTGCTTTATAAAACAGTTTTAAAAAAAGTTTTGGTAATCATCATTATTAGAGGTTTAAATTTCTTCATAATTTTTTTTCTTGAGAATTTACAATCTATTACTTTGATTATTTAGTTTTGCTATTGTTATTATTTGGTTCTTATGTTTTATCTTGCTTAGAAAAGCTCTTACTAAACAAAGCTGTAGTATAACTTTTGTTTGAAAGTAACCTTTTTAAAATGCCATGTGGAATATAACCTATTTTAAGCTTAATTTAAAGAATAAGTTTATTTGCTTTGCACTTTATCCTTGTCAAAAAAAAAATTTGGTATGCACATAACAGTGATATATATATATATATATATATATATATATATATATATATATATATATATATATATATATATATATGCTTCTTATTAGTACAATCTCTGAACACATAAATTTTTCTTTATTTTTAAATATGTTTAGTTTTTTTCTCGTTTTATTGACTGTGAAAACACAATAGGAAATTTTCCTTTTTATCTTTGTATATCAAAAGGGCAATTTTTCTGTTTGTAACAGATTTCTAAAATTCACGGCAAATCTTTAGTTTCTTCAAAGTGACATGGATCATTGCTAAAAATTCATTGCTTTTATAGATTTAAATATTAAATGGAAATGTTGTTGAAAGGCTCTATTAGATATATTTTTTTCTGAGAAGTTTTAACTGTTTCTAGTTATTTGTTTCTTTTATTCTTTAAAAAAATTAACTCTTTTTAACAGATAAAGTGCTTAGGTTTTTATCTTCATTGCAAGCTTGTATTCTGCCCTACAGTTTAATTCATTCTAAATAATTTTGAAATTTGATCTTCATTTACAAACAATGTAATACTGAAGGCTTTTTTTTTAAATTTTACTAATTGTTGGCTTATTACTGATGCTTTTTGGGCAATTTTCAGATTGTATAGGTGTTGTTGCTGTTGCAGTGCTTAGCATTGTTTATGCTCTTTGTAGCTTAAAATGGTCGTGTATTGTCTGTTTCGAAGCATAGACTAGTGCTAATTACTTTCAATGAGACAAGGAATTATCATTGTCTGATGTGTTCCTGTTTGGTAATATTTCTACTATAGCTTCAAACACTGCACAATAATTTTCTTACAGAATGTTTCAAAATTAAAGACTGAAAATGAAAAGCTTAAAGCTGAAAATCGAGCACTGTCACGAATGGTGTGCAAATTATCCAAATAGGTAAATTACTTTTATTAGGAATGTGCATGATTGATATAGAAACTGCTCGTTACATGACAATTGAATTTGTGTATGGTGCTCTCCTGATGTTCTTGTAACTATCTCATTGTTAAAATGTAATTTAACAAATTTGCCTGTAACTACTTTGTGGTTTCTTTTTTTATTTATAATTTATGTTTAACAAACTTAAAGCTACAAATTAGTTGCTTATTATGCATTTGTATTTTTAACTAGATTAATCATTTTGTAACACTACCATATTTTTTCATTATTTTTTAAATATTTTTAAGTATGTTTGTTGAGCAACGGTTAATTTATTAAGGACTGCTTTTGTGAATAAAGTGAAATGCCAAGCTATTTTTTTTTTTTGTCATGCGTAATTTTTATTTAATGTTCGAATGCATTTTTTCTAAGAAATAAATTCTTAATAATTTTGAATGTACATATTTAAATGAGCAATTTTCTTTTACAGCAAATTGAAAAACTTAAGGCTGACAATGATCGATTAAGTAACGAAAACAAAGCTCTTATTCGGGTTATCAGCAAATTATCAAAGTGAAAATGAATACATTATCTACCCTAGTACCTGCGTGTGGCAGATTTCTCCTTTTCAACCATACCATACCATGTGAAGAGAAAGGCTTGTTTTTTATACATACATTTATATGTACTTTTGATACATTTATGAAAACTGAAGGAAAATTTATTCATCAGATTCACTCCAGCTTTCAAACTGTGGTGCTCAAGTTAATTATATTTTGAATTTTTTAGTGAGTGGTGTGTCCATATAGATTCTCAAGTTTATTGCATTGTTAATTGCAAATTATATTATTACTTAAACTTCAGTAATTTTTATCTAGTCTTGTAGTAAAAGCTGTCTGAATTAGTACTGTGAAGCAAGTACTTGAGCAAGTAGCAGTGTTTTTATACTTATAATCTGCCATACTTTTTCAAGCAGTTTTTATTCTTTCTTACTTTGGCAGATCTCATTGGGTCATTCCAAATGAACTAAAATAAAACACTTATCTCCCACCATTGATATTAATATATTTATGCTCCTGTAAAAATGTGGGAAAATTTGTGTTATTTCTTCACATAATTTATTTTTGTTGAACATTGTTTCAATACTATAAGGTGTTAAGAAAACAATCAGCCTACAAATGTAATATAAAGCAATTAAAATTTAATTTTTAATAAAACAATTTCGCTATGTAGCCTCTATTCTATTATTAATTGAGTAGTTGTTATAAATTGCATAATATTTTTCCATATCATGTTTTTATTTTTTTTTATTTTTAATAATACTGTTTATTCACTTAAATAGAGTTGAAAAATGAGCCCAATTTTTTTTTTTCAAATTTTCAGGTCTTATATTGTTTGTTTGACTCTCTGTGGCAAATCAGATGTGTAGTTGTGTTGTAAAATTTCAATTATTATAAATCTTCAAACAAAATTACTTAGAATGAGCTGAAATGTTCATAGCGCCATACCATTTTGTGGATAGTGAACAAACCATATACCCAGGGCCAGACTTAGTGCAATTGAGGCCCGAGCAAAAACTTCCTTGGGGGCCTCCCTCTGCTGCATTACTTCAGTAATGAGGAACCGAACTTTATGGAGGTTTTATTTTTCACCTCGTTATTGATATATAATAAGAAAATTGACTAAAACCTAAAATAGCTATAAAGTCCCCCCCCCCCCCCCCCACCATCTATGGCGAGACGAAATATTGTTCTGTTCATTTTATTGGTTTTCTAACAATTCTATATCCATCATTAAGAGAATATAGCACTTCTGAAGAGCCAAAATTTATTATCATGTTTAAATTAACTGAATTAAAGAAGTACAAAACAGTAAAAAATAGGATAATTGATTGTTAACTTTGTCATCTTGCTGCAAAAAATTCATATCCTTGCTGACATAAGGGCAGAATTCAGCTAAATTTTTGCAATTACGATGGCTTAATAAAGCAAATCAGAAGCCTCTACTTTTGTAAACATATCGCATTTTGCTATATGTAAAAATACAGGATTTTGTTTGGCCATATTTGTCCATCGTAATTGTGAAAATGTAGCTGAATTCCACCCTAGAAAGCCATGGAAATATAGATTTTTTGTGTTCATACGATAGAATGATGAAGAAGCTAACATAAAACGGATTTTACTCTGCATAGATATTTTGTTTAAAAAAAGTTCCTTAAACGTAAAATAAGCTCTGGGCAACTGCCCTGTATTCCCCTGCCTTAATCAGGCTCTGCTTATACCGGATATCCAAATGAAGATAAATTATATTTTTTGCTACATACGAATATAGCAAAACAGTCTGAATTGAGCACAAATAAATGTACAAAAATTGACCTATTATAGTTTCGATCTTACAAACAAGAACTTTCCTCAATGTCAAAAACAAAAAAATGTTTTGATAATATCTTGTTGTGATTCTGAGAAAGGTTCTTGTTTATAGAATTGAAACTATGGTATATAAATTTTTGTGCATTTGTTCATGCTTCATTCAATTTGTTTTGCTTTACAAATAATTTTTAAAGATTTGCCTTTTTGGGAAGTATAATTTTTTCAGGTAAATATGTTTCATGATAGTAGTCTTTTCATCCTTTTTTTTTTAGCATCAGATTTATACTGTTTAATTCTACAGCATATAAAATGTTTTCATTTTACACAGTAAAGTTGCTTTTGGTTCTTGTGTCAACAAAATTTACAGTGAACCAACTGCAATTGTTATAGTAAAGGGAAATAATCATACCAATATTTTAATTTTCTGTAAATGTTATGTGTTTCTGTAAATGTAATCTAAATAAAAATATGTGTTTTATGTTTCAAAATTTTTATTCACTTGTTTGACTGGCAGTTGTGAACACTGTTTTTATAGTTAAATTCAATATAATTTAAATCTCTATGTTTTTGTTATTATTCCTTTTTAAAACTTAGTTTATTGGACTATATTATTTGAAAAAACTTAAAGTTACACTTCTTCACTTTATAAAACAATTATGAAGAACTGTTTGTTAGGTAGTTCAGTCCAAAGTATTTCAATACAAGTTTGAACTCATTGTGCTTTAGGTAAGCTAAAAATGTTGTAAATTAAATCGACTCACAGTTTTTCAGAATTATTACCTTTATATGGCAGTTTTTTTAAACTGATTAAGTTATTGTGACAGAAGCTTCTAAAATAAATATGAATATTCAAATTAATTCAGATTATTATCATCATCACATTATTTATGTTTCAACATTGAATAGATTTTGAAGTTTTTTTCATTAATGCTAAAAATGTTTTCACTTTATTTTTTGTCTGAAATGGTGTTGTATTAATTAACTACAATCATCGATTATGGAACAATCTTTTAGAATGTGAAAAACATAAACTTCTCCTGATCTTACTGTGACATTCTGAGAAATATTTTAGAGCAAATATATCTTGTTTTTGAATTTTAGCTTTGGCTAATCTTAAAATGCTTAGTTAGTTCAAATTCTTAGTTAAGTCTGAGTTACTCTATGTCTATAATAAACTGTTTGAAATGATATGGAATGACCTACGTTTCATTTTTACATTGTATTTTTATGTTTAAATAATTATGTAATCTACTGCGCATTAAATTATTAAAATTATTATTATTTAATGTTAGTTCATAAAAATGCTTTAAAAGTGATGTATCCAATCTTTTTTAGGTATTGAGCATAAAAACATTTTGTATTTTTAGAGTTTTTTTCTTAATTGAATATTTTTTATAAAGAAATGTGCAATAGATCTGAATTTTTGTATAATTATATTCTGTATTACATTTCTTATATGGGCATAGTTTTCTATTGGCCCATCAGCTTCAGATTTCTTTTTAATTACTTCAATTCATAATAAATAAAATTGATATTTTTATATGCTGATATATTTGTAAAGGCTAATATTTTTTTTAATAAATTTATTCTTCTGAAAATGCTATTTTTTATGCAATAGATCAGAATCATGTACACTTTTATGCCCTGCAGCAATATTTTTTCCCACAGAAATTTTCCTCACACTTGTAAATATTCTGAGTACATTATCATCAAATCTGCATTTTCTGTTATGTGCCTTTGAAATGGGTTGTTGATATTTCATGTAGAGAAGCATGATTAATCACTGCTGGTGTTCTGAAAGCAAACATAGATCTGATATTCCCATTTATAATAATACTCATTGAAATAGGTTGTTAATGATCCTGAAGTATTTAGTAAATTTTTTTCTTATAATCTTGTTAAAATTTTTTATGATGAAAGTTAATATTTTATGTAAAATTTGTTTGAAGTAGAAAATATAAGATGTAGATAAAATTTATGATCTCTTATTGTACTATTTCTGTTTAGAACGTCTCCAAAAATTTTCAATTTTCCTGTTATATTATAATTAAT
The DNA here is from genome assembly GCA_949128135.1 of Parasteatoda lunata. NCBI lineage: Eukaryota > Metazoa > Arthropoda > Arachnida > Araneae > Theridiidae > Parasteatoda > Parasteatoda lunata. The sequence continues at coordinate 6,914,522 of OX421980.1, read as the reverse complement.
AGAAAGTTTAAGAAATACTAAGTTTTGAAAATTAACTTCTTGTTTCTGTTATTGAATGATTATAATTTTATGTTTATGAATTAAAATTATCTATTTCTTATTATTGGTTTTCTATGTAACAGGGTAAAGCTGATTTTTCATTGCTATCTATTTTATCTATCAATGCTCAAAATTTGTCATGGATAGTCCTATTTTTGATTGATAAAAACTGAAAAATTATGGTTATTGCCTGTTCATTATGGATTTTGTGTGTTGGAAAACTTAATCCTGCTAAAACTGATTTTTTTCCCCTGTCTGTTGTACAAAATAATAATGTTACTCCTGCCCCCATTGTAGAGTTGTTTCGTTCGTTTTCCTATTAATTTTAATATAATGAGTTGTCAAGTGTTATTAAATTTCATTCTGCTTATTTTTTTTAAAAAATATTTTGGGGAATTTTTTGTATTTTCTATAAGTATATATATATTTATTTAGTAGCGCAATTTTGATTGATCCATCACAGAAAAGCACTATTACATTCTCAATTAACTTTTTTCTGATATTGTTGGTTTAAAACATTTATTTATAAGGGCAATTTCATTCAATTTGTTGCAGTAGCTATTGGTTTAACATTGTTGCATGTGTTTTTCAAACCATTTCAATATAATTGTCTAGTGTTATTTTTAAATCTTTTTCTCTTCCTTTTTTTCAAATGTAGTTTAAAATAAGTTGCAATTTATTTAAATTATTTATTTATTTATTAGCTCTATTTTTATTGATTCACTATGTTTAACCATGTTACATTACATTCAATTCTCCATCTGTTTTGATCTATTTAGTTATTAGTGTTATTTTGCCCATTTCCTTATTTAAAATGTTTTTGATATGTTTGTCTAGAGCAACATGCACGATTGAAAAGTTATGCATGTACCAGTTTTTAATTTTAGTTCTAAATATTTTAAAAAATGCAGAGGTTGTTCAAATATTTCATATGCATGTTTTTTACTGTTTTTTAAGATTCCCTCCCCTTGTCAGAAAAAATAAGCAAATCATCTGAAAAATTAGTAACTTGTCAGTCATGGAAAGTTGTTTCCACAAGTCATGAACTTGAAAACTCTCATTCTAGCAGATGCCCTGTTAATAATGTGCAATTTGAAATTTATATCATGTTAATGTCTACATGCTCGATTCTTGTCAAAATAATATATTGTAATTTGTTATATTGAAATGTAAATTAGTCGAAAGTCTGTTATTCCAAAGTTTTATTATCTGTTTAATAAAGATTGAGAAGGATTTTCTTACTTAATACTTTACTTAAACTAATAATATTTAATTTTATTCTAAATACTTGTAAAGAGAGAACTTAAATTTGTAATGTGTGCTTTTGTTCTGTCATTTTTATTCATACATTTTATTTATTTATTTATTTATTTCTAAAGAACGTTTCTAGCAAAATGAAGCATAAAAATAATGTCTACTAATTATGTATACTTTTCAAAATCTTCAGTATTTATAAGTTTTTTTAATTTTGTTTCCACATGTGAAGTATTATAAATATGTACAGATTTTTAGGCTATTATGAAAGCAATAAAAATCTTCCAAAAAATGAATGCATGTTTTAATTTCTGATTTTAATAAAAAAAAAAAATTTTTTTGAAAAACACACAAATATTTTTTGTATTGATTTCCAGTGAGCCAATTTGCTGAAACAATACAGAAAAAGATTTATTATTATTATTATTGCAAAAAATATGCATCTATATGTTGACAAACATTTCTAATGGTGTCAAAACAATTAAATATTAAGCGAAATGCCAGCATTAACACTATAAAGCATATGCAATTATTGTCAACATATTGGCTGAATACATTACTACATTTTTTTTTTTGTGTAACACTTTAGTCATGGTATTAAAATTGAAACATTAAAAGAAGAAGTTGTTATTCACATCCTGATTTTGTATAACAAGTTCTGAAACATTTTATTTTATTATAATATATTTTGAAATATTTCTAGTTTTGAGCTTTGAACAAAGTCTAATTGAGCGTCAAGCAGACTCATTTCTTTTGGCTTTGGTACTTGAATACCATTTTCATGTTTACTTTTTACATAGACCAAGAAATATTTTTTCTTCTTTAAACCTATTTAATTTTTTAAAAAATAAGTTAATTCTTATAAATAAGTTTATAAAATAAGTTAATTCTTATTATAACTGTTATTAGAATAGGTTTAAATATTAATACACTGTATCTATGAGGTTAAAACTTTAAAATTTTTTTAAGAAAAAAAAGTGATGTAGGTAGTTATTAACAGAGAGCATATTATGAAAAACGGGCCCTCTAACTTCATAAATTTTTATACCTTTTCAATCAATAAAGTAAGAATGGAATTTTAAGTAAAGATATTAAGCTTTTAGAGGACTTTTTGATGTGATATAATCTTTGTTTTACTTTTCCCAAAGGCTTAATTTATATAACTGTGTAAATAACTACTGCTTCATTTTTAGCTAAGTGGACATAAATGATTTAATAAATTTATAACCTCTTAGCATCCATTTACAGATAACACTCTCCTAATATAACATATAAACAGATAACACTCACCTAAAAAATAGAAAATTGCTAATATACCGATAAATTAATCACATTTGTAACTTTAAAGTTCTAACGACAAGGCGGCTCGAAAGTAAGACTATAATCACTCTTGTTAATATACAGTGAACAAAATAAAAATGATATCTCCCTGAATAACTTTTAATGATCGGATTTTCACAAACTAAATGTCAATCTTAATGGTTTCTGGGGATGACTTCAAATATGCTAATTAATTAGCGCTAAATATTAATTAAGTTGCGAAATTGGACTTAAAAACGTTCTTTCTCTAAATGAACATATATATATATATTTTTTTACAGATTCGGATTTTTAACCCTTGAAATAGCCGCAATATGGAAGTTGTGGCCCTAATAGTTAAGTCAGGAAAGAAAATGAAAATTTGATCCCCTTAAGGTAAATTTCTCTTTTTGCGATTGTGCTCATATTTTTAAAATTGAGCAATTTCAAAAAAAATATACACCCACTGATAAAGCACGATAACCCAATGATAATTTCATGCAAAAAATAATTTTTAATAATTCATTATTATTTAATTTATAAGTGGAGGGAAAAAAGTTGAATTATGAGGCATAATTTTTTAATATCAAATTAATTTAAATATTTTTCTATATATAAATCTGAAGTTTCACTTGTTTTTTCTATAGTAGAAGCCTAGGAAACTAAAATTAAGTATTCTTTAAAATAATTTGGCGATAATGAAAAATTATTTAAATGGAGTAATTAATGCCTTAATGTGGTAAACTAACAAGGAACTTGATGTACGCAAGCGTAGCATAAATTTCAATTTCATTCATGAATTTTCGTTGTTCTTAGACTTAGAGGTTGGGCAGCTCTGACGAGCAGGGCACATCGACCAGAGGTCTATTGTACCCAAACCCTAGTCATGATTAGCAAGAAAGCCGTATAGCTGTAATAAAATTCAGCAGACACCTTACAGGAACATCTTGCAGTTCCCAGGCATTGACGCAATGCTGCCCTAAGTGCTCAAATCTTTGAGTAGAATAGACCTCACAATCACAAAGTATGTGTCGTGATGTTTCTTCTTCTAGATGACATCCCCGACAAATAGGATTGGATTCAATTCCCATAATGTGTAGGTGTCTTCTGAGGATACAGTGACCAGTAACAAGACCAATGATCTTCCTTAAACTGTTTCTATTAAGCTTTAAGAGCTCCTTTTGACGTATGCTAGGACAGTCTCGATTCAGCACCTTAGCTTGTCTCTGACCGTCAGCAGCGCGCCATTGCTCATGGGCAAACTTGCCGTAGAGCTTGAATATGGTTGCCCTAATTGAGGAGGGAGAAATTCCCAGCGCAGGTTCAGGGCCCCAGAAAATTGCATTAGAGCCAGCCCGTGCTGCATCATCAGCTAGCTCATTACCACCAATACCCATATGTCCAGGTACCCAATGCAGGGATACCTTGTTATGAGTGGACAGGTCACAGGACCGAGAAGCATTCCCATACTAGCAAAGAAGTGAATTTACACCTTGACAGTGATAGGAGAGCAGCCTGACTGTCAGAACAGATGCGGATAGTCATATTTTGATATCCCTTGTCTAAGCATAGCTTGCAGCACAAGATAATAGCATAGACCTCAGCCTGAAAAACAGTGGCACAGTTTCCCAGGGAAAGTGAAGTTTGGTACCGTCATTGGAGCAGTAAATTCCTGCTCCTGATTTGGTGCCAATCTTTGAACCATCAGTGTACCATATTAGGCATTTGCCTTTAAGCCACCGAGGAGAATTGAACCATTCATCTCTAGTAGGAAAATGGATCTTGAAGGGTTTATGAAACGCGTATCTTAGTGACATAAAGTCACTAGGCATAATAAAAGAGGGTAAATCCATCACCTGTGAAACAAGATGTCCCCAAGACAAGTGTTTGCAATACTCTTTCCATAGGCCAAGGTTCATAAGACGCTTTACGCCTGTTTGAGCTTCAACCTCAATGCGTAAGTTCAATGGAAGAAGCCCGAGTAAGCTCTCAAGAGCAGCTGTAGGAGTGGTCCTGAGACATCCTGACAGGGCTACACAGACCATTCTTTGAAGTCTGTTTAGATTGGATCTTGCGGAACTCAATCTAGTCCTTGACCACCAGACGACTGCGCCATAAGTGACGATAGGACTAATGATCATTGAGTATATCCAGTAAACTATTTTGGGGGACAATCCCCAGGTTCTACCAATAGGATTTCTACAGGACCAGAAGATCTTTCTGGCCCTGTTGGTACAGTAATCGAGTTGATGACCCCAATTTAATTTGGAGTCAAAGTAAACCACGAAAAATTTGACTTTCTCTTTGTATTCCAATTTGTGGTCCAGGTAGTATACATTACTTAGACCAAGTTGCCTTTTTCGTGTGAAGGCTACATAGCTTATCTTGGATGGATTGACAGATAAGCCTGATTCAGAGCACCATCTAGCTACTTCTTGAAGTGCATTATTCATGATATCAGAGACTGTTTTTCTATGTTTACCTCTGACAACAATAACACCGTCATCAGCGTACCCGATACCAGTGGCGTGCCAACTTCTTTTTGACTGGGGGGGGGGGGGGGCGAGACAATGCTAAGTCAGAAACTTTGTCCGATCTAGTATTTTAAAATAAGTTGTATTATTTTAATATTGTAATTTATCTAATTGTAAATATTTATAATTATTTCCGTTGTTTATGACGACTATTACATTCACACCAACAAATTAGTTAACAAAAAATGATTTATCGATCGGAAATAAATTTTAAAAAAGTGCACTAAAATTTAAAAAATGTAATTAATTAATTTTGTAATTTTACTCCTTTAAATTTATTAATGCTGAGCAAGACATTTTATAGATACATATTAACCCTTTAATGGGTCATTTATTTCTAGTAAAGGTAAAGTAAAGTATTTTTGGAATTGAAAGTGATATAAGAATAGTAATTGATATAAGAAAAAATGACCCATTTAGATTATAAAAATTAATCTAAATTTTAATGTTATTATTACTATTTTTGGTGGTATGTATATTTATCACGACCTATTAGAAACTTAATGAGTTTTACTTTTAGTTGTTTATAAAATAAATTTTATAAAAACTAAAAACTTCAGAAGGAATTATGTATTTTATAATTTATATACGTTTTCTTAAACGTATATAAGGGTTAACGTAAGGGTTAATCATAATGACATAAAATGCTTTTTCGCTTCTCAAAAACATATTGAATCCAGAGTAATTTGTGATTTACATTTTGATTCTGGCTTAGATTTTAATTTAATCATGAATATAAGTTTTTAGTAAACAAAAAAGGAGAATGAACTTTATCATATTAATTTAATTTTAATGATAAAGCACAAGGTATAAAAAAATTACAGCAAATGAAGGACGTAAAAGAGATTGATTTCTCAAATTGAATCTTATTTTAAAATTACTTTGAATTTTAACAAATCTTCTGATTTTTCTGGTTTATTCCAAGGTAAAAATTGTAAATATATTAAAAGAAAAAGAAAATATACAATTTAAAACATATAAATATGCAGTAATTCAATGAAGTAGAATAAACTTTATCATATTAATTAAATCTTCATGGTAAAGGAAAAGGGCTGAAAAAATTATAACAAATGAAGAAATTTTCATTAATTAATTATAAAATTGTAACCAAAATTTTATTGCATATTTGAGGTTATATGGCTGTTATTTTTTTTAATCTGAACAATGTAATATTATTTTTCGAATTATGTAATATTATTATTCGAAACAAAATTGGATAGCGAAAAAGACTAATTAAAATTTTAAAAATCTTTTGAAAAACCTAATAATATTGGGAAATTATGTTATATATTTTTAAAATATTTAAAAAAAATTCAAGTATAAATTTAATGAAATATATTTAAAGAATTTAAATTATTCTAACAAAATATAGAGAAAACAATTGAAAAAAATATCATTAATATAAACAACGTAAAAGCTAAAATCCGATAAAAATGAAATCTAAAAAAATATTTACAATTAAAAAAAAAATCTTTAAAATTTATTGTACTTTTAAAATTTAGTACATAGTTTTTATGAAGACTTATTATTTCATTAATTAGAATTAAGAGTTACGGGTTATAAAATTAATCACAAAAATGAACAAAAAGTCCCATTTAGCTTAAAAATATTTGAAAAATAACAAGGACTAAGGAATAAAATTTATTATAAGAAAAATTGAAAATCCGAAGAAAAAAATGTTATTAAAAATAACTAACAAAAAATCAAAGTAAACTACGAAATTTGAAAATTAAAATGTGGGGAAAATGCATTTCAATTATACCTGACTAAATATAAAAAGTAAATAAAGTGAGACAAAAATCGTATTTACTACGACAAGTATACTGACAAAAAATGCATTAAACTATGTCTGACGCACAAAAAAAGGAATGAATTAAAAGATTACTGAGCAACCTTAGAATCGTCAGCCCTGTTAATAACTGAAAATTATAAATCGCAAACATGAAAAGGCTCTGACTAAATTGTTGGGACAATTTTTTTTCCTTCCAGATTTCGGCTCTTGACTCTTAATATTGTCTACTCTTACACTGCTCTAATTATTTCGCATACTGAAAGTTAGGCTCTCGAACCATTCAAGTTGAGTCCTGTGAAAATCCGATTGTTTGATCTAAGAATGTTCGCTTTGTTTATTTATTTGCGCTCAATACATTGTTTGATTTTGCTATAAAATAGAAAGCTTTAACCTCTTGCTCGTTCACGTACATAAATAAGGCGAATCGTGATTATTTGAAGTACCTGCACTGCACAGAATCACAAATTAAAAGTGCGTGAGCGAGCGAGATATTACGCGAATGAGCTAAACCTCTCTACTAAGGCTGGGATAGCCTGGTCGGTAGGGCGCTGGGCCCATATCCAAGAGGTCATGGGTTCGATCCTTGCCGGCCGAAGACTCCCCGTGTAGTAAATGGTGACTGATACACGTTAAATCTGTCGAGTCTCAAAGTCCTCCATGTTCCCATAACAAATCAATACCTCTGGGGGTACTGATCCAGGAGTTTCCTTGTCCTCTGGATTGGTTCAAAATTACAAGGCTACGGAGTTGAACATTAGTAGTCGTAAACTCATGAAATTGGGTCGGCTGTTCAACGACGGTTATAAAATAAAATAAAAAACCTCTCTACTAAGCCGCGATGGCTCAGGGGATAGAGCGTTCGCCTTCCAATGAGGCGAACCGGGTTCGAATCCCAGTCGATACGAATTCCGCATCCGGCTTGCACTGACCACAGTGCTGACGTGAAATATCCTCAGTGGTAGACGGATCATGGGTTAGAGTCCCCTTGCCGTCAGGCTAACCGTGGGAGGTTCTCGTGGTCTTCCTCTCCATGTAACGCAAATGCGGGTTAGCTCCATCAAAAAGTCCTCCACGAAGGTAAATTTCTCCCAATACTCGATCCAGGAGTTCCCTTGTCTTCTGGATTGGGTTCAAAATTACAAGGCTACGGAGTTGAACATTAGTAGCCGTAAACCCATTAAGTTGGGTCGGCTGTTCAACGACGGTTATAAAATAAAATAAAAAACCTCTCTACTAAGCCGCGATGGCTCAGGGGATAGAGCGTTCGCCTTCCAATGAGGCGAACCGGGTTCGAATCCCAGTCGATACGAATTCCGCATCCGGCTTGCACTGACCACAGTGCTGACGTGAAATATCCTCAGTGGTAGACGGATCATGGGTTAGAGTCCCCTTGCCGTCAGGCTAACCGTGGGAGGTTCTCGTGGTCTTCCTCTCCATGTAACGCAAATGCGGGTTAGCTCCATCAAAAAGTCCTCCACGAAGGTAAATTTCTCCCAATACTCGATCCAGGAGTTCCCTTGTCTTCTGGATTGGGTTCAAAATTACAAGGCTACGGAGTTGAACATTAGTAGCCGTAAACCCATTAAGTTGGGTCGGCTGTTCAACGACGGTTATAAAAAAAAAAAAAAAAAAAAAAAAAAAAAAAAAAAAACCTCTCTACTAACGTTTATGCTTGAACGAAATAATAATTTGTGTTTGGCACGGTTTAACCGCTTCTGTACATGTTCCGTAAATTTTCACATTTAACTGACCAATTAGAATGTGAAAATTCTTTTATCTTTGTTTTTATCACTTTTTGTAAAAAAATGTGATGCAAAATAAAAACTAACTATAAATTACTACTAAATGGATATTCAATTATTTCAATAACATTTTATATAATTGAACAATGTTTTAAACTTTTTTTTAAGAATTGGGTGTCAATATCGGCTATGAATTTTTGTTTTCTTCTTCAAAATGAACTATTGTTACAATTATTAATTTTAGTTAAGATTCCTCAAAATTGTCAGGAAATCGCATGAACAATTGGAACTTAAGGCGAGGATTTTCATTTTGAGCGTTCCAGGAAAGTAATTACTAGAACAGAAATTTATACTAAATGTATTTGTTATAAAATCGAGGATGGCTCCTGATTTCTAGTTTGCCTAGGGACTTCTTTTTTCTCTTTCAGTCGAAATCTTAAAGAAATTATCAAATTTTTTTCTTTTGATGCATATTTCTATCTTACTGATGCATGATCTTTGATGCATACTTCTTCATTTTTGTATATTTTAGCTTTCCGAAATTATTTTTTAGAAATAACTTTTTTTTGTACATAAATTTTAAAATTCTAAAAAACTTACTGAAATTAACTTTTAACTGGACTAAATATTATAGTTTTATTATTTTACGTAAACTAAATGAAAAACAAATAAGTTATAGAACTTATAAAATTGGATATGATGAATTTGAAAACTGGTGATAAAAACAACATGAGACGTATGTTATTTATTTTAATTGATGATAAAAACAACAAACACATAAACAATAATCTTAACACCAAAAGAGTTCTATTGATATTGTCTATCAAAGAAAAAAAATTTAAAAGAAGCTATTAAGGATATAGTCCATCAAATAAAACAAATATATTTTGATTCAGATAATTATTATTATACGGCATACAGAAAGCCAGATATGAAGGAATTAATAAGTCAGAAACTGAAAATTGTATTTCGAAGGTTTTATAACATATAAAAAAAAAAAGGATTTTATATAAAACTAACACTTTGATAAAAGTATATCTCGGTCGATATATAATATGGTTACCATATGACGTATGAGATAAAATGATATAGCAAAATTATAAAAGAATAATAACATTTGGAGCTGATTTAATTCATGAAGTCATTACTTAATATTATTTTTTAACTTAATTTTTCAGACAATTTTAGTAAGTATCTGTATTGTTATATTGATTTTAAAGTTTTATAACTGGCGCATACATCCCTTGCTATGAAAGCTTCAAACTTAAAATTAAATAAATAATCATAAAGTCTTTAATAAATTATCACTAGTCAATAAGGTAATTATAATGCAAGTCATGAAGTTTCAGTTTTATAACAATTCTTGAATATTCCGCAGTTATATCTTGGACATCGAGGTAAAAATAAAGTTGCGTTACTCCAGTGTGTACGGGGTCCTAAAAATATGGCTATATTTTAAAAAAGAATCATTTCAGAATATTTTGCCTATTATATATATATATTATATAATATATTCACGTCGTCATGCAACTATATATGACAAACAATCATGACACAGGACTATTTATTCATTTGAAATTCCAAAGCAAATTAGTATATAAAGAAAAACGTCATACAACTTCTTTCCTAAGTAAAAAAACTAAAAACTTTTTTTAATGACTTATTATTTTGACAATGAATATTATTTGCTTTCGGATTTTTAAAGAGAAGAATAAAATTTTTTAAAAAATTGTGGAAAAATAAAATTTAGGCAGTTTTATGTGTAGGGTTTTTCTCATCTTGTTCCAGTTTCATTTATCTGGATTTAAATCAAAATTGGAAACGGAAAATAAAAATATTCAATTGTTAAAGAGAAATATTCACATAAGAAATTTTAAGTTACAATAGTGTTGATCGGATTAATTTTTTATCCTCTATCAACAGCATTTATAATTTCAACATTAAAATTTTCAAAAATTAATAATCATATATAATGGTTATCATATAAGAAAAAATAAAATGGTAAATTTAAAAATTAGAAAAAGGAAAAAAAACACCCTCCAGAGCTGATATAATGCATTGTCTATCATGTTATTTTCCTGTTTTAGGAATAAACAGTTTTTCGGTCATTTTTATTTATTTATATTAAATATATTAAACTACAATATATATAACTTTTGTGTAATAAAAGCAAAAGATTCGAAATTAATTTCAATAAAATAAGGACAAAGATGATCTTAAAGAACCGATATTAAAATGTATCTCTTAAAAGTCAAAAGAATGATCGAAAATACAAAATCAAATTTTTTATTTCAACGTACTTTATTTATTATTTTTTATTGACTGTGATTTTTTAAAAAAAAGTTAAAGGTTGATTTTTATTTATGAATCAAAATAAACTTGTTTAAAAGCAAAAAGAATTCAAAATATTATTTTACAATTAAAAAATAAACAAATTCATAATATAAATTAATAGCAAAATCCATACACAATAAACAGTAAACGGTATAATCATGACCTAATCCGCTATATAAATGAATTTGTTTTACGATTATAATAAAAACATTAATAATACATTAATAAAGGAAATTGTTGAATATCGAGGGATTCTTTTAAACCAATTTTCATCATTGGAGAATGCCTTTTATTACTCTTTCCAGGGAAGGGTAAAAGAGATGAAATTATTTTAGTTTTCTAAACATTTCTATATATTTTATATGCAATGCGTTTTTTGAGAAGTATTTTGTTTTTAAAATTGTTTTTATTTCATTTAATTACGCATATAGAAAGTTATCATTTGTAAAAAAATGTCTTTGGCTTAAGAAGAAAAAAATAACATTTTTTTTTCTAAAATTACCAATTTTAGAAGAAGAAAAAGACATTATTCACCCTTTAATAAAATTTCAGAGGAAAATAAAATTTTTGATTTCAAAAATTGTTTTAAAGTAGAAATAAATGGTATTTGTTTCTAAAATTACCAATTTAACTTAACTTTATTTTCTCGAATGGCTAAATTTCAGAAGGGGCGAAGCACATTATTCGTCCCCTCAATTTAAATTCACTATTAAATAAAGTTTTTTATTTCGAAAATAACTTAAATGTAGAAAAAATGGTTCTTTTTTTCTAAAGTTATCAATTCAACTTGACATTATTTTCACAAATGGTTAAATTTCAGAAGGAGCGAAGCATATTATTCGACGTCCTTCAATTAAAATTCAGAGAAAAATGAAGTTTTATATTTTGAAAATAGCTTCAAAGTAGAAAAAAATAGGACTTTTTAAAAAATTACCAATTTAATTTGGCTTCTTTCTCATGAATGTCTAAATTTCATAAGGGGCTAAGCACACTATTGGCCCCTTCAGTTAAATTTCAGAATAAATAGTGTTTTCTTTTTTCAAAAAAGCTACAATTTTAAAGTTGAAGAATAAAATTACTTTTTAAATTACAATTTTAAAGTTTTATATTTTTCTAAAATTACCCATTTAACTTAACTTTATTTTCACGAATGGCATATTATTCACCCCCCAATTAAATTAAATTCATTTCTTCGCCCCTTCAATTTAGATGAAAAAAAAATTTTTTTTCCTCCAAGTTCACTAATTTAATTTGACTTCATTTTTGTGAAAATCTAATTTTAAGAAGGGGCGAAACGCATTATTCGCCCCCTCAATTAAATTAAATTAATTCATTAATTCGCCCCCTCAATTTAGTTCGAAAAAAAAGGCTTTTTTTCCTCTAAGTTTACTAATTTAATTTGACTTCCTTTTTGCGAATGTCTAAATTTCAGAAGGGGCGAAACGCATTTATTCGCCCTTTTATTAAATATTAGAGAAAAATAAAGTTTTCCTTTTGAAAAATAGCTTCAAAGTTGAAAAAAAGAGCCTACCTCTTATTTTAATTTCAGAGGAAAATATCTTCAAAGTTCAATTAAAAATGTTTTTTTTTTCTAAAATTTTACTTTTTTACTATTTATTGATTGGAATTACTTGATTTTATTTTCTCGAATGATTAAATTTCAGGAGGGGCGAAACATATTGTTTGCCCCCTCACTAAAATTTCAGAGAGGGCGACTGCCCCTTTTGCCCCCCCCCCCCCCCCGGCTGGCACGCCACTGCCCGATACAGGGAATGCCGAGAGCAGTTAACCGAACTAACAAAGAGTCCATTACCATACACCATAGGATAGGGGACAGAACCCCTCCCTGTGGGCATCCAGAGGTCGCTTGCACTTTCATGCTTGCACCCAATAGAGAGGAACAAACATACCTAGAGGATAGCAAATTCGCTATCCATCTGGTAATAACTGAGTTAATGCCTCTGTTCCTAAGTGCATTGATGATAGTCTCAAGAGGGACTTTATCAAAAGCACCTTCAATATCAATGAATACCGCAAGAGCCATCTCCTTATCTGTTATTGATTTCTCAAGCAGGTAGGAGAGTTCGTACAGAGCGGTGTCTGTGGACTTGCCTGGTTGATAGGCATGCTGTGTGGAGGACAGTGGCCTTTCTATGAGCACAGTGTCTCTGAAGTGTCTGTCAATTAGCTTTTCGATCGCTTTCAACAGACATGAAGTGAGGCTGATTGGTCTGAATGATTTAGCCTCAAAGTAATTCTCCTTACCTGGTTTTGGTATGAAAATCACCCTAGTATTCCTCCAAGAGAGAGGTATATGCCCGTATGCTATGCAGGATCGAAAAATTCTACTTAGAGTAGGGGCCAATGTATTTACCCCCTGAGTAAGCATCATTGGTATGATGTCATCCATACCTGGTGACTTGTAGGGCTTAAACGACTTTATAGCCCATACCACCTTCTCATAGGAGACCACCATCTTGGCGGCCTCCCAGTCATTCCTATTACAAGTAGTAGTGGTAGTAATATGTGGATTATCATTCTCCACAGGATGAGATCCAGGGAAGTGTGCTGCAAGTAGTTCTCCAAGAGCCTCTTCCCCTGATTCACTGTATCTTCCGTTTGCAAGACGGATGGCATTTAAACTGCAATTGAAATCTTTAGTAAGAATTTTTGCAATCTTTGCGGTGGCAGAAGTAGTGTTTATGCCATCGCAGAAAGTCTGCCATGAGCGACGTTTGGATGCTCTGATCGCCTTGTTATAGGCAGTTAGAGCGTTTCTGTAGGTCTGCCATTCTCCAGATTTCTTTGCTCTCTTAAGGCTACAGTGGACCTTTATATTGCCAAAAATTGATAAAAATTTCGATTTTTTTTTTTGGACATATTTAGATACTTGTTTCATTGCTTTTTCAACTGCAATTTTTTTTTTAAAAATTTCGCCATTTTTTGAGAAGTTATAGGGTAGTTTCGTTTTCACATTATCAAGCCACGCCCCTTTTCTGTCGTTTGTCAAAACGAAACTTATAACATTTTTCATGCTTCAAAACGAAACTATGACGCAGAATCATTTTTACCAACCAAAAAAATAACTTATTTATTTTTACAAAATTAATATAAAAATTAAGATTGTTGGCAACAGATTTTTCTAACTGTATTTGTGCTTCTTTGACAAAATTGATTGTTTACATTCCATAGCGTTGTTTACATCGAATTTTTGCATTCTGATATTTTCTTATCAATTTTCTAAAAAAAAACAGCTTTTTTCAAAGCTAAATTTATAGTATTTAGTTTTACTATTTTCTTTTCTTTGTAAAGTAATACTTTTTAGAACATTATGGAGGTTATTTCTTCTAAATGGAGAAAAATAAAAGGTCGTCCTTCAAAACGAAAGAAAGCACTTATTGCTTCTGCTAAAAAGAGATGGTCAAAAACATCTGAGGATGTTTTACCCTCAACAAGTAAAGAAAATTCTTCTTTACAAAATAGTGAAGTACAGGATTATCCAGTAATTGCTTCCCCTCAAGCAAATTATGTGATTACTCATAAATCAATGTGGTCGTCGTTGTTGCAAAAAATAAAATGCACTAGTTGTGGTAGTTTTGCTTTAGATGTTCAGCAACATAATTCTTTAGGATATTCCATGAAATTGGAACTTTTATGTACTGTATGCCACGAGTCATATGGATCAACATATTCAAGTTCGCGAAAAGGAAATAGCAGTTATGACATAAACTGTAAACTTGTACAGGCTTTCCTTTCAATTGGTCGTGGGCACGCAGCCTTAGAACAATTTTCTAGTGTTTTAAATATATCCTCCATGGATAAAAAAACTTTCTACAGATGTCTTTCGAGCATCACTAGAGATGGTGTAAACACGAAAAATAAAATGTTAGAAGTGTCAAGAGAAAGAGTACGTCAAGCACACATGGAAGTAAGTGAAATACATGATTTGAGTGCAACATTAGATGTAAGTGTTTCATATGATGGTAGCTGGCAAAAACGAGGCCATACATCTAATTTAGGTCTCGGTGTTGTCATCGATATTTTGACGGGTCTTGTTATAGATTTCGAGGTTCTATCAAAATATTGCCAAAATTGCACAGTAACAAAACATGATCTTGGAGAAAACAGTGCGGAATTTTCAGTATGGTATGAATCGCATATAAACGATTGTGAGAAAAATTTCACTGGATCATCGGGTGCAATGGAGGTCGAGGCAGCACTTAGGTTGTGGCGACGATCAGTTACTGAATGTAACATGCGATATACCTCGATACTTAGTGACGGTGATTCAAAAACTTTTCATACCCTGACTGAGAGTATTGTTTATGGACCTGAAGTCACAATCTCGAAAGAAGAGTGCCTAAACCATGTGGCGAAGAGGCTCAGGACAGGTCTTCGAAATAAAGTTCAAGAGTGGAGAGTTAAAAAAATAACTCTTGGGGGGAAAAAAAGAGGAAGTTTGACAGACAAAAATATTGTTAAACTCCAGAACTATTATCGGAATGCCATAAGAATCAATGCACCAGACATAGAGCAAATGAAATCTGCTATTTACGCTAGTTTGTTGCATTGCTCATCCACCGATAAGAAGCCGAATCATTCGAAATGTCCGAAAGGGGAAACATCTTGGTGTTTCTACCAAAGAGCAAACGCCAAGGGTGAAACCCCTAATTCGCATAACAGCATGAAAATGCATTTGTCTCAGCTTGTCGTGGAGAAGATAATGCCCGTATATCAGCGTCTGGCATCAAATGATATACTTGAAAGATGTACAGCGGGTAAAACACAAAATAAAAATGAGAATCTCCACAGTATGATCTGGCGAAAATGCCCGAAAGAAGTGTTTGTGTCCCGAAGTAGACTGGAACTGGCTGTGCGTGAGGCTGTAGAGGACTTCAATCTCGGAAAAGTTGAAGCATTGAAACTGTCCGACAACGAAGTTGCTAATTCCTTCTCATTCAAAATCGCACAGCGACAAGATCAACGTAGGCTCAGTCAACGTAAGCGAAAAGCTGCGAAAAAGGATAATTGTGTCACTAACAAAAAGAAATTAAAAAATGACACTTCTTATTGTCCTGGAGGATTTTAATTAAAGTTTTTATAAACAGTAAAAAATTTCTGATCCTCATATGAGGCATATACGTTGGTACATTAGTGTGGTACCAAAGTAATTATTTCTATTCCTATTTGACAAAAACTTGTTAGAACGTACCTAAAGATGTTATAAAAAGAATTTGCATGTGCTTTTATAAGAGTTTGTAATAAATAGTAACAAAAATTTCATATTGTCGCCATTCAAAGTTAATTTGCGTTGATTTAGCATTTATGAAAAAATTTATCGCTTACGATTCAATTTCAGAATTTTAGATTTTTAAAGAAACTTTTAATTTGTAAGTTTAAAATCACTTTTTTATGGGTGAGTAAGTTGATACAAATTAAATAGTTGATAAAATGACATGTTATTAATTGCCTTACACAAAAAGCTGTTTTTCTCAAAATTGAAATTTTGTTATGTTTCACATATTCAAAATGTTCCAGGCGGCTTTGTTTTCATCCTATTGAAATGAAATTTTTTTCTAGTTATTTATATGTATATTAGATTAAGTTTATGCATTTGTTTCTGTTTTATAACAAGTAATGAAAGAGTTATCAGGTTTCATGTATCTAACGACCTTTATTTTGAAACAAAAATCTACATAAAATTTGTTTTTCGGCCATAAATTTAAATTAAATTTAGGAAAATTCTTATATAATGCATAAAGCTTTTAACATTTATCTCTAAAAAAAGAATATTAAAAAAAAAATAATAAAAATTTTAATTTAAGCCGTTGGGAGCGTTTTAAAATTGATGAAATTTTTTTTTAAAAATTTTAAATTTCTCAAAAATGGTCCAAATATTTTTTACAAAAATTTTTGCAAGGGCATATCTAGATAGAATACATAAGTTATAAAAAAAGTTTTAGTGTAGCATAAAAACTAAAAAAAAAATTTTTAAACGTCCACTGTAGCCTAAATAGCTTTGTTAAACTACAGGGGGTCTGCTGGGTATCAAAAATTTAAGAAGGTCAATTAATTAAAAGCAATTTACACTAAAAAGAAGAAGGCACATGATATCTTGTAGCGGAAGTACATCTTGGAGAGGCGCCGCAATATCCCATCAAAAAGAAAGAACATAAAAAATCATACCTTCATATCAATCCATTGAAAAGAAGACGTCTAAAAATTAACGGCTCAGCTGCAATAGTTTAAAAGACACAAGGAAAAGTCCAGAGTTCAGATTTTTGTAGTTTATTAATGTGGATCACTTCTTTTTAAGAAATCGTTGGGGCAGCAGAATTACAAGCATGTCCAGTTAGGGGTCACAAGGTACATTTTTAACAATGGCAGATAAGATTCATGGGGATCATCCTCTCTTTCATCTCATAGTAGTGGCGTCAGTGGCGGCTGGCGGTGGTGGCAGTCGACAAAAAAATATGTCGCTTACTGGAAAGGCGATCCAAAACAATTTAAGATGGTAACCGATTTGCGTTCTTGTCGAAAAAAACTGCATCCTTGAGGAGTCGGCGGGCAGGTACTACGCCATTAAGAAAGGGTTAAAGTTCCGTGCCTCAAACAGAGAGACAAAGGAGCAAAATAAACGCTCACTACGCGAGCGAGGTGACGGAGAAAATCAGAGTATCGAACAACCACTGAGTCCATGGCGAAGGAAAACAAACAATCACAGCCCGCAAAAGGCATCCACGGGTGGGTGGAAGAAATGACCTCCATGCAATTTTACAAAAACTCCGTCTCTCGAAGAGAGGAGGGGGTGGAAATGAAAAAATCCCTGTTAAGGGATCGTAGATTTTGAATGCTAACAAATCTCGAATGCTCGCTCCCAAAAATGGGCGGTATTTATATAAACAGCCAGAAGTGAAAGTTAAACTCCCTAAAAAATGACTTGAAGTGAATTGATTAACAGTGAAAAATTAAATTACAATTATTCGCAAACGGTGACTGCAGCTACCCGTTCTCCATGTGTTCACATCAAAGGCTGCCGAAGGTCACAGGCGTGAAGGTCGACAGACAGTGAGGCGTCACAGGAGAGGGGTCAGGGTTTGGTCTAATTTTTAGGTCACGATCCCAACAGAAAAATTAAGATTACGTGACGCAATGTCACAATATACCCACAGCCGGCAAAAAAAAATTTTGAAGAATTTTTTTTTTTTTTTTTTTTTAAATTTTAAATTCGAAGAAAGGCCAAAAGTATTCGTAACCAAAAAGCATTAAAATCAACAATTTAATAACCTGCCATTCCAGTCCACCACATCAGCCTTAACAGACAATCAGATGTTACATAAAATTAGATCTCAAAACATTTTTGACAGTAAATTGGCCTCAAGTAGAAATGTTGTGCCCCAACATAGTTACAATAGTAATCACAACACAAAAACAGACATTAACAGCTGTACATAGCTGATCTTGAGTATTACAAAGTAAACAATCTTAATTGTTTGCTAAACAGTGAAAAACAATGTTAATTGTTCGCTAAAAAGTGAAAAAAAACACAATGTTAATTGTTTGAAAAAAACAACAACAAAAACAATCTTAATTGTTTACTAAAACAACAACAACAATCTTAATTGTTTGCTAAAAAAACTTTTGACCTACCCGATAGTCAAAACAAAGTTCACTCGACACGAAGTAGACAGTAAAAAAATTTATCTCCATAGAAAATAAAATTAGAGATAAAATGTGACTCAATGAGTATATAAAGAACTCACTCAATAAATGTGAAAAAATTTGAGGTAATTTATTAACTCAAATGGTTCCTTATAAAAAGGAATGAAAAAAAAATTGATTTTGTTTGCTGAATTATGCTTCTTAAAAAAATTGAGAATTGCAAACAAATGAAAACAAATCAGGCTAACTTTGTAGACTGATGGTATTCCGAGTTTAAACGAATGAAAAAAAAAATGTGTACAACAAAGTTTTGTACAATTCAATTATTGAAAAAAATTTAAAACCAATCAAATACGACTGATAATTTAGTATTCCGAGTTAACACCACAAAAAAATTTTAGTATACAACCCATGCATACTTCAGAAATCAAAGTCATTAGTGAGATCAATTAGTGCACAAAAAAATTAACAAGTTAAAACTTAGAGAGAATTTAAAATTAAAAAACATAAGTTAATAGAAACGCCTAGGCAAAAACATTGAACTTAAAACCTGCAAAAACTAAGCTAGAAATTACACCTTAAAATATCACAGACATTTTTCTCACTAAAAAAATTGATCACTCAAAGTATGGTGAAACCATAGATATCATAGTTGAAACACAACTATGTATAACAAACAACACACACCAAAAACAATGCCTATAGACAAAATTTATAAACAATGATCAAAAACGGTGATTACTTAAAATGTCCATAAACAATACCTATAAACGATGCTTAAAATGAAAATTCATAATTTCACATATTATGAACAAATATAAAAATGCTGGATGAACATAAAAATAAAAATATTGATGAACATAGAACTAAAACAGTTTGATGAACATAAAATAAAAAAGTGTTTGCAAGCAGACTTAAACAAAACTAAAATCATCAACACTACAGATACACGAAAAATTTGTATCTAAAACACAGAGCTGTAGCCGTTTACTACATTCTGAGAATCCAAAAGTTATGTAATAAAAAACTTTATTCATTACATAAGAAAAGAAAAAAAATATACTGTACAGGAGTAAGGATCAAAAAAAAAAAAAAAAATTGGCATTCGAAATTTGTATCATCCTCAAAGTTAAATTACGTGTTTACTAATGTTTAAAAATGTCTAAAACATGACCTAAAAATTATTAGAAAAAAATTTTAAAAGTTAGACAAGAACCAACCCAAAGAAACAGGCACCTAAAATGGTATAAACTTAAAAGTCACTGTAAGGAGAACCCCCCTCATCATCCACCAGTTGTAAAAACACAGTTTGAAAACCTCATAAGAACAATTAACTTACACACAGTAAGTTACAAAAATTATAGATGAAAAAAATTACTGAAACAATTATGCAAAACAACCTATTGGCATTGCATCACAACTGGCATGGGACACAATCGTTCCATGGACATGCAACGGCCAGCGTCACATACGAACGTATCACCATAACACTCATCATACGTGTACCAATAAAAATTTTAAATGTTAAATTTACAACCAAAAATTATTTGTTTCTCAAATTATAAGGACAAGCCTTAGGAAAAGTGATACTTGCATCATTTTCATATTTATTTAATTTGACCAACTCTTGAAGTTGAGTCAAAAACCAACTGACAATTTGAGAATTCCGGAATAGTAAAATTAAACTTCGGTGCTTGCTTACAAGCATCTACATCATTACTATTATCAGGCATAATTGCCAAATGTGAATTTTGGACTAAGTTATTTTTATTCCTGGTAACTATGGAATTCATTTACTAAAAATTTTGCTTACTGGACATGATATCATTGAAACTGATAATTACTGATAAAAAACATTACAATAGGCATATCTAAAAATCACATGAATAATACCAAAGTATAAAATTTTACCTCTTACTAAAAAGATATGTAACTGGAACACTTTTAAACAGTATAAAAACAGTCTAAATATTAACCCTAAGAACAAATGTTACACTAAAAATCAGGAAAAAGAATTTATCACTATCAAATGAATAAGTGATATGACTTAACAATTATTTATGACTTAACAATTATAACTCTATATAAACTTTCTTGAAAAGCAAGTACTAATTAATACTGACAATTAAATATTTAAAGAAGTATTAGAAATTAAAACTGCAAATCCTAATAAAAATTAGCATTATTAAAATTTTCAAAAACAAGACTCATTTAACCTGTGAAAAAAACTAAAAAAATTTTTACCATAACTTTATGTGAAATAGTTAAATATTCAAAAAACAACAAAGTTTAATCAATGGGATAAATCCCAAAATTACTCATTATGATTAATGATTAGATTCAACAAATTCTCAATAACCTGACCTTAATATAAACAATGCAGTACTGTTATTTAAAATGAAATTATTCAACAAGTGAACTTTATCTTTAAATTAAAAATTAAAATTATTCAGTTACATAATTGCTGGGCAATTTGTGCTCAACCAATATGACATTCTTCTAAACCTTTAGTAACATTGAACATCAATTTTAAATACTAAAATCAAATCCTTATAAAAAACTGTTTTATGAAGAATTAGTTATCTACCTTTTCTTAATTAAGTTTATAATTTTAATTAAAATAGTTATCTTGATCAATTTTATCATGATATCAATACTTTTTCAATAATTTTAATCAAAATTAATTCAGATTGCACAGCAATTTAGCACAAAGTTGTAGGTAATAAATGAAAACCTACTTTTTACATAAAGCATTACATTACTGATTACTTTTAAAAAATAGTTAGAAAAAAACATGTAGGTAGCTAAAAAAAATTTTAGGTCAAAAATCTTCAATCATTTAAAGATTAAAACAACAAAATGCCAGGAATTAATTTCTTAAAGCACAATACAATTACTGTTGATCAAAAAAATTATTATATTATTAAATAAAATTAGAATTATATATATTAATTATAATTAAACTTTAAATCATTTTTTAGAAAATAAAAAAATTTTGATAAACAAGTACCACAGCAACCCAAAAAAATTTCCGACTGGTCATCGGTACCAATTGTTAACTTTAGGGGGTCTGCTGGGTATCAAAAATTTAAGAAGGTCAATTAATTAAATGCAATTTACACTAAAAAGAAGAAGGCACATGATATCTTGTAGCGGAAGTACATCTTGGAGAGGCGCCGCAATATCCCATCAAAAAGAAAGAACATACAAAATCATACCTTCATATCAATCCATTGAAAAGAAGACGTCTAAAAATTAACGGCTCAGCTGCAATAGTTTAAAAGACACAAGGAAAAGTCCAGAGTTCAGATTTTTGTAGTTTATTAATGTGGATCACTTCTTTTTAAGAAATCGTTGGGGCAGCAGAATTACAAGCATGTCCAGTTAGGGGTCACAAGATACATTTTTAACAATGGCAGATAAGATTCATGGGGATCATCCTCTCTTTCATCTCATAGTAGTGGCGTCAGTGCAATACCTCCTAGAATAAGGAAGGCCTCAGCACGGGTTAACATAAATGAAAAATCCGATCCGTTAGTAGTCCAACGAAGTAGACCTGAATGGCTGCCACATTCTTCCATCAGCATTGGCGTCATTCATAGCTTTGATTTTGGCGAGATGGAATTCCGGTGACCATTACAGTCATTCCCTTAAACCCTTGTTGGCGCCGGTTCTTCCCCTTCCACGTGTTGTGTTATTTTTAATTCGTTTTTGCGAAGTTACAAATTTATGATAGCTGCTGTTGGATTACATATTTGCAATATATATTAATGTGTCATGCCTTACCATTGCTGTGCAGTAAACTGCAAAGGAAATTATGCTAATGGCCCAAAAGTTGCCGTATTTAATTTTCCCAAAGATGAAGCTCAACAAAGACGTTGGCTGCGAGCACTCTCACGGAAGGATTTTATCATCACTAAGAATTCTCGAGTAAGTTTTTGCACTTATTGTTTATTTCTGTTGAAATCGGGGTTCGTTGATTTAAATCAACAATTTTTTTTTTAAAATAATCATTCATGTAGTTAAATAAAATTATATTAATTTTTTTGGAAAAAAATATATATTAAATTTAGAACGCATTTTAAATGAGATTGTACAAATTTTTCATGATTTTAAAATTTGTTTCAATTACATTTTTGTGTGAGAAAGGATTTGATAAAACGTGAAAACATAACGAAGGCTATAAAACTCAAACAATATGAAACCAAAAATTTAAATCATTCAAAAAAATCACAAACCTCTGTTACAAACAGTCCTATAAGTATTTTAATATTGTTTTTCCTAGAGTGATAATTTAAAATTTTAACTGAAATTAAACATTTAACTTAAATTTTAATTTGCATCTCTTACTTCATTAAGTATTGTGCATTAGTAGTCTTGGTTTTGTGGGGGGAAAAAATAGAAATTGTAACTGAAATTTTAATTTGAATCTCATATTTCATTGAGTAAACTATGACTTTCAAAAAAGATTTTGATTTTTCTGAAATTGTTTTTCGTTGAGTTTAAAAAATATGAAAACATTTTAAGAGTGAGAACTTAATGTGAGAACATTAAAAGTTTTTTTTTCTTTACATCAAATATGTAAAAAAGTTTATGACATCAAAACTATAAAGTATTTAGTATAATATTTTTAAAGAAATAGTTAAAAATGAAAACAAAATACTTAAAATGTATATTTGTTTTCAGGTGTGTGAGAAACATTTTTCACCGGATGTCATAGTTAAAGAATCTGTGAAAACTGACCCAAGGACTGGTGAAATAAAAACGATTCCCCTAAGTCGATTTAAATTGAAAAAAGATGCCATTCCTACCATATTTGAAGGTTGTCCAGAGAATATGACTAAAGATCTTCCTCTATTCCTTGTTGCTATTGTTATTTAAAACGTAAAAATTGTTCATCTTGTGAGAAATCTATCACATTAACAGATATCGAAGAGAAATTTAATGTGATAGATGATGTTGAGAACTCTTACATTCAAACATTAGACAGAGGTTGTTTGGTATACCCTAAGCATGAAATTGTTGATATAATCTTGCACGCATATGTGGTAGTTCAGAAATTAGTTTCTGAAGAATTTGAAAGCTCATTTCAACAAATGCATAATCATAAAGTTTTGGCTATTGAAACTACTATTAATGTTTTGGAAAGAAAGGAAATATTCTTAAATGACAATCAATGCTCTGCTCACGATTCCAGTTTCATTGTTAAAATTTTGTTAACTCGAGCTATTAACACCTTTTTAAGCAATTATTGTAAAAAGTTAAATGATTCAATTTTAACTGAACGAATTAATAAAAAGAAAGCTAGCTTAAACTTAAAAGTAACTCAATCTAAAATTGAACCAGAAACTAAGAAAAGAAAACTCCAAACATTAAAAATAAATGAGCTGTTTTTTTTTTTTTTTTTTTTTTTTTTTTCAACATTAAAATATGAAATCAATTTTTGATACAACTTCTGTTTTTTATTTGTAACTTTTTAGACAAGTAGCATTATAATACTTTTTGAGTTTATTTGAAAAATACTTTGTATGACTAGACTAATAAATTAATGTTTAAGTGATCATCTTTTTTATAAGCTGAAAAGATCTTACATTGTTTCTATATTTGTATTTGAAATAAACAGTTTTGTTGCTTGTTTCATCACTTTTGATTTTTGAAAGCTGTGAAAAGCTAGTAACTTGTAAATAATTTTATTATACTACACTAATTTAAAATTGTGTTCAAATTTCAATAAAGTTAAGGATATAACTCATATCAGCTGTCTTAAAAATGAAAATTTGTTTTCATATAAAATTTTACTTAATGATAAAATTATTTATTATATATAGCTTGTTTTATGTATATATTTAAATGAAAGACTAATAATAAATGCTTACATAGATAAATTGCCAAATAATATTCTCTCATTCCTTAACATTAATTACAAAAGGTATATTTGAGTGCAAACCTTTTTTTTAATATCTTTATTTCAATTGATAATACAATTAAAATAATTTGTCTCAGAATATTAGTATATGTTCGATAAATTTCAGTAGAGAAGAAAAGTGCTTAAAAAGTTTTATTTTTTGAAAGGTAAGTTTCTAATTAAAAACAAACTCATATACAGTATACGATCGAAGCTTTTCTGAAAAGACGCAATAAGGATTCGCGTTGGACTACTAAGGATTGAGAGGGGTGTGTCGTGCTGAGGCCTTCATTCTAGGAGGTGTTGGTCAGTGGCGGCTGGCGGTGGTGGCAGTCGACAAAAAAATATGTCGCTTACTGGAAAGGCGATCCAAGAAAATTTAAGATGATAACCGATTTGCGTTCTTGTCAGGGTCGTCTTAATAGCAAGCAGGGCCCCCGGGCACAGAAATGTTTTGGGCCCCTATTACATTTCATACTGTTTAAAATTTAACTAAAAAACTTCACATTCATAAAACAAAGCATTTTTAAGATATGCTATAATTTTAACAAACTTAAACACATTTTTATCGCCCCAAAAACTCAATGCTCATAAAATAAAGCATTTTTAAACTAGACATATTTTTTTTTTTTTAAATGAGATGCTAAAACCAAGAAGCTGATTAAAATAATTAAATTAAAAAACATAAGGATACAACAATTTTTTTAATATTTTATTTTATTACCGTCGTTAAACAGCCGACCCAATTTTTGGGTTTATGGCTTCTAATGTTCAACTCCGTAGCCTTGTAATTTTGAACCTAATCCAGAAGACAAGGGAACTCCTGGATCAAGTATCGGGAGAAATTTTGCCTTTGTGGAGGACTTTTTGGTGGACTAACCCGCATTTGCATTACATGGAGAGGAAGACCACGAGAACCTCCCACGGTAAGCCTAACGGCAAAGGGACTCTAACCCATGATCCGTCAGCACTGTGATCTGTACAAGCCATGTGCGGATTCGTATCGGCCAGCCATTGCTGGATTCGAACCCGGTTCACCTCATTGGAAGACGAGCGTTCTTTCCCCTGAGCCATCGCGGCTAGGGTATAACAATTAAAAAAATTCAAACTATTGGTGTTTTCATGATAATCAATCCCCATTTTTAGAAAAAAAAAGACAACACTTTTTACACGAGAATATATCCCAGAAAGCATGTAACCTTACGGCTACCTTGCTTTGGAATTTTCTTTTTATTGTCACGAAAATGTTTGTACTAAAAACCTTTTTTCAATAAGGCAAAAATATTGCAGTTTTTAATCCTTTCATCCTAAAAGGATTACAAATTATTTTTTAAAACTTTTTTAAAAAGTAAAATGGTCACTTAGATCCATAATGGCGTTTCAGCTGACGTCACACTAACGATGGGATCAAATTGCATTGTCCATTAAAATTTCATGGGAAGGTGTATTTTAGCTGAGAATACAAGACTTTGTGAAAAAGAAACCTTATAATTACCTAGATTTAAGATTGATACTAGCTTTATTAAAGGATTTTTTCATGCTTGAAAATCCTAAGTCAACCTCGATCTAAGGTTTTTATATAGAAGGTTTTGAATTAAGGTGCGTAGAATAGAGCAGATTGTCAGGGATTTAAGGTTAGAACCAACCTTTTTAGATTTACATTAAAAGGTTTTTGCTGAGGGAAAATAAACCTTATTTTGTTCCCTGGGTATTTATTTTAAAAATTATGTAATGCAAAGTTGTTTATTCTTAGTTGTTTTTTTAAATACAATTTATAAAAAGTAAGATTTTCAAGGGCCCCCTGAGTGTCTGGGGCCCCTGGGCACTGCCCGGGTGTGCCCATGCGTAAAGACGGTACTGGTTCTTGTCGAAAAAAACTGCATCCTTGAGGAGTCGGGGGGCAGGTACTACGCCATTAAGAAAGGGTTAAAGTTCCGTGCCTCAAACAGAGAGACAACGGAGCAAAATAAACGCTCACTACGCGAGCGAGGTGACGGAGAAAATCAGAGTATCGAACAACCGCTTAGTCCATGGCGAAAAGGAAAACAAACAATCACAGCCCGCAAAAGGCATCCACGGGTGGGTGGAAGAAACGACCTCCATGCAATTTTACAAAAACTCCGTCTCTCGAAGAGAGGAGGGGGTGGAAATGAAAAAATCCCTGTTAAGGGATCGTAGATTTTGAATGCTAACAAATCTCGAATGCTACCCGCTCCCAAAAATGCGCGGTATTTATATAAACAGCCAGAAGTGAAAGTTAAACTCCCTAAAAAATGACTTGAAGTGAAAAGATTAACAGTGAAAAATTAAATTACAATTATTCGCAAACGGTGACTGCAGCTACCCGTTCTCCACGTGTTCACATCAAAGGCTGCCGAAGGTCACAGGCGTGAAGGTCGACAGACAGTGAGGCGTCACAGGAGAGGGGTCAGGGTTCGGTCTAATTTTTAGGTCACGATCCCAACAGAAAAATTAAGATTACGTGACGCAATGTCACAAGCTTCCTACATTTCTTACGTAATTTACTAAGCTCAGAAGACCACCAAGGAACTCGCCTTGGGGAGCTAGTAGACGTAACCTGACAAGAAATATGATATGAATCGAGTATGATTTGTTGCACTTGGTCAACAGTCCACTCTATATCATTAACATTATTGTACTTACCAGAGAAGCTCCCCATCTTCCTCTCCAGAACTGCTCTAAAGGAACCCCAATCAGCTGTTCTGGGGTTCCTCCTTACGACCTTCAGTCCTGAGAGACCTTTAATAGAAAAAGTAATTAGTTGGTGATCTTTAGCAGTGACTGCCCCAGATACCTTCCAATCAGTAATGTAATCTACTGAACTAGAATTACATAAAGTAAGGTCAATGACTTCCCTTCTGTTACAGGTAACAAAGGTAGGTTCATTGCCTTTATTAAGGACATACAAATTAAGATATAAGATGTGTTCCATAAGTGCATCCCCCCGCTGGTTACAATTACTACTACCCCACACTGTGTGGTGAGCATTTGCATCACAGCCGAAGATGAATCTGCAGCTTAAACTACAGTGAGCAATTAGGGCCCTAGTAGTGTCAGCTAGTGGGTCCTTCTCCTCATACGGGAGATAGGCTGAAACTATGACAAAGTCAGAGATTGTCTTATTGTCATAGAATTTTAGTTTTACAGCAACTAAATCCCTGTTAAGAAAGTTAACAAGATTAAGGGCATTTAGATTAGACCTAGCTACAATGCAGGTCCTGGGAAGGTCACAATGGGTATCATAAAAGATATTAAAACCTTTAACATTGAGACCCATTATTCTACCCTTGCGGGTCCAGGGCTCTTGTATAAGAGCAATATCTAGTTCTCCATCATTTAACCTTTTGGCCATAAGGCTAGAGGCAGCAATGCTATGATGGAGATTGATTTGGCCAACCTTGATTGTATCTATTATTAGTTAGCAGTAGGAGTGAAACCAGGATGGATCCTATCTATCCTGGCTAACTTTAGAAGAGATATCTTCCTTTATCAGCTCCATTGCTTCGTCTAAATCAAGCATAGAAGCTGGTGAGTCAGGTCGTAAGGTTACGTCTGACCCGGAGTCCAACCCTAGCTCTGAAAAATCAAGAGCCCCAATTGAACTTACCTTGGAAACAGGGGAATTAGCCGGCCAAGGTTCATCCTCCTGTTCCATGACCTCCTGGTCATCAGGTTCTGCAGAGGGTTCCGATGTTGTTGGAGCCTCAACTGCCTTTTTTTTTAATTGGGATCGTGTAAGATCTTAAAAACACCACGATCTATACCAGTGAGTGCACAAAAGTTGGCCCTCTCTATATCCACCACGTCTTCAGGCTCCACCTCAAAGATCCATCTAGAGGTGCTAGGTCCCACAGCACTTTGCTGAACCCTCCACCTCATAGACTTCAACCCTGGGTTAAGTCTCTGAAGACGCCACAAGAAGGTGCTTTGTTCAGAGAATTGCTCCCTGGTTTTGAAGGCCACCTTTACAGGCTTGGGCAACTCATCAGCACTTAAGACTTTAAGCATGAGGTCGCCCAAGGATCTGTTATCAAAGTGGCCCCTGATCCACTCTACAGTGTGTTCATTACACTGCAGTACCAACGCTCCTCTGAGAAGGTTGTTACTGTAGATCTCAGGCATCCTTTCACCACCTGGGATGGCGTCAGTCTGCTCTAAGATCTCCTTAAGTATTTCGTTTGAGTCTCTCAGAGAAAGCCTGTCCGAAGGAAAGTCCTTCCGAACGATGGCAATCTTGATTGACTTTGCAGCACATGCAAAAGAGACTCCAGATTGGAGGCTCCCAGTTAGATCCCCCTCTCCAGTTCTGCTATCCCCACTAGGGGGAACCACTTCCCTGGATTGGGCTTTCCTCCCAGGAACACAATCCTCCCTGGGCTTCTTTCCACTATGTATTGGCACACTGGGTGAGGGTGTCGCATCAGAAGACCTAGGTCTCTTAGCTCCACCACTAGGTCTCTTAGCTTTTCGTTGTTCAGATTCAATATTGTTTTCTTTTTTTTAATTATAAAATACGATGCTTCCTTTCAAAAATATTATGTTTAAGGAATGCCAAGTTTATAAAAACGTGTCTGATTTACTATGGTTATGCATCTGCTTTTTTTAAAAAAAATTTTGTTTTTAGTTTATGCATTCCATAGTTGATTCAATTTCAGTTATGTGCATAAGTATGCATAAATTAAGAATAATATAATTATTAAATATATCCCAGGTAGCAAAAAGATATGATCTAATATTAGAAAGACGCAATATAATACTGCCGTGCTAGAAAACGCAAGCCTTCTGAATCCTATCTTCTAATATTAGTATTCCAATATTACATAATATTAGAGCTAATATTATGTAAGATTAACTAGTATTTGATCTGGTATTCGAACTTTAAAAATTAGCATCTATTTCATTACTTTTGATGCTGTGCTACTTTTTTGTGGAACGGCACATCAAATTATTAATAAATAAATATTTAATCCTAAAAGAAAACAATTATTTAAATTTTTCAAGAAATATCTTTTTTACTAATGAAATTTTATGCTACCTAACGCAAGGAAATATTAGTTTCGTTTTCGCGAATGATAAACAGATCTGTTTATCATTCGCGATCAACAGTCGACTGTTGAGTTGTTCTCTTTTGCTGATGTTGTTTACAAGCCGTCCGCCATATTTGTGTTTTGTTCAACTACTTCTTATACTTCTGGTTTCTGCTTCAGAAATTTATTACCTAGGAAATGTCAGGTAAAAAGAAAAATCATTTATCTACTAAAAGGAAAGCAGAGAACCATGTAAAATTGGCTGAAAAACAGTTGATTTTGGACTCTCTTGTTGGTAAGGCCAGACGAAATTATTTAATATCTTCCTGCCCCTTGTCTGAAAGGTACATATATTCTAATATTGATCATTAAAAGACTTTATGTTTTGATTTTCGATCTACATTCTGGTTTTCTTTCTTTTAAAATATTACTTTTGAAGCGTAATCTGTAAAATTATTTTAAAGATGAAAATGTTCATATTCAAATTTAAGCAATAGTTTTCAACTCTTTTTATTTTTAATTTACGTTATTTAAGAGGCCAAGTGAAAGAAAATTAATCTGCCTTTTAACATTCTTCAAAGCTAGATTGCTATATTTCAAGTTAATATGAAATGTGTTAATGTAACTAAATATTAAGAACAAATTAATTTTTGTCCTAAAGAAAATACCTAGCAATGTTAAAATTTTGCATTAGGATACTTAAAATCATTTGTTTTGATAAAAACAATTATTTCCAATTTTTGTTTTACTTTTGTTCAAGTATATATTAAATATCATCTAAATTTAAAGTATTTTTATTTTATCAAAGTAAATTATTTGCAGATTTAATATTACTCAAAATCATTTGTTTTGATAAAAACAATTATTTCCAATTTTTGTTTTACTTTTATTCAAGTATATATTAAATATCATCTAAATTTTAAGTATTTTTATTTTATCAAAGTAAATTATTTGCAGATTTAATATTAATTAAAGAAATTTTCCTTGTACCGGTAATTTATTTGCATTTATATCTAAATTAACAAAATATTTCTTGCATCATGAGTTGTTTGCAATCTACTGTAATTCAAAATATTTTTGAAAAAAATGATATTATATTACTTTACAGACCCATTAATTCTACTTTTGAAAATAAAATTTATTTTTAAAGTCAACATTATAAAGATAAGATTTATTTCACTTTATATAGTTACCACTGAAGTCCCGGCTGTTGCGCAGTCATCCTAAAGCTATTCAGAATCTATGTTGGCAGACAGTGACATTGCGATTACTCTCAATGGTATGTATATGTTCAAATCTGATTTAATTTTAATGCTATCGTATACAGTGTGCTTTAATATAACATATTAAAAATCGCAAAATTCTACTATATTTATTTTATCAAGCCAGATTAGCAATCATAGATTTCTATATAACAAGTAATTGTTATATATTTTTTTTTTTTGAATGTTTCATAAAATTATTGGCTAACTTTTTCACCTTGTTTTAAAGTATTATTAAATTTTTGCTTATTTCTAAGATCAGTTTGCTTTTTATCATTTATGTGGGGTCCCATCAATTCCCATTGTCTTTGATGAAGTTCCACAGACTTCCAGCAAAATCCCAGAGATGTTTCCAGCTATGCCAGAGCTGAATAATTTGTATCCAGAAACCTATGTTACAGTTCCAGTGCCAGAAATTACCGATGCTGTTGAAGCCAATGCTACCTCATTATTTGGAATGAGTGAGTTGTTATTAATTATTCCTATCATTATTTATTGATAATGATTTAATAAAAGTTGCTTTTATATATAGTATTTTATAAACTTATAACATTTAAATATTTTTTACATAACATTGTAAATTATTTTTCAACAAATTTTGCAAAACCATGTAACGTTTTGTAGATTGACCAACTGCACCAATTAACAAACGTTCTTAACTAAATTATGACGTTTGTTCACATCACCTACCCAAGTAGCACGTGATATTAGATATTATCAGAAAATCGGTAAAATCTGACGTTATCTTGCTTAACTTGTAAGATTAGAAAGATACAAGAGGTCGCTGTTTGCTCAGCATCGTATAATATTAGATTCAATGCAAACTAACATTATCTAGCGTTCGCTGTAATATTATATAATATTAGATTCTATGAAAAGTAATATTGTCTAGCGTTCGCCGTAATATTGTTTTGCATTAGTTTTGATGCTTTATAATATTAGATTTTGTATTTTCTGATATCTTGCATTGCTTTTTATATTTCGGAGTAAGCAAGAGGAAGATATGGATGGTAGAATAATTCGGTGATATAATTTTACTTAATTTTATGCATTGCTGTGAAGCAGTAAAACATGGAACAACAGTTTAATAATGTCTTTCCATGCATTATTTACTTTAACAACACATAAATACTAAAAAAATTATATTACCGAATTCAACTACCTACTATTTTCCTTCCTCTTAATCCAAATTATTTTGAATCCAACTGATTTTTATGAATGAAATTTTCAAATTTTATTAAGACATAATACTTAATTGATTTTTTTCCTTTCTTTATATCTAGATTAAATTGATAAATGTTATATCATTTCAAGTGTTTATCTTTAATTTTAAAAATATACTTAAATTTTTTTTAAAATCAAGCCAAGTTTATCATAATCTCACTAGAATTTGATAAATTAATTAATAAATAATTTAAAATAATATAATTATCTCTTTAAATAATTTAAAAATAAATAAATTACTTACTTCCAAATATTTTTCTTCTATTGAAATTGAAAGGAGAAATACTTACGTAACGTAATTTTTTCTATACCTGAAATTGCACCTAACAGATAAACTTAAACAAAACCCAAAGACATGTGAAAATATTGTTTCAGACAGTAAAACCAGAAAAGGATTTAATATTAAAATTAGTTATTAAATTCTTATTTTTTAAAAAAAAAATACATGGTACATCAGAAAAATTTAATAATTCTATAATTGAATTTAAGCTACTATGTATTAAACCAGCAATTTTATTCAAAAAATTTACATGACATTTAAATTTCAAAACCAAGTAATATTGTCTTTTATCTTATTAAATTTGCACTAATATATAATAAAATATACTAAAAATTGAATGCTAAATTTTGAGCAGCTTATCTCATATTGATAAAAAATAATTTCCTTTTTTTTTTGGCTTAATGACATTATACGTTTATTATTACTGAAACACAATCAATCTAAAATGTTTCTCTCTCAACTTTAAAAAATATGATTGAATTTTTAATCCTTAGTTAAAAAATCTCTATAAAATTGGGTTATGTAAAAAAGTTACAATCACATTAAGAAAAACTACAAACTGTTAAATATTACTTGTAATTGTTTTGTTGACAAAATGAAGATAAAAGAAAAATGTTTACAAAGAAAATTGTTACAGAAAAATTTTTGTTAAGTCAATAAATGGAAAAATAACTAAGCTAAATTCTTCATTGATTTTTGACAATTTCTTGGTTATATCACAGTGAAAAAAATGAAAAAAAAAAAATGAATTAATAGAGAAAAAATAAAAACTTCTTATAATATTAATATCACATCCGAATACATCACAGATCATATATCATGTTCTTTTTCCTTTTCACAAGTAATCCGAGAAAGTCAATGAATTACTGAGGTAGTTTAACTCCACCAGGGAAGATCTCTTCCTTGATTTACCCCATTCTTTGGCACAAGAGAGGACCTTGCCAAGTCTTTCTGTGAGCTCTTCATGTTTAACTTCTGGAAAGCGGAGTGACATTGTAGCGAATAAAAATAAGAGGAAAAAAGTGAACAATTTAAAAAAAAAACATTTTTTATTTTTAAACAAATAATTGATATAAGTTTTGCAATAAAAAATTACTTTTTATTTTACTTTGCAAATAAAAAAAACTATTTTTAACATTTTTCGCACTCGGTGATTCAATGGATTTTAATGGTGAAGATAGACTATATTCATTTCGCACTACTTCACTGATTAATAGTTTGAGATCAGGTTAAAGCACAAAAATTGAAGGACAAACAGACTAGCACATTAAGGCAAGGTGACAGTAGGCAAAAGCCAGGCTTAGAAGAAAGTTATTTATAAAAAAAAAAGTTTTGATATTCTATTTCATTTCTGTCAATTCTCGGACACATATATTTAAATGTTTTATTCTTAATGTTGTTATAATTTGACTATTTTCAAACAATGTAATTTACAGCAGTGGAGCATGTATGGGTATTGCGTTTTTTATTTTTTTATATGTATCAAACATTTTAACTTAAATGTTATTTTCAAGAAGACTTTTTTAATTTTTAACTATTCTCTTAAATTTAAATCTATCTTTTCCTTTAGAATGTAATTATTTCTTTTTAATTTTTATTTCACAAATAAGCTCTATAGTAATTGATGATGAACTATAGTTTCAACAACTCAATGACTAAAATACTAAGCAATTAACTTTAAATATTCATTCTCTTTTTCACCAACATAGAACAAACGCCTCTTCATTTTCCATGAAACACCCAGGTCATAAAGCTTGTTAAAATTGAAATTCATGTTATTCATAGTTTATAAATAAAAAATGCATACCAAAAAGCACATGGAACATTTCCCTCAAGTCTTCAAGAGATTTCATTCCCTTTCTCCCAAGTCTACTGTATTGCAGAGCAACATCTTCCACAGAAATTTTTTTTAATAAGTTAGTGGTAAAGAAGGACAGATGTTTGCCATAAGACATATTTGAAAGGTAGCTAACCTAAAAAAAATAAAAGCAAAAAAATTATTATTGAAGCAAAATAGACAGAAAAATTTAAAGAAACCAGTTGAAGCATAATTTAGTATTGCTGTAAGACAAGTTGCTATTAAATGTAAAGTAAAAGAACAAAGCAAATCTAACTAAATACACAAATAAATTTTACTGAAGTTAACTTTTTAAAAATTAATTTTTATTTGAGATATTTTTCATTCTATGATTAACATACAAATAATATGATGGTTATTTTACAAAATTTTTGGAATTAGTAAAAGAAACTGAACTTTATATAATTTATTTGAATTTCTCTTTTTTTTAAACAATTTAATTAGATATGCGTTTTGTCTTAGTCTTCGACTAAAAGATTATATTTTAAATAAACATCTAAATGGTAAAAGCTTATTAATTTTTTTTCTTTGTTCAGCACCGAAAAATATCTAGATGATTCAGGGGCCCCCATCAGGAATTAAGGTGGGCGCACGATGCGCCCACTTAAAGCTTGGGGGGAATTTTTACACTAAATAAAACGAATAGTTTGGGGGGGGATTTAGAGGAGAGATTTTTTTTTTTTTTTTTTTTTTTTTTTTTGCGCCCAAGAGCTTGGGGGGAGGGCACTGAAATGATTAAAATTTAAGAAATGTTTGAACATATTTAAAAGAGATTTAACCCTTATTGAACCAACAGCACATAAGCTTTTCACACCACTTTTGTACTACTCTATATTTCATTAATTTTAGATAATATATATGCTGAATATATTATTTTGAAATATTAAATGACATAAAAAGAAAGGATTTATGACTTAGAAAGGATTTATGACTTCATTTAATAAGGAATCAACATTTTGTCAAAAATAAATAAGAAACTGCTAGTAGCTTTCTAAATTTAAGTGGCTACAATAATTTGATTTGCTTTTAAAAGTGTCTACAAAGAATAAAATATTGCACAAATACACACACAAATAATAATAATTATTTATAAAATAATGAATTAAAAAATATTTTAAAAACGTTATAATTACCAAAATTGAAGACAATGTAGTATCTTCTGATAACTTTTGATTTAAACAAACTAAATCATCATCTGTTTGGATTGGCAAATTGAGGTCCGGAATAAGATTGGAAATAATGGGAGTGGCAACCCTTTTTCCAGCATCAATTTGTAACCCTACTAATGAGGCATTCATTTGGGCATGCTCGTGTGTCAATTTTTTTATCTGCTGACTCAACCGCTCCAATTCATAAAACAAACGTTTCACTAAATAAAAGATAAAATCAAATTTTAATATTCTTGCAGTAAACAAAATAAAGACTTCAAATGTTAAAATAATTTGTATTGGATCTTAAACAGACACCTTTTCTCTGCCATACTCGGCACTGTAGGGACTGCATCATTCACTGGAGTGACAAATGTACATAATAATTACCAGGGCACTTAAGCTAATTCCATGACTTTAATGGTAGATTCAACACAATGCGTAACTATCATGGTAACATCAAAAAGATAAATTTAAGATGCAAATAAATGTGATGATGTATGGACAAAATGGTGACAGAAACATACATTAGCTACATTGTGATAGCTTAAACAATAGGACATAAACACTGAATAATAAGTGATTGCTGAGCATTGAGGTACAGACGAGAGCTCCATTAATGCTCGTAGAATTTACTTTCTATGGATGCAAATAACTACATGTCTAACATGAACTATTAAAATGACTAAAAATGATAAATATATTAGAATCCATTATTATGACATAAAAAGACATGATAGGATGGATCAACTGAGAGCTCTACCCCTGAGTGACGAACTGCGAGTTCATCTAAATAGGTGTGAACAAACGTCATAATTTAGTTAAGAACGTTTGTTAATTGGTGCAGTTGGTCAATCTACAAAAAGTTACATGGTTTTGCAAAATTTGTTGAAAAATAATTTACAATATTATGCAAAAAAATATTTAAATGTTATAAGTTTATAAAAGACTATATATTAAAGCAACTTTTATTAAATCAT
The DNA here is from genome assembly GCA_949128135.1 of Parasteatoda lunata. Lineage (NCBI taxonomy): Eukaryota > Metazoa > Arthropoda > Arachnida > Araneae > Theridiidae > Parasteatoda > Parasteatoda lunata. The sequence goes on along the minus strand of OX421980.1, from coordinate 6,878,161 downwards.
TATCAATAAATAATGATAGGAATAATTAATAACAACTCACTCATTCCAAATAATGAGGCAGCATTGGCTTCAACAACATCGGTAATTTCTGGCACTGGAACTGTAACAGAGGTTTCTGGATACAAATTATTCAGCTCTGTCATAGCTGGAAACATCTCTGGGACTTTGCTGGAAGTCTGTGGAACTTCATCAAAGACAATGGGAACTGATGGGACCCCTACATAAATGATAAAAAGCAAACTAATCTTAGAAATAAGCAAAAATTTAATAATACTTTAAAACAAGGTGAAAAAGTTAGCCAATAATTTTATGAAACATTAAAATAAAAATAAAAAAAAACTATAAGAAATACTTATTATACAGAAATCTATAATTGTAAATCTGGCTTGATAAAATAAATATAGTAGAAGTTTGCGATTTTTAATATTTTATATTAAAGCACACTGTATACGATATCATTAAAATTAAATCAAATTTGAATATATACATACCATTGAGAGTAATCGCAATGTCACTGCCTGCCAACATAGATTCCGAATAGCTTTGGGATGACTGTGCAAACAGCCGCGACTTCAGTGGTAACTATATAAAGTGAAATAAATCTTATATTTATAATGTTTACTTTAAAAGTAAAGATAAATAAATAAAAAAAATTACTCACAACTTGAAGAGGGAAGGGTGGGTACCTTAAACCTTTTCTTTCTAGGAGATTTCTTAAAATTTAAACAATTTTCAAGATCATCATCAGTACTGGAATCCTGCTGAAATCGTATAGGTGTTTGCCGTTTCCTTTTTGTATTAGTTGCATCATCTTCAGTCGCAGATGTCTCAATATTTGATGTTTGTTGCGCTTCTTGAGCTTTAATGTGGGCACTTTTAAAAGAACCTAAAATTAAATTATTTATTTTTTGTTATCTTCGTAAAATCTTAATGAGAAATAAAAAATAAAAAAAAAGAAATACTAACTGGAAGAGCAAAGAACTCTAACTTTGAAATTCTCCCATTGGTCATCTGCAGGCAAGTTGTCCCGCAGATACTTAGTAATTTGATAAGTGGGCAACTTGCTGGGCCACTTTGCCACATCTTTGCTCAATAACCACTTAGACGGTATGACTTCGACAGTGTCACTTTCTGTGAAAATCACAACAGCATACTTTTTTCCTTTGAAATAGATTTTTACATGCAATAAAATTAAACATTTATATACACAGTACAAAAATTATGATGAAGGAATGAGGTTATAACAATATACAAGATGTCAAATTAAGTGCATAAGCATATTTACATGATGAAACAAATCAGCACAATATTTCTCTAACAATTTCAGCTCTGCAAGCTGTTAAGTTCAAAGACAAAAAGAAAAAAAAATGGTGACATTCTTCCCAAAATTGTTTAGAAAGTGTGTAAAAATGAGGATAAATGTTTTGAAGAGAAAAAAAAAACTATCATTTATTATAACTTTATAGCTCAAAAAATGTATTTATAAACATTTTAGACATGTTTTGGATAGCCTGTCAAAGTGAAAATAGGTCGTTATTTTATCACTCAAAATATATAAATAAATAAAAAATAAATAATAATTCAAGTATTAATTTTCCATTTAGAATAATTGTAAATAGTGAAATTACAATGCAATTGAAAAAAAGAAACATGTCCTTCACGATCGATTTTTAAAAAACTGAATGACGACTATTCTCTTTCCGTTGCTAACACTCTCAACGTTAAAACAGAATTTAAAAAAACAATTTAAAAAAAATTTATATTTGAAAAATTTATATTAAAAATTTATATTTATTATTATACCAAAACATCTTACAAAAATGAGATACATACAAAAATTCTAATTTTAAATTTTTTGTACCTTATACTGATTTTTCAACTGCACATTTAAAAAGTAAAACATAATTTACTTGTTTTACTATCAACAAAGAGGCAACATCATTTTGAATAATACTGGCGTGAAATAGAAAAATCAACACAAGCGACAAGAAATACGCAAAGAGATTTTTACATATTTAATATTTTTATATAGAAAGCTACATATTACTAAAAAAAAAAAAAAAAAAAATTACAACTAAATTTATTTTAATCAGTTTTCCTTAAATTTCTTTTAGTCTTGTTAACATTATCAAGGAAAGAGAATAGTCGTCAAACCGCTTTTCTCAAAATCTATTGTATAGTAATATAGTATGGCAATATAAAAATATTTAGAGTTTAATATTTCAAAAGTGAAAAACAGTTGAGCAATATAGGTAATTCCATGGTTTCGCAAATATAAATATTTTGTATTTGTTTTTAGTTATTTATTTTTTGGAAAATATGTATCTAGGCCAGGAATAATTTGTAATTTTTTACCAAATATGAACACATGAAAATAAATTTATTAAATGTGCAAGAAATATGCAAATATATTTATAAAAAATGTGCAAAATAAAAAATTTCCAAATGTCCCTACACCATGGAATCGCCCAAATGTAAATTAAGAGTGTTTTTTCTAAGACCAGACAAAATATGCAATGATTAATATAAAAAGTAAAACTTCTTGCTCCCTCAGTTTGGTATACATCATATTTTGAAAAAAACAAAACAAAAAAACAATAAATAAATAAATAATTCCTGCAATAGCAAATAAACTAAAAATAAAATTTGATAAAAATAAAATTTTATCAAAACAATAATGCAAAATTTTAACATTGCTAGGCATTTTCGTAAGACAAAAATTAATTTGTTTTTAATATTTAGTTAAATTAACACAATTAATATTAACTCGAAATATAGCAATCTAGCTTTAAAGAATGTTAAAAGGCAGATTAATTTTCTTTCACTTGGCCTCTTAAATAACGTAAATTAAAAATAAAAAGAGTTGAAAACTATTGCTTAAATTTGAATATGAACATTTTCATCTTTAAAATAATTTTACAGATTACACTTCAAGAGTAATATTTTAAAAGAAAGAAAATGTAGATCGAAAATCAAAACAAAGTCTTTTAATGATCAGAATATATGTACCTTTCAGACGAGGAGCAAGAAGATAGTAAATAATTTCGTCTGGCCTTACTAACAAGAGAGTCTATAATCAACTGTTTTTCAGCCAATTTTACATGGTTCCCGGCTTTCCTTTTAATAGATAAATGATTTTTCTTTTTACCTGACATTTCCTAGGTAATAAATTTCCGAAACAGAAACGAGAAGTATAAGAAGAAGTTGTCGAGCAGATGTACTTAACAAATCACAAATATGGCGGACGGCTTGTAAACAACATCAGCAAAAGAGAACAACTCAACAGTCGACTGTATCATTTGCGAAAACAAAACTTATACTCCTTTGCGTTTGGTAGCATAAAATTTGCATTCGTAAGCAAGATATTTCGTGAAAAATTGAAATAATTGTTTTCTTTTAGAAATAACTATTTATTTATTAATAATTTGATGTGCCGTGCCACAAAAAAGTAGCGCAGCACCAAAAGTAATGAAATAGATGATAATTTTTGAAGTTCGAATATTAGATCGAATACTGGTTAATTTTACATAATAATAGCTTTAATACTAGAAGATAGGATTCAAGAGTATTGCGTTTTCTAGCACGGCAGTATTATATTGCATATTGCCAGCATTAGATCACATCTTTTTGCTACCTGGGTATTTCGATGAACTCGCAGTTCGTCACTCAGGGGTTGAGCTCTCAGTTGATCCATCCTATCATGTCTTTTTATGTCATAATTATGGATTCTAATATATTTATCATTTTTAATGATTTCAATAGTTCATATTAGACATGTAGTTATTGGCATCTATAGAAAGTTAATTCTACAAGCATTAATGGAGCTCTCGTCTGTATCTCAATGCTCAGCAATCACTTATTATTCAGTGTTTTTGTCCTACTGCTAAAGCTATCACAATTTTGCTAATGTATGTTTCTGTCTCCATTTTGTCCATTCATCATCACATTTATTTGCATCTTAAACTTATCTTTTTGATATTACCATGATAGAAACGCATTGTGTTGAATCTACCATTAAAGTCATTGAATTAGCTTAAGTGCCCTGGTAATTATTATGTACATTTGTCACTCCAGTGAACGATGCAGTTCCTACAGTATCGAGTATGGCAGAAAAAGGGTGTCTGTTTAAGATTCAATACAAATTATTTTTACATTTGAAGTCTTTATTTTGTTAGTTGAGGCTGCAGATAAAAAAATGACACAGGAGCATGCCCAAATGAATGCCACATTAGTAGGGTCACAAATTGATGCTGGAAAAAGGGTTGCCACTCCCAATACTTCCAATCTTATTCCGGACCTTAATTTGCCAATCCAAACAGACGATGATTTAGTTTGTTTAAATCAAAAGTTATCAGAAGATACTAAATTGTCTAATTGATTAACTTATAAATAATTATTAACATAATATTTCAGAGAATTTTTTTCTTTTTTGTGTGTGTATGTGTGCAATATTTAATTTTTTGTAGACGCTTTTAAAAGCAAAGCAAATTATTGTAGCCACTTAAATTTAGAAAGCTACTGGCAGTTTCTTATTTATTTTTGACAAAATGTTGATTCCTTATATAATGAAGTCATAAATCCTTTCTTTTTATGTCATTTAATGTTTCAAAAATAATATATTCAACATATATATTATCTAAAATTAATGAAATATAGAGTACAAAAGTGGTGTCAAAAGCTTACGTGCTGTTGGTCCAATAAGGGTTAAATCTCTTTTAAATATGTTCAAACATTTCTTAAATTTTAATCATTTAGATATTTTTCTTTGCCGGGCAAAGAAAAAAAAATTAATAAGCTCTTACCATTTAGATGTTTATTTAAAATATAATCTTTTAGGGGAGGACTAAGACAAAACGCATTTCTAATTAATTTTTTTAAAAAAAAGAGAAATTAAAATAAATTATAAAAAGTTCAGTTTTTATTATTTTACTAATTCCAAACATTTTGTAAAATAACCATCATAATAATTGTTTGTTAATCATGCAATGAAAAATATCTCAAATAAAATTAATTTTTAAAAAGTTTTTACTTTAGTAAAATTTATTTGTATATTTAGTTAGATTTGCTTTATTCTTTTACTTTAAATTTTATAGCAACTTGTCTTACAGCAATACTAAATTGTGCTTAAACTGGTTCCTTAAAATTTTTCTGTCTATTTTGCTTTTATTTATTTTTTTAGGTTAGCTACCTTTCAAATATATCTTATGGCAAAAATTTGTCCTTCTTTACCACTAACTTATTAAAAAAATTTATTGTGAAAGATGTTGCTCTGCAATACAGTAGACTTGGGAGAAAGGGAAAGAAATCTCTTGAAGACTTGAGAGAAATATTCCATGTGCTTTTGGGTAAGCATTTTTTATTTCTGAACTATGAATAACATAAATTTCAATTTCTTAAAAATTTTACCAAGCTTCATGACCTGGGTGATATTGAGTGTGTTTCATGGAAAATGAAGAGGCATTTGTTCTATGTTGGTGAGAAAGAGAATGAATATTTAAAGTTAATTGCTTAGGATTTTAGTCATTGAGTTGTTGAAACTTTAGTTCATCATTGTGAAATTTAAAAGCAATAATTACATTCTAAAGGAAAAGAGAGATTTAAATTTAAGAGAATAGTTAAAAATAAAAAGAAGTTTTCTTGAAAATAACATTTAAGTTAAAATGTTTGATAAAAAAAAAAAAAAAAATTAAAAAAAAAAAAACGTGATACCCATACATGCTCTACTGCTGTAAATTACATTGTTTGAAAATAGTCAAATTATGATAACATTAAGAATAAAACATTTAAATATATGTATCCGAGAATTGCCAGAAATAAAATAGAATATCAAAACTTTCTTTTCTTTTTTATAAAGAACTTTCTTCTAAGCCTGGCTTTTGCCTGTTGTTACCTTGCCTCAATGTGCTAGTCTGTTTGTCCTTCAATTTTTGTGTTTTAACCTGATCTCAAACTATTAGTCAGTGAAGTAGTGGGAAATGAATACAGTCTATCTTCGCCATTAAAATTCACTGAATCACCGAGTGGGAAAAATGTTACCAAATGGTTTCAATTTTAAACTAAACCAGTTTTAAATGAGTTTTTTTTATTTGCAAAGTAAAATAAAAAGTAATTTTTTATTGTAAAATTTATATCAATTATTTATTTAAAAATAAAAACAGTTTTTTTTTTTTTAAATTGTTCACTTTACTTTTTTCCTCTTATTTTTATTAGCTACAATGTCAATCCGCTTCCCAGAAGTTAAACGTGAAGAGCTCTCAGAAAGACTTGGCAAGGTCCTCTCTTCCCAAATAGCACAGGGATATTGTAGCAGCTTTAGTCTACATCGACGGACATTGTCAATATTGGCGAAAATTGACATTGTGTGCACGATATAGTACGATTCCCGTCTATTTCACATTTAAAGACTGTTTGTAAAACGTTTCATTTTAAACTTTATTGTGTTCTTAAATCAAAATTAATCATTTAAAAGACAAAAAATGACGTCAAATTGTTATAATTCCAAAAAATAAATTTAAAATATAAATTTAGAGATATCCGAACAACATCCGTACAATATTTGATACCAATATTGTAGTCGTGTTTTTGTCACAAGATCGATCGTTTTCTCTAAATACTGTAATCTACGATATACCACTCGGAACCGCAACCGTAACACATTAAGATGCTGTTTATCATTGTCCGCTCGCTATGCGTGCGGTCTATTTATATTTTGTCTTCTTATATTCTTATATTTTAATCTAATTTCGTCTCGTAATATTTATATCTTAGTACATAATGTAAGTGGTATAAAAATTGTTTTTATTAAGCGAGCCCGAAAACTCAAACCAGCTGAAGATGAAGGTGAATTAATGCACCTTGTTGAAGTAAGCGAATTCTCTGATCTTGGCAGGTATGTGCTGTTTTTAATATATATAATTATATATTGCAAGAATTACATCAATTTCCTCTTTTTTCGTGTCCAGGTTTCTTAACTATTTAATTATATCACATTATTTAATTCTCATATTTACGAACATTGGCGTAATTTTATAGTACGTTTGGAGGTGTTAAGCCTTCTCACTTGCTTATGTTTATATTTTTTCACACCTGCCAACTTGTACGTTCGATGAAAAATATTTTTTAAAAATAATTAAACTAATTAAAAATTTAAGAGTTAAGTGAGCTAACAAATAGAAATTAAAGATTTAATATGTCTAATAAATTGATTTAATATGTCTACTGAAGATTCAATAAGATCTATAATGTTGCTACTAGTAAGAAGTTTTTTTCTCAACAACCGTACAAATTTGCAGCTCTCTCTCTATATATATTTAATTATTATTTGATATTATGTTTAAAGTATTTATTTAATATATGTTTAAAAATACAAAAAAAAAAATTTAATCATGAAAATATTATGTGTCTACATCTTACTTACCCTTACAGAGCTGAATAGCTCATTAATCGAGTAACTCATAATTTCGGAAGGGGTTTTGATACGTTTATATATATTTGCCAGAATTACGCCAATTTCCTCATTTTTTAATGTCCAAATTCTGTTAACTATTAAATTATATCACATTATTCAATTCTGATATTCCCAAAGATCTTGTTTACTTTTATTGTTAGTTTACTTTTATTGGTTCTGTTCACTATAACAATTTGTCTGCTTCTCTCAGACTAAAAAATTGTCTGAAAGACTTGAAATATAACGAAATTGTTCAATGTTTCTCCGATATGCTCCTGCCAAAGAATAGGGTATCTCTCCTGATACTATTCTTTGGGTACATATGTATTTATTAGGGTACATATAAGGTATTTGCACACCTGGAATGTCATGGATTTCATTAAACAAAATTTGTCATGATCTTAACAATTTTAAAAAAAAAAAAAAACTCACGTATTTAGGTGACAGAAAAATTTTAATTTTTAAAAATGGAATCCCCTCCCCCCAAATTTCACAGCATTCGGAATATCTCAATTTGTAACAAAATATCCACTCTCAGTCATATTTTATTAAAATATAAAATGTTTCGATTGTGTTCCTTAAAAAAATGAAGGAAAGAACATCCTTTCTAGAGCGAATTATCTTTTAAACTTCAGTGATTGCAAAATCTTATTAATTATTTTATATTTTTTATATTAATCAATATAAAGTTCTTGTTTAGGCTTTTTATGTTACACATACTTTTAAGAAGAAAAAAAAGCACCTTTAAATAACTATGTAAAAGTTATTTGCTTTTGTATTTTTTTTCAGCTATTAAAATGCTTCAACTCCTTCTTTACTCAATTTTTAAGTTTAATATCAATAAATGAGAAGATTCAGAGCCCTATGGCAGAATTGCAGTAACATGGCAACATTTTTACTAAACTTTGCAGTGTTCTTGCAGAAAGAGTTTTCTTTTGAAAAGTAAAAAAAAAAAAAAAAAAACCTCTATTTATTTTTTGACAGAAATTTACCTGTTATATTTGAATTATGCATTTAAATAATAACTTTTTGAAATGCTCAATATACGCCGATAGTAGCATAAGTTGATGTATTTTTTCTATTGTATTTTTGTTATTGATGTTTATTTTCACATGGATTTTAAATATCCCAATAAACATCCTGAAAAATTTAAGTCAATAATTCTGTTGAGTTTTATTAGTTATTGCTATTGATTTCTCCATGGTTTTTAAATCTGATATTTTTTTAAACTAAATTTTTATACAACAACCTGATCTAGAAACAAAACACTCATTTGATGTGACCGATTCCTGTGAATTTGTTGTTGATCCTTTTATTTTCCCCGCCAAGTACTACTGTGGATTTAATGATTTGCAATTTTTGCAAACACAGTGCTTTTGTTACTTTAAATTGGTAGCATACATGTTTATTATTATGAAAAGTATCTTGCAGAAAGATATTAGTGCTAGAGAGTTTTGTTGCAGATAGCTCGAAAAAATTCTGCCTCAAGGATTCAGAGTATATTAGTTTTGGATATACCTATCATTTCAATTAATGTTATAGTGCTTTTTTAAATTTATTGTTGTGTTTTTGTCAGACAAAATAGTAACTTCGGTAAGTCATGACAACTTCTTGGAATTATTGATGGAAAGTCAGGGATTTGAAAATCTAAAATGTAGCAGATACCCTGTACATATCAAAATGAAAAGCAATCCATAGCTAAATATGTCCAAACTTTGCAACATATTTTAACTTATTTGATTCTTAAGTCAAATATGACTGTGTTAAGTGTTTTGATGGCATAGGTATTTCTCTGCACACAATTTTTACATAGAATTCATGATAATTGGATTCGTAAACATACAATCTGATATTGCAATGTTATATATATTTATGTGAAGGCCATTGCTTTAGAAGCTTGTCATATACAAAGTAAAGAACTCATGCAAGAACTCTTATACTGAATTAAGTGACTGAAATAATAAATATATTATAAAATAAAAAATTTAGATAATTCCTTCCTTCAGCAATCCCATGCCTGTTTTACTTGTATGGTCTTAATTGATGATTAAATATGAGATACCTACATTTTGTAATGGTTATTAAAACATTATATATATATATATATTTTTTTTTTCAGATACGTTATTTTGAAACCATCTGTAAAGGCAAAAGTATCTATGCTCTTTTACTTCAGCATCATCTTGGAATTGGCGATGACGTATTGTAAATTAGAATGAAAGGGGAAACAGTGTTTTGAAAGCCTCTCAACAGTTACAGACACCATCTTGGGTAAATTTTATTTTAAAATTTGTAATAAGACTTTTTCATGAGTAGCACTTTTCATCTTTTTTTTTTTTTACATCTTGCACTAAAATAGATTGTTATTCCTTAAATTAATTACCCTGGTCCTTCCTGTTTTACTTTGCTTAGTTTGTATTCTAAACTCTAATACTTTTATAGCATTGTATGTTTCAAAGTTCAAAAGTTAGTGTTTTAAATTATTGATACTTTTATTATTTTCTTTTCTTAGTTTAAAATTTATTTTAAATAAATTGCTGCATTAATTAATTTTAGTTAACGAAATTACTTTATTTCTTGGTGTGTGTTAAATTCCAACACATTTGAAATTACATTTTTAAAAATCTTTTGATTCTTGAGATTGATTGATAGCATTAAATGTGTACAGATTAAAGTACACATTTAATGCTGTCTTAATATAGACTTGCATAGCTGTAGAAAGTAATTAATAAACATGAATTTTTTTCAAAGAAAGAAAAATGCAAAAAATTTTAATTAAAATTATACCTTTTGATTGAAAAAGCATGGAATTAAAATCTACAATATATTATATTGGTGGAAAATGCATATTTCTAAAGCTTGAGGTTATATTAAAAAGAAATTACCCTAATATGTTAAAAATAGAAGGGAAAAAAAGGAGACTGATGAATGCAGATGTTTTTTTCCTGATATAGTGTCATTCTTCCCTTTCAAAGTCTATTTGAAGCAGTAGAGCTATTGACTGGTAACTGATATTTTTTTTCTCAAAATGTTTTTATAGTATCTTTGACATTATAAGATTTTCTGTAAAGAAATGTTGTGCGAAAAAAATTCCAATGAGTACATAGATTTTTAAAAAAAATTTTTTTAGCTTAACTTATCTATTTTGATATGATTAAAAATTTATATAAAAATATATAGATTAAATATTTATTTATTGAATGAATGACTACATTTGTAAACACATTATTTGAAAACTACATTTGTAATAACGCATTTATTTTGCCATATTAAAAATCAAGAGAAAATGATCTCAATTTTGAATTAAAATTATGTTTTGCTAATTGAAACTTTGTTTTAATAGTTAAAGAACAAGGATATGTGTCCAAGCCAAATTTATTACCACTTAGCACTACCTTTAAAAAATACTTTTTCGTAAAATTTTGTTTTTACGGAAGAAATGATAAATCCATTTTTTTTTAATATAATATTTAATTTTCACAAATTATGTCTAAATTTTCACAGAATAAGTACCTCCCAGGAAGACCTAGACAGACCCCTGAACTATTCTTTAAATTCTCTATTTCACCTAGTCTTTAAATTTCAATTATGCATTTGTTTCAAAATGGTTGCTATGCATATGTATTATGATGAAAAATTATATGTATTATGATGAAAAATTATTTTAGTAAGTTAGAGCTTCTAAAATATTGTTATAATATAGTTTTAGTATTAATTTAATTTTTATTAAACATTTATAATGTTTTTTAATAATAAATTAAAGTTCTTGCAAAGTATTTGAATTCAAATAAAAAAAATTTGATTTTTTAAAAAATAAAAAAAGATCACGAAACCTGATAGCTATGCATTTAGTTCTGAAAATGGCTTAAAAAGTTTTAGCATTCTAATATGTGCATTATATAGCATGGAAATATGTTAAGGCACAGACAGGCTACACCAGGGATGGGCAAACTACGGCCCGCGGGCCAACTGTGGCCCGCTGGAAGGTTTTATCCGGCCCGCGGATAGAATTTTAACTTGCCGATCCGTGGCAAATATAAACAATATACATCCATTTTCTTGTCGACTTTGTTTAAAGCAATTTTTGTTCTTTCTTTTTTAGCGAAGTACTGATGACCTTTTACTTTCTCTATTTTTGTTCTACAAAGCATAAATTTATGGTAATAGCACAGACAGCTTCAATTGGTAAAATGTTGAAAGCAGAAGTTCTTTATAAAATAGCCGTATATTGGCTCCAACTAGCGTTTGTCTTTCTCGAGGTGCAGACTTACGGAATCTAATATAGGTGAATTGTACTTCACATGTAGCAGACTGCGCATTTTAAGCTCCAACGAGCGGACAATCTAACAATCATCTGAAGCAGTTGTTTCTAAATATGCCAAAGTTTGGATTTTTTCTAATCAGTACCAAAAGCTAGTTTCCAAAATTTAATATTTCATGCCCAGAAAATCAGTACTATGTTGACTTAATCTTATATATGTGAATATGAGTTTTCAACTGTGAACCTTAGAATTTAGATTCATTTCATTTATCTCACTAAATGTTTAAATTAAAATTCGTATATCGCTTTTTTTTCTTCTTTTAAATTTTGAAGTTTTTACTTGGCCCACCAAACATTTTCTTTCTCGATTTTTTGCCCTCGACCAAAAAAGTTCGCCCATCGATGGGCTACACTAACTTACTTGTCAAAAGTGAAGAATGCTGGACTTTTAATATGCGATATTAAGTAAGCAAAATAATGACAGAACTCTAAAAAAGGCATAATATTTTTCAGTGATTGTTGGTTTAACACCAAAAATTTCCCATATAGATTAACTTATATTTGGTGTCCGATATATAAACAACGGATTTTCGGGGATCATTTTTTTAATTTTATTCCATTTGAAAGGCCCATATCTGAATATTTGTTTGATACTGGTGTGTCTTTTCTTAATGACAAAGCATAATCCAGCCGATACTGGGATTGAAACCCGGATCATCTCATCGAAAGGTGACCAAATAATTTTTAAAAATTATTCGAAGAAAAACTTTTTTTTCATCTATTATATTATAAAATATAATATTTTCCATATGTTATAAACTTACTCGTAAAAGGCCCCCATATAAAAACAGGCCCAGTGCTCCTGAAAACAGATAATCAGCTGATTCTATACAATAGAATTATCAACCTAGGTATGGGCATAAATGCAGTTAGTAGTACTTGTGTTATGTCTAGTTCAGTTCATGTAATGTTTTCAATATAACTGTTATCTTTTATTTTGAAAATATTAAAATTAACCACAGTTCATGTCTTTTTTTTTTTTTCCAGCTGCTACTTTCAGACTGTTCAAAGAAGCTAGTTGACTAGAAAAAGCTGAAAAATTTGGTGAAGTTCTTGCCAGTGCCAACGACTGGGAAGGCAGGAAGACTAAGTTTGCCTCAACTGTCACAGTTTTGTTTTAGAAACAATTGATTGTATTAAAGAATACTATAAATTATAGAAATTAGTATATTATTCTTTACTCTTTTAATAAAATTTATATTTCATTTACACATTTGACAACCGTTCAAGCCCTAATAGATATTTTGGCAACACTTTAATGGACAAAGGCCATAAGTAAATTAAATCGTAGCTTATTCTACCATGCTTACTCTTTTTTAAATCTGAAAAATTTACTCCGGTTATTTAGTTATGATAATATCAGTGAAAATATTGCTCTTTTTTTTTTGTCTTTTTTTAAAAAAACCCAGTTTTCTTAAAATCGATCCTGATGCTTTGAAGATAAGGAATTTTGTTTTCCATACATACTATTTTAGTAAAATACAGATAATATAATACTAAAACTTCACAGCAAAAAAGTTTATCGTTTTAAATTAAACATATTGTAATTTTAATCTACATAGTTAAATATAGATGCTGTAAAAATTATTGCACAAATCACTTAAAATATTAAAATTATTTCACAGTATAAATGGCTGCTTGTACCCTGAAAAAGAGAAGAATTATCTTAAAAAAACTGTTTACTTTCTAGCTTATTTTCTAGAATAATAGTAAAATATACCCGCCTACCCAAACTTAAATATTAATAACTAAGCTGCAATCTTTAAAATTCTATAAGTTTTGGTAATAACAAATAATTTAATTTTAAACAAGCTAGAATGGTTTTGTTATCAGCTTTTTCCGGGTTGTAAACAGGCAACATCCCAGCAAAAAAGTTTTTATTTCTAAATTAAACATATTGTAATTTTAATCTACAAAGTAAAATGTCGATGCTATAAAAATTATTGCTCAAATCACTAAAAAGATTATAATTACTTCATAGTATAAATGTCTGTTTGTACCCTAAAAAAGAGCAAAAAAACGTGTAACGAAACTATTTAATTTCTAGCTTATTTTCTAGAATAATAGTAAAATATACACAAAAAATTATTAAATGTTATAACATATATGCATGACTTTCCTGCGGGCAAGTAGATAGCTTATAGGAAAACAATGAAAAAGAAAAGCTTATAAGCTACAAACTTTAGAATTCTGTATATTATTTTGGTAATTTAATTTTAAACAAGCTGGCACGGTTTTGTTATCAACTTTTCCCGGGTTACAAACAGGCATGAATATTTTCAAAAATAACGTAATTTTGGCGATAGTCTGCATTCCACAGCATTCCTTTTCTGAATATCGTGTTGGTGATGTCGGTCGGCATTGTACGACATTTGTAAATGCTGAGAAATATCGACCGACATTCCGCAGCGTCTCTTACAATATCGAACAATATCTCTTTTGCTATATTGAAAATACGTTATAAAAGAGGTCCATTTTTATACTGTACAATATTTCGCTACGATATTGTACAATGTGCGAAGCTGAGTTTTTACGATATCGTATTGGAGATATGTGCTACTTGGGTTGTGCAAAAGAATGGTGTAATTCAAAAAGATCTTCCCTGGTGGAGTTAAACTACCTCAGTAATTCATTGGATTTACCGGATAACTTGTAAAAACGAAAAAGAACATGATATATGATATATTCGGATGTGATATTCATATTATCAGAAGTTTTTATTTTTTCTCTTTTTTTTCATTTTTTTCACTGTGATATAACCAAGAAATTGTAAAAAATCAATAAAGAATTTAGATTAGTTATTTTTCCATTTATTGACTTAACACAAATTTTTTTGTAATAATTTTCTTTGTAAACATTTTTCTTTTATCTTCATTTTGTCAACAAAACAATTACAAGTAATATTTAACAATTTGTAGTTTTTCTTAATGTGATTGTAACTTTTTTACATAACCCAATTTTATAGAGATTTTTTAACTAAGGATTAAAAATTCAATCATATTTTTTAAAGTTGAGAGAGAAACATTTTAGATTGACTGTGTTTCAGTAATAATAAACGTATAATCTCATTGAGTCTTGAAAAAAAGGAAATTATTTTTTATCAATAAGAGATAAGCTGCTCAAAATTTAGCGTTCAATTTTAAGTATATTTTGCTATATATCAGTGCAAATTTAATAAGATAAAACACAATATTACTTGGTTTTGAAATTTAAATGTCATGTAAATTTTTTGGATAAAATTGCTGGTTTAATACATAGTAGCTTAAATTCAATTATAGAATTATTAAATTTTTCTGATGTACCATGTATTTTTTTTTTAAAAAATAAGAATTTAATAACTAATTTTAATATTAAATCCTTTTCTGGTTTTACTGTCTGAAACAATATTTTCACATGTCTTTGGGTTTTGTTTAAGTTTATCTGTTAGGTGCAATTTCAGGTATAGAAAAAATTACGTTACGTAAGTATTTCTCCTTTCAATTTCAATAGAAGAAAAATATTTGGAAGTAAGTAATTTATTTATTTTTAAATTATTTAAAGAGATAATTATATTATTTTAAATTATTTATTAATTAATTTATCAAATTCTAGTGAGATTATGATAAACTTGGCTTGATTTTAAAAAAAATTTAAGTATATTTTTAAAATTAAAGATAAACACTTGAAATGATATAACATTTATCAATTTAATCTAGATATAAAGAAAGGAAAAAAATCAATTAAGTATTATGTCTTAATAAAATTTGAAAATTTCATTCATAAAAATCAGTTGGATTCAAAATAATTTGGATTAAGAGGAAGGAAAATAGTAGGTAGTTGAATTCGGTAATATAATTTTTTTAGTATTTATGTGTTGTTAAAGTAAATAATGCATGGAAGGACATTAATAAACTGTTGTTCCATGTTTTACTGCTTCACAGCAATGCATAAAATTAAGTAAAATTATATCACCGAATTATTCTACCATCCATATCTTCCTCTTGCTTACTCCGAAATATAAAAAGCAATGCAAGATATCAGAAAATACAAAATCTAATATTATAAAGCATCAAAACTAATGCAAAACAATATTACGGCGAACGCTAGACAATATTACTTTTCATAGAATCTAATATTATATAATATTACAGCGAACGCTAGATAATGTTAGTTTGCATTGAATCTAATATTATACGATGCTGAGCAAACAGAGTTTTGAAATTTAAATGTCATGTAAATTTTTTGAATAAAATTGCTGGTTTAATACACAGTAGCTTAAATTCAATTATAGAATTATTAAACTTTTCTGATGTGCGATGTATTTTTTTTAAAATAAGAATTTAATAACTAATTTTAATATTAAATCCTTTTCTGGTTTCACTGTCTGAAAAAATATCTTCAGATGTCTTTGGGTTTTGTTTAAGTTTTTCTGTTAGGTGAAATTTCAGATATAGAAAAAATTAAGTTACAAAAGTATTTCTCCATTCAATTTCAATAGAAGAAAAATATTACTTTTTATTTATTATTTAATTTTTAATTATTTAATTTTAATAATTATTTTTTCTTAATTATTATTTTTAATCTTTATTTTTTAATTACTGCTTTCTTACTTAATATTTTAATAATTTTTTTTCTTCTAATACGAGTGATATTTCAAAAATAACATAAAATGAAACCCGATGTCATACAATCAGGATTGAACATGAATCAGGTAATAATCAGTCTGTAAGATGAAACATGAAAGGAATCTTGCAAGATAAAACTTGAAAGCAATTTTGCAAGATAAGACATGTTTCCGTAGGGTGGAGTGATGTCATTTCTTCGATTCAATCAAAACAGGAATGCGTGACGTCATGCAATCTGGATTTAACATGAATATGAAGTATGCGTCTTCAAGATAAGGCATGCATCACTTCTGTGTGGTCTAGAAAGACGAAGTACATTGAAATGTTTCGTTTACTTCTTGTTCAGTCTTGTTTCATTAGATCATTCTCGAATGTTCCATGGGGGTGGAGTGTAATGTGTCATCCTGTCACACAAAATAATTTATTAAACTTTGTAACTGCTCATTTCCTAGAATCAATTGATCTTGCTGAAATACTTCAAACCATTCATAATTTTTGTACTTGTCAGATTAAATAAATATGTCATTATTTTCCTATATATCTCTATGTGATTCATGCATTATTTTTAACAAACTATTAATAGACCCAACCCTAATATTATTCTTCATTTATACTTTGCATTTCATACTGTGAACATGGAATCCTTTTATAAAGATCCCAAACAACCTGCTAGTTTTGGTGGTATTGATGCAATACATCGTGCGCTCAAAGGAAAAGAGAATGCAAATACTGTTAAGAAGTGGCTCTCCTTTAAAGATTCTTATACACTTCATAAACCTGTTAGACGCAAATTTCAACGGAATCGTGTTTTGATGAGTGATATGAACAAACAATTTCAAGTCGATTTAGTCGACATGCAATCTCTTTCTAAATTCAATAAAGGGTATAAATACTTATTAACGTGTATTGACGTTTTCGCAAAGTATGCCTGGGCCATACCACTTAAAGATAAAACGGGAAAAAATGTAAAAATTAGCCTTAGAATCTATTTTTAAGGAACGAAAGCCGGAATTACTTCAATCGGATGATGGAACAGAGTTCAAAAATAAAACAGTTCAATATTATTTGAAAAGCATGCAGATAAATTTTTTACAACAAATAATGCTACGAAAGCAAGTATTGTAGAAAGATTTAATAGAACATTAAAAACAAAAATGTGGAAATATTTCACAGAATTCAATACTAAGAATTACATCGATGTGATTGATCAATTAATATGGAGTTACAATCATACTCGACATAGCAGTATTAAAATGGAACCAGCTTCCGTTAATAAAAGTAATACCAGTGAGGTTTTGGAAAATTTGTATGAAGATTTGAAGACATTAAAACGCAATCCACCTGTTTATAAAGTAGGAGATACAGTACGAATCAGCAGTCTGAAAGGTCATTTTGAAAAAGGATACGAACACAACTGGAGGCGGGAAATATTCACTATTCATGAAATTATTCCTCGAATTCCAGTTGTTTATAGATTAAAAGACTTACAAGGTGAAGAGATCAAAGGTACTTTTTATAAAGAAGAATTGCAAAAGGTAGTAGACTCTGGCTTCTATCCGGTAGAAAAAGTGATCAAAAAGAGAAAGAAGGAGGAAGCACAGAATATTTTGTTAAATTTTTAGGCTATCCTGAAAAGTTTAATGCCTGGGTGAGTGATATTCAAAAAGTATAAATAGTGAAACTTAACCTCTGAAGGCTCATTCCCGAAAATGTCTTTCTACGTGACGTTACCTTCTGATAGCTCCATGCAGTTTTTTCCTAACAACAAAATCTCTCATTTTAAGACACAGTTACCGATACCAGTTAATCTAAAAGGGGAATGGGAAATAGGCCTATTTGAAATCTTCTATCCCCATTCTTGGCTGAACGTAAATGAAAGTAACAATTATTTTCAATACAAGATAAGTAATGGTAATATCGTATCGACTGTAAAGCAAACAATTGAAGTGGGGTGTTATGAATCATTGTTCGATATTGTATCAGCTATACAACTTGCTTTACCTAAAACTCCCAGCCGGTTTACAATAAGTTACAATAAAGCTACAAAACGAGTAAAAATTAACGCCGTTCAAGGTTGCAGCCTTCTTTTAGAAAAGTTAGGTGAATTGTTAGGATTTCGACGCGATGCAGTCATTACGGGTAACCAGAAAAGCGAATTTGTGGCTGACACGTGGTCTAAATTTTCAGTTTTCTATGTGTACACACAGGCCCGTCATCAACGGGGGGGGGGGGGGGTGAGAGGGGTGTCTCATCCCCCCAGCGATATCATCCAGTCGGCAAATTCAAGTTGAGTCGTCATTTTTTTATTTTTTTTTTTTTTACAAGCCAATATCCCGATTTTGCCGAAATTCTTTTATTATCGGATATTTCATCAGTAATGAGATTTAAACGGATTTCTATATTATCTGAGTTTCGTCCATTTTGGGATCCCAGACCCGACTCAGCAAATCTTGTTATGAAATGTGTTTTTAAATTTAGTTTGTTTCTCTCCAAGAGTAACCATTTATCAGAATTCAAAGCAAGGTGAACGATGATACAAGCCGAAATCCCGACTTTGCCGAAATTCTTTCATTATTGGATATTTCATTGGTGATGAGATTTAAACGGATTTCAATGTTATCTGAGTTACGTCCATTTCGGGATCCCAGACCCGACTCGGCAAATATGTGTTTTCAAATTTAGTTTCTTTTTCCTCCTCCAAGAGCAACCATTTATGATAATTCAAAGCAAGATGACCGATAATACAAGCCAAAATCTCGACTTTGCCGAAATTCTTTTATTATCGGATATTTCATCGGTGATGAGATTTAAACGGATTTCAATGTCATCTGAGTTACGTCCATTTCTGGATCCCAGACCCGACTCGGCGAATCTTGTTGTGAAATGTGTTTTTAAATTCAGTTTTTTTTTCTCCTCCAAGAGTAACCATTTATGATAATTCAAAGTAAGATGACCGATAATACAAGCCAAAATCCCGACTTTGCCGAAATTCTTTTATTATCGGATATTTCATCGGTGATGAGATTTAAACGGATTTCAATGTTGCACTCATGTCCATAAATTAAGGATAATGAAGTTCAGGCACAGAAAGAGACAGAAGCCAAACAAATTTGACTTATTTGTAAAGTCTATGTATTAAACAAATGGTAAAGAGCAAAAAAGATGCTATATGTTTGACATGATTAATAAAAATTGCGATTTTTACTCCCTGGAGCAAATTTCAAAAAAGAGCCTATTTACAAAAAACAGTATAATATGGTTAGTATGATGGTTAATACGGAGTATGTCTCCCGACGATGCAATACAGGCCGTACAACGCCTAGGCATGCTGAGTATCAAATTATCAATCTGATCTTGGGGAATATTACACCACTCATCAAGCAATGCCCTCCGAAAATCCGGTAGACAGGTGGGAGGGGATTGACGGGCTGCAATTCGTCGGCCAAACATATCCCACACATGCTCTATTAGATTCTAGTCCGGTGAGTATGCTGGCCAATCCATACGGGTGATATCCTCCGATTGAAGGCATTCGTCTACAATGTTTGCACGGTGAGGACGGGCGTTGTCGTCCATAAACAGAAATTCAGCACCCATGACGCCCCGAAACAAACGTACATGTTGTTCCAGAATGACATCCCTATAGATGTGGCCTGTAATCGTTACACTCTGAACACGCAGGTCAGTTCTGGAACCAAGAATAATTCCTCCCCAAACGAGCCATCCTGCGCCACCGTAACGGTGTCGTTCAATGGTGTTGTCTTGGTGGTAACGGGTACCTGGCGCTCTCCATATGAAAGTCTGGCGAGAATCAGACTGCAAACTAAACCTGGACTCGTCGGAAAACATCACATAAGACCACTGTTGCGGTGTCCACAATGCATGCTCTCTACTCCAGGCTAATCGCAGGCGACAGTGAGTTGCGGTAAGTGGAACACGTCTGACAGGCCTACGAGCATATAGACCAATGTGCCCTAAGCGTCTGTACACGGTCTGCCTTGAAACTGTCGTACCGGTAGCTGAAGAGAGCTGACGAGACAGGTCTGATGCTGTGCTCCGTCTGTTTCTTTTGGCAGTTACTGCCAAATACCGGTCTTCATTCGGCGTTGTAACTCGGGGGCGACCTGTGCTGTAACGTCTACTCACATTACCATAATCTTGCAATCGTTGCCAAAGCCTGGAGATGACACTCTGGGCGATTCCAAGTTCCTCGGATACTTCCAGCTGGGTACGTCCACATTCCAGTCGTCCGATGATTCTGCCACGTAAAAAATCATCCAAATGCTTCCTTTGTGCCATAACTATGCGGTTATTGCACTGAAAGGCTTTTAAAGCGCTTGTGAACAATTTTACTTCTTTGCCACCATTCCTTATATACCTCTCTCTTACACTCTTGTCATTGTGACGTACTACCAGCGTCATCTAGTGGTTTCCTGTAATTTGCATATTCTTCTTCAGGATGTGTGTTATAATTCTACAGGTGAAATTTTAATTTTAAAGTTTGATTTCCGTGTGGTTCTGCATTATCCTTAATTTATGGACATGAGTGTTATTTGAGTTTCGTCCATTTCGGGATTTTGTCTCAGACCCGGCTCGGCAAATCTTGCTGGGAAATGTGTTTTCAAATTTAGTTTTTTTTTTCCTCCTCCAAGAGTAACCATTTATGATAATTCCAAGTAAGATGACCAATAATACTAGCCGAAATTCTTTCATTGTCGGATATTTCATTGGTGATGAGATTTAAACGGATTTCAATGTTATCTGAGTTTCGCCCATTTCTGGATCCCAGACCCAACTCGGCGAATGTTGTTGTGAAATGTGTTTTTAAATTAAGTTTTTTTTCTTCTCCTCCTCCAAGACTAACCATTTATGATAATTCAAAGCAAGATGACCGATAATACAAGCCAAAATCCCGACTTTGCCGAAATTCTTTTATTATCGGATATTTCATCGGTGATGAGATTTAAACGGATTTCAATGTTATCTGAGTTTCGTCCATTTCGGGATTTTGTCCCAGACCAGACTCAGCAAACCTTGCTGTGAAATTTAGTTTTCCAATTCAGTTTTTTTTTTTTTTTTTTTTTTTTCCCTCTCCTCCAAGAGCAACCATTTATGATAATTCGAGGCAAGATGACAGATATTACAAGCCAAAATCTTGAAAACCATTTCTCTCGTATTATTATTTCCAGGGCACATTCTTAAATTTAAAAAAATTTTAGTGACCTTAATTTTTAGTCAGCTAATAAAGTATCATAAAATTCAGATACTATTTCTCAGAATTATATTAACTCTTTATTAGAAGTTTAAGTAATTTTTTCAAAGGAAGTGATGAACTTACATGAGTTTTTTTTAAAAAAATTAATAAATTTTAAATGAAATAATCGTGCCGGTGATGCAACCTATTTTTCTTCTTTTACTTTCAAAATATTGGGGGGAAATTACAAATAAAAGTACCTATTAAATAGGATATTTTATTATTCAAAATATCATATTTAAATTGTTAAATTCTGTTTAAATAACACAAATTATCAAATAATTTATATTTTCAATTAGTAAAAGCTATTTTTCTACTGTTAAAATTTTTACTAACTCCAAAGGACTTTAAACATGTAAAAAAAAAAGAAGAAAAAAAAATTTGATTTGTTAACTACCCTTTGGTTTATAACTTTTAAAATTTTATGATGATTGGATTATTATTTGAGTTAAAAATATTTTTACCTAAAATAAATTGTTCAGGGATCAATTCGTAACTTTAGAACAATTAATCATCACAACAAAATTTGATATTCTCTATGAAAAATAGTAAACATATATATGATCCTCAATTCACCTTTATAAAAGTTTCTGTTTTGAAAATAAAATATTATATTTTACTTTTAATATTTTTTTTCAAGAATCCTAAGAATTCTGAAACATTAAATTGAGTTACACTCAATCGAATCGACTCTTTAATCATTTCACACAATTTGTGGATGGTTGCCGAGTTCAAAGTATTATATGTTATGATTTTGGATTCATTAATTATTTCAATAAAAATACGGCGAAAATAGAGCAATTCTTCGATTCCTAGTATTCACGGAAAAGTGGCAATTCTGTTTGATCAAGCCGTTACTGACACTATGAAAAGCCGCAAAAAAAGGATGGTGCTGCGACTCCCCCCCCCCCCATCTTTGAAGCAGAAGACGAAACCCCCGGATATTTCTGTCAACTTGAAAAATCGAGGGTGTTTTAAAAGTGGTTAGCTAGAAATGCCCTAAGCTATATTTTCTCTTACTCTTTCTAAGAATAAAGACAATATCTTTGTTCATGTCGCTAAGAAGGGAAAAGAAGGGGCTCAATGCACATGCAGCTGTGGTACCAATTATTTCACTGACCAGTCTTTAACTGTCTAGTACGGATACTTAGTTACTCAAAGCATATTTGAAAAAATCATATTATTATTGAATAAAATATAAAATCCGCTTTCAAGCCAACAATTATCCAATCAACCGCAACTTAAGTTTTGAATGTAAGTATAGTTTTTTTATGAATACATATTTATTGTTTGCCGTCTTATTGTTTAAATATTAAGTTTCATTAAATTGCATTAAATGTGTTATTATTTTCCAATTAAATTATTTCCCCAATTATTGCTTAAAAATTTAGGTATAAGACTTTCTCAAAAAAGAATTTTTTTTTTTTAAATATATACATATATGGGTAAAAATTTATTTTTATGAAGCAGATAAAAAAATTTTTTAAATCTCTTTTGTGCAGTAAAAGAGAGAAAAAAGAGCAATTAAAAATGTTATTTAAATTCATTAGTAGGAGCTAGGGATGGAAAAAGATAAATCACATTTGAATTCTGTTTTTTACTTTTTACAAAGCTTTTTATTTTGTGTTTGAAATAGCAATTTTTTTTTTTCTTTTTTCAGTTGAAATTATTTTTCATAGATCTTATTTAATTGAAATTTCAAATATCAAATTCTATATTTGTTCGTAGGCTTTGTCTTTATAAGTCCAAACTGCAATCCTTTATGAACAAAAATGTACTAATGCTTATTTTATTGAAAATGCAATGTGTTTAAAAATAGAAAAGTTTCAGTTTTTTTTTTTTTTTTTTTTGTTGATAAATAATTCTTTTTAATTATTTTGATGTATTTCTTATGTATTTAATGTTTCTATATTTTCTTTTTGACTAAAGTTAACAGTTTTTCGTTTGTTTAAGTCAGTTCCCTCTTTACACATGGGCACCTCCGAGCAGTGCCCGAGGGCCCCAGGCACTCAGGGGTCCCTTGAGAATCTCACTTTTTATAAATTTTATTTTAAAAAATTACAAATAAAAAAAAATTTTAAAAAAATTGCCTTATATATTTCTTAAAATAAATATATTTTATTGTATAATGTGTGCATTTTGTTTTTCTTTATACAAATATTGATCGATTATCATGGAAAAAGCAATTTGAATAGTTTATCACCAGGAAAACTTAAAAATGCAACCGACATCTATTTTTCTGCGTTCCAATGAAGTTCTTATGTGGATTCTGTTTTGGGGGGAAATCAAAATGTATTTAAATTTGCTCAAATTATTGCATATGTTAAAAATGCTTTATTTTATGTGTGTGAAGTTTTTAAGTTCGATTTTAAGCAGCATGACATGTTATAAGGGCCCAAAACATTTCTATGCCCGAGGGCCCTGCATGCTATTAAGACGGTCCTGGTTTAAATTAATTATTAGTAAAAAAAACTTAATAATTTTGTAATTATCCAAAAATTCAATTCACAGTTTTGTATTAAAAATGCGGAATAATCATTTTAGTAAAAAAGCTTTCATAAGTTTTTATTGTTAAATCTATTAGCGTTAATGACAGTTGCGACAATGACAGTTGCGACAAATGAAAGAATTTTCAGCAAGATGAAATTGATTAAAAACTATCTTCGAACAACAATGACCACTGAACGCCTAAATTCACTGCTTTTACTCAAAGCAGAAAAAGATATTGTTGACAATATTAAGCTTGATAAGCTGGCAGAATATTTTTCACTCTTAAAACAACGTCGAAGTAAATTTACGTAGCCAATATAATTAATATAACGTAACTTTGCTAATATCTTAATTTTTTTATCCTTTTTATGTGAATTTCTTCATTTATAATTTAAATGGCAAATATTTTCAATGTATTTCTACATTATTTTTTTTATTTTTTAAAAAATGAAAGGACAATTTACTTTTGAATGAATTTTGTTTTGAATCAATATCTTAATAGAAGATTATATTTTTTTATTATGACTTACTTTCTTATCTTCAAACAGTTGCTCTAATTAGCTTATGGCAACTACGTTTAGATGGAACGAAAGATACATTTGAATTGCTAAGTGATTTTTCAAAAAAATATTTTAAATATAAAGTAAAAAGTATTTCAAAGTTGCATTGAAAATCATTTAAATTTACAACTTTATTTTATAAAATTATTTTCACAAATAATTATTGATCATTATTACTGGAAACTTATTTCAATTGAATAAGTTTCAGTTTATTTCAAAATAGTTTTCTTTCCTTGAATATTTTGTTACCATTTTAATAATTAAAATTAATACAAATGTAAAAACTATATTTTCTTTGTATTATTTTGAATAATTACTGGTACTATTTAGTTATCAATAATACCACATTTTTCACCTATGGTGGTTGCATTTTTAAGTGCTGTAAAAAATTTTTCGATGAATAGCATTATGTTTATAACTAGTCGAAATGATTTCAAAACTTTGGAAGCTCAAGTTTTGTGGCGCATTTGGACTCTTTTATTTGTTTTGTTTTATCTTTGATTGTCAAGCTTTAGCCATATACAAATTGTATGTGTGTGTATATATATATATATATATATATATATATATATATATATATATATATATATAATATAACAGTCGGCAAAATAAACTTCAACCCTCTCGAATCGGTTAGCGACGGGCCTGTGTACACAGATCTTATTTCACCTCAAATTGTCGGAGATACACAAGCTCCTTTACTGCGGATCGTTCGAATTAAAGGACATGATGGTGAAACGATCAGTCAGTATTATGATAGACCTCAACACTTACCTTTAATGAGGCACTCCTTTCAAACTATTCAAATGGAGCTCAGATTGAATTCAGGTGATTTCGTACCTTTTAAAAGTGGTAAAGTGATCATAGTTTTGCATTTCCGCATGAGACAAATACTATAAATAGTACGATGCTTTTTTGAAACATTCATTTGAAGAGAAGACGTCAAGATGAGTGTACCGTACGTTTTTTGTGTTAAAAAGTTCGAAGAGCATTATGCGAGTCAAATTGGCTCGGGTTTGCCCTATTATAAAGGTATTAATATCCAAAAGGGCTATGGACTTGGAGGTATATTTCGTCGATTATTTAGAGCAGCACTACCCTTTTTAGTAAAAGGAGGAAAAACTATTGGAAAAGAAGTTTTAAAAACTGGAACCCGTGTTGCATCTGATGTATTATTCGGCGAAAATTTGGAAGAAGCTGTAAAATCAAGAGCTAAAGCGAGTGAAAAAAATTTAGCTCGAAAAGCTATTGATAAAGTAAAATCGATGGTGGGAAAAGGACAGTATAAAAGGAAGCGTAAGAAGCAGAAGAGAATCATTTCATCAAAAGCTCGCAAAGTGAATGGACGTGATATTTTTGATCCATAATGACATTTCTATTGAAAGATTCTCCCGCATGTGTGAAATCTGAATTGGATTAGTTTAACTTACCTAGTACTCAAACTGTTATTCAAGATGGTCAGTGGATACAGTTTCATCCTCTTTCTAATGTGTTTGACAATGCACCTGTAGAGTTTCACGTTTCAGGAAGTGCTGAAGATTACATAGATCTCAGCCAAACTCAATTGTATGTGAAAGCGAAAATTGTAAAAAGTGATAATACTCTCATCACTAAAGATGATACTATTGGACTTGTGAACTTATTTCTTCATTCGTTATTTTCTCAAGTTGATATTTCATTGAATGATCGTATTGTATCCAATTCAAGTAATACTTATCCTTATCGAGCCTACATAGAAACTCTTCTCAATCATGGATATGATAGCAAAACTTCTCAATTAACAGCTGAATTATTTTACAAAGAATCTGACGATGGCTTGAAGAAAAGAACTGCTTTTATCAAAGAAAGTGCTACAGTGGATATGATTGGATGCATACATTCCGATTTATTTCACCAAGAGCATCTGTTACTAAATTTGGTGGATGTGAAAATAAAATTGATACGAAGGAAGCCAGAATTTTGTTTACAAGGATCTGAAGGATTTAAAGTAGTATTAGATCATGTGTCTTTGTTTATCCGAAAAGTTCGTGTAAATCCAGGAGTGTTACTTGGTCATGCAAAGGCATTAGAAAAAACGAGTGCGAAATATCCCATCAACCGAGTGCAATGCAAAGTGTATTCGATTCCTAAGGGAAGTATGTCTTTTATCCAAGATAACGTATTTTCAGGTCCTATGCCGAAAAAAGTTATAATAGGTTGTGTGGATAATGAAGCTTTTCATGGAACATTTTCGAAATCTCCCTTTCATTTTAAACACTTTGATTTAAATTTTATTGGAGTGTATGTAGATGGACAACCTGTACCTCACAATCCATTGGAACTAGATTTTGCAAAAAATAAATACATTCGTGCCTATCAAACTCTATTTGTGGGAACGGAACGAATGATAAAGGAATATTTATTTCGAGAGAAGAGTACGTGAAAGGAAATACTTTGTTTGGATTTGATCTCTCCCCCGATTTATGTTCAGGAGAGCATTTAAATCTAATCAAACACAGCAACTTACGATTAGAACTAAAATTCGGCAAATCATTAGAGCAGACTGTGTGTGTAATCATTTTTGCTGAATTTGAAAATTTAATAGAAATTAACAAGTCACGAAATATTTTGTACGATTTCGGAAATTAAAGAATGGATGGATTACAATTATTTCATATTTTATCACGAGAGAAGATAACATCACCTTACTTTCAAGGAGTATATTCAAGAGATACGATTCCTAATCTACAAGAAAATACATGTGCTATCATGAATTCAGATGACTCATCCCAACCAGGATCTCTCTGGCTGGCATTATTTGTGAATGATAAAAAGGAATGAGAGTTTTATGACTCCTATGGAAGACCTCCCGAATTTTATTATATGAATACCTCTTCCTATTTAAATGTACAGTGGAATTCCAAAGTTTTTCAATCACCCACGTCCAATGTATGCGGACAATTTACAATATTGTATTTACAATATTGTAAACAATACTGTATTTACAATATTGTATTTACTTTTTATTCAAGCGATGTCAAGATTATTCTATGTATTATATTTTAAATCGATTGTATATCAATGATTTTCTGATGTTTCAAATTGTAAAGAAACGATATGGTGTAAGATTTGTTTTTAAAAAATAAAAAGAAATTAAACTAAATGATTTGTGACTTTCTTGTTTCTATCATGAAAATTTATACAAAATTTCTAGAAAATTTTATATTTCAGAATTTTATTTAAATGAGAAAACCTTCACTAACAAAATTTTTATTTTTAAAATGTTTCTGCACAAGTTTTTTTTTTTTTTTTCATAATTTTAATTTTATAAATTTTTTTTTTACATATTTTTTTTTTCAGAAATTTTCTTTTTAAAATTTTTATTTTCCAAATTTTTATTTTTTTTTTTTCAGAAATTTGCTTTTAAAAAGTTTTTTTTTCCAAATTTTTTTTTTTGTTTTTAGAAATTAATTTTTTAAAAATTTTTCTACATAAGAAAAATTATTTTTGCAAATTTTATTTTTAAATTTTTTTTACTCTAGAATAAAAATATATTGTAAAGTTTATTTTTAAATATTTTTTTTAATTGGAGAAAAATTATTTTTCTACTCAAGAAAAAACCTTTTTCTTTTCCAAATTTTTTAATGCATTAGAGAAAAAAAAAAAAAAAATTCTAACATTATTTTTTTTTCTTCTTCAAACATTTACTACTTAAAAAAAAAAAAAATAAAAATAAAAAAAAAAAAAAATAATAATAATAAAAAAAAAAAAAAACATTTATTATTTTAAACTTTTTCCGTAAATTTTAGCAAGTTAAAATATTTATACCTGAAAGAAAAAAATATCAATAAAGACAAAAATTTGAATACATAAAATAGCATTATTTCAAAGTTTTAACCATGCATTTCTGCGAGCATACAGTATAGGTTTTTTCACAATTTTATTTTCTTTATACAATTTTTTATTTACATCTAAATGTTTTGGTAATTTAACATCATTCAAAGCACTTAAAAATACATGTCTTCCTTTTGGAGCTGATTTCCGATTTCTTAAAAAGTCATTGAGGAGATTTACAATGTTACTTCCAGGAACAGTTACATCTTTATAAAATGATTTCGCCTTTATTATTCCAAAGGAGAGATTTTTGATCTTTCAAAAACTTTAACATTTCTGTTGCTTTATCCTGCCATCGAGCTGGAACTGCACTAAGGATTCTTTCTTCCAAATCTTCTGTTTCATTTTCTATGTGTATGGATTCTTCTTTCGCTGGTTCTGTTGTTGGAATTTCTGTTTGGCGTGACTCAAATTCTTCTATATTAGGCTTCTGAATTGAAAAATGCGTATATTTTTGATACACTTGTAAATACAAAGTCACTTTTTCTTCATCTGATAACTTTTTATTCTGAAGAATATTTTTCATAAGTTGATCCAGTTCTGATAGATGTTCTGCCACTTGTATTCTATCTTCTGGAACTAGCACAAATTTCTTACTATACTCCATGAATTAAAGAACTGATGACAGAAATCGCTGCAGGCAGTAAAATGGATAGGAATCCTTCTCCTTTTTGAATAAGAATTTTTTTCTTCTTATACAATGGTGTTTCTTGTTCGCAAGTTTTCTTAAACTTTCTTTGTGAGGAGATAGACGATTTTTTTGAGTTTTTGTAAGTGGTATATTACCACAAAGAGCATTAAAAACACACTCGCACAGAGTTTTAATCTCACGCTTTGAACACTTTTTTATAAGTGATTTGCAATGTTTAGATTTTGAGATCAATTTTATGAGCTCTAAAGTTCGTACATCACACGCAAACATCTCTCTTTCAAAAGATTTCTGTTGTCAGATGTCGGAGGTTTTTATAACTCTTCTTTGAGAAAACGAGCAAATGCTTTTGCTTTGATGACGGCACAATGTTTAAATCCAGGTGAATGTGCGGTGCAGGAAGAAAAGGGTGGCATTAAATCATCTATTTTAGAATAGCCAAGATCATCTAAATCGTAGCAAACTCTTCCAGATAGAAATTCTAAAAACTTATTTTTTCTGGAGTCCTTTCACATAGATGTGTGACATATCAAACAAAAATGTTAGAATGGTACGAAGTTTGGTGTAAGGCTCCAGTCCTTGATTCCAGTCGATTCGATGAATATCTCTTGTTATCCAATTGTATTGCATTTTCTGAAGGGCTGATAGTTCTTCGAAAGGGTTGGAAGGTGCATAGTCTCGAGATAGAACTGCCTTCTACGGCTTGAAATGCGAGTTCTTTGATGATGTAGCTTCCTGATGGGAGTAGAAAACCTTCAAAGTCAATTACCACAGCAGACATCTTATTGGCTAGGAATTCACTGTTGAAGTGAAGTTAACGAGGCTGGTACACATAATAAGTATCTCCAGGAAACATTCCAGTGCGCACGCGCAAGGATTCATCTGTATCACATTTCAAGTCTATGAGTAAATATCCGAAAGGTTTTGAAGTGGCATCTGCATAGCATTCTTGAAAAAACTTTAATTTGCTTGGATATAATTGACGTCCCAAATGCGTAATTTGCGATTCGTCTCTTCGATTCTTGAATAATACAAGATAATGGGCATTTAGAGATATTTCTCTCATCTCTTTCCCCTTATGAGAAATGTTCTGGACCTCAAAGATGATACTTAAAGATTTATGATGAGAAAACTTTGTAAATAGTTTTATTAATAGAGGATCATTTCTCAATTCACTCATAAGATCGTCAATCACTATCAATGGATTTGAATATTGATTCAAATTAGGCGGAAGTCCTTCATGAAAAATAACGTCAGGCATTTCATCGTACAATTTTTGATAAACACCATAACACCACACTATAGATTTTGGGAAAGGCTGTAATATTTTGTTTTCGATCACTTTCTTGATGAAATAGCTTTTACCACTACCAGTTGGACCTGCCAGGACGGCTGTAAAGGGATGCTTGAATTTCAAGAGATCCATGATGAATGAAATGATATAATTTTTTCAAGGCTATTTATAGTTTTTCTGGTCTTACTTATTCCATCTATTTTTTTTATTTTTTTTTTAAATTTCTATTTTTAATTCCATTTTTTATTATGAGCTACTATGCAATGAATAATGTCCAAATGGTATGGTACTGATTCTGTCTTCCAAGACGTGTCTTTTCTGATCGTGAGGAGACAGTGCCAACTTATTGGAAGTAATCGAGAAGACTTCATGACTCTTTGAACGTATGAGATTCATCGAAGTTATGAGCTCCCGGTGTTCAAATAGGCACTGCCTATAATCCTCAAAATCAATTTTCCGATCTATGGCTGTCTTCTTAACTCCTTTCAGTTTCTTTGTCACTTGGGCACCGACTGTATATGCATACATCTTAGACCTCAGGCCAACGAATTCCGTCATAATCTCCCCCTTGGTTTCATCTTTCATCTTTCAAAGAACCTTCTTGTTTATCAAGGGGAAGCCGTAGACATTGTTTGCAGGATAGTCTGAAGTGTCGTAGAGCTCCAAGTTTGTCCTCATGTCTGCATACACATCTGGAGTGGTGATGTTATAGATGAAACTGTCGGTATCGGTGTACAGAAGTTTAAGAAGTCCTCCATATCTTGGTAACATCTTGGAGAAGTGGAAATCATACATTAATGTTTTAGAAACATCGAGTATAACCATTCCGATGGCAATTGGCTTGTTAAAGGTTAGGGTTGTCCGCCTCATATGGAACGCTACGAGATTTTCAGAAAAAATGGTGCGATCCTGGAAGTTTGATCGGGCGATGAGTTTTTCCGCCTTTTTCGCATTTCCACAAAGTTTCACATCCACTCTACGCCTGATGTTCTCCATGGTTTTTCCGAACACTGCGTTGTTCATCAACTTGAAGAAATTCTTCTCGAAATCGCTGGTTGCAGCTGTTCGGAGGGTGGTATTTAAATCGATGTATGATTTTAACCATGGAGCCTGAGTAAATTGGAGGATCCTGTGAACTCTGGTGAGTTTGAGGCCGTGTTGCGAATAGAGTTGAAGATTCCGGTAATACAGCACGTACCTCTCTTTGTTGTTCAAGGTGGTTAGGAGCCTCTTTTCTTTACAGCCAGGTGGCATGGCTGTCTCAGGTGCGAGTGGTAGACCCACGTGAGCATCATGGATGGAGGTCGGATATTCTAAGTCAACTTCCAGGATGTATCCAACTGAGCTGTCGAGTGGAGTCTCCAACACATCCATGGCAGGATCAATCCAATGAAAATCCTTAAGAGGAAGGTACTGAGATTGGGCCCAACCATGCCAATTATTGGCGTCTAGATACAGGAGGTAATTTGACGGTAGGGCTTTATTGTAATCCGCCCCCATATAAGGATTGTTGACTCTCGCGTGTCGGTGAGAGCACTGAGAGATCCCACCGCGGATACCACTCTCCACAAACAGATGCATATCATAATCCACTAGCAGCTCCAGTTAGACTTCAGTCTTCTTCAGCATAGCGTCCCATGACAGTCCTGGTGCCGTGTAATACCAAGCGGGATCCAGCCCATAAGTCTTCATGCAGACATCTCTGAAATTTTCAAAGATATCCGCAAGCAGCAGCACGTTCGACTTAACGTACAAGTCAGCATACTCTCCGAGAGTGTTCAGCTCAAAAGCATTCCACATTCTTTGAGCATGCTCGTAGTCAGCTGTAGTGATGACGACCTCATTCAGGCGATTATAGAAGGCATCTTGAGGAGGCAAGGAAGTCTCATTGAACTTGTCTGGACTGCAGATGTAGTCATAGGGGTACACCCCCTTTCGCAGTAGTAGAGGCACTTGAGACGGTTGAAAATATCTCCGGATGAGTCTAAACTGGTCTTCCGATAAGTTCTGGGCGAGTTTGTCCATGCTGCTGGCCATGAATCGAAAGGAGTCGAGGAATCGAAGACTCGGCCTCTTTCCAACTTGCTTCGAAAAGGAGATGTACTTCTCCGTGTTCTCCGGGATGACGGTGATACCCCCATCGTCTCCGCCTAATTCCTTAATGAAGAGATGACTGTCGTACCCGGACAAGTTGTGAAAAATCACCGGGATAAAGTTAGGTGTCCTTGCCTTCAAGTTGCATGTATTGCAGGATATACCGCGAAGTTGTTTGGTTTGATGGTCATGGTCCCTCACTTAAAAAAAGAATAAGCAACTTTAGAAAAATAAATAACTACCAGTTTTATAACTAAATAAAAGGTTTTTCCCATATGAGCTAAAATTATATGTTACTTTTTGTTAGTCTTTAAACTCCACATTTAAGAGTAAAAACATTTATATTTTTATTGTAAATAGGATATGAAATATTTAGAATGAGTAATCGAAACTTAGAAGCTCAATTCAGGAAAAATCACTGAAAAGGGTAAAAAAATGCTTATAAATTGTGAGTTTTTATTTAATCAAATAAACAATTCTAGTATTGATACGAAGTTAATTTTTTCATTAGATAATTTTTAAGATAACATAATATTTTAAAAACTAAATACAGCACTTTCATGTTACGATTACTCAGTAAAAATGTTTTCAAAAAAGTGTATAAAAAAAAAAATACACATTTAAAAATAATTGATTTATACAGTAAATATAACTCTTTGATATTAAGATATTCTAATATTACCAATTATTTTTTTTCTAAAAAGATTAAAGTTTTTGTAAGAGATATACATTTAAAAACAAATGATTTAACTGCTAAACTTTTATTTTAATCAAATTTTTCAAAATGATTTTTCGTAAGGAAAATAATATTAAAAAATAATAATATATACAATAATATTATATTCTAAGAATTAATGTGAATAAAAAAAAACACATTTACCTTATAATTAATCGTGGAGAACTTTTCTTTACACATATAGCAATTTGTAGCAAAATCGAAAATTCGCTGTTGCTCTTCGGTCAATGGGTCCATAGGCAGAAGATGCTTGTAGATTCGCTGAATATCTTCAGCCTCCAATTTCATTCTCTCCATGAAGACTTTCTCGGCATTAGGACCCCGATAGATAAATGGTTCCTTGTATGTTCCCATTGTCGAGGCAATGTAATAGCAGAAGCAGATGGGCTCGTGCTTCTGATATGCCTCCGTAAAAGAGCCTTTAGCATCAGTTGAACAGGAGTCTAGAGGTCTTGTGAGACACTCAAAGTCAGCGTAGATGACAAATGGTACCGGGTGCGTATGTTTAACATTTTTAAAGGATAGCCACTTATCCTCGGGCATCTGTACACGCACAGCTTCATGCTGACTGCAGCTGAGTTGATGACGATGGAGCATAGTTTCCGTTTGAAAGAACTGCAGACAGCGACGGCAGATAACATGACTTGTTTTGTGTTTGCTATACTGTCTGGAGAGCAGCCGAGACAAGTGCTTGATCCAGGCATAATGAGAGGATGAAGCATTGGTGAGGTACATAAGGTCAATGTGTCGAGATTTCTCTTCTTTCGTGATGACTAGAGGATACACTTTATTATTTTCTGTCAACCCGTACACGTTGATGGAAAGTCCATTCAGCTTCTCGAATTTAGGCACATCTTGTAATTTCACGGGAAAATCTATTCCTGTAAAGTCCAGAGTAGAGATATAAGGCTCATACTTCTGACATCGCGAACCATTCGGACAACGATCTAGTACGGGATGGAGAGCAGAGAGCACTGCCCACATAAAGCATCGGTTGTCAGTGTTATGCACGTTGATGATAGCGTGCTTTTGCTTTATCACTGGTGGTAAATCAATCTAAGAAGAACCGCGAAGTGGATTGTACTTATTTAACCATACCTCTAAATTGATGATTTCCTCAAGGACCCATCCGGATTCTTTCCCTTCAAAATCATCAGCTTCTGCCAGAATTTTATCCACCTTTGCAGCATATACTTCATTTAGATCGGCGGAAGATGTAATGACTGCATTTTTTGTTTTGAAATTCTTGACCTTGCTGATAATACCATTTTGAGTCACTTTTTGGTAACGACACAAAAATTTCACATTCACTTTCAGTTCATAGTCAACGAGGTGAGAAAATACTATTCTTACAAAGTCTTCTCACTTGAGTGCTAGAAATGTCCGCAAGTCCTTGATGTGGTCATCATTAGGGAGACGAATATTTTTCACCCTCCCCTCGAAAGCTGAGAGAGGATCGGAGACCGAAGTGGCAGCAGCGTGAGAGGTAGTTGGACCAGCAGTCTGTTGAATAGGGCTGGTATCCAAGCGAGAAGTAGATGCAGCAGCAAGGATGTCAAGCCGAGGTTGCTTGGAAGTAGGCAGTGGGGTGGAAGCAGCATTGCGTTTATGCACACTGAGATGACATTTTAGTTTATCCGTTCTGGCGAAGGTTTTGGAACACTCTGGGCACTGAAGTCGCTTATCTCCATGTATGGAACGCTGATGTCGCAGCATATTTCGCCGGGTGGTAAAGCTTTTCGTACATTCAGGGCATGGAACTTTACCTTCATCCGCTTGATCTTGTCTCAACATATCATCCAAATCTTTACCAGTAAGGTCTCCAAAATCACACATGGCAAGCACTTCATCGTTCACTGGCAAAGAAGCACTAAATTCTTGATTCATCTTAAAACTTGATAAATTTACAAGTAATAATAAAATAAACTACTAACGAAACTTTTAAATAAAAAGTTAAACAACTAACAAAATCTTTAACAACGATGACAAATAAAAAATTAACAAAAACAAATCTAACGTAATAACAAAGAGAGAACAAACTAAGTTTAGAAAAGCGCCCTGAGAGAGGTAATCCTATAATCAGAATAAGGTCTCTGGGCAAGCGCATCTGATTTTACACTATAGTCGACTGCCCAGAATGCATTGCGAACGGCTATGTAATGCTTGCTCTGATTGGTTAAAAATGATATCATTATTTTAGTTTTGTAAAATTTATTCTGATTGGCAGAAAATGACGACATGATTTTCTGACTCCACCCCCATGGAACATTCGAGAATGATCTAATGAAACAAGACCGAACAAGAAGTGGGCGAAACAGTTCAATATACTTCATCTTTCTAGACCACACAGAAGTGATGCATGCCTTATCTTGAAGACGCGTACTTCATATTCATGTTGAATCCTGATTGTACGACATCACGCATTCCTGTTTGGATTGAATCGAAGAAATGACATCACTCCACCCTACAGAAACATGTCTTATTGCTTTCAAGTTTTATCTTGCAAGATTCCTTTCATGTTTCATCTTACAGACTGATTATTACCTGATTCATGTTCAATCCTGATTGTATGACATCGGGTTTCATTTTATGTCATTTTTCAAATATCACTCGTATTAGAAGAAAAAAAATTATTAAAATATTAACTGAGAAAGCAGTAATTAAAAAATAAAGATTAAAAATAATAATTTTAAAAAAATAATTATTAAAATTAAATAATTAAAAATTAAATAAAAAGTAATAATTAATTAAAAAATAAAGATTAAAAAAATAATTACAAAAAAAACACCCTCAACTAAGTAGCTGTCACATTTGATGGATCACCCCAACCCCCGTTCAAGAGTACACCCGCTGGATCCCCGGATCCCTTATGCTGAAGCCCCTTTATCCAACTACTGATAATTCTTTCAAGAATTTTTCCCAGTGTGGGAAGCAGGCTGATCAGACAGAAGTTCTCCCTGTGTCTTGAATC
This sequence comes from Parasteatoda lunata, assembly GCA_949128135.1. Taxonomy (NCBI): domain Eukaryota; kingdom Metazoa; phylum Arthropoda; class Arachnida; order Araneae; family Theridiidae; genus Parasteatoda; species Parasteatoda lunata. The sequence goes on along the minus strand of OX421980.1, from coordinate 6,841,868 downwards.
TTTGCCTGGTTTCGGAAACAATATGAATGATAATAGAATTTTTCCAATTGCTGGGGAAATAATTCAGGTTGAGGCAAGCGTTAAAGATGTTAATGATATCATTGGGCTTATTAAAAGGGAGTTGCTTAATCATACGATTATTTATATTATCTTCACCTGGAGATTTTCTATTATTTAATTTTTTAATGATATTGTTCAGTTCCTCTTGATTAACATTATCAATAGGATTGTGGCTGTTGTTGCTAATAAAGTAATTAACATAAATTAAGTTGATCTTCTCATCTGCATTGTTATTACTGGGGAAGGTATTTAATGAGAATTGTTTCTCTATAGACAGTCCTACGTCATCAACGACGTCACTAGCTCTCCTCGTTCCAAACTTTGTTCTGAACGGAGCAAGCACTATGGCGTTTCTCATGTAGTTAAAAGTGGGTCAATTATATCTTTGAATATATTAATATAGAGTCGAATTTAACCACTGAAATGGCAAGAAAAAGTGTAATTAATCTCTTCCATATCGCAAAGTTTTTCTGTGATGAACCTAAATTGATTAAAAGAGGAGAGAATGCTGTAGAAGCTAACTTTTTGTATATATGATTGGGAGAATTTGTATTTAATATTTACCATATAAATTCTATTTATAATCTGGAAATCGGAAATTTGTGAATTTTATTATTTGGAAAATGTTACTTCTAATTTATGTTTAATTTTTCTTAAAATATGTATATTATATTAAATCAAATTTTTTTATAACATTGAGACAACTTATTAATTGTAAATAATTATGAAAATTTTAAAACAAATTAAAAAGTTATGTAAGGAGCATGATTAAAGTTAGATAAATTAGTGAAAATTATAAAAAATTTAAGATACACGTTTTTAAAATAGCTCAAATTTATTGGTAAATTTACTAAAATGATAGGAAGTAAAAAAAAATTCTATAAAACTTAAACAAAAGTTTGAGAGTGGACAGGTCTTAAAATATATTTACAACCAATTAAACTGTAGGTATTATGAAATTAAAAATAAATTTGGATAATGGTGACTTGAATGTTACGTTCAACATAAGCACTGTAACAAATAAAATATTACTATGAAGGTAATTTAAAAAATTTTGATTTAGACTGTCAAATGCAAATTTTATTACATAAAAAGTGATAACAGTAACATTTGCCAAATATAAAAGCTGTATAACTAAATATGTATACATACATTAATTAAAAAAGAGTTAAATTTCTAAATAAAAAAATTTCTTAAAAATTTTAATTATATTTATTTGAAATTAATATTATTAAATAAGTAAAATTTAAACAACTATCTGAATACATAGATTAATAAATATGAATGTTAAATAAAAGTTTATGTATAGGATAAGTATGTTTTAAAGAATTCTAAAATAATTCATGTTTCACTTTCTTATCGAATAAAATAGGAATCTGAGATTTTAAGACAAATTGATGATAAATGAGCTTATTGATTGCTCCCTATCTTGTCGTCTAAACAAAATATAGAACTTGAAATTAAAACAAAAATATAGGAAATTTTAAGCTTTCTAATGCTTTTCTTTAATTAAAAATCTTAATTAAATAAAATAAATTCTCATTATTCTTAAATTTGCTTTAATTTAGCTATTCTATATATTAAAGTTCTGGAAACTAAACATAGTATTGACCCTGCACTATCACGCACTGCACTATCATAACACTACACATTAACATAGCACTACACTAGTTACGTTAAGAAATAATCTAATATTAATTATCTAATAATAAGGTATCTGAATTTTCTCAAAAAATTAATGCATAAAACTACTGTTAAAAACTAATTAATGATGATGTTGACAAATATAAACAGGAAAAAATGTCAAGTCAAAATAAATCTGAGTTTAAACTAAAACTCTGTGCAGATTTAACCATATGTATGCTTATTAAATAAGTTAGTTACATAATTTATTCCTATTTAGTAGTTAAAAACTAAAGCCTATGAGAATTAACAGCAATAATCAGAAAATCTTAGGCAAACAAAGTTTACAATAACTACAAATTTAATCATCAGACATAATTAAATAAACAGACATTAGTATTGATAAATATAATCTAATTATAGATTAAAAATTAATTTTAGAACGTTGTAAAACAATGCATGCCTTTCTAAAACTAAAGAAAAAAATTAGATGCAGGTGTAGAATAAGTAACAAATTCTAAATAAAATAAGACATTATTATAAACATGAAACAAGAGTTAAAAATATTGACGCTTAAAGCAAATATTGACGCTATTAGAATTTAATGCACTTAACTCGTAAAATCTACTGATACCCCGTATAAAGAAAACTACTTAAATTAGGAATAAGTTCCTTAGAAGCGCTATATAAATTTATTTATTTCAATAATAAATTAAAAATCTTGCCGTCTTAAATTCACATAGGAAATGCTATAAAAATGGTTCGTTCGAAAAAAAGTTTGGAACGAGTTTGAAAGGAGGCGGGATTTGACGTCATGAAATACGTTATCACTGTCCCTGTCTATGGTATCAGCAAATACTTTTATCTTATCATCGTCACTATAAATATTTCTATTATTGTAAGTAATAGGTTTGCTTATAACTTTAGTTGCTTTAAGTGACTTAGAAATTTTCCAGATAGTCTGGTCTGTGATGCTTAAGTTCGAAACTTTATCATGCCAGCTATTGTTTCTATGGTTGGCACAAAGTTCTTTAATTTCCTTAATAAGACTATTAAGTTCTCTTTTATCAGTGGGATTTCTGTACTTTTGTCATTGTTTTCTTACATAGTTTTTATAATGAATCTTACCTTTAATGTCTCTTGGGAGCTTTTGATAATTATCCGAATCTTTTATAAGTGTAGTAGCATTATTTAAAGCATTTTGGATGTCATTAGTTAGCTGTGTAGTATTATTTTCTACTTATGTTTCATTATTTGGATGGGGTATTCGCTCTGTTCAGTGAGTATATTGTAGAAGAGGTTCCAGTTTATTTTCTTTGCACTAGTGGTGTTTTCCATTTGGTGCGTGCCTAGAACGGCTATGACTGGTATATGGTCGCTGGATAATTCAGTTACTGTGCAGCAGCTGAGGTTGATATGGTTGTTGACAATGAATATATCAAGGAAATCTGGCCGATGGTGGATGTTGTGCGGAAAGTAGGTTGGCTCAGTGGGGGCAACAACAGTGAGATCTTGCTTTTTAATAATGCTGTACAGGTTTTTGCCATTCTTATTATTAATTCTGGCAACCCATATAGTATTTTTGGCGTTTAGGTCTCCGCCAAGTATTCAGTTCATGTTATTTGGGAGTAGGGAGTTAATTTAATCTTCAGTGATGATATTGCCTGGTTTATTATATAATGATGTAAACTTAATGAAGTCTTTATTATTTTGATAGAGCAAGATTTAGGTTTCTTCGTATCCATCTTTTGTAGTATTACTAAATAAGGTAGTCCTTAGACTTCTTTTTACGAAGATTACCGCCTCCATGGCATATTTTTCTATCAATCTTATATGTATTGTAATTAACAATATTAAAACTATTTGCAGCATTTGAGTGGGTCTCAGTGACCAGTGCTATGTCTATATCGTGGTCGTGGATAAACTCCGAAAATCTAGTAGTAAGATTTGCAGTATTCCAAAGCATTATTTGTATTGGTTTCCATCTAACTTTTGATTTATCCATTGTGGGCTATTTGCTTTTCCTCGCTTATTTTTTCTACAGCTTCACTAAGGGCAGGTGATCTGTTTGCTGCGTGGGCGATGGCCTCGAGACCGCTTAAATCTTAAAAGACTTTTTCGCTCAGATGGGAGAAGGTAGGTGTAAAAACCTATTTCCTTATCTTCAAGATATTTTCTTATATCTCTATGAGCTTTTTCAGATTTTGGTTTTATAGTAAAGTTACCGTAGGATTCTTTAGCTACATAATCTGTTATATTATTCTCTTTTGCAAATTCGTAGAATGTTTTATAATCAAACTCTCCTTTTATAATGATAGGAGGTGGTCCAAGATTTTTTCTGACTGGTTGCATGAATGCTTCATTAACCTCATTATCAACAAGTTCATCTGTATTATTATCCAAAGTTATTTGGGTGTTTTCCTCAACAGCTGTTTTTTTAGTAGCATTAGGTTTCTCTGGCGAAGCTTTTCGTTTTTTGCGGTTATTATCCACAAAAGTTTCGGAGTTATCGTTTAGAATATCCGTATCCATATGAGTATCATTAGTTTCCTGTTCTTCACTTAGTAAACTAAATTTATTTTTTATGGAAAGGGGGGGGGGGGTAAGCATTCCTCTCTATGAATGTTTGTTTTTTCGATATTGGCTCTTTTAGAGTAAGTATTTTACGTCTTCCAAAGCGACCTTCGCTCTTTCGCTCTTTATATTTAACTTGCTAACAGTACTATTTTTGATTTCACAGTCCTTCTGTTCATTGAAGTAGCCCGCTATCTGCTGTAGTTTGGAGATTTTGCCTCCGCCTTTGGTGACTCTACCTATTTGTATGCGTGTGGCGATGTTTTGAATATATCTCGCCAATTGTGTGGCCCCTTGCCAAACGTTCTCTCTCACTAATTGTTTTGTTGTTTTTTTGAGTGTGTGCTTTGTTTGTTGTTGTCTATCTCTCGAATCTCGAGTTCTGTGAGTTATAATTCTTGATAGTGCAAAATAAAAGAGAAGTTACAGTCCTGGAGTTGTGTCTGAACTTTAATGAGATATAATATATTCATTTGATCCGTTACGAGACGGAGATTTAATTTATGTGTGTAATATGGCGAACTTGTGAAAGCAGGTGTTCTTCGACCGAAGTTCTAAGTTTCGTTTTAAAAAGCTAAAAGAGGTACGTTCGTTTTGCATTCTCTTTCCATTTGATGTACTGCATTATTGTTTTTTGCCCTCAGTTTAAGTAGGGTTTGTGTTATTTTGTGTTAATTGAGAGTCTTTTAAACAAATAAAAATGTTTAAGGGTGCGCGTAAAAGCGATTTAAAATTGATTTGTTCGGAGATAGGCGTGGAATTTGACGAAAATGCTACAGTCTCTGATTTAATGGATGTCATTAAAAATAGTGATAAATATAAAAGTGACGCTACCTTAGTTTCGGATATCGCTAATTTAATTATTGGAGAAAGAAAAAGTGAAGAGGCTTCTATTGTTCAAATCGAAACATTGAAATTAGAACGAATTCAAGCTGAATTAAAATTAGCGGAACTAAGGAAAGAATCGTTAAAAAATGTGGACGAATCTAAAAACTAAAAAATAGAATCATTGGATTCTCTAGTTAAAAGTGTTCGGATTTTAACAGTTAAGATTCCTTCTAAGTCGGAAGACTGGGGACACTTTTTTACATCTTTAGAGAGAGCGTTTGAAATAAAAAGCGCACCAAAATTGTATCGAGCGGAAATTTTGTTAATCTTGTTGGGCGAACGCGCAAATAACATATTGACATATGTTCAGGGTAATGATATTTCGGATTACGAAAAATTAAAATCGATTGTTCTGAAGCAATATGAGCCTACTGCTCAAGTGTGCTTAGAAAATTTTCGAAAAGCAGTTAGACAAGCAAATGAGTCCCATACGCAATTTACTGCAAGGCTGACAACAGCTTGGGAATATTACATAAAAATGAGAAATGTCAAGACTTTCGAGGAATTAAAACAGTTAATTATTTCGGATAAGCTTTTTTCAACATTAGACCGTGAAACTTCTATGCATATTAGCATAAAAATAGGGGAAGGCTGGATGTTGCCAACAGAAATGGCCCAAAATTGTGACGTGTTTTATCAGTCAAAAAACAAGCCTATAGGTGAAGTGTCAACTAACTTTAAGTGCTCTCGTTCTAATCAAAGAGGGACGAACGTTAGGTCATTTTTTTTCGGGAATTAGAACAACTGGGAATAAGGATTTTAAATGTAGTCTGTGTAAAAATGAATCACATAATTTGAACCAATGTCCTATCTATGAGAAAAAGTCAGTTCCAGAAAGACTGGAGATAGTTAAACAAAATAAACTTTGTTTTAACTGTTTAGGAAAACATAGTGTAAAAAATTGTAGATCAAAGTTCTCGTGTCAGGAATGTCAAAAAAGACATCATAACTCGATCCATTTTCAGAGAGATTTTGTGGGTTTTGAGGGGGAAATCGACAATAGCAGTTCGAGGAGGTTTGCTGAAGGTCAGAACAACAATTGCAATGGCGCAGACAGTAGAGGTTTAGATGTACATGCCAGAGTTTTTTCTTCTGAACGCGTAGCTCAAACACAGAATAATTCAGAGGTGATTAATTGCGCGGCTAAAGTCGAAAATCGTTCGACGACTGTTCTTTTGAGTACTGCACAAGCATTAATTAAAAATAAATCAAGTAATTTTGTGGGAGTTAGAGTGCTATTGGACAATGGTTCCATGAGCCATTTTGTGAGCCAAAAATGCGCAGAAGCGTGCGGCCTTACCAAAAATGAAACTAATTTAAGAGTATCTTGTTTAGGAAATGTCACCTTACCATTGCAGGGATCTGTAACAGCAACTATTGCGAACAAAGAGGGAACATTTATTCGCGACCTTGAATTTTTAGTTGTAGAGCGTATTACCGATAGGATTCCTTTGTCGCCAATGAATATTCAAATAGAGGGTATGGCGCACATACGATTAGCGGATCTGATCTTCAACGTACCGGGAGAGGTTGATATGCTTTTGGGAGCCCCAATATTTTACGAGTTATTAAGACCAGGGCAAATATATCCTCCAAACTCGGAATTAATTCTACAAAATAGTGTGTTCGGTTATATTACCTCGGGAAGAATAAATATTAACAATGAGACCAAATTACATTGCGGGTTAGTTCGAGAAGATAGTTTAAAGGCAACTCGCTTTACACAAATTTTGGGAAATCGAGGAGGTTGAGCCCGAAGTAAATAATTTTAAAAGTAAAGAAAACGAAATATGTGAGAATCATTTTCAGAATACGCATGCGAGAAAGGAGGATGGTAGATACATAGTCCAAATGCCCTTTAAAGAGGATCCGAGTGTTTTAGGAGATTCTAAGGCAATTGCGCTTAAGAGATTAGACTCTTTGTGGAACAGATTGGTAAAAGCTCCCTAGTATTTAAGTCTGTACAAAGGCTTTATTAATGAGTATGAAAAATTGGGCCATATGAGTGAGGTGATAGAGGGGGACGAACCCGAAGTTACATATTTCATGCCACACCATGGGGTGTATAGACCAGAAAAAACTTCCACAAAATTAAGGGTGGTTTTTAACGCGTCTACTGAAACAAATAAGGGTAACTCATTGAATTCAATTCAGTTAAATGGAGGTGTAATACAAAGAGATCTATATGATCACATGCTGAACTTTAGGAAGTATAGATACGCATTCACAGCGGATATCCAAAAAATGTACCGCATGATCGAAATAGATAAAAGTCAGAGAAAATTGCAGCGCATTTTATGGAAAGAGAGTGCAAACGCGCCGATCAAACTCTATGAGTTAAATACCGTCACGTATGGCACAGTAAGTGCCCCGTTTCTCGCAATGAGGACTCTTCAACAAATCGCGGATGACGAAGGCCCTAACTTTCCTTTAGCTGAGCCGGTTATACGGAATAATTTCTACATGGACGACGTGTTAGCTGGGGCTGAGACATGGAGTGAAGTACAAGACTTGAAGCATGAACTGACATGCGCGCTTCAAGCTGCTGGAATGCAGCTACACAAATTTTGTAGCAACTGCCCATCGTAGCAAGCGGGCTCCGATAAGGACTATTCCTTCTCTGACAGAGAAGAGATCAAGACGTTAGGTGTTCTGTGGAACTGCACTCAAGATAAGTTCGTGTTCAAAACTGACGCTCAAGATAGTGCTTACACAAAACGTCAAGTGTTGTCTACGATCGCAAGAATCTTTGATCCCCTCGGATTAGTCGGCCCCGTGATAGCTAAGGCAAAAATCTTTATGCAGAGTTTGTGGCTTCTGAAAATTGATTGGGGAGACTTGTTACCTGAGAAGGAAGCCCGAGATTGGAACAGATTCCTTACGTCTTTAAGGACTTTAACAGTGGAGATTCCGAGACCCATCTTCCTTCCAGAGGCTGTCTGCATTCAACTGCATGGCTTTGCAGACGCGAGTGCTAAATGCTATGGAGCAGTCGTTTATGTCAAAATTAAGAATTCCGCCTCAGACACATTGATTCGTCTGGTCTCCAGCAAGTCCAGGTGTGCTCCTGTAGAGGCCGTCACAATTCCCAGGTTAGAACTGTCCGCTGCTTTACTTTTGGCGAAACTAATGAGATGAGTTCAGAAAACTCTAAATTTGCTTAACTCTAACGTGTTTTTTTGGGGTGATTCTATGATTGTTCTTTCGTGGATTCTGAAAGAACCGTCACAACTCAAGACGTTTGTGGCCAACAGGGTCTCAACAATCCAGGACTTGACGTCACTGCATCAGTGGAGACATATTCCCACGGACCAGAATCCAGCAGACTTGGTGTCCAGAGGGCTTGACCCAGACAAGCTCTCGCATAACTCCTTGTGGTTCGAAGGTCCACCGTTCTTGAAGGATGATGAGTACCCTTCAAGGTTGATTGCTCCTCCAATTCAACGAGATAACTTTGATAACTTTAATAGTGAACTTAAAATTGACTCTAAAGTTTTGGATTGCTTTACCATAACAGTTAACTCTTTTATTGATGATTTACTAAAGTTTTGTAGCAAATATCTTAAGTTAATACGTGTATTAAGTTTTGTTTGCAGATTCGTTCGAAATTGTCGAACCTCCCAGAAAAAGAGTGGCCCAATTGACTCAGAGGAGTTTCAAAGATCTGAAACATACCTCATAAGATTTATTCAAGGTGTTGACTTTCAGAAAGAAATCAAGGACCTTCAAGGGACAGGTATGGTATCAAAGAACAGCAAGATAAAAACTCTCCATCCTTTCTTAGATGAAAACGGTGTTTTACGAGTTGGAGGTAGGCTTTCAAATAGTGATTTAAATTTTAACTCAAAATTTCCTATCCTGCTGCCTTTTAATCATAAGGCGACAAAATTAATTATTGAGTATTTTCATAAAAAGTTCTTGCATGCCGGTCCACAGGCATTGTTACATGAGATTAGACAAATATTTTGGCCATTAAGTGGTCGTTCCTTATGCAGAAAAATAGTACATGAGTGCCTTGTTTGTTTTAGAGCCAAACCAATTGTAACCTCCCAATTGATGGGCAACCTGCCACGAGATAGAGTCGTGCAGGACTACCCTTTTAATTGCTCTGGGGTAGATTTTTGTGGCCCATTCATGATTAAGTACCCAAATCAAAGAAAAGGCACTCTGCAAAAAATCTATGTTTGTATTTTTGTATGTTTTTCAACCAAATGTGTTCATATTGAAATCGTAACAGACTTGACGTCCGCAGCCCTTATAGCTACTTTAAAACGATTTTTTGCCAGAAGGGGCAAGTCCGCAAAAATTTACTCGGACAATGCAAAAAAATTTGTCGGTGCAGATACTGAGATTAAAAGGTTAATGAACGTGGTGTTTAGACAAGATAGCCAGTTTTCTGGTTACTTGTCTTCCGAGGGAATTGAATGGAAATTTATCCCTCCACGAGCACCCTCTTTTGGGGGTTTGTGGGAAGCGGCAGTCAAGTCTTTCAAATATCATTTCAAAAGAGTTGTAGGTGGTTTAAATTTAACATATGAAGAATTTTTAACTGTCAGTGTATAAATTGAGGGTGTTTTAAACTCTAGACCTCTTTGTCCCTTGTCCAATGATGCAGATGACTTCAATGTTTTAACTCCAGCACACTTTATTATCGGCAGGTCTATGAGTACTATTGTTGAACCAAGTTTAATTGGTCTGAATGAAAATTGCCTGAAAAAATGGCAAAGAGTTACACAGGTAATTCAATTGTTGTGGAAAAAGTGGAGCCGTAGTTACTTAAGTGGGTTACAACAAAGAAATAAATGGTATTTCCAAAAAGATAATGTTAAGGTCGGGGACCTTGTTGTTCTGATTGAAGACAACATGCCCACTTATAAATGGCCATTAGGTCGAATTATTGAATTGTATAAAGGTGACGATAAACTGGTTAGGGTAGTAAGAGTGAAAACCCAATCTGGCATTTATAAAAGAGCTATTTCTAGAGTGTGCATTCTGCCTAAACCTAATTGAGAGATTAACTTGTAAATTGGTGCATGCCAATATTTAGTCAAACAATGTAAATTTTTGTAAGTGTCGAGATTATTGTTTTAGTGAATATTTTTCATGTTAGTTTATGATCTTTAAACAAATGTTTTCTTTTTGTGTTATTTTTCATGAAACCCTTTTGTGAGGGATTTCATGGCGGGGAGAATGTATGCGTGTGGCGATGTTTTGAATATATCTCGCCAATTGTGTGGCCCCTCGCCAAACGTTCTCTCTCACTAATTGTTTTGTTGTTTTTTTGAGTGTGTGCTTTGTTTGTTGTTGTCTATCTCTCGAATCTCGAGTTCTGTGAGTTATAATTCTTGATAGTGCAAAATAAAAGAGAAGTTACAGTCCTAGAGTTGTGTCTGAACTTTAATGAGATATAATATATTACAATTCGAACCAGCGCAAAGATTATTCACTATTAATTGTTCTACATAGCCGGCTAAAATAGCGATAATCGCCTGCATCTCGTTGTCGGGGTTTCTATTGCTGATGATGTACTTTATTCCGTCGACTCCATATTTTATATCATCCAGATTGACTACTTTTTCTTTAACTCGGATTTCTTTGTCCACTCCCAGTTTATTCTTGTTGGGGAAAATGTATTCTTTGCCTTTCCTAACCGTGTTGGATTCTATACAGCTCCCAGGCAGCCCGTGCGGTTCTGGCGTAGCCGTCCCCGTCGGTACTACAAGGGTTCCGTATAGTTCCGCAACTCGTGGCCCTGGCTCGGCCGCGTCTCCCATATCCGTTACGGAGAGCAGTGAAAAGGGCTGGGGTGAATGGATAGACTCGAGAAGCAAAGGATGCCCGACCGTCCGAGGGTCTGGCCCCCGCGACACTCGGACTGACCCATGGCTACAGCCCTGTCGTGAAGTTCGTCGTCGCTCATGATAAGAACTGGTTTTGCTGGAGAACCCTGCTTGACCGTGTCTGAAAAGAAAAATGGGTCTGATGGCATACTGAACTGGATGCTGGATATGAATGAAAACTCAGTATTTGGCGCGAAGCGCCACTAACTGATTCATCTTATTCTTTTGGTCATAAACTGTAAAGACATATAAATAAGCACAGGAAAAACAATCGTAAAATGTAAGAGGTGGGATTGGAGGAAAAAAAAAACTCCATTGTCAAGTATGATATTGAACACATTAAAATTATATTAAATCATAAAATATTTACAAAGTTAAGAAATAAATATTTACAACTATATACAAATGGGATGAGCAGTTATAAAAATGGTTGAAAGTTATTTACAATATATACATGTGTAAAGAAGTGTTTCTCTGCTAGCATAGCGACCCGGCCGTCCCGTCGATTACCGCTCGTGCCGGGTTGCTTGCAGTGTAAGTTAACAGGAATGTGGCTCACCCGGTTGGGACCCTTTCGGGTTGCTCTTTCCCCGTACGCGCCACATCCTGGTGTTATGATTAGTGTGTGTTTATGTTTTAAAATACATCGGCATAATGCAATCTGAGCTTAAGAAAGCTGTTATTGGGCTATAGCTGATATTATCCTTAATAATATCTACGTTTAACAAAAGGTTGAAGTCCGAGGTCGTACATTTAGTAGCATCACTAAAGAATTTTGTATTAAGTTTAGCAATAAATTCGTTAATATTTTCAATATTAAAATCATTCCTTAGGGAGTCATTGCTAATTGCCCTTGGGGCTCCTAGCATTAATCTTAGAATCTGGTCAGGAAAGCGATCCAAAGTTCGTACCCCTTAATGTTAATTTCACTTTTTACGTTTTTAGTCATATTTTTAAAACTAATAAAGCAATTCAAAGAAAATTGCACCCACTTATAAAATTCATTTACCCAAAGATAATTTCATTAAGAAAATTTTTTTTAATAATTATTAAATATTTTTTATTATTTAATTAAATTGAGGAGGAAAAGATTTTGAATTATAAAGTAGGAATTTTTTTATACCATATTAATCTACATATTTTTCAATTGAAAAATCTAAAGTTTCAACTGTTTTTATTTATTAGAAGCTGAGAAAAATTAAAATTAATTATTTCTGAAAAAATAATTTGGCGACAATAAAGAAATAATTAAATTAATAATAATATTAAAATATAATAAACTTGCAAGGAACTTGACTTCGCGCGCGTAGTGTAAAATTTCATTCATATTTTTTTCGCTAATAATCGTCTGCTAATCTTTTTATTTCTTTCAAACTATAAAAAACGATGTTTCTTTTTTAGTGGTTTAATAATTTATATGCAATTTAGTAAAGAAATTTGAATAAAACATTTATAATTAAAAAAATTTTATTCAACTAATGTCTAGTTTTATAAAAGCGTGCTTCTGATAGAATATGATTATACACCAGATTGTGCTTATTTAATGTGATTATTTTTTATTTTTTTATTTTGTTTTTCAATAACTGATACAATTTCAATAATACACATACGTATGCATAGATTTGGAATAATATATTTATCAATTTCTTGAATACATATTTTATAATTATTAATACGAATGCGTAGTCAACATTTTTAAGCATCTTAAAATCCTTTACATCTTATATATCGCCTTAATCTTAAAATAAATTTGTAAATTACCTGTCTGTGCGTGTTTCGCAGAATTATTTTTCTAACTTTTTAATTAAATTTTAACGTTTCTCAAAATCTTATTTTTTATGCTACCATATATATTATTTTTCCATTAATATATTAATCAATTGTTTCAGTTCTTTAATTTATGTTTTCCTTTAAAATAAAATTACTTTTTAAGTTATTGTTTTTATTGAAAGAAAACTTAGAATTAATGCCAGCTAGCTGAGAATTAAATCTTGTTAAGAAATTAAAAATATTCTACTGATCAATATCATTCGACGCAGAACACCTGACTATTTTCTAATCATACTGTTGTTTTCGAAAAACGAAGAAAAATTATTAATTTTCCTTTTTTTATTGTTTATCATTTATTTGAGTAATGAAAAGTAAATGCGTATGTGAGCACAGCAAAAACGTACAACAGATTGTTTTGTTTTCTTAAATGAATAAAAAACTATGGACATAAAATTTTATTTTGACGTTCAAAGTTATTCTTGCCCGCTAACTTAAAGAAAGTTACCCTTTTCTTTTAAAAAGTTGAAAATATATGCTTAAAAAATTGTTTATATTATTTCTCAACTTTTGCACAGTTCAAGAAAATATTTCTATATCAGGAAAATGTTTGATATGCCTTGTTTCGTTAAACAACTAGTAAAATAAAAAATTGTAAAAAGATTCGAAAAACATGCTATTTTTAGAATCATCATCTCAAAAATTGTTCTTTTTCTAACATTAGGATTTTTTCTACTTAAACAACCTATAATAATAGTTTTAATACTCTTTTTGAAGAAATTATTATTACAAATTTATCTAATATTTTGTAATAAGGAAGCAAAAATATTAAGTATTCATTGATAATTGTTTCATTGAACCGCAGTAGTTCGAAACAATCGGTCTATTTAACTTTGAGTCTTTGAAATTTCATGCATGTCATTCGACTTTAAAATTTCAAATATAAAATTACAACAATGCGTAAGCTGGCTTTAATTAATTATGAAAAACTGAAAAAATTGTCGGCAAATGAAGTTATCTCATGAAACTGTAACAAGTGTTATTCTTGTTTAATTTGGGGTATTATAAACCTAAATTTTCTTTTCTTTCAATTTTTTAAATTATTTTTTTGAATAAACTAACGAAATGAGTATGTAAATAGTATCCATTCGGTTTACTAGAAACCTAGTTTACTTAGTATCATTCGGAAATCATATGAAGTGCAAATTCTTGAGCTCAGGTGTAGGGTAATAGGATATTTCATGCATTTCATCGATCAGTAGTTACAAAAGTGAACTTTTACATTAAAAGGCAGCTAACTTCTTTAAAAATTCTAATTCGGAAAAATACTTGTTATTTTACAAATGATATAAAGCATGTGTATTTTTAAATGGTTATTTATATAATTTTCACATTGGTCATTAGTTTTCCTTTGATGAAGCAAAAACGAAGACCCTAGTAAGCAGCCAAAAACTAAATCCTTATGAATTATTATCTTTTAATTTTTTTTTTTTGAATTCTCTAACCTTGCTATTTAATCTCTATGATCCACCGTAATATGTTTTTGTTTGAGTCAAAATATTAGCATTTTTTATATTTTTTACACTTTACATACATCAACATGCTTCAAGAAATTAACATTTTTAAAAATTTGACCTCATTTTTTCAAAGAGCGAATCTCTAACAATACTTCGGTGAATCATGAAAAAAAATAAATTAGCACAATTTCTGAGTAAGTTTATCCTCTAAATACTCCCCATCCCCCCCCCTAAACTTAAAATTCGATGATAAAACTCATTAGTTTTTGTAAAAAGAAACTGCTACAAAGCAATAGAAATAAAAGAATTGATTGGAAAGAATACATAAAAGTTTGCTATACTACACTAAATAAATTATTTATATTAATTAATCAAAATATAAATTTACAAAATATTTATTTGTTTTACATAATTTTTACATTTAAAAATGAGAAACTTTATGGCATTCAGCTAATTTATGCTTTACAATCTTTGCAATGTTCAAAATGCTTAAAAGGTATCCACTTAAATCCTATAGGAAGGAATTCATACATTTTGATTCTATTTATAGTTTTCCATTAATTAAGCCACGACACATTATTTAACCAAAGAATGTCACTGACTTATTGATCAAAAAGTCAAATTATTAATTTAACTCAGTAAAACTTAAAAGAGTTATCTACCACATATGCATTAAGTTTCAGGTAATTTCTTTTATTAAGCATTTTTACCTTGTATAAAGCGGTGGGTTGAATAGTTTCTACCAGCAGCATTAATTTTTAAATAATGCTGCTAAGCTATTTTTTCATCTATAATTTCTGTGACCTTCTTCTAATAATATCAGAAAATAGAAAAATACCAATAAAAGGATTTGTTTGCATAAATGCTGGAAATAGTTAAGGGTAAAGGGATCTCATTATTTTCTCTAATTCAACAATTAAAACTAGTAAAATTCTAATTAAAATTAGCAAATCTCTAAATAATCTACAACTGCAAAATACAACGATAAACTCTAAGTAAAATTGACTCCAACTTCTGAAGAATAAAACTTTTGCAAAAATTTGTAACTCTTTTTTTTTTCTTTTTTTTTATTTGACCTTTCATTTAAAAAGTCAAGAATCTAGTCCTTAATAAATTAAGAACACTGTGGTATCAGTATCGATCATAATTATAAAGTTATCATTAAATTTAAAATTAAATTTTTGAAATTAAATATTGAATGTTGTGGTGAATATAAACATAATAAAATACATCTCTTTAGTTCTGCCCAAGTTATCATTAAATTTAAAATTAAATTTTTGAAATTAAATATTGAATGTTGTGGTGAATATAAACATAATAAAATACATCTCTTTAGTTCCGCCCCCACATTTTTAACTTCTTAAGGACATTACGAACTCTACTTAAAATGACGCTATCGTATCAGATGTCGGTACACGGTGCGCCTTAACCAAAGTTAAATAAAATGCTCTTACACCTAGAAAATTAGAAGAGATTCTGAATTTACAATGTTAACAGATAATAAAAATCAAAAAATCAAAATAATCAGTGGAAAGATTTTTAAAAAAATCCCTTTTGAACATTTTTGCGCACGAAGTATGATATTTTGGAAAATCTGGCGTTGTTTTATTTCAATAGAAAGGAAAAAATGATATAATAATAATTTTTCAGTTGTTATTCTATTAAACTTTTATTATTTCAAAATTTTACTGCTGATAAAATATGAAAATGTAACATAATTTAATTATAATTACATCAATTTAAGCATGTGAAGCATTATATCTACAAACAGCGCTCAAAAGGTGCTTAGGATAATCCGGGTGATTTGCAGCAACCTTATTCATTTCCCAGAAAGACTTAAAGAAATCAAAATGCACGGACTCCATCGCCTGCTCCCCAAAAAATACTAATCCTTCACCGTTTTTGTCACAGAACTGTTCAATGTGACAAAAAACTGCATGAACTTTTGGTGTAACGCTGACACCTAAGTCCATGTAGCTCTTTTTGAAAGCTTCTATACATGCTTTGTAATTTTCGTCAAGATTATTTCCGAAGCATGCAGAAACCACTTTTTTGAAGTCGTCAAATACTTTAACATACTTCAGTATTGCTAGATTTTTAAACAGGCGCAGAAGATCTACTTTATTTAAAAGTGTTTTGCATGCATTTCCTTTAAACCCTGAACATCCTCGTCTGATTTCACGCTGAACGTGACAAGCTTTTGCCCATGTCAGCGATTCATTTTCACATATCACTCTCTCAACTCTTCACTCTTTTAACATATGCGTAAAAACAGTGTTAACAACACCAAGCATAAGGTGTAGTTCTAGCGGTGGAATAATGTCTAGGAATTTTTTGCCTCCAACAGTTGTAATTAGCGGTGGATGAATGCAATTGAAATAATCTTTCGCTTTTTTTTAAACCTTTTCCTTCAGTCAGCCAACTTGTATTATACGATGAAACATTTTCGGGGATCTCAATTCGCCATAGCTGCTTAGCTCATCTTTCTTGGCATAACACTAAGTGCATGAGTATGCGCTGCTGTGCGACATTATACCTGCCAAGATATTCGCTAACTTCAAATCGGTCGCAATTGTGCCAAGGAAAGGACTTATATTCAACGCTGAAATAAGTTGATCTACATTCTTATAATTTTCTTGGGCACTCGAAGCGGCTGCTAGAATGAATAGTCGTTTAACTCCAGAATCCTTAAATTTCCTTGCAGCTATCCTCTCATCATACTTAGCACGCTTACCGCTGCACTCGAAGTCCAACTCATTTGATTGTACAGAAAGACATATTTTTAAAAATCCATTTCCTCCACCAATATCCATTTTTATGTGAGCATCCGAGACTCCATCGCCTTTTATACAAACGAAAGGAAATTCCTTAAAATTAAAATAATCGTCGACAGAAAGAGCTGTGATATTAAGTTTTGTTTTTAATCCTGGTTCAATTGATTTTCTACTTCGTGTACACACACGAATGGAAGCTGCCATTTTTAAAGTTGCACGATCACTTAAATTCAAATCGCTTTTGATTTTCAATATATCATCCACAGATGATGTAGAGTTTGTTGTGGAAAGTTTTTTTATTTTTTATTATTGCCTACTGCGATTTGAAGTGGTTTCCCGTGGATTTGCGACAACCGCAAAATTGAAGGCTCCTGATCACCCTTAGAATTTTCTTTTAGTTTTCCTTTAATCACACGTGACATAAGTTGATCCTCCACTTTTAAAGGTGCATCTGATACAAAATTTGAAATATTATTACTCCAGATTTCAAACCACATTTATGTGGTTTGCCTTTTTCAATCTCACTGAAGCACACGTCGCACCGTTTTGTCGCAGACAGTTGTTTAGACTGGTCTAAAATAATAAATAAAAACAATAAAATGTGTAATTTAAGAACAAGCTAACAAAAACTTACCTAAAACTTTTTTTGGAACTTTGCCACAAATTTTAGCAGGTATTTCGCGTGCAATTTCACAAATTTTGCAATCGCATCTTGATCACGTAGCCTGCACAGGCTAAAAAATAGACAAATCTGGAGATTCTAATTTTTTTTTTTTTTTTTCAGTCTCCGCTTTAAATACTTTTCTTCTACACGTACAACACACAGCCGCCGGCAATCTATGCTCATCATCATAGTTGTCAACGTTATTTTTCATGTCAATTTTGAACTGATTCTCTGTAATATACATTTGTTTTTGTTTTCGAAAACACAGGAAATATACTTTACCCCGATTTTGATCGTGAGTCAAAGCTTTAGATATCTTTCACTGAACAATTATACACGTTTTAACAGTTTTTTAGATAACAAACAATTGATTGATAATTCGAGTTTTAATTTCACAGTGCTTGTGTCGCTAAAGTCGATTTAAGTTTTTATTATTTTTGTTTTTTAAATGGTGGTTCCTCGACTATAATTAACAATTAATAAACTTCCAAAAATTATAAAATTTATTATAAACGGTTATTATGAATATTTAATACAAATATATTATATTTTTTTTATTTATAAGCATAAAACGATGCTAACATTTTTGAAATATCGTACTTCGTGAGCAAAAATGTTCAAAGTTGATTTTTTTTTTTTAAATCTCTCCACAGATTATTTTAATTTTTCAATTTTTATTTTCTAAGAACTTTGTAAATTCAGAATATCTTCTAATTTTCTAGGTGTAAGAGTCGTCGATGAACCACCATTTAAAAAACAAAAATAATAAAAATTTAAATCGACTTTAGCGGCACAAGCACTGTGAAATTAAAACTCGAATTATCAACCAATTGTTTTTTATCTAAGAAACTGTTAAAACGTGTATAATTGTTCAGTGAAAGATATCTAAAGCTTTGACTCACGATCAAAATCGGGGTAAAGTATATTTCCTGTGTTTTCGAAAACAAAAACAAATGTATATTACAGAGAATCAGTTCAAAATTGACATGAAAAATAACGTTGACAACTATGATGATGAGCATAGATTGCCGGCGGCTGTGTGTTGTACGTGTAGAAGAAAAGTATTTAAAGCGGAGACTGAAAAAAAAAAAAAATTAGAATCTCCAGATTTGTGTATTTTTAAGCCTGTGCAGGCTACGCGATCAAGATGCGATTGCAAAATTTGTGAAATTGCACGCGAAATACCTGCTAAAATTTGTGGCAAAGTTGTGGCATACTGTTTAAAAAATTTATGCTGTATAATTTTTTATTCTTAGTGGCCTAAATCGACCACAAATATGGGTAGTTTTCTTTTGTCACCATCTCTAATTGAGTTATTTTATTAGGGCCTTCCCGTGCGTTTCAAGTTCAACTTGAATATTTATTATAATAGGCGTCTCCGCAGGGAGTTTTTTAATAACAAGTTTTCTTTGCTCTGGCAGCGAGTAGGTATGGTACGCATAGTTGCCTCTTTTAATAAAATATGATACAATTTTCTCCTCTCTTTTTTATAAATACTTAATAATGATTACTTTTAATGATAACTTTCTCAGCTTTTTGGCTCTTCAAAAATACCAAATCACCTTCCTTCACTTTTTACCTCAAATCACTTATTTTTTTAACTTTATTTTTGGTGCAACCTTTCCCTGTTTTTAGGTTTTTTCAAAATACCCATTTTTGGTGCAACCTTCTCCCGTTATTTGGAGCTAGTGAAAGCACCAATATATAGTACGTAAAACTGAGCACCACTTAATGTAGCCAGCAAATGAATACCAAAGTTTGGCGCAACATAGCTCGAAATTTTTTACAGTGTAGATATCTAATACGATACTCTCCTTTAAACAGAGTTCGTAAGGCACTAAAGATACTGAAATTGTGGCAGCAAACCTAAGAAGATAAAAAGCATTTTTTTACGTCGACATTCACCACAATGTTCAACTTCAATTACTCCAAATATTTGATTTCAAAGTTTTATTTTAAAAGTTAAAGAAAATAATTTCCAATGTTGATGCCAGGCCCGGACTGGCCAGTAGGCAGACCGGGCAAATGGCCGGTGTGCCGGTCTGGCCTGAGGGCTGGTTGGACAGAGCCAGTAGCGCAAATTTTTTTTTTATACATTGCATGAATTTCAAATTATATTGCGCAAATAATAATAATATTAAATAACATATATATGATATATGTAGTAATAATATTGTTTTAATATACAGGGTGATTCAGACCATGCGTGCCATCCATTTTTTTCGAGAATGGAGCAAATAATCGATATGAAATAAAAAATCTAATAACTAAATCGACCCCAAGGAATTCAAAAGTGATATTGTTAATTCCCGAAAGTAGCCGGAAGTACCGGAATTTGGACACAATTTTGATTTTTTAAATGGAAACCTATATCTTATTTGGCATCTTTGGAGAGGGTTTTCGAAAAAAAGTAACTCTTACTTGAATTTTTTTTAATATCTCTTACTGCTCTCAAGATAATAGATACGAAAAAATTTTGATTATTTACGTCATATTTTTCGTATTTTTTAAGAGATAACAAAGCAAATCTTAATAATTTGCTATTCTGTAATCAAATATCGGGCACAAGTACGAAAGAGAAGAGAAATTTTGCAACGAATAATAGATATTATTAAATTTATTAGAAAACGAGGATTAAACTACAGAGGCGATAAGCTAGAAGTTGCCTATATACTCTGGAAGACATGTCCGTAGATCATGGAAACTTTTTGGAACTTGTTCTTCTTCTTAGCAAATATGATATTACTTTGAAAGACCATTTGAAAGATTGTATTGAGAGCAGTAAAAAACTTCACGTGTCACAAAAGAGTAAAGGCAGAGGGTCTTTGTTAACGCTTCTTTCCAAATCCACCATTTATAAAATTATCCAATCAATTGGACAACTTATAACACGGAATATTTGTATGGAAGTACAAGCAGCTGGTATGTTTTCTTTACAAGGCAGGATACAACACAGGATATTTCATGAAAAGATCAATGCTCAATTATAGTACGATATGTGAAAGACGATCGTGTATATAAAAGACTTCTCGCTGTTGTAGAGTGTAAATCTTCAACCGGAAAGAATATGTTTTCTTTAGTGGATTCAGTTTTAAAGTCTTGTAATACAGATATAATAAAGTGCATCGGTAATTCAACTGACGGGACTGCAAATATGCAAGGTGAATATAAAGGATTTTCTTCATGTCTGTCCAAAGAGTCCCCTGGTCAAATTCATATTTGGTGTTATGCACATGTCTTCAAGGCCGGATTAACCATTAAGCACACTAAGCACGTGCTTAGGGCACCAGAGAATAGGGGGGCACCACAAAGTCTAAATGTTCGCAGTACATAACGTTTTTTTTCTCGAAACATGGCTTATAAATTTATTATTTTGAGCTTCCATTTTAAGAGTAGATAACAAGCATTTCTAAGTACGAATGTTTACATAATAAAAGAAGGAAAAAAAAAAAAAATTTTGGTCTTATAATGAAATTAGGTAGTGAATTTCTATG
Organism: Parasteatoda lunata; assembly: GCA_949128135.1. Taxonomy (NCBI): domain Eukaryota; kingdom Metazoa; phylum Arthropoda; class Arachnida; order Araneae; family Theridiidae; genus Parasteatoda; species Parasteatoda lunata. The sequence continues at coordinate 6,820,667 of OX421980.1, read as the reverse complement.
TGCTCTATTTATTTATCCATTACAATGATTCTATAACATACTGCTACAATTTATGTTTACAGAATATTTTACGCAGTTGTACAAAGTTAATATACTCCAGCAATTTGATTTTCTTGTGTAAATAGATATGATCTACAAAATTTTGATGCAATGATTTAATGATGTAAAAAATGTGATTTTTTATGTGAAAAAAACTGTGTTATGCATGTTTGCAGTTTTTGTGCATTTTTTTTTTTTTTTTTTTTTTTTGTTTTTGTTTTTATGTGCTGCACATTTTTTAAAAATATTGGCTTATACTATATTTGTAATTATATTCTCATTGCAACTGGAAAAGAAGTCATCAAATTACGTAAAGGTTGCGTTGCAAAAATTTATTTCAAAACTTTACGTCAAATAATTTTTTTATTCACTAAAGGAAGAAAAAGGAGCCATGTTTAAGTAACATTTTTCGCACTTTCTTTGTGGAGGAGAGGTTAAATTTGCGCAAATATGATCACACACTTCGCATCACTTATGATTTTTTATGTATCGAATATTGAATTTAGATTTTAAGATTTAAAATATATACTATGTAATATGAATGCAAGCAGCTAGTTTTTTAATAAGGAAATAATTACAGGTTCCTTAGTCCTTAGAGTCTTGTACAAATGTTATAAAAGTTGAGCACAAAAGATGTGCGAATTCATAATGTGAACCGGATGTTCATTGACGGTGAAAAATGCATTAAAAAGAATACCCATTAAGACTAATTTAATTTTAAAATCAAATGTAAGAAATAAGTAGCAATAAAATCAAATTTTCAATCATTGAATTGGGTTTAGTGCAAGTAAACTATATTTTGTACATCTTATAACGAAATATGTAAAATTTATAATTAGGAAATAAGAAAAGTACTGAAAATTTCAAATTAAAAATAAATAGCAAATTTAAGAAAGATATTTTTTTTAATTGAATTTAAAAATATGTTTAATAACTAATAAAGAAAATCTTTAATGATTAAAGTTTGAACCAATCACAATTATTATTGAGAATATATACGTATATATATCATCAGATTGAAATAAATAAATAATTAATTAAGGTATTTCCATTGTCCATTTAACTTTTTCTTAAAATAAAAATTGGTCATTCTGCATAAACGAGTGGGGAAAATATTGTTCCTGTTATTTTATTATAAGCACAAGACTGCTGGGAAACGTGGTCCAATTTGACCTGATCTTGCCTTCTGCGTGTAACAAACAATCCCGTCGAAAAAGAACAAAAGCGGTATATTGCCAGCATTGGATTTAGATTTCATGAATCGAAGGCTCCTGAAAAGGACCACCCTGATACAAAGCTAAATTTTCTTAGAAGAACCACTTTAAGGACAAGACAAGTGTAACCAACTGATTTATTGCAGGCAGAGAACATCCCTTCATCTCTGATATCTTTAAGTATCCTATAGGCGACTCATTCCCCCTTCCTTTTTTTTATTTTTTTATTTATTTATTATTTTTTTTTTGTCTTCCTTACCAGGCGGAGGGGGGGGGGTAAAGATGCAAATAAATGGTGACTTAAGATTGAAGAAAGTGGGAGGTCTAGAAAAAGAAAAGTTTCTTGATTGACATAATTTTTAACCAATAAATTTATTTAAGCTACAATCAGTAACTAATTTCCAGTATTTACACACCCCCGTATATACACACAAATTAAACATTTTGGCAAACACTTTACACCTTAGCTTACAGTATTTTGTTTCAAATTGGTTCGTGTTTCAATTATTTTACTTTTTTCGCATTGTTTACTTTTTATTTAACTTTATCCATTGATTTTTGTGACTATTTTAAAATAAAAATTTCGGGCAACAATTATATAAACAGGAACAAGAATCATGCAGAAATTTTAGACTTGACGTAAGTAACCATTTATTCTATTTAAATTGGTTCATCTTCCTTTTTCCCAATGTTTATTGAAAATGAAAATGTTTTTATAAACAATACTTTAAAGGCAGGTTTTTAAAGGCAGATTAAGTTTAATCTTGTTCAAAGGATAATTTGTTTTTAAGAAAAGTCAGATGTTTGATAAATAGCCTTTTTAAAATGGTTAACTTTGATCCACATAGAAAATATATATTTTTAAAATTTTTCTTTTATCATCGTTGCCTGTACCGAAATTCAAAAGTTCTTTTTTTTTTTTTTGTTGTTAAAATGTGTACTAAGATCTAGTAGAAGGTATTTCAAAGTTGGTAATTTTAACATATAATGTAACATTTAATGTATAATATTTAAAATAACTAACTATCTTTTCTAAAAAAACTTAAAAGTTTATTTGCAATTCGTAATTAAATTTCATAATTTTAATATCTAAAATAGTTAATATTTCAATAGGCTATTGAAATTATAGTATAATTTTTCCTTTTTTCATATTAATTGAAATTTTGAATTTTTATTTTTTATATTAATTGAAAAGTTTTCAATTGATTATATTACTTTAATTTTTTGTTTGTTTTAATTTGAATAAATATTTTCTTTTAAAAACATTTGTTTTTATATTTTGAATTAACACGTGACTTAATATAGATATATTTTTAATTGTTAGAGGGGGGCACCAAAATATTTTCAGTGCTTAGGGCCTCAAGAGGTCTTAATCCGGCCCTGCATGTCTTAAATTTAGTTTTAGGAGATACCACGAAGGCACTAATTGAAAGTGCATCGTATTTCAGCCTACCAAATAGCGTCGCAGTATTTTCCCGTGAATCATACCAGCGCATGAAAATCTGGGAACAAAGCAACGAGCACGGAAATAAAAAAAGGCTCGTAACTATTGGAGAAACACGTTGGTGGTCCAAAGATTCTGCATTAAAGAAAAGGTTTGGTTCATTTTCAAACTCAGATTCAACTATAAAGTCATTACATGTCACATTGATTACAAGTTTAGAAACTATACAACAAAATTCAAATTTCAAGCCAGATATCCGCGCAAAGGCAAAAATATTTTTAGATTCATTTTGCAAATATTAAACAGTAATCACCGCCAAAATATTCTCAAGAATATTTTGAATTAACTACACCGCTCTCCCAATATTTGCAAACCTCCGGTTTAGACATCTTAAAAGCTTTTGGAATGGTATCACAAACGTGTTCAGAACTAAAAAAATAGTGAGAGATTTTGAAGGTTTACCAAAAGTTACAGATGATTTTATTATTCGCGCAAATAAGGAATTTGAAGAAACTGAAATAGAAATTCAAGCAAAGTTTCCTCTAAAAAGATTGAAGAAAAGAAAATTGATGCCGGGTGAGACATTGTCGAATGAAACAGTTTTTGATGATGAAACCTCTGCATTTAAGATAAACGTCCATAACATTATTTTCAGCACAGTTGTAGTGTCAATGGAACGCCGGTTTCCCGCAAATGGAAAATTGTACCCCGATTTTTCCTATCTAGATCCGAAACGTTTCCCTGAAATACGTCTTAACAAGTTTCAATCTGGCGAACTAAATGAGTTAAGCAAACTCTTGCTAAAATTTGACGAAACAGCTAAAGGGGAAAATTTGCGGATTAAACTAAGAAATTTAGCTTTACATTGAAAAAAAACTGAAAAATTTAGACTTAGAAGATTACAAAATAATCAGAGAAGAACATTCAAATGAAGATAATAACGGCTTTACTTTGGAAACAGAAGAAGTAAGTTTAAAATGTGAGACACACAGTGCATGCTAAAATTGTGTTATTTGTTGCTATAAGATATTACAGAGATACAATTCATTGACCAATTCTTGCAATTTGGTCTAGCATTAAAATTTTTACTAACATTTTCAATAAGTCAGGTGGCTTGGGAAAGATCATTCTCCACGTTAAAAGTAATTAAAAATCGAATGAGGAGTACTTTATCTTCGGATAATTTGAATGCTCTCATGGTAATGGCAATAGAAAAAGATCTATTACTGAAATTAGATAGATAGATAGCAACGACATAATCAATAAAGTGGCAGAAAATAGTGAGCTTCTTCAAAAGTCATTAAATTTAAATTTAATTGAATGACTTTTGAAGAAGCATTAAATCTATTTTAAAAAAATGTTTAGATAAATCATTCATGTATGTGTAGTATAATAAATCTTTTTATTTACTCTTCATCTTTCACCTTGTTTTTTATATTATCAACCTACGTTTCCTCATAAGAACCATGTATTTTTAACTGAAATATATTCTATAAAGGATTATTAAGCAGTTTTTATCTACTTTCTTACTTCGATAAACTAACTTACGTTCATGAGAATTTATAAGTAAAAAATGCCTAAAAATTATACATTATAGGAGGCGCGTACGTTTCGCGCTCGCAGTGTTTATGTGAAGTAGAGGGCCGATATCTCTAAAATGCCCGGGCCGATTTAAGATCCCAGTCCGGGCCTGGTTGATGCTGTGGAAATAAGTAATTTCAAGTTATAAACTTTAGTGTTTTAGTCTTTTGCAGATTCGTCTCCAGGATGGAAGTGAAGAGAAGTCAAATAATAATCTAATCAGTTAATCAATGTGACGTAAGACATCGTGTGATGCCATCTTTGGCCGATGGTCTGATATCCGTCATAGGATTAAGATTGTAGATGATAATGATGATTCCTTATATATTTGTTTAACATTACGAATTTTAGATTTAAGTTAAACATTTAAAGTTGTAATAAATGTTGTGTTCCAGTTTATTTGTGTTTTCATCATTTTAGCGTACTCTGCTTTGTGAGTTAAACCCACAGATGCTACGGTTCTCTTACTTTTTTTAGGACTGCATGAAACCGGTTCAAAGATTAAAATACACTTCCTTATTTCCAGGAGCATAAAATTCTTTTTAAAAATAATGATCAAGACCCAAGTGTAACACTGTAAGCTCATTTTTGTTGTCGTATTCATAGTTATTGAAGTTTGTGTCGTTTTTATCGTTTCGCTTTAGTTTCTTAGGATTATTCATTTAGTACCACATTATATGAAATTACTTCACGCGATATTAGAAAACGTTTTACGTAAGATGATGGCATAGGCTCATAGATTGAAAGAATAATAACTAATCCCAACTTTCTAAAAAAATCAAAGCAGTACAATTTTTTATTTTACTGCTAGCCGTAAAAGCATTTTTAAAGACGTCAAAAAAATTTCCATTTACAATTAAAATTTTAAAATTCGAATTAGAAAACGTCCCCTAGTACCAGGAATCAAAGTTAAATAGTTGAAAGGACAATTATTTCAAATAAGTTAACGTTTCCCTCCTACTCGAAATTGTTGAAAATGTATATTTTATTTATCGATTCCGAAATTTATTCTAGATATATTTTAGGGTTTACTTAAGGCGTACTTTGAGTTTATTTTTATACCCTTACTTAAAATTATTAAATAATTTACTTAAAATAAATCATTCAAGCTATATGATTTAATGCATGCATAGTATAATAGTATAGAAGGCTTCCAAAGTATATCCGTATCCTTGATACCGCTATCAACAAACTTATGGAATAACCTTAAATAAATGATAATAGTTAAATTGTTTCTCATTTTAGCTTTCAAACAATACCATGTTTCGTTTAAACAGATTTCAATTCTAGAAATAACAATATTGAGAAGATTCTATAGAAGATTCCTTTGAGCAATATCATTTTTATTTAGAGGATAAGAACAACATTGCTCAAAGGAACCTTCTCAATAATTTGGTTATTTCCAGAATTGAAATGAATTGACGAAATATAGGAAAAACTTGCATTCATAATTTCTGTAAAAAGTATGCTAACCCTTTCGCTGCGTATTTTTTTTATCAAATAGATTCAAAAATTGCTTATTTTTATTACATACTTAAAATCAAATTATGATTATAAAAATAGTATGGCTTTGGAATTTTTAAAAAAAATTTTTTGGATTCACTGTTTAACGAAAAAAGGCAAATTCATGATAACAAATTATACTATAATAAAATCATGTGAACTGTGCGAAAGTTGAATTTTAACTAAAATAAGTTTTTTTAAAAAGCTTTTTTAAATGTGTAATATATACGTCAAAATAAAATTGTGGTTAGAATTTGCTCATTTATAAAACAAAGTGTGGTTGCACTAATATGTATTTGCTTTTCACGAATCAACCAAAATTAGAAACAATAAATTAAATGAATAGATAAATTATTTATTCATTGTTAAAGAAATAAGGGTGCAACTTATTTAATACAATCAATGAGACGTTTTGCACCCAAAAACTATAATATAGCAAAATGTTCTGATATTCTTATCAGCTAACTGGCTATAGTTCTCAGACTCGAAAAAAAAAACTTCACAATTATTTAAAAGTGTTACTTTAAAGAAAAACTTAATTTACTACTAAAAAATAAACAAAATAGATTAGTACATTATCGGAAAAAAATCTACGTGGTAGCATAAAGAAAGAGAATTTGAAAAATGTAAATAATTGGTTGAATAGTTCTGTGAAACCACACGTGATCAGATAATTAAAAATTTAATTAAAAAATTAACTGACGATATATAAGATGCTGAAATATTTTAAGACAAATAAAAGCTACTTATTCGACACCTCTTTATGTTTTTTTTCATACTCTTTTAAAATATCAACAATAATTCAGATAATCGTTGTTACATTTACTAGTATCTCGTTTATTCAATAATTGGTAAATATATTATTCCTAATAAATCCGTACTTATGCAAATTGTGGAATAAATTAGTTAAAATAAGCAGATGCATAACCACATTCAATCGAAAATATGTTTTTATAAAACTTGATAGTCGTTAAATATAATATTTTATTCAAATCTCTTTACTAAATTAAATATAAATTAGTATACGACTTAAATAGAAGGATCGAATTTTATAATTAAAAACGAAGACGATATCAAATCAAAACAACGAAAAATCGTGAATGAAGTTAACGCTAGGCTTGTGTTAGTCAATTTCCTTGTAAGTTTACCATATTTTTGCATTAATCGCTTCATTTAAATATTTTTTTCATTGTTGCCAAATTCTTTTTTTAAAAATGATTCATTTTGATTTTTCTCGGCTTCTACTTAATAAAAACAATTGAAGCTTTAGATTTCACTATAGAAAATACGTATATTAATATGGTACGAAATTTGTTTTTTTATATGGTATGAAAAATTTATTACTCATAATTCAAAATCTTTTCGTCCAGTATTAAATTAAATTATAAAAATTCATAAATAATTATTAAAAATTTTTTTCTCCATGAAATTATCTTTGAGTAAATGAGTTTCATAAATGGGTGCTATTTTTTTAAAATTGTGTGATTAGTTTTAAAGATATGACTAAAATTGCAAAAAATGAAATTAACATTAAGGAGACCAAGCTTTCAATCGTTCTTCTAAACTATTAGGACCACAATTTAAATGTTGAAGTAGATTGCCCCCTCCAATTTTGAGGGTCAGAAATCCAAATATATATATGTGCGTGTGTGTTTATTCAGAGAAAGTGTATTTTGCGTCTGATTTCATAGCTTAATTGTTAGCATGAAAAAATCAGCATATTTGAAGTCACCTCCTGGAAGCATTAGGATGGACACTTAATACTTACTTGAGAATCGATAATTAGAACGAAAGTTATTCAGAGTGATATGTAATTTATTAATTTATTTTGCGCACTGCACACCTATTTTTTTTAATTGATCATGTATAAATAAAAGGTGACACAATCTCTCCTACCAATATAAAAAGGGGAGCTTTGTTAATTTCTTAGGGGAAATGGAGCTTTGTTCATATGCTAGGAGAAATGGAGCATTCTACTTATGCTAGGAGAAATGGAGCTTGTTCAATGAAAAATTACACGTTCAGAGCACCTAAAAAGATGCAGTCTAAGTATTGCAGCTTTTTAAGAGTCCCAAAACCATTTAATCAAAAGTAAATTTTTCTGCTTTTTTTTTCTTTCATGTTTAGTTTTAATTAAAGTTATTTCCCTTTTTCTAGATCCTAAATAATTCAGTTTAAATATTTGCTTTTAATAACATGATATTTGTTTTCAAAATTTTACTGCAAATTAATTTAATTGCAAATAATGTTAACGATTTAATTGTAGTTATTGTTAATATAATACTCTCTTTAACCCATAAGCGCAATCTCTGCTACTACGTAAGAACAGATTAAGAAAAAGAGTCATTTTGGTTTTTATCACAGCTTCTGTCTAAAATCTAAGCATAACTACAAAATAATAATAGGAATGTATAAAAAACAAATGTAAGTAGAATTATTAATACTTAGCTTAACAAAAAATTGATATGAACTATTTTTTAAATTCTTGCATTGAATTGGGCGCTCTCGGTCGTAAAAATGTTTTACGTGTGTAATTTAAAAATTTTGCTATTCGAATAGTAATTTATTTCAAAAACTACATTCAAATGTCAAGTTTTATCGGTGGAGTCTTATCTTTAGTAACTTGTTTAAAAAATGACATTCGAATGTTGAGTTTTATCGATGAAACTTTGTTTTAAGACGATTTTACGAAAACAATAATTGTTATAGTTTATAACATTGAACTTGAAAAAATGAAAAATTGAAGAAAATAAAGGTAGTGATCATTTAAATTTTTATTGCATAGTTGTGAAATAAAGTTAAGAACAGGATTTTATACTTACAATATTTGATGGCTCTTCAAACTGTACTATAAAATACAATTTAAAAATTTTTTTGTGATACACAAGGTTTCTTAGTAATTATTATACAAATAAGACTATTTATTATGATATATTTAAATTATTGAAGAATATTTTTGTTATACTATCTGATCTCAACACACGTTATTATAATAATAGATTCAGTTATCAATGAATGAGCAAAAAAGCACATATATATATTAAAACTGAACTTGATTGTAAAAAAGCAACTTAACAAAACTGAACTTGATAGTAACCATTTGTGTTCAATACCTAAACTTAATCTAATAATCAAATCGAATAAAAAGAACAAACTCAGCATTTATATTACATAACATTTTAAATTCATCTTGACAAGAAAAGAATGAGATAAATCCTATTCATAAATCTTCCAGAGAAGATTTACTGCCCTTGAAGAACAAACTCGATGTTGTAAAGAAATTATTTCATGCAATTAACATTACTTCAAACGTTTTCATTGATTCTATACAAGTGATTATTAAGAACATTTCTAAAATATTAATAGTTATTCGGGGATTTTTTAAACCTCCTTTTAGAAATTAGCTTTGTCCAGATAAAATGGAGCTAATGACAACCATTGTTTATGTATATGGCTCAACCAACCTATCAGAAGCAACATTGTTTTTGTGACAATCCATTTTAGATATAACAGTTAGGTTACTGATAAAGTTAAGCCTTGATACAAACAGAAAACTTATAAGCTAAGAACAGTAGTTTAGCTTATAGTAATTATAAAAATATTTATCATAAGTTATAATGTTTGGAAAATAATTTTCAAAAGAGGTTTAATTACAGTTCGAAATCATCTCTGCTGCTTAGAAAGTTCGAGTCACATTTTAAAATCTTCACTGCTGATTTCTTCAGCTTGTGGTAAAACGATAAAAATTGGTCTATTTCTCACTGTTTGACCAAGATTTATAGGCTGAATGTTGCTGTATTCCAGGAATGAAGAAGTTGTTGCTTCAAATTCCTGATTTTCCACAATGTAAGTATCCTAAAAATATATAATAACAATGAGGTTCGATTTTGTTTATTTAACCTATAATACAATCAAATTAGGCGAAAATTTGACCAAACCAGACATTCAAAATTACAAGGGACATCTCAGGGAGCCGCACATGAAAATCTCACGAAATCCCGTGACGGGTTTTTAAAGGAGTCGGGAAAAGAGGTAGAAACTTAAATACTAGTATTTAACCAAATAGGGTATAATTTTGATGTATTTATTAACGCTAAGTCGAATGCGGTTATACATAAGTAGATAGAAGAAATAATTCAGAAGTTGCATGTCTTTTTATGTCTGAAACATACTTTTTTGCACTTATGTATGCATTTTACATTGCTACCTAGGAGCTATCTGAACATCTAAGGCACATTTTCTGGATGTAACTTTTTACGCTGAATTAAATGAGATCATACTTGAGACAATCGGAGTAATAGTTTAGAAGTTATAAGCTACCTAGAAGCTACCTAGAAGTTATAAGCATTGCTACCTAGGAGCTATCTGAACATCTAAGGCACATTTTCTGGATGTAACTTTTTACGCTGAATTAAATGAGATCATACTTGAGACAATCGGAGTAATAGTTTAGAAGTTATAAGCGTTTCATGTTCAAAAAGTACAATTTTACACTAGAGCTCATTTGCGCATCTAACATTGCTATACAGACAGTCCTAGTGATTCGTGTTTGGTTTCGTTAAAATAAATGAGAAAAATACACAGGAAACAATACTTCAATTGTCTGTATAACAATGTGTAAATAAGTGCAAACGCACAATTGTACATAAAAAGCTTATAACTTCTAAGCATAATACTCCAATTGTCTTGGAATTGATCTCATTCAATTCAATGCAAAAGGTTATATAAAAAAATGTTCAGATAACTTTTGGGTACATACATCCGTAAGTTAGAAAAGAAGTATTTTTAGACATAAAAACGCTTTTGAATTACTTATTCTATCGACTTGTGTAAAGTCTCATTCAATTCCACATTAGGAACAATACTTTACTGTCTAGATCATAGAGTTGACATACTGGGATGGAGAATAACCCCTGAGCTGTGGACAAGTCACATGATTTTAGCCTAAGCTTCTGGTTGACTGCGACCGCTTCCGTTAGTTTTGTATTACGATCGTCTGATGCAATTAATTGTTAGTCTTTTTAATTAAGAAATATCAATGGTTCAAAAATACTGCACATTTGGCTGCAATGAAACGTATTCTAGGGGCGGTCAGTCACAGGCAAGTACGAAATTTTTTTCGCATTTTAAGATATAGTTTAACAAATTTTCCGCTCTCAGAAATGCTATGATTATCACATTTTATTTGCTTTAAAAATCAATTACGCTCGCTTGTGTTCACATTTTATTTTGTATTTAACATTAGTTTTAATTGTTTCTAAAAATTTAAACCAATTAATTATGTTTAAGTATTTTTCAATATTTATTCTATTTTTAGTGGTAGTTCTAGTTCAACGGAAATAAATAATATTTACTTACATGATATGTCAACTTGAAAACTAACATATTCCACAAATTTGTAAAGGACAAAACAATTGTGATTTTGTTGTAACCAAAGGAAAATGATAAAGATCGAATTCATAATAAACTATCCCTGTTTAAGTGTAGATGTTTGTGTTTCTGGTTATTTTCTTCATTTCTCTGTATATTTTTTTTATGAATTTATTTCATTTAAGTATAAAAGTGAAGCTTGAATGCATAAATTCTAACTACCCAGTTTAGACGTAAAATTTTTATTACTTAAAGGTAGAAGACATCAACTATTATTCTTTACTTCACTTTCTGGAGTTCTTCAGTGATTTTCATAAATAGTATGCCAATCAAAATCACGCTTGTTCTGAGAAAATTTTATATTCTGAAACAGCTGATTCCATAAACCGCAATAGGCAAGAACGTTTCAAATTGAAACTTTGCGAGTAAACTTTAAGTTAAACTGATTAATATATATTTTATTTTTACTGGATTTATGTTTCATAATTTAATGAAACGTGAGGTACAATTTTTCATTTGTAAAAGGTTTTAAAAATATCAACGGATTTTATTAAAATTTTTTTTACAGAAGGTTTTAAAAATATCAACTGATTTTATTAGCAAAATTTTAAGTTAAGGATAGATTCATATAGCCTAAAAGTTTTTGTAATTTTCAATATTTCTTTTCGCTTTAAAATTCATTTCGAAGTATCAAACGCTGTTGAAGATAAATTTACTTTATTGAAAGATTGATGATCATTTAAAATCAGACTCCTAAACAATTTCCACCTGGATTCCTTCCATTTTCTTCCAATGGAATCTCTAAAACGCCACATCTTTATGTTTGTTGGAAAGAACTGCTTTCAAAAAAACAAATATTTTTCATTTTCAAAACATGTCTATCAAAAATTTGATTTTACAAAACAGTGGTAATGCTTTTATTATATGATTGTTTTTAACATGTTTTGATGTTATAATGATTCCATGTTTAATTTTTAATAGCGGCTGATTTTATAAACCAGTGACTTTATTAGTGGCGGTCACACTAAAATCCCATAAAAATGTTGAGATTTATCGCATGTTCAAGAAGTTAATCTTTAAACTACTGCTTTTGCATAAGAAACTCAATTTATATTAATTTGAAGAAGATGGGATTTATAACAAAATTTCCCAAAATTTTTTTCGCTTTAAAAGAAGAAAAAAAGCAGAATTGAAAAGGTATAGTACATGATTGTACCGATCCACAGTTTAAACCTGGGGTCTGTCTTATAATTTTAAATAGGATGAAAAAATTATTCTAATTAACTCGTGAAAAAAAAAATATTTTCTTTCCCCTTAAAACTGTATTATTATAAAATAAAATATTTATTTTTGGATTTAAATTTTATCATTTCTTAAAAATATCAATAACTAACCCAACATCTGTCGTTAAAAAAATGTTTCGTCAAACAGATCCATCAATTTACATTAAATGAACTCCTTTGGATCAAGCAATATTTTGAATGTAACTTGCTATTCCAAATAAATAACGTAATATCTGTTAAAATATTGTTAATTTGTCGGAAAGAACAAAATACTATTAATAAGAACATTTCAAGAAGTAAATTATTCGTTACTACCACTATTTATTAAGTATCATAATGTAATAATTATAATGTAACTGTTAATTAAGATGCTAATAAACTGTTAATAAAATACTACATACTTACTTCTACTGAAACAAAGGTAGAAATGTGAAATTTTTTTCTACAAAAATAATTAGAAGGATGTCGATTATCCGAAAATTTTCAGCCTTGATTATTTTATTGTTCTTCTGGATAAATCGTGTGAGCATGTTAATTAATTAATTAATGTTATAATTATGAGCATTTTAATTAGTATTTTACTTCAAGAAGTTAGAATATTAAGCAGATAAAAATGAATAAAAGATTATGTTTATACTGAAGCTGGGGGAAAAAAAAAGATTTGATTTAATTATATTTTCATTAAATTTGAATCATTTAGGTATTTATACAAACTTGTAATTAGCAGAAACTTCGAAAAAATATCAGCCAGTTGGAGTTATGGAGCGCCGTCAGGACTTCTAAAATTACCCATCTGTACGTGGATAAATCCTACTTAAAACTATATTGCATCTTGAATTCCCGTTTTCTCTTATCATTAACATGTTTATTATTTTTATTTAGCTTTAAATTTGTTTTGATATGTAATGGAAATTTTTACATCAGACTAATTTACGTAATGTGATCACTCTTAGATTTTAGGTTAAATTTTTGATTAGCGTTTTCTTGATGTTTTTATTATTATTTTTTACACTGAATAAATTTTGATGATAGAGTGCCATTTGACATCTTTCAGAAAGGTTTGAAAATAAAGGCTTTATTAGATTAAGAGAAATAGTGTTTGATCATTATTAGAACATCTTAAAACTTTTTTTTTTCCTTTTCAAAAATGTAAAGCAATAATATTTGGCGATTTGTTGTTCTGAACAAGTCAGTTAAAAGTACACATTTGATTGCTTTTAAATGATTGCTTTTAATTACGCAAAAACAAAGATATTTGTCAGAACAAGTTAAATATATTTTAGAAAAATGCTGATTGCATTGGTATTACTTTATCAGAAAAAATGAAAATAGAGCCTAATATAATTCACGACCTGAAATTATGATTAAATGACGGTCTTTCGAAAGGTTAATTGGAGTTTATTTGCGAAAATTTAATGGATCAAAATCATAATTAGAATTTCCCTATGACAGTTGATATTATTAAGAATTGCTTTTTAAATATTAATTTGAAGAAGTACCTCATTTGCATTAATATTGTTTAAATTATTAAGAGAAGAAATGTCAAAATCCTCATTTGTCGGTCCTGCACAATACGAAAGTAATGTAGATTGACTACATGATTTTCTGCAACATTCTTCAACAACTCCATCCGATCTTTCTGAGATATTTTCTTCTAAAATAAAACAAAAATAATCAATTTTATGAAGAAAGGTGATTCTTGACACCTTTAGATGGACAAAAATTCTAGCTTTCAATATTAACCCAAATTTAACAACTAGGAATTTCTCTAAGGCAACAAATAAACATTTTTTCTTATTCAGAACATGACTAAGGGGTTCGAAAAAAATCTCTATAATAAATTTATCGGATTTGTGACACCTTTTTAAAAATAACTGTTTGCATACAGTCCCTGGCCAACTTATTAGACGTACTGTAAGATTCTATGTAAAAATCTTAATTATCAGTATATACTATACAGCTTTATTGTTTTTACGGGACTGAAACCGGTATGCACTTTTTTACGTTCGTGTAACAATTGGTTAAATTAGGCGATATATAATATAAATTCGACGATTGAATCAATTAGACTATATATTATATAAATATAGAATATTTATTACATCAGATATTATTTTATTATATTGTAATAATTAGATCAAATTATTAGACGCACTGTGATTTCCTAATAGTTACATGCTTTGCACGAGTTTAAATGCAATACTTTTATATTTAAACATACATGTAATGGGTTTTTATTCGGGAGATTTCTTATGTACTTCTTATTCGTATTTATTTTTAACGTATTGCATTACAATGCTAACCAACTGATACACGAACATAAACAAGTGCAAACCAGTTTCAATCGCGCAAAAACAATAAAGCTGTGAATTATCAACTGATATTTAAGATTTTACATAGAATCTTTCAGTGCGTCTAATAATTTGGCCAGGGACTGTATGAAATCTTTATTTAAAAAAAAAAAGTCCAATATATCTTATTCTGAACTAGACAAATTTTCACATCATTTTAAGGAATGTAATTCTAATAAAAGAATGTAATCTTTCTGCACCAATAAATTAGCATATTTGAGGTCTTCCCCGTGAACTGTTAAGTTTGAGCCCTAGCATGTCAAAATTTTAACATTTAATTCCAGGGCTAAAGAGAAGAGAAGGGCTAGTTCATTCCTCTCTTAGAGCTGAAGCTACGATTTCCCTCCTCAAGATCTCACTGTGTACACAGATCTCGGAGATCGCTAGCAAAGATATTATGATAACTTTGCATCTTTCTCTTTGTAAAAATAAGTTAGGCTTTTTCTGGTTATTAGCTTTCAAATTTTACATGATTAACACATTATTTCCATTCAAAAACATAGTTCAAAAAAACTTTCTTGGTTATTATATTAAAAAAATACCATTTTCAACTTATAATAATATTTTACTAGTTGGCGAAAATGACACTATAAATACTTTATTTTAAAAAGTTCAGTTTTAACTTTAATTATTAAGAAAAATTAGAGCATCTATCGACACTTTTTTATCTACATATTCTTTGATAACAATAAGTTGGGTTAAATTTAGAATCCTGATTTTAAAATATGCCGTTAATAGCAATTTGTTCAAACTTAATCATTAGGAAACATGAACCTTAAACGCTAATTACTGAAACAAAATAATAATTTAGGTTCATAATTATATTAGAAATTTTACAATTGTTTATTGATATTTAAATTTAAGATAATATAATTTATAGATATTTAAATTTAAGAGAATAAAATTATAAAAAATCATAAATATTTAGAATAACTACATTAAAAAATATGTTATGAAATTAGGAGAATTTTAACTATATACTATATATTTAATTTATACTTTTTATTTACGCTTTAATTTTCTCTGTCTTCATCCATTTTTTCGCCTGCTTTTCTTTTTGAAGTAACGAAGCGGATTCTATTTAGATGGTGAATTTTTATAAAAGTTATTAACGATAGAATTAACGTATTGCTGTTTTATATTAAGTGTGTCATTTCGTTTGCAACGTTGAATCCATTCTTTACCTGGTTTTTCATTTAATTTAATGCAGCGTTTCTCAGCCTTTCAGTATTCGCGGACCAGTTTTCAATCATAATTTTCATCGCGCCCCCCGCTTACAGTAAAATTTATACAACAATAATGTATATGGGATATTTTGAATTATTTTTAACTAACTGACATGACAAAAGTAAAGTAAAAGTCAGCAGCAATTGAGATTATAAAAACTATGTTTGGAGATAATTTATCAAAACAATTGCAGTCCATACCTCTTTCAAATGATACTGTTGCTAGTCAAGTTGGTGATATAGCTGAAGATGTATAGTGTCATCCTTTCTCGAAGTTGCGTGACAAATTGTTTTCAATACAGCTTGATGAACAGGCAGCAGATACAGCAACATATATTAATAAAGCTGCTCATTTAATTGCCTATGTTCGATTTAGTGATAATATGTCAGTAGTAGAACTACTCAAAACAATAGCTCTCGCATTAATTGCTCTTTTAAATGATTTTATGAATGTGGCAAAACATAGGATGCAAAAATTGCGTCGGAATATGAACCGATGGTGCTCGTTCAATGTTCGGAAGATTCCACAGTATACAGCACTTGTAAAACAAAAAGGCCTCAACACATTGCATGATCCACAGAGAAGCTTTGGCTTCGAAATAAATGAGTCCTGGTTTAAACATTGTGTTAACTACGGTTGTAATCGTAGTAAATTATATAAAAATGAAACCCCTCAGATCGAGAACCTTTTCCGCACTTTGTAAAGATATGGATTCAGTATATTCAGCTTTACTATTTAATTGCGAGGCAAGATGATTATCACGTGAGAAATTTTTGCAACGTGTTTATGAATTAAGAGAAGAAATTGCCATTTTCCTAGAAGATAACAGACCGGAAGCCGAGAATTTTCGCGATGGTTTATTTGTGATGAAATTGAGTTACTTGATCGTCATATTCGAGAAATGAAATAACTTCAACTCCAAGGAGCAAATACACATATTTTGGATACGAGTGATAAAGTTAAAGCTTTTTGTAGAAAATTGGAATTATGGGGCAGAAATTTAAAGCAAAAGAAACCTAACAATGTTTGCAAATGTGGATAATTCTGCGAAAACTTATAAGGCTGAAGAAGAACATGTAACCACATTACTTTAATTTGAATAAATCTATCAGATTAATAGTTTTAAGTCGTGCAAATGGTGACCATATGCATGTTTCCAAGGCGGCCCGACACCTGTGCCACTTTGGAGACACGTGGGCCACCTTCGGAAGCAAACGTGAAATCTATAAAAGAAATAATTATAAATCAGTACGTAGTATATTATTTCTCAAAAAGGAATGATTTAATTGAATATTTGAATTTAATTGAATCGATTTATTTAATTTTAAGCAAATGTGGAACTTAGGTATTTTTTAAATTTTTATAATATTTTGACGTTCTCGGCACTTTAGTAGAGTTTGCGATATTTTGTTTCAAGTTTTTTATTTTGTTTGCATTAAAAGCAATTTTTCAGGTATTTTTTGGTATTTTCATGGTAGTTATGAGTGTTTTTGTGGTAAATTCTGGTATTTTCTTGTAAATTTGGATATTTTTATACTAGTTATGGGTTAGGTTAGTTAACTCTAGTAGAGTTATTTTTAACTCTTACTTATTAATTATGGTTAGTTAACCCTTTTGAAAGAACTAACTTCGTAATTCTTGTTTTGTTCTAATGAGTTAACTCAAAAGAATAGTTAGTGACGTCACACAAGAACTAACAATGTAAATGGTAGTTCTTGTAACAAATTATACACTCTAAAAACAAATATCTTTTTTAAAGTCGGAAAACTTGTCCCTACCAGCGAGAAACTTAAAGTGCCTTTTTAAAAGACGTTTGCCAGTCCAAGTGTCTTTTCTAAAGACAATTGGTGTAAGTAAAAAAGTGATTTCAATATATGGGCCACCTTTGGAACTTTAGGTTCAGAAGCTACAATTTTGAAGTTACACTATAAAATAAATGAAATTTTATTTTACAATTAAAAGTATACGTGATATGTGTTAGAGATAGCTGTAAGATGTTACAAAAAAAATTTCAGTCACACAGACTAAACCAGAAAATCAGGAAAAATCCTCAAAGCAAAGCCACCTTTGGCTCCCCACCTAAGTTTTGATTTAATAAGTTGTTTTACTTTAAGTTATTAAATATGTCGAAATGTATTTTGTTTTCTATGAGTATATACGCTTTACTCTCATCCTGTTCATAAATTTTTTTGAAATAATATTTTCTCTTGGATATTCTCGCGCCACCCTAGGGGGGCGCGCCCCACAGGTTGAGAATCGCCGATTTAATGAACACGTGGAAAATTATATTTTTTCCTTTTGTGTTTCTATCAGAATCTTTGCAAGTTGCAATCGCGCAAACTGGCATTTCGTTAATAGTTTTAAATTTCTATAAATTCACTGCAAAAAACTGAGGAAAGTCATTATAGAAAACAAAGAATGTCTTGGAATATGTCACAAAAAGGAATGCTCCAATATTAGTTAGAGCTAGTTAGACCGACACTATAAATACTTTATTTATTGTTCTTGAAGTAAAAGTGCACGCTTCGCGCCACCGTGACGTCATTGGATAAAATCGGAAGTTTGGCGCGGTGAGAATTTCTTCAAAGGAGTGAACCAGCCCTTCTATTCTCTTTAGCCCTGATTTAATTCAGGGTGCTCCTTTTTATTTTATTTTTAGTTAATTATTTATTTCTAATTATTATTATTTATTATTATAATTATTTATTTATTTACTTACTTTTATTTGCTTATTTATTTATTTTTTTGCTCGTTGCACACCCTACATTTTTTCTTTCAGATACTGCGTATAGGTATGTATTCATTGAAATACATATCTGTGTGGTTTATTGTTGACAAGAGTAGATTTTCACGGAGTATAGCCTTATTTCAAGGAATTTATGATGATCTTTGACCTTTTAGGCAAAAGTCAACAGAGGTTTTTAGTAATTTTATAGTTAGTGTGGGGGAAGAAGTGAAACAAAAGAAAAAATTAAATTTAAAATCTTTAGAATAGTTTTGAAAAAATATTCATATAGTAATCCTAATTTAAACATTATAGAGAGCAGGATATTTAGCAAACAATTATTTCCTGTCAGGCATGCTTCCTTACTAAAATGTAAATGCTAGTTAAATTCGATAAGAAAAATATACTTTCTATGAATGAGGAGTAATCGCAGTTCAAGTCCCGATTCTCTTTAAATATTAATTTCAATTATTGTATAAATGAGCAATTCTTGCAATTTTCAATATTTTTTCCTCGTAAAATTTAAACGAAACTAAAAAATTTTCGATTTAAAGAAGTTCATTTTGTAAGAACTGGTTTATTCTGTAATACTCGTTTTCCTAAAGAAATCCTACGAAAAATATTATTTTTAATGTTTATTATTTTTAATAAATTTATTTAATAATGACAGAGGAATTATTGAATTGTAAAAAATTTTTTAATTTTTGCATAATTTTAAACTATGCAATTTTTAAAGGTGAAATACAAAATCGAAATGAATGAAAATTTAAAAATACGATTTTTTGAAATTTTATAACTCAGTAACTATTCAACTGACTCATGACTCGAAAAGAAGGACTCTGTATTATTTAGATTTACAGATTTTATATTTACTAATCATTTTTTTAATTTACTTTTTAATATTCATATTTAAAATATTGTTATAATCTTAATTTTTCCAGAGAAATAGAATACTAAAATTTCTTCAAATTTTTCAGCATTGAAAAAGTTTAATGAAACGTGAATAAAATAAGCGTTTGTTTATGGCTCGATCATGAAAACCTACACAATTCTGGCAAATATAATTTAGCTAATCAGCTAATTTTTATCCGCATAACCTTACACTTTCTACTTCGTGGCTTTGCCATAGGCTGATGCATAAAATTAAAATCATTATCAACTGTTGAAGCATAATTCAAAGCTGTTGATAGAGAAAGAGAATTTTCTTTAAAATTTCGAACATTTAAAGAAATATTTTAAAATTTTTAAATTAAAATTTCATTGAATTTTTCGGTACTTAACAAAGTTTAATGAAAAAGTGGAAAATTATAGGCTTACCCGTTTGTTTATGGCTTGGTGAATGAAAACCACCAGAATTATGACAAATATAATTAAGCAAATCAGCTAATTTTTGACCGCATAATCTTACACTTTCTACTTCTTGGCTTTGCCATAGGTTGACACAGAAAATTAAAACTAAAAACATTATTCCATGTGGAAACATAGTTGAAAGTTCTTGGTGAAAAAAGAGGATTTGCTATAGAATTGCGAGCATTTAAAGATAACCGAGTTCTTGCGCAGTTCACTACCCACGTATCTAAGTTAATCACGAAAAAAAAAATAATAATAATTTTCAGACCAAAATAGACCTTGAAGTTATTACAATTTATACAGTTCAATAGTTTTTCGAAAATAAATTCCAAGAAGTATATGGATTTCTAAATAAAAGTTCTTGGAAAAGCAAATGTTTCTTTATTTGAAGAAAAGTTTAATTCCAACATAAATCATTCATTTGTGTTGGATGATCAAATAAAAGAATCGCAAATTTTAGGAAAAGAATGATTCAAGTACAGTTTTAAAAAAAAATTACGATCTTAATACAAAAGTCGTTTTGTTTGGTACTAATTAGGTCTTCTTTTTAAAAATGACTTTAGGATCACGAAACCACCTCACTAATAAAGCAGTGGTGTAGTGAGGGGGGGGGGACGCTACTCACAAAGGGAGCCAAATGGTCCGCCAAATGGATAATTGATTTTTGGAAAATATATTTTAAATTTAGTGCCAGTGTATTATGATAAATTGTTATTTTGTAAATAAAAAGGAAAAAAAGGAACATTAATAGTCTAAATCAAACTGTAATAATATATTCATAATAGAAATGGCACGTCTTTTCTACTGGCAGGGCTGACTCCAGGGCCGTAACTACGGCGGGGCACTGCCCCGGGCCCGGGGCCCCGATGGTCAAGGGGGCCCCATATGAAGAGACCACATCATATTTTTTTTAAAAATAAAGTACTCTATTTATATATATGTAGGAAAGAAATTGTGTTAAGATAGAGTTGATGAAAGTTTTCTTTTTTATAATTGCGTACCTACTATAACATAAAAGGAAGGGTAAAAAACGGTAAAACACCTTTTCGCGAATTATTTCCCTTTCTCAAAAGAACAAACACGCTTTGCAGAGAAGGGGGAAAGCCACAGCTGCATGAAGTTGATTGTTAACACTTTCTGTATATTGCACTTCTGGTTTACTTAGTTGTTTCCTCTACTATCCAGCGTCAGACCCAGTGGCATGCCAACCAGGGGGAGGCAGAGGGCCCCTCTGAAATTTAAGGGGGCAAACGATGTGCTTCGCCCCTCCTGAAATTTAGACACTCACAAAAATAAAGTAAAATCGGAAATTTAAAAAATAAAAAAAAAAATAAAATTCAATTATGAAGCTATTTTTGTAATAGAAAACTTTATATTCCTCTAACATTTATGTGCTTTGCCTCTTCTGATATTTAATTATTCGCCAAGTCGAAGTCTAGTAAAATAAGTAATTTTAGAGAAGAAAAATAAAGCTATTCCTTCTCATTTTGAAGATATACATCAAGTAGGAAACTTTATTTTGTTATGGGCGATTAATGTGTTTTTTCACTTTTGGAAAAGTCAAGTAAAAAAGGAAAAAATATTTTATTTCCAATTTTCTCTCTATTTTCTTCCAAAATAGAAATGAGGGGGCAGACATAATGTTTCGCTATTCTGAAATTTCAAAGTGCTCAAAAATAAAAAAAATTGGTAACTGAAAAAATCATCTGAGAATCTATTTTCCAGACAGAAAACTTTATTTTCTTCTGAAATAAAAGTGAGGATGGGGGGGATTTGTTTCTCATCTTCTGAAATTTAGACATGAATAGAATAAAATCAAGTAAAGTTGGAAATTTTAGAAGAAAAAAATTGTTTTGTTTCATAACTTCGACGATATTTTCCAAATAGAAAACTTCATTTTCGTATTAAATTATAGTAAGGGGATAGAAAACTTTATTTTCTTCTGATATAAAGTAAGGGGGGCTAAAATGTGTTTTGTATCTTCTGAAATTTAAACATTTGAAATAATAGTCTAGAAAAATTGTTTTTACAAAAAAAAAAAAAAAAAAAAAAAAAACTTTGAAGCTATTTTCCAAAGAGAAAATTTTATTTTCCTCTTAAATTAAAGTGAGGGGGCAAAGAATATACTTCACCCCTTCTGAATTTCAGACATTCGCAGGAATAAAGTCAAGTAAAATTTATATTTAACTCTTATTTTCGACTTTAAAGTTTTTTTCCAAATCGAAAACTTTATTTTCCTCTGAAATTTTATTGAGATGGAGGATAATGTGCGCCATCCCTTCTGAAATTTCACATTCGCTACAATAAAGTAAAATAGATTTGAGAATTTTTGGAAAAAGAAACTACTTTTTTTCCAATTTACTAGCTATTTTCCAAATTGAAATGGAAATTCACAAGAAAAATATGTTTGTTCAATTGTTTGTTTCAATTTTTTTCTACATGTTACAACTTTTAATTTATTAAAAAATTTAAAACTAAAACACGAAAAGAGAAGAGGAGCACATCATAAAAAAACATAAAAAGTGTTTAGAAGACTAAAATAAGTACCACTGTTTTGCATCCTGAAAAATGCATCCTACAGATATATTTTAAAGCATCTTTTGACTGTGGGTGGTATGAAGGTGTTAAAACTTTCATACCACCCACAGAGTTGACCCACAGTTATCTGACTCCTCAAAAAATAGCCATCTCCTTTTACACCATGGGAAAGTGACCTTTTGCTTCTTTAAATTGCTTTAATCATATTTATGACCCTGGGCTCTTTTGTGCTTCGATAAAATGTCATATATTTACAGTACCATCTATATGTCCCTTAAGTTGTCTTAAACTAGCAATTATCTAGATGTTCTAGGAAAATAGATGTAAGCTTTTAAGGGATCCAAGGGGATGACTTTTGTTGACATTTACTTAGGCCATTTTGTCAAGAGTTTTTTTCTAAGGCAAACGTAAAATGTTCCAGTTAAATTCCAGTTTTTAGCTCATTTAATTGCGTCATTTAAATTAACCATTTTTAATTCAGATATAAATTTTCTGTTAAATTTTAATTTCAAAAATTGAACAAAATAAAAACTAACTTTAATTAAGAGTTATTGAAATTATTTGCAACTTCCTTTTTTTCAAACATAAATCGTGATATCGATAATTCCCATTCTTAATAAAATTTTTCTTCGGAAAACAAGAAAACCAAATGTAAATTTATTTATAAGGAGGTAAGTAAATGTTTGCATTAACTCATTTAATACATTTAAATTTTATATTTATATACTGTTCGAATTCTTTTATAAGAATGGTAACATAAAAATTGCTTTTTTTTATGTTCGTATATAAAATTTAATTTGTATAGTAAATACTTTAATTGATAATTTTATTGTTTATTGTGTGCATGGATTTTGTTCTTATTTTATACTTTTCAAATTAATAAGTCCTTTAAATTGGAACTTCGAATTTTTAGGGTTTTTAACAACTTTGTTTTCATTAAAAAGTGAAATGGAATCTTTATTTTATATAAAAAAAATCATGCATGTTTAATTTAATAAAAGAACGCATTTTATTTAATAAAAAAGCTATGAACATCAGCTTAGAAATTCGTAGCAATTAAAATTCATGGCCATGACAAACCATTAAAAAGAGTTTTTTTTTAATTAGCAAATATGATTTGACTTTTCTCATTTTTCTTTCATAAAAAAACTATTACTCTTTGTCATAATTTTGTCACATATGATTACATGGCGTCATGAATACATAGGCCAAATATTCAAGAACGATTTTCTAGGGACCTGTCCATATTGGAGTAAGGCAACTTTGTTTTTGTTAATCGATGTATAAAGAGAAAAAAATTTCTGATTATTTTTCAATTAGGACTTTTTAAAATGTGGGTATATGTGCCGATAGAAAAGAAAAAAGTCTATAATTTCCTTCAGTTTCTATAACGCGACCAAAAACTTTTAGATTTGAAACTAAAAAATATTTTTCATTTTTATAATGGTTTTGTCTTGAAAAGACCTTACTAACGATACAGTAAACGGATTCAACTGGTTTATAAAATTGGTATTTTATGATTATAAAAAGTTAAAAATATATAGCATTATATTTTTATATGATATTTTCATAGCATTATATTTAGAGGAAAAGGAGGCTACTGTGGACATGGGGGTAAGGAGTAGACAACATGAATAGCTATTTCCCCCCTAGTCATATTTCCTGGGTGAGATGTCGTAAATTGGTAACATTTACGTACAGTGAACCAAATAAGTACCACCCTGAATAACTTTTGATTTAATGATCGGATCTTCACGTTCTAGGACTCCATCTTAATAATTCGAGGGTGTGACATCAAATATGCAAATTAATTAGTGCACGATATTTTATTTTAAGTTGCGCAATCAGACACAAAAACATACTTTCTCTGAATAAACATAACTTTTGTTCGACAGATTCGATTTTCTAACCCCCGTAATATAGGAGGTAGCTGTAATCGGGGAAATATGGTCCCAATAGTTGGGTCGGGTGAGCTATCCAAAGTTTGGATCCCCAAGCATTAATTTTATTTTTTTGTATTTCACTACAGATCGAGAGCTTTTTAAGGGAATTGAAAAAATTTTGCACACGATTATAAAATTCCGTTATCTAAAGATAATTCCATGCAAAAATAACTTTTAGTAATTATTTATTATTTAACAATAGTTTGATGTTGATCATTTACTTCGCGCTAGTGCTGCACAATAGGCTATTGACGACGGTCTGAGTAACATCCCTTGAGGTTTGATCCTCTGTAGAGGGGATGGCACCCCCGCTTCGGTAGCCTGGTGACCTGCACGCGAAGTCGAGCACTTTATCGTAGAACAGTTTAACGAGAACAAATACCGCACACCCTCGGTCCCTACGCAGACTGATCCAAGTGGTCACCCACCCGCACACTGACCGCAGCCAGTGATGCTTGACTTCAGTAATCTGCTAGGAACAGTGTCTTAACGATCCCTTTGGAACAATAATAGTCTGAAAACTTTTGAATCGTAAGGCATATAGTTTTTTTTATTTTTTATTATTATTATTTTAAAGTATCTAATTCCACATGGAAAATACAAATTTGAGCGAAATTGGTTGAATAGTGCATCAGTTCCTGAGAAATAGAGTTTTATAAGTACGACTTTTTTAAAATTTAATTTCTCAGGATTAATCGATTTCGCTGAAATTTTGTATTTTTCCATGTCGAAAACTTACAATGTTTTCTAATCCAATTTATATGCGAACAAATTACTTGTTTTCATAAATATATTCGCTAATATAATAAATAACAGGGCCCCCGTCAAAAATGTTTGCCCCAGGGCCCCGAGGGGTGAAGTTACGGCACTGGCTGACTCGACCTGTGTCTGTCAGCATTTCCTTATGACATCTACGCTGTGTGGTTACATAAATTATCTCTTTTCTTGATTTGTCTGATAAAATAATATGTTATAATAAATATTTGCAGTGTACAAAGTACAAACATTCTTTCCTTCAGAACACTATATATTTTTATTTCTATAAACGCAATGTAGATTACGCTTGTTATTTTAAAACGATAACAATAACACTCTAATGTACTTATAAGTACAGTCACGGAAAAAAATATCCGGAAAATAGCAACTAAAGGATCGTCTATTTTTTAATATAGATACTTCTCAGACACACAACAAATACAGCGTTTTGCCGTTTCTAGGAAAGGACAAAAACGCCGTATTTTTTGTGTTCCTGAGAATTATCTGTATTAAAAAATAAATGATTCTTTATTTGGATACAGTTACTTTTTACGGATACTTTTTTCCGTGACTGTACATATCCGTGACACTTGCGACAGGTTGTGGAAGTCCGCAACAAATTAGGGAAATACCCGAAATATTAATGTTTAAGTTATTTTGTGAGTGTATTTTTCAGTTTTGCGTCCTTGTCATCGCGCTCTGCTTAGAATAAAAATGAAATGCTATTAAATATTAAATGTTATATATTATAAGTTTAATGTTAACATAAATTATAGTGTATATTTCACTGTGTTACTACCTTTCAAGTTCAAGGCATTCTTGGTAAGTAATAAAACAAATAATGAAGTCATGTTAAAAAACTAGCACTTCAAGATGGTGTAAATGTAGGAAACCTATTATCTTTACTTAGACTTGTAGCTTAGTTTGATCGCTACTAGCAAATAATCTTAAACATGCCACAGAAACTCCAAACACTGTCTCATATTTGTCAACACAGATTCAAAATGAATTCATTCATCTCCTGGCATCTACAGTTCGAAATCAACTAATAAACGATATCAAAAGAAATAAATATTATGAACTTTTGCTTGATTCAACTACTGATATCTCTCATCATGAACAAATGCCCCAAGTCGTTAGGTATGTAGATGTTGATTTTATGAATAAAAAAGTTTCCATCAAAAAATCTTCTTTGGGTTTTATTGAAATACATGTTAAAGATGCAGCCTCGATCGAAAATATAATTTTAGAGAAATTAAATTCCGATGAAATTTCATGAACAAACTGCAGATCACAATATTATGATAATGCTGCCGTGATGGCAGGTCCCACATCTGGCGTTGAACAAAGAATAATGGAAAAAAAAATCATAAAGCATCATTTGTAAATTGTGATAACCATTTATTTAATTTAGTAGGAGTTACTGCAGCTAAACAAGATCCATGTTTACATGTTTTGGAATAATTGAAAACATATATCTCTTCTCTCACGTTCAACGTTACGACGGGAATTATTAAAAAATGCTTTAACAAAAACTGTCAAACGTGAATCTGAAACACGATGGAGCGCCGGAATACAAGCGGCTATCGTTATCGTCGATGGGCTAGATAATTTAGTAGAACTATTCGAAAAATTAGCAGAGGACACTACCACTACAAGTGACACCAGAAGTGAAACTACAATTCTGTTGCAAAATATACTAACTTTTAGTTTCATAACTTT
This sequence comes from Parasteatoda lunata, assembly GCA_949128135.1. Taxonomy (NCBI): domain Eukaryota; kingdom Metazoa; phylum Arthropoda; class Arachnida; order Araneae; family Theridiidae; genus Parasteatoda; species Parasteatoda lunata. The sequence goes on along the minus strand of OX421980.1, from coordinate 6,793,621 downwards.
ATACTAACTTTTAGTTTCATAACTTTAGTTTCTAACTTTTAGTCTCATAACACTTTTGGTACGATAAGGACTGGATTTAAGGAGGATTGATCGTGTGTAGCTCAGATTACAAGATCCTAGAATGAATTTTAGCGAAGCGTTCCATGATCTTGAATCATTAGCGACTGAACTAGCCGAAATTCGACACAAGCTCTGTGAAGAGGCAATAGAAAAAAGCGAAGTCTCTTTGTGAAAAATGAGATATTGATACAACAATACGTGTAAGAAGACGGCCGCAAAATGCCCGGAGAATGGGCTAGAGATGTTGGTCTTTCCGCAGAAAGTGAAATTTCTCGCGTTATGAAAAGCGTTCTTGATCGTCTCCAACAAGACGATCAAGAACGTAAGAAATACGTACACGATTTACACGATTAAGTGACCTTAATTTCAAATTTGGATTTCTGCTAGACATTGAAAATTTATTGAACGAGGATAATGTTGATAACGACCTTGAAAAAATTTGTAAAAATTTGAATGAATTTTATAATACAGATTTCAATGGAATAGAACTCTTTGTCGAAATATGTGACTGCAAAATGTTACTCCGCAGTAGAAAAGAAATTGAACCTTAAACTCCATTAGAATTTCTTACTTTTATAATCTCGTATGGAGAAAATTTTTTTCCAAATCAGAGAGTGGCACTTCAAATACTCCTGACTATCTCAGCATCAATTGCTAGCTGCGACCGCTCATTCAGCAAATTAAAATTAATTTTGACATATCTACGATCAACGATGAGACAAAATCACCTAGCATATTTAAGTGTGGAAAGAGAAAAATTTGAAAGGACCAACTTTGATGATATTATTGCTAAATTTTCTTCATCAAAAGCAAGAAAAATTTATAAATAGTAATTAGTTTTATTAATGAATTATAATCGTATTATTATTAAATATATGTAGGGGAGTGTCGTGTATCCCCGCCCACTGTCAATTTCATATGTAAAGATTATTTTTTCAAGTCAATGGGCCATCGGACATTAATTGTTATATTAAAAAATTATTATTTTCAAAGTTTCAAGTATTTATGCAGCTGGTAACATGGTGAACAATAGTTTTGAAAATATGTTGAATACAGTAGTCAAATTTATTAATTTCTATTTTTTTAGTCCCGCAGTGGACTGATCGTTAAGACACGGTTCCCAGCAGATCACCGAAGTCAAGCATCACTGGCTGCGGTCAGTGTGCGGGGGGGTGACCACTTGGATCAGTCTGCGTAGGGACCGAGGGTGTGCGGTATTGGTTCTCGTTAAACTGTTCTACCGTAAAGTGCTCGACTTCGCGTGCAGGTCGTTGGACTACCGAAGCAGCGGTGCCATCCCCTCTGCAGAGGATCAAAATTGTGATGGCATGTCTTCGGATCATCCTCAGGGATGTTTCCCAGACCGTCGCCAATAGCCCATTGTGCAGCTCTAGTGCAACGTAAATTAACAACATCACATCACATTCTATTTTTTTAAGTTAAACTATTATTTTTGGTTTATTCTTTTTGCATTATTTAATTAGATGATAAAACAATAGAAACATACAAACTATTGATTATTACTCAATATTATGCAGAAATATAAACAATACTCCTTAAGTGAGCGGGACTACCCGACTCTCCCCTATCTCCTTAGAAATAATAAATATTTACTTTTTTATTGTTTTAAAACTACGCATTTTCAAAATATTTCTTTATGAATATGTAAAATAAGTAATAGGTATCTTTTGAACTAATTCTAGAGGATCGTATAAATTTCAAAATCTAGTCTTGTTTTCTCAACTGCATTTTTTGTCTAAAATTTAAAGCTTAGCTTGAGCCTATGACTTTATTTATTTTACTTTATTTATTTATTAATTTGCGAGTATATTTTACATATAATATTATATGGTTTTCGAATAGGGAGGGGGCGCTAAAAAGGTATTGTGCCCCGGGCGCGAGTTAAGCTCGCTACGCCACTGTAATAAAGTAGTCAATAATTTTTTTGATGCCTCTAAAATTTACGCAGGATTTGAATTTTAAATAAATGTTGTGAAATAAATGTTGAAGGCACTAAAACAGCTGATAGTTTAGGGTTTATAAAAATAAAACAACGTGCTTTGTGAGAAATGTTTTGATTCACTGCTCAGGTAATTTTACGGTTTGGTAATCATAATGGGTCGCCCTAGTCATGTGATTTTACTCAATTCAGCATTTCTTTACAGTCAAGGATTTATGCCATTTAGCCCATAACCACCCACATTTTAATAGAAAGGATTGGAAATTCAGCAGCATGTATGCAAATGTAAAACAGGAGGAAATTTCATCTAACAGAAAAAAATTTCGATCAGCACAGAAAAATTTTAGAAGCTATTGACCTGATACGCTATATAATCAATCTTATTGTATAGCAATAAAATATGTACATTTTTCAATTTTTTATAAAAATTACTTTCAAAATTACTTCAAAATTACACTTCTTAGAATTTAGGACACCATGTTTTAGATTTAGCTAAACACTTTTTGATAAAACTGTAACTGTTTTAAAGCATTATATTGAATTAGCAGTATTAATAAGTGTAACAGTAAGCAAAAAAAAAAAAAAAAGGAACTTCTTAAATAACATTTGATCTAATCAATCTCAATGATTCTAACCTTACATATTAGTGTAGATGATGTTACGAAAGACACATAAATATAATCTTTCTCTGACATATCCTTTGGCACAAATAACTTTTCTAGGTCATAAAAATGTAGTCACAACCTGGTCAGGACAGGGATTTCTTTGTATTTCACCATATTTAAAGCAAATTAAAAAATCATTTACCTAAAGGTAATTTTTAATATTTATTTAACACTTTTTATTTATTTTATTTTTTCCAGATTGCAGCTATCCCCAGATTTTGAGAGTCAAGAATACAAATGAGTTGGAAACAAGGTATGTTCATTCAGATAAAGTACTTTTTTGTATCCGTAATTTAAAATACAGTTTGAACTAATCTATTTACATATTAAAGGTTAATTCCCTATTGAGATTCCGTCTTTATTCGCTCATTAGATCAAAAAGTTGTTCACTTTTTTACGTATCTGTTTTACTCATTTTTTATACTTTTAGTTTAATACGTTATAAAAGTTAACAAAGATAAAAAAATTTAAAAGGTCCACTATTGTTATTTATAAGCGAAGCTTTTATTGTTATTTAATGAGTTATGGTTGACTTTATTTATACTTTAATCTTCTTGATTTGGATTCATCTCCATAATACCATTTGCATTCCTTGTACTACGGAAAGAAATCGAATTCAGATCAGATGGAGCCGCAACGCAAGGCATATGTTGCAGAATGATTCAGTGGTGAATGGGTGCATTAATAAAGAAACCATATTTAACAACAAACAGCAATTTAATAATAAAAACAATAAAAAATATATGATACGAAATGGGGCTCTCCAATGAGCCATCCAATTCAACCCATTGCCTGCCTCATAAGTGATTGCAGAATTATAGTGAGTGAGTGATTACAACGCCCTCTTCTGGTCAGGCAGAAATTTGTAACATTCCCCACCTGAACTCTTTTGAGTTCACTTACCATAAATTTCCAAAACAAAATTTTCAAGAACAATATAAGTTGAAATATAAAATCAAAAATTTATCTTTAGCAGAAATTTGCAATAATAATAATTAAATGAATGTTCAATAATTAAGATAACAATATAAAACAATTAAACATTTTTGTTTAAGGGTTAATTTCTAAATTACTTACAACTGAGCGTTTTATATCTCCTTTAGGGGTTTTTATCAAAAGAGAACGAATGTTCCTATCTCGTCCCTGATACACTTCCAAAATTCCTCCCAGCATTCACATATTTCTGGGATAACGCTCATCATTGATTAAAACAATATCATTTACCTTAAATGATGTTATCTTACCTGGTGGTGAAGAAATATAAGCAGATCTTAGATGAAGTAAATATTCCTTCCTCCACCGATTCCAGAAATGATCCAAAAGTGTTTGTTGGTATTTATACCTTTTAGTTAATGGACCTCTATTTACAATCAAATCATTAGGTTTATACTTAACAACAGGCAAAGACATCAATATTTTACCAACTAAAAAATGAGGAGGTGTAAGTGGAGAAGATTCTGAAGGTTCGTTATATAGATACGTAATAGCCCTAGAATTTATCATAGCTTCAATTTCCAAAAAGACAGTTTCTAATTCTTTAGGAGTTAGAGAAGATTTACCAATAATTTTCTTCAAACAAGTTTTAACTGTACGTATCTATCGCTCCCAGAAACCTCCCCACCATGGACTTTTTTCTACAATAAATTTCCAAGCAATATTTTTAGATGCAAACGTATTTTTTATCTGAGGATCATTCATTTGATTCCACCATTTTTTTAGTTGACTATTTGCCTTTTTAAAGGCTTTTGCATTATCTGTATACACAATCGAACACAATCCTCTACGAGAAACAAATCTTCTAAATCCCAATAAAAAAGAATCAGTATTCATATTAATAATAGCTCCAAATGCACAGCTCTAGTGACTGCACAGGTAAAGATTAACAAATAACACTTATTATTAGAGTCAGTAACAAAAAAAGGCCCAGAGAAATCTACACCAGAAACATCAAAAGGAGGTTTTTCTCTAATTCTGTCAAGTGGTAACGGAGCTACCACTTGAGCACCTAGTTTTACCTTATAACGTCTGCATATTAAACAGTTTTTCAAATCCTTTTTTAACATATTGTTTACCTTTGATTATCCAATATTGTTACCTTAAGTGAGTTAAAGTAGAATCCACACCTAAATCACCTATTTTAACATGAGCATCTAATATAACTAATTCAACAAATTTATCATTAGAAGGAAGCAGTACAGGATGTTTTGTTTTCTCATCATCGCTTGAGAACTGCAAACGTCCCTGTAAAATAAAAGATTATCATTATTAAGTTTACAATTGATATTGAATATTCGTGAATGTTTTCTCAAAGTATTTTGAGAGAGGAGTTGTTGGATTTCACTCTCGTAATGCAAAAGTTGAACAGTTTTAATCTAGGTATGCAGAGCATTCTGAAGTTCAAGAGCACTAATAGGTCCTTTCAACTTTGAAGAATCTGGCTTGGCATTATGGGCAAACCTTTTTACCCAAGCTGTTACTCTCAAAAGTCTAGTAAGATTGCTATATTTGTTGGAATCAATACACTTTGTAAGAGAAATGTCAGAAGTCTTGTTTTGATTCACAGTGTTCACCACAACTGCTCGTTGTTCTTTCTTTACCACATCACTATAATTGTTATCAGGCTGGTTGCAAAAATTTACTACAGGCTACAAGTTGACCGGATGGGACAACCAAACTGGTCCCGACCACCACAGGGAACTCGACATGATTTTAACTACAGATTCTCCTCTAGTGATGAAATCAGCAGGATTTTCCGCACCGCTTTAATGGTTCCAACACTCTGGAAGCGTAAGTGTCTGCACTTCTGCCACTCGATTAGACACAAATGGCTTCCAAAGCTTTGAAGATCCTTTTACCCAGTGGAGAACAATTTTAGAGTCACTCCAATAGTATATTTGTTGAGTGAAATTAGGAAAAACGTTTCGTAAATATTTCCCTAATCTAGCACCGACGAGAGCTGCCATTAGTTCCAATCTGGCTAAAGTCAGAGTTTTTAATGGAGCAACCTTGCACTTAGAAATTATGAATTTAACTTCGATATGTCCTTCAATTGTTGTATAACGAAGGTACGCCATTGCTCCGTAAGCCTTAGGACTTGCGTCAACAAATATGTGAAGAGAAACATCACTAATATCCGTCGTTGAACATAGTTTTCGTTCTATTATAATATAATTGTCCAAATCAGTAATTTCAGAACACCATTTTTTCCATTTCTTTACTAAATCGCTAGGTGAGTCTTCGTCCCACTTTAGACCTCGCTCCCACATTCCCTGCATAATTATTTTAGCTCTAACCACAAATGGACTAATGAATCCACATCGATCATTCGATCATCGATCATTTTGAATTATTCTCAACACTCGTCTTTTGGTGTTTCCTGATTCCAAGGAATACTTTAAATCCTTTAAATCTAATTTATCATCAATAGTATCCCACTTTAATCCTAAGAAACCTGCTCCTTGCCCAAAATCAGTATTTTCCTCTTATCCGTTTTTACGCCAAAGTTCATTTAGTTACAATTAGTTTTTCATTTCCTTAAATTAAATCCGGCTTCGCGTAATATTTCAATTGGCGATGAAGATAATTGATACGCATCCTGAGCAGTTTTAGCACCGCAATACAAATCATCTACGTATAGAGAATTCAACATTTCATAACAATTCGGTTAAATTTGTAACAGCATATAAGCAATCTTTAGAGCTACTCAAATTGAAGAGAGATTTAGAACGCGCTGATTGGATCTTTTGTCGCCGTCATCTGCGACGCATTGCTATACTCGACATTTTTAGCATGGAACGTGTTTGTACAAAAACTATTTTTTCTAACTTGAAATTTCAATTTTTTTTTTCTTTTGAAAAACTACCCTCTCCACTTGAATACTCACACACATAAATGAAAATGAAATTATTTCTCCTAACATTATTCTCCTCCGAAGCTGACAAGCAGTTTTCGAAATTTAGAAAAATACAACAAATCGGTACCTAGATAGCACAGATTGTCACAGTGACGTCAAAGTCAAAAAAGGTCATAGCAGTCACAGTCACTAGTGCGACCGTTTAGAATTGTCCCAAACAGGTCATAATGTGACTTTTATGTTACTATGTCTTAAGAGTCTCTATGACTTATTATTGCGATTTTTGCTACTTGGTAGTCACAAATATACTTGACTGGGTCTAAAATCACCGAGAAACTTTATTGCAACTTTGATCTCTTGAAACTGCCATTATTTTACCCTAAATAGACAAGAGTTTCAGCCACAGCTCTTTTATCGTGGCTGGACAGTTACAGTCGACAGCAACTCAATTTATTTTGGTTTTGTACTCGACTCTAAATTTAACTAGATGGAAAATTTGGCTTCAGTCAGTGACAAAGTTGAGAGAAGATTGCCTGTTCTGTAAAGGTAGGCTGGCTATAAATGGGGATGCAGTAGGAAACTCTTGTTAAAACTTAATCCTGGGACTGCTGCTTATACTGCAATTAGAAAACTTGAAAGAAACCAGAAAGAGGCAATGCGTATTATTACGGGTGCTATTAAGACCACTCCTATTCTATCCATGCAAATTCTAACTGACTCTAACAACAACTCATAACTGACGAACTTATGATTATAATAGCTGTAGATGTTTAAAAAGCACAAGTTGAATTTAATCAGGCTAACTTCAAAGTAATTAAAGATCTTATAAATGTTCACACTCCCAAAACGTTTGGCCAATTCTTTGTGCCCTATCGATTACAATGATACCAAAGTCCACCTCGAACTTGATTTGAAAATCTATAAAAAGGAAATGAGCCACCAAGAATTGCTCTCGAGACTATTGATAATCGATATCCAAAAGACCAGTGGGCTCACATGTGCACTGGTGGCTCTTTGATGGAAGAGGGTGCGGGATGTGTATTTTTTCATTATTTTTTTTTCTTTTACGGAGCTGTAGGTAGTAATACCACTTGCTTCAAAGGAGAGGCCATTTGCCGTGGCTCTGGAACAGATTGTTTCCAGAAGACAAATCTTTAATAAACTTTTTATTCTTTCTGATTCGAAAGCTGTTCTACAGACTATTTCCAGTAATAAAATGCACAACTCGAAACGTATACCTGACGGGGACTACTGTTTTAAAGTGGATTCCCTCTCACCAGTTAGTGGAAGAGAATGAAAACTTCTTAACGAAAAAAGATTCTCCAAAAGTTAAAGACTGTGTTGACCTTTCATTCAGCAAAAAGGATGATAAAACTGGAATTTAACACAAGACATAAACTACTACTTAATAACTATGCAAATGATCTTCGGAATATCTGGCTTCCACTATTCCGGATTTTCCTCGAGCTTCAACTGATGCGATATTTCGTCTTTTAACAGGACATGACTATCTTTGTACTCACTTGTTTAAAATTCTCCTAATTGTGTTTTATGTAACTCTTGACTACCTATGAATGGGAATAATTGGACACATGTCATGTACTATATTCTTTTAAATTCGTTGTACAAAAACTCAGGGAAGCTAGAAGGCTAAATTATTAAACACCTGGCATTTATAAGTAAATAAATATACTGTAAAAAAGCAAAACTTTCTTCATTTTAACACTTTCATTATATTACGCACTTTGGTAATGAAAAAAATAATAATTCAAATTTTAAAAAAAATATTTACGTTTCAATATCGTAAAATAAATAAATAAAAAAAAATATTTTTATTAAATATTATTTTTAAATTATGACCACGTCCAGGGTCCAAACTCAGGACTCTCAGGAGTAGGAATTTTTTGCAAGGTTAACATTAAGGGGAGATATGGGGCTATTTATATATACAGTATATGAGCAACACCCAGTAAACACACACCTCACGGCAAACGTAAGGCCGTAATCTGGCATTCTAGGTAGGATAATGGCAAAAGGCAAGTACAATAGGGTCCTTTATCGTTTGTTTTGAGGCATTTCAGGAAGAGGCGGAATAACTCTTCACTTATACAGGCCCGAAAAATAAAACCGTTGTTTGGCCTCTTACACTTAATTAGTTACAGGACCTTTATTGTATACCGTTAATTAATTGTAATGTTACAATAGATTAATAATGAATAGATGGAGAGTTGGTAAAAAATGTGCTTTTAACTCAAAAATTTGAAAAAACTCAGGAGAGAAAGGAAAAAAAATCCATAAAACATTAACCATTTTTTTTGAGAGGAAAAAAGCAACTTTTATTATTCTTTGAAAACTGCTAATTTTTTACATAGAATATTAAAAACTAGAATTTTTTTATTTTACTATAATCTAAATATACTTTCTGTGGCATTACCTATTATATTTAAAACTAATAATTTTATTAAAAAATAATCATTTTAAATTTTATTACAATTTTTAAATAAATATATATAATTTTTTTTTTTTTTGAAATTATTTTCTGGAGTATAATTTTTAACTTGAAACATAATATATTCTTACTTTCTTGAAAAATTTAATGCATATTCCCTTGAAAATAAAAATACATATTAATACTTATAACTAGAACAATTTCTTTGTTCATTGAGAAAAAGTTTTTATTTTTTCGATTGTTTATTATAAAATTCTGTTAAATTTATTGTATTAAACGTGTACTTAAGAAAGACTTGAATACTTATTGAAGACTTTTTCTTACTGAAGACTTATTATTATTTTTTTTAATGAATAAGGGATACATTTATTTTTAACGTTAAAGGATTCAACAAAAAATCTATAATTTTTATATTTCATGGTAAAAAAAAAAAAAAATCTAGTAGTAATTTTATATGATAGCAGTAAAAGGCTAAAGGTCCGTTATAGTTTGTATTTTGGCATTTTAGGAAGAAGCGATATGGAAACTTTTCTCATTGGTTATGTTTTGGTCGCTTAAAAATTATTACTGTAAGCCCCAAATGAAATTAACATAAATTTTTTCCAGTCTATGATTCCTTTTTTAAACCTTCTTTAAAACAAAAATGAATAGGTAAGTTCAAAATTCATGTAAATAAAAAAAATCTATTTATAGAAAATAAATAGAAAAAAAAAATTGTAAATTGCTTAAATCCTCCTTGAAATTATAAATATCTTGAATTTAGAGCAAGGATTTTTAATGAAATATGCTTTTTTACTACATTAATTTACTAACTTTTATAACAATTTAAGTATTTTGTAATAATGAATGTATACCATTTTAAATAGTAAACTTTTTATTTATATAAACTGTTTTTTATTTTTATTATTTTAATGCTCATTTTAAACTTAATATCTTAGTTTAATCACTTACTTCTTAAAAACTGGATTCAAAATAGTTTAAATGGTCTTAAGAATTTTGAATTTTAAAAAAATCGTGTTTAAATTTTCTGATTGGTTATAGCAAATGTCTAGTCTAATAAAGTAAATAACTTTTTTTCCCCTAAACTTTTAAGCAATACTTGAAAGTAATAATTGTTTAGGAAATTTTTTTCTTAAAAATACGTTTTTAAATAATAAAATTACATTTGGATATTTTTATTAATTAAACTTCAAAATATTAAGCAAATAATTTTTTTTATTTTTTTTTTAACTTATATTACAGAATATAAATAAAAATAAAAATTCTACTTTCAAAATGTTAATTATATTTATTTTTTATTTGCATAACAAAAATATTTTTTCATGCAGCATTATATTTATTTTTAAAATAGTTTAAAAAGCAGGGAACAATATTCCCCCCCCCCCCTTATAGAAAAAAAACTGTTTTGAATGCAATACATAGATGGCGCTGTTTTTTATTTTTTATTTTAGACGTGTATTCGAGTCCTGCCGATAGATGGCAGAAAATATAAAGTGTAGGGTCTTGTAGGGTTGCCTTTCCTTTAACATTGATAGAATTTCGCCAATTTACACAAAATGACAGTCTTTTGGACGGCTTTTTGTACAGAGAATGAATCGAGGCATAACAACATCTCGGTGGTGTTGTCCGAGGGAACAATATTCCCCCCCCCCTCCTCCCAAGCACAACCCTCCAACAAAAGTTTCTGCTTACTATAGTCAAGCAAATCTATCATTCATGTGTGGCAAGGGTCTGCACTATTTATTCTAGCATAAAATGTGGCATAAATAAAAAATGTTCTACTGCATATTGCCTTAACCAATTAAATAGCGGAATAGTTATTTAAAACCAGAATTGCGTTATTGAGTTTTATTTTAAAACTCAATTCTTTTATAGCAAATTAGACAAAATTAAACATTAAATTTCTCTGTTTCAATCTTTCTTTACACTTACATTCATCAGATACTTCAATTCAAGTGTTAATAAAAATAGCATCGTATTTAAAGCTGGAAAAAATACAAAAGTTATAGCATGATTTAAAAAAAGTTACCGATTTTTTCTTCTACGAAGTCGATATAAGATTTAAATAAAAATTCATTGTGTGAAAAATTACTCATTCTCCAGTAATGTTCCCTCGTTGTAGAAAAATGAAAGAAACATAACAATACAGAATAATAAACACACATTTAATCATTTTCAAATGTCATTTGCAAAATGTTTCCTATACCTGAATTAAAAACATTGTTTTTTCTCACAAGGGGTTTTGGGTTAACAAATTTTAAAATTGTGCTGTGTTTTAAATCTTAGGAAATAATAGCAGAAATATGAAAATAACGGTAATAGAACCGAAATTTTATTTGTTTGCCCAATTAAACTGTTGGTATAGTTTTAAATTTACGGTCAATTTGCAAATCAATATTTTAGAAAAGGCATAACTATTTAGACGAAATTGAATGATTATGTAATTAGAACTAAGTGGAGCTCTTTTAACCATAAACTGGTGAAAATTGAAATAGTATTTCATGCTGCCGAATCGACTTGGCTTGTTTTATGGGGATTAATAACTTCTGGGTGGCAGAGCTGAACCATAAATATTTTGCTGACATTTTTAGGTATACACGTTGTTATTTTTGAAATTCTTAGATCTATTAAAAGCAAAATTAATTCATTTTTATGTATCTCCCCAAGCTTATTAAAATATTTTAATTAGGTTTTGATGATAGTATTTGTGTTCTGTGGGTGGGTGTGCTTTTTCCTTAAAAATAGTGTTTGTTTTGAATGAAATTAGAAGTGGTTGTTTATTTCTTACGTATACACATAGTTGTTTAATTATTATCGTATAGTTCATGGGGAATAATTTATTTTGATTAAATTCTTAATTGTACTGTATTAAAGCTACAATAAAAAATGGAGCGGTCTTGCATGTCTGGGAGCCAAAAAAGGAAACATAAAAAGGTTCGAGAACTTCAAGCTGAAAAGGCTAAAGGAAGCATCTTAAAATTCTTTCCTGCACGTATAGAAGAATCGGAAATCTCTCCTGCATCACAAATGCAACCGTTACCCGATTTGCAAGATGTTGGTGATGAAAAGCCCCATGACCACGAAGAACAGGAGTGCGCTTCTGCAGATGAGATGCCCAAAAATAACAAACAAGAAGTACCGATCAATGATCCAGCTGCCGATTATGAAGTGCACAAAGAACAAGAATGTTTTTCCGTAAATGTTTTATCACCTGAAAAGGATATTCAGCGAAAAGTGCCAATTGATGATCCAGCTAAATGGCATACTATCACTGATGATTTGATCGATCATTTTCTTAGAAAGCCACCTCCACAAAATATGGATCTGGTAAAAAAACACTGTGAAAATATTCAATGGAGGCAAACGTCTTTTAACCAAAATTAATTTTTTTTAAAATTGTGAAAAATTGGCAAGAGAATGGCTGGTATTATCAGCATCAGAAAAAAAATTATTTTGCTGGATTTGCAAATTATTTGGAAATACAACAACTAACCTTTCAACATCTGGCTTCGATGATTGGAAGCATGTTGTCATTCGACTTACAGAGCATGAAAATTCTTTTATGCACAGGGAATCAATTTTAAAGTTTACCCAGAGACTTACAACTGAAAAAAGAATTGATTCTGCAATAATCAAGCAATATCAAAGTGAAGTACATTACTGGCGGTCAGTATTACAAAGAATTGTTGAAACAGTTAAATTTTTATCATCAAGAGGTATGGCTTTTTTTGGGGAAATGAAACGTTCGGTTTAACCCATAATGGGAACTTTTTGGGCTGCCTTGAATTGATAGCCCAGTTTGACCCGTTTCTTGCGAAGCATATCGAAAAAGCTGGTAATCAAGGAACTGGCAATGTTAATTATTTATCATCAACAATTGTGAATGAATTTGTTGAATTAATGGGGGAAAAAGTTTTGAATGTTGTTATTAAAGAAGTTATAGATACCAAGTATTTTTCAATTATAGTCGATTCTACGCCAGATGTTACCCATATGGACCAGTTAACTTTAATTTTGCGATATCTTGGTCCTGATTATGAACCTGTTGAAAGGTTCATAAAATTTATACAAATTTTTGGTCACAATGCAGAAAGTTTAACCAATGTTATATTACAAGTTTTGGAAGATTTAGGTCTTGACATACAAAATTGCAGGGGCCAAAGTTATGATAATGCCTCCAACATGGCAGGGAAATATTCAGGTGTTCAAGCAAGAAATAAAAATATTAATTTTACTGCGGAATACGTACCATGTTCTGCTCATTCTTTGAATTTGGTTGGAATAAATGCTGTAGAATGCTGTAGTAGAGTTGTGAATTTTTTTTCTTTACTGCAAGAATTATATAACTTTTTTTCTGTGTCAACATACCGATGGCAAATTATGATTGATAATTTTAAGGGAAGTAAGCAAAAACTGACCTTAAAAATCCGTTCATCTACACGATGGTGTGCTGATGCAAATGCTACTAAGGCATTGCGTCAAAACTACGCTTCGGTTATACAATCTTTGAGTTCTTTGGCAGATGATCAAGACCAAACTCCTTCCACTAGAAATGAAGCTAAAGCTCTTAATAAAAAATTACTTAAGGTTGAAAATGCATTAAATACAGTTGTGTGGGACAGCATTTTACAAAGATTACATCAAGCCAGTCAAGTTCTGCAAAGTTCTAATGCTCAATTAGAGATAGTATCGCCATTATTTGACTCTTTGATAAATTTCGTGCAGTCAGTTCGTAATGAATTTGACAAATATGAAGATGAAGCGCTGCAAATTTTGCCAAAAAACAGCATGTATGAGGCAAAAAGAAAAAAAATTACACCTCGAAGTAGGTTGTTAGATGATGGAAATGCACCGGAAGTTAATCTTGAGCCACGTGATGAATACATTATTAACTGTCACTACCAGTTATGTGACACATTAATTACAAACTTAACAAACCGCAAAATTCCGTATGAGAAATTACAAAATAGATTTTCATGTTTGCTAAAAACAGAATCAAACTTTCAAATAACCAAAGGAGAGGAATTAGTAAGGCACTATCCTTCTGATTTAGATGAGGAGTTCCCTGATGAACTGCAACATTTTCATTCTTTTTCAGTAGATAAGCAGGCGACTGCATTAGATATGATGAAATTGTTAAAAAAATTTAATTTATCTTCATCATTTTCTAATGTTGAGACTGCACCTCAAATTTTTTTATCATTACCAGTTTCAAACTGCACTGGGGAAAGATCCTTTTCATTGCTGAAGAGATTAAAATCTCCCATAAGATCATGCATTCTTCAAAGAAAATTGTCTCAACTTTCTATGTTATGTTTAAATTCGGATATAACCAAAAATATTGATTATAATGATATAATTGATAATTTTGCTGAAAGTAAAATTAGAAAAAAACCATTGAAAAATAAATAGGAAGACATAATATTGATTTATCGTGCAAAATTGTCTCTCTCCTAACAATATTGTATGTAATTGCAAAATTAAAGTTATATAACAGTACTATTTATAATCTCCCTCTGCTGCATTGAATTTCTAATTATGTAATTTTTTCTTCATTTATTGTTATTATTTTGAAAGAATAGTAAATCTTGGTTAAAACTGAGTAAGTAATAAACATGTTAAAATTTTGTTGATTTAAAAATAAACATTATCATTCAAGGTCAATATAAATGTTATTATTGTCAGTTTTTTTTACATAGTAATAGATGGTTGACCGACCATCTAAGGCTAAGCACATATGGCGTTAGGAGGCCCCCAAAGAGGTTTTTGCCCCGGGCCCAAATTAGGCTAAGACGGGCCCTGGTCAGTGGTTATGATATCCAACTACTGACCCGCGAAGGCTTTTTGGTTGGCGTGAGTTCGATCCTCAGCCTTAATTATATTTAATAAATAATATTAAAACAGATTTAAATATTAAAATAGATTTAAAGTTATTTTATTTCCACATAGATGGCGCCACTAGAGTAAAAGCATGATATCATTTATGTATTACGTAATAAAAGATGACGTCATTACTTCATAATATACAATTTCTCCCCCAAATAACAAAGTTTATAAGTATTGCCATCCTTAAAAACTAATATTAAAATTAATAAGTGTTGCCACCTTCAAAAAATAATATTTAAAATAATGTTTTTTTAATTTAAAAATAATATTTAAATTAAAAACTGAAACCGAAACTAAAAATATTTTAGGCTTAAGAAAAAAAGAAATAAGCTCCCCATGACGCTGTAGGCGAAGTTTCGATTTAAGGCTGGCAGAAATAAGCAACTTCCGGTTTACGGTTCGTTTCCCATCCGGGCAGAAATAAGCACCCCTTGACTTTCGTGATGATGTCACTTCCGTAGCACGAATCCCGGCTACTACTACTCTCATTTTCTAGAATCAATTGATCTTGTTGAAATACTTCAAACCATTCATGATTTTTGTACTTGTTCAGATTAAATAAATATGTCATTATTTTCCTCTTTATCTCTATGTGATTCATACATTATTTTTCACAAACTATTAATAGACCCAACCCTAATATTATTCTTCATTTATACTTTGCGCTTCATACTGTGAACATGGAATCCTTTTATAAAGATCCCAAACAACCAGCTAGTTTTGGGAATGCGGATGCAATACATCGTGCGCTGAAAGGAAAAGAGAATGCAAATACCGTTAAAAAGTGACTCTCTTTTAAAGATTCTTATACATTGCATAAACCTGTTAGACGCAAATTTCAACGGAATCGTGTTTTGAAGAGTGATATGAACAGACAATTTCAAGTCGATTTAGTCGACATGCAATCTCTTTCTAAATTCAATAAAGGGTATAAATACTTATTAACGTGTATTGACGTTTTCGCAAAGTATGCTTGGGCCATACCGCTAAAAGATAAAACGGGAAAAAATGTAAAAATAGACTTAGAATCTATTTTTAAAGAACGAAAACCTGAATTACTTCAATCGGATGATGGAACAGAGTTCAAAAATAAAACAGTTCAATATTATTTGAAAAGCATGCAGATTAAATTTTTTACAACAAATAATTCTACGAAAGCAAGTATTGTGGAAAGATTTAATAGAACATTAAAAACAAAAATGTGGAAATACTTCACAGAATTCAATACTAAGAATTACATCGATGTGATTGATCAATTAATATGGAGTTACAATCATTCTCCACATAGCAGTATTAAAATGGAACCAGCTTCCGTTAATAAAAGCAATACCAGCGAGGTTTTGAAAAATTTGTATGGAGATTTGAAAACATTAAAACGCATTCCACCTGTTTTTAAAGTAGGAGATACAGTACGAATCATCAGACTGAAAGGTCATTTTGAAAAAGGATACGAACACAACTGGAGTCGGGAAATATTCACTATTCATGAAATTATTCCTCGAATTCCAGTTGTTTATAGATTAAAAGACTTACAAGGTGAAGAGATCAAAGGTACTTTTTATAAAGAAGAATTGCAAAAGGTAGTAGACTCTGGGTTCTATCCGGTAGAAAAAGTGATCAAAAAGAGAAAGAAGGGAGGAAGCACAGAATATTTCGTGAAATTTTTAGGCTATCCTGAAAAGTTTAATGCCTGGGTGAGTGATATTCAAAAAGTATAAATAGTGAAACTTGTTCGAAACTTGTTATGAATCAATGTTCGATATTGTATCAGCTATACAACTTGCTTTACCTAAAAATCCTAGCCGGTTCACAATAAGTTACAATAAAGATACAAAACGAGTAAAAATTAACGCCTTTCAAGGTTGCAGCCTTCTTTTGGAAAAGTTAGGTGAATTGTTAGGATTTCGACGTGATGCAGTGATTACGGGTAACCAGAAAAGCGAATTTGTGGCTGACGCGTGGTCTAATTTTTCAGTTTTCTATGTGTACACAGATCTTATTTCACCTCAAATTGTCGGAGATACACAAGCTCCTTTACTGCGGATCGTTCGAATAAAAGGACATGATGGTGAAACGATCAGTCAGTATTATGATAGACCTCAATACTTACCTTTAACGAGGCACTCCTTTCAAACTATTCAAATGGAGCTCAGATTGAATTCAGGTGATTTCGTACCTTTTGAAAGTGGTAAAGTGATTATAGTTTTACATTTCCGCATGAGACACATACTATAAATAGTACGATGCGTTTTTTGAAACATTCATTTGAAGAGAAGACGTCAAGATGAGTGTACCGTACGTTTGTTGTGTTAAAAAATTCGAAGAGCATTATGCAAGTCAAATTGGCTCGGGTTTGCCCTATTATAAAGGTAGTAATTTCCAAAAAGGCTATGGACTTGGAGGTATATTTCGTCGATTATTTAGAGCAGCACTACCCTTTTTAGTAAAAGGAGGAAAAACTATTGGAAAAGAAGTTTTAAAAACTGGAACCCGTGTTGCATCTGATGTATTGTCCGGCAAAAATTTGGAAGAAGCTGTAAAAACAAGAGCTAAAGAAAGTGGAAAAAATTTAGCTCGAAAAGCTATTGATAAAGTACAATCAATGGTGGAAAAAGACAGTATAAAAGGAAGCGTAAGAAGCAGAAGAGAATCATTTCATCAGAAGCTCGCAAAGTGAGTGGACGTGATATTTTTGATCCATAATGGCATTTCTATTGAAAGATTCTCCCGAATGTGTGAAATCTGAATTGGAGTTGTTTAACTTACCTAGTACTCAAACTGTTATTCAAGATGGCCAGTGGATACAGTTTCGTTCTCTTTCTAATGTGTTTGACAATGCACCTGTAGAGTTTCACGTTTCAGGAAGTGCTGAAGATTACATAGATCTCAGCCAAACTCAATTGTATGTGAAAGCGAAAACTGTAAAAAGTGATAATACTCTCATCACTAAAGATGATACTATTGGACCTGTGAACTTATTTCTTCATTCATTATTTTCTCAAGTGGATATTTCATTGAATGATCGTATTGTATCCAATTCAAGTAATACTTATTCTTATCGAGCCTACATAGAAACTCTCCTCAACCATGGATACGATAGCAAAACTTCTCAATTAACAGCTGAATTATTTTACAAAGATTCTGACGATGGCTTGAAGAAAAGAACTGCTTTTATCAAAGAAAGTACTACAGTGGATATGATTGGATGCATACATTCCGATTTATTTCACCAAGGGCGTCTGTTACTCAATTTGGTGGATGTAAAAATAAAATTGATACGAAGTAAGCCGGAATTTTGTTTACAAGGATCTGAAGGATTTAAAGTAGTATTAGATCACGTGTCTTTGATTATCCGAAAAGTTCGTGTAAATCCAGGAGTGTCACTTGGTCATGCAAAGGCATTAGAAAAAACGAGTGCGAAATATCCCATCAATCGAGTGCAATGCAAAGTGTATTCGATTCCTAAGGGAAGTATGTCTTTTATCCAAGATAACGTATTTCAGGTCCTATGCCGTAAAAAGTTATAATAGGTTGTGTGGATAATGAAGCTTTTCATGGAACATTTTCGAAATCTCCCTATGATTTTAAACATTTTGATTTAAATTTTATTGGAGTGTATGTAGATGGACAACCTGTACCTCACAATCCATTGGAACTAGATTTTGCAAAAAATCAATACAGTCGTGCCTATCAAACTCTATTTGTGGGTACGGAACGAATGGGTCAAGATAAAGGAATATTTATTTCGAGAAAAGAGTACGTGAAAGGAAATACTTTGTTTGGATTTGATCTCTCCCCCGATTTATGTTTAGGAGAGCATTTAAATCTAATCAAGCACAACAACTTACGATTAGAACTAAAATTCCGCAAATCATTAGAGCAGACTGTGTGGGTAATCATTTTTGCCGAATTTGAAAATTTAATTGAAATTAACAAGTCAAGAAATATTTTGTACGATTTCGGAAATTAAAGAATGGATGGATTACAATTATTTCATATTTTATCACGAGAGAAGATAACATCACCTTATTTTGAAGGAGTATATTCAAGAGATACGATTCCTAATCTATAAGAAAATACATGTGCTATCATGAATTCAGATGACTCATCCCAACCAGGATCTCACTGGCTAGCATTATTCGTGAATGATAAAAGGGAATTAGAGTTTTATGACTCCTATGGAAGACCCCCCGAATTTTACAATATGAATACCTCTTTCTATTTAAATGTATAATGGAATTCCAAAGTTTTTCAATCACCTACGTCCAATGTATGTGGACAATATTGCATTTACTTTTTATTCAAGCAATGTCAAGATTATTCTATGTATTATATTTTAAATCGATTGTATATCAATGATTTTCTGATGTTTCAATTTGTAAAGAAACGATATGGTGTAAGATTTGTTTTTAAAGAATAAAAAGAAATTAAACTAAATAATGTGTGTCTTTCTTGTTCCTAGTATGAAAATTTATAAAAAATTTTATATATCAGAATTTTATTTAAATGAAAAAACTTTCTTTTAAAATTTTTTTTTTCCAATTTTTGTTTTTTTTGTTTTTAGGAATTACTTTTTTAAATTTTTCTTCTCCAATTTTTTTTTGCTTTTGTTTTTAGAAATTAATTTTTTAAAATTTTTATACTTAAGAAAAATTATTTTTGCAAATTTTTTTACTCTAAAATAAAAATATATTGTAAAGTTTATTTTTAAATAATTTTTTTTTATTGGAGAAACAAAATTTTCCACTCAAGAAAAAACTTTTTCTTTTCCAAATTTTTTAATGCATTAGAGAAAAAAAATTTCTAATACTATTTTTTTTTCCAAACATTTATTACTTAAAAAAAAAAAACGTTTATTATTTTTAAATTTTTCCGTAAATTTTAGAAGTTAAAATATTTATACCTGAAAGAAAAAAGTATCAATAAAGACAAAAATTTGAATACATAAAATAGCATTTATTTCAAAGTTTTAACCATGCATTTCTGCGAGCAAACAGTATAGGTTTTTTCACAATTTTATTTTCTTTATACAATTTTTTATTTACATCTAAATGTTTTGGTAATTTAACATCATTCAAAGCACTTAAAAATACATGTTCTCCTTCTGGATCTGATTTCCGATTTCTAAAAAAGTCATTGAGGAGATTTACAATGTTACTTCCGAGAACAGTTACATCTTTATAAATGATTTCGCCTTTATTATTCCAAAGGAAAGATTCTTGATCTTTCAAAAACTTTAACATTTCTGTTGCTTTATCCTGCCATCGAGCTGGAACTACATTAAGAATTCTTTCTTCCAAATCTTCTGTTTCATTTTTTATTTGTATGGTTTCTTCTTTCGCTGGTTCTGTTGTTGGAATTTCTGTTTGGCGTGACTCAAATTCTTCTATATTAGGCTTCTGAATTGAAAAATGCGTATATTTTTGCAACACTTGTAAATACAAAGTCACTTTTTCTTCATCTGATAACTTTTTATTCTGAAGAATATTTTTCATCAGTTGATCCAGTTCGGATAGATGTTCTGCTACTTGTATTCTATCTTCTGGAACTAGCACAAGTTTCTTACTATACTCCAGAGCCGTTTTTAAGGATGGGCCCAGTGGGCCCTGGCCCAGGGCCCCGAGTTCCGATGGGGATCCCGAAAAGTCTAAAATCTCATTGCATTAATTGTTTTTTTCTTCTTTTAATTCAAACTCATTTATTATTTATAACTAAAGAGTGCCCCCAGATCCCACCTTTTTCTTTTTTAAAATTTTATTCAGAGATTTATTTAGATTATTATTATTTTTTTTTTTACACAGTCGGATGCTTTTCAAAATCTAATCGAAGTGTTTACAAACATAAAATAATTGTTACTCTTCACTTTTGTAACTAAAAAAGCAATAAAACGCTCTTTCCACTGATGAAAATATCCCCACTTTCGTAGCTACCACCCACAGAGTTGTCCTCCTCACTTTACACTGTGAGAAAATGTTTTTGGCTTCTTGATATTGCCTTGGGGCTCTTTTTTCCTAACTTCAGAAGTATCAGATATCCACAGAAACACCCTTTTGTCTGTTTTCTGGTCATAAATTTCTAGGAAGAAAACATTTCTAGGGCTGTAAATAGGGGGGGGGGTCTTGTTAGAATCTGTATTGAGATTTCCATAGTGCCTTTAAATTGGGCCTCCTTCAATTCGAATTTTCCTCTCTTACAAAATTTAGGTATTTTTTCTGATTCATTATAAAAGGTTTTTCTTCCTTTAATCTTCTTAAATGTTTCAACTAGCCTAATTGTTTAATTTATTTAAATATTGTAGTTGATTTTATTTTGTTATTTTTCAAATCAATCGTAAGAGAATCCGTGAACTAGGAATTTCTATATAAAATTTTCGTAGGATATTAGAAGACATAAATCTTTCACGTTGGAGGTAAGCAAATGTTTCTATTAAATCAATTTTGGTTGTGTTCAGGAAAAACGTGAAAGGTTTGCGCAGTTTTTTATATATACATTGTGATTTTTTTTGTTTATTTATTTAAATGGCGGGCCGCTCTCATGATTTGGTCTGTTCTGGATGAAATTGAGATAACAAATGTGATTTTATTTTCATTTTACTTTCTGCTAATAGACAGAAACAACATATCATTTTGTTTAATACACCATTTAAATCAAATGATCATCAGCTAAAACAATGTTTAAACATGAAAAAAAACCTGTTTAAAACTCCTGTGCGACCAAATTTTCCATGTTTCCCCTGAATATGAAATACGTTTAATTTGTAATATTATATTTCGTAAACAAAATTAATTAATTTAGTTAGCTTATGATTTTATTGTTTATTAATCATATCTGTTTCAATCTTATCTCCTTGATTTTTGTTGTTATTATGTGTTTAAAGTTAATAAGGCTTCTCAATTCTTTAATTAATAAGGCTTTTAAATTTCCAAATCAAAGTCGAAACAATTTCTTAAAATTGTAAATCGAAACTATATATGAAATTTTGACAGCTTTGTTTTTAATTTAAACGTGGGCATTTAATTTAATGAAATAAAAAAAAAATTTTAAAAATATAAATAAATGACTGAATAAAATAAAAAACTTCGTTGACATATCATCTTTTAAACAATTTGAGTATTAATAAATTATTTAAAAATAAGCAAATTTTTAGTTTAAAAGGTAAAAAAAAAAAAAATATTGATTTGTTTAGAAGATAATTATGCTCCATCATTCGATCATGAGACTATTTAATATCTGCTCCGAAGGATCAGTTCTTTTTTATTTTATTTTATTGTAAAAATGGTATATTTAATACTATCATGTGATATGCTGCAGTTTTAAATACCTAAAAGATGACTGAAATTGTCAATTCAAAAAACAATTAATACTTTTGAACATGAATTTAAGTAACTCCATACGTTTTGCTTGGCTATCTCATTTTATATTATCGCAGTATTTAGAGCAAACAATTGCTTGTGGTTGTTGGTGATATAAGTAAAAGAAGCATGCAAAAAAAAAATAATAATAATAATAAATAAATAAAAAATAATAAAAATTCAGTTAATGCCCTCAATATTATATTTTTAAACTTCTCGGAAAATGTGGTAAAAAAGTAATTGTCACAAACAAATCAATATTAAGTAAGAACGAAACAAAAATTATATCAAAATATACTGAATCACTATTGAGACAGGAGGGATGAAAGACATCGAAACCAATTTAATTGAACAGTAAATCTAGAAGGTGTTTTTAAAATCCGGAAATCAATCAGGCTTCATTATTTTATTTATTTGTTTTTTTTTTGTTTTGTTTTTTTTTTGTCACAAAATTTATCAAGGGCTATTCGTTAGATTTCAATATGGGTTATGTTTTTTCTTTGATTAAATATTAAACATTAACAAATATTTGCCTTTAAAACCTTTCATTCTATAATAATCCTTTAACAATTATTCTATAATTGTAATTCTAAAACTAATTTCTAATTGATATAAAGTTTTAGTGTGTTCCATTGATATATTAAATGTCTTCGATCGGCGGAACCCCGACATTACGATTAGAGTTTATTAAGGCAATTACGAACATAATAACCTGAAAACAGTCTATTTTTAAAATATTTAATTAGAGGAATGTAGATTTTTCATCGTTTTATCATTATCTTTCTTAAATAAGGTTTAACATCCGACAGTTAAATTTGCAGTCCTTGTGTTATATCTAGTCTGGTTTTGAATTAATTTTGGTGCATATACATAAGCTGAAAATGAATAAGATAAGCCAAACTATGGTTTACTTCTAAATGAACTGAAGATACTTGTTATTAAACGTTAAAAATGGTAATTTGGAAAGCATTTTTCAAGAATGTTAAGTATCCAAATGACTTAATTTATTAAATTTTTAAAAAAAATTAACCAAAATATCCGCAAGGCAGGTGTGTATATTTGGGGCTGATGATTATGAAATCTAACACAAAACTGTGAGATCGTGGTTTCTATTCCAGCTCATGACAGTTTTTAATTATTTTTTCTCAGTACTGAAAAATGTTTTTCTTATTTTTTTAATTATGCATGTTAATAATTAATAATTTAACAATTATTTAAAAAACTTAGAAGACTCCTTTCATTTTACTCACTAACCCTCGTGGTCGCTTCTGCATTCATTGCAGGTTAAGAAGAAAAACGGTTTATTTCAATTTTTTTCCTACAAACATAACGATTGAATTACCACTTACATTTTGAAGATGATTAAATTTAGGCAAATCAATAAAGTTGGTACCTGTCACAGAGTTATTACTCAATAAAGATGGACTCAAAGGATAGAGCATTCTCCTTCGAATGAGGTACACCGAGTTCGAATCCCAATGATGGCTGGTCGATACGAATTCTGCATTCGGTTTGCACCGACCACAGTGCTGACTTGAAATATCCTCGGTGGTAGACGGATTATGGGTTAGAGTCCCCTTGCTATCAGACTAATCGTGGGAGGATTTCGTGGTTTTCCTCTCCATGTAACTCAAATGAGTTCCATCAAAACGTCCTCCACAAAGGCGAAAATTTCTTCCAGTACTTGATCCTGGAGTTCTCTTGTTTGCAGGATTGGGTTCAAAATTACAAGGCTACGGAGTTGAACATTTGTAGTAGTAAACTCGAAATCGGGTGGGCTGCTCAATGGCTGTTATAAAATAAACTAATAATTTGACCATGATAGCTTGGTTGATGGTAGGGCTATGGACTCGTGTTCGCGAGAATGGGAGTTCGAATTGAGCCGACTGAATAATACCTAAGTATAAAATGGTGACTGGTGCATGTTAAATGTGTCGGGGTCATAAACTCCTCTCATAACAATGCAATACCTCTGGGACCTTCAATACTGATCCAGGAGTTTCCTTGTCTTCTAGATTGGTTTTAAAATTTCAAGGCTATGTAGTTAAACATTGACTCAAAATTGAGTCAGTTTTTCAGCGGCGACTATAAAAAAACACTAATAATCGAACTGTATTTTCTTGTATTCTTTCTAACTCCTTGCATATTTTCTACTCACCTTCATAATTTGATGTTTCGAAGTCTTACAAATTTTGAGCTGCAAAGCAAAATGTATGTCTTACAGGAAATTGATTTTGATGATGCGATAGAAGATTCGCCTTGCAAAAAGTGCGAAAAGTATTGTTAACTTAAATTTTCGATAAAGCTCTTATAATTAATTTATATGTTTTTCACTCTTAAAATAATTTTTCTCTAAATTTTCTCATAAAGGGCCCCCAGATAAGGCCCAGTTCATCTTCATAACAGGCCCAGGGCCCCTATAAACATAACAACGGCTCTGCATACTTTCAAAGTTCAAGGTGTGTACCCAGATTTTTCAAGAAAAAAAAATAAGCTCCCAAAAATATTTTTAATCAGTTTCCAAAAAAATATATATATATATATACATATATAATTAGGATTTGAGCAGTAATAAGCTTAAAAATTAATTAAATGTAAAATAGGTGAATAGGAATAAGTGTGAGCACTGTAGATGGAATGTAAGAAGTGAATATTAATTTAAGGCATGATAATTGTTTTCAGCTCAACTATGATTTATAAATCAAAATCAAAGACAATTTGCTTGTTTAAAAATAATCACATTTTACATATATATAAATTAGTTCTCCTATTTTTTAGCATTTGTAATGTACATTTGATCTTCAGACAGGATTCAGTCACTGAAAATTAGTAATTTACTATATTGCACAATAGCACTAAAAACTCAAAAAATATTATAATTTTATGGGTTTATTAAAATTTACCCTTCAGATATGAACGTGCTTTGTATTATAGAAGGTGTGAATGCAGAGGAATAAAACAAAAAGTAGCTATGAATATTTTATTTGAATAAACATTTAAAAATTTAGTAAAACAAATTGGCACATTCTTAGGTCTCCAAGTCCAAAGAATTGGTCACGTCAATTATCTTAGGTTTTCGTCCTTCCCAATCAGTGGCTGTAGCAGACCTTCCCAAATTTTTCCGCAAGCTCTTGGACTCAAAGCGTTCGAGAACTGTAGCTGGAAGCAAAACATTGGGTAATATAATAACATTTAAAAAATAAAAACTGAAAGACTAACAAAACACAATTTATTAATGAGTATATAACGAAACTTAGAGAACTAAATTGAATAAGGGCTTTGAGCAATGATTCTCAATAATTTTTTTTTGTTACGGCACACTTTTAACCATTTCAAAATTTGACGGCACACAATGAAAAAAATTAGATTAAAAGTTGTTTACTTACCTATAATACACTGTCTTAAATGGTTCGTGATAATAATATGTACTACAAAAGCACGTTTATTAACGGATTAATTATTTCTTTCGACTGATTTTTTATTAGTTAGTAACAGTTATTTTTCTTCTTCTTTTTATTAGTTATTAATTGTTAGCTTGTTTTCTATAGTTATTAACTGTTATGTGATTTCTTGTTAACTAGTTTTTTTGCTAATTATTAATTGTTAGCTTATTTTTTTTGTTAGTTATCCTTTCCTAATTTGTTTTTTTATATATTTGTTTTTTTTTTAGTTATCCTTTGTTAATTTGTTTATTAATTGCATAGCTTAATTTAATGATTAAGTTTTATTTCCATTTGTAAGTTAATATTTAGCTTGCTTTCCTTTGTTAATTAATCATTTTAATAGTCATTAAATTTCCTACTTAATTCAAAAAATTTTTAAAACTGTGTGTCAAAGACAATTTTAATTCTCCCATCTATTTTAAGATAGTTAGAGACAAGGCAATCGCCGACAAAGATGCTCACGCGGTTAAAGCGTAGAAAAATTATAAAAAGTATAAGTAGTAGTAGGCGCCTCACTAGAGGGGACGGAAGTGACGGCATAGTCAACAGGAGCTTATTTCTGCCGCAACCGGAAGTGACATATTTCTGCCCGCCTGTAAACCTGAAGAGGCTTATTTCTGCCACCTGTAAACCGGAAGTCAGCTTATTTCTGCCCGCTTGCTTATTTCTGCCCGCCTGAAATCGAAACTTCGTCTGCAGCGTCATGGGGAGCTTATTTCTTTTTTTCTTAAGCCTAATATATTTTAGTTTCGATTTCTGTTTTTAATTTAGTTTCGTTTTTTAAATATTATTTTCATTTATCACTTTTTTGAGGGTGGCAACACTTATTATTTTTAATATTAGTTTTTAAGGATGGCAACACTTAGAAACTTTGTTATTTGGGGGAGAAATTGTGTATTAAGAAGTTATGACGTCATCTTTTATTACATAATAAATAAATGATATCATGCTTTTGATCTAGTGGCGCCATCTATGTGGGAATAAAATAACTTTAAATCTATTTTATTATTTAAATCTGTTTTTAATATTATTTATTAAATATAATTAAGGCTGAGGATCGAACTCACGCCATCAAAAAAGCCTTCGTGGGTCAGTAGTTTGATATCATAACCACTGACCCACGAATGCTTGGTTAGATATGTGTTAATAAGTTAAACCTGTGTATAGTGAACACGTGTATAAATAAAAACTGTTTGATATCGATATCTTAATACAGTTTAATCGATATAGTTTCACTTAATCATTGACAAGTTATCCAAAATTATTTCTGCCCTACTAAATGCTATTATAACTTTCTCTGGGTGGCAACACTACTGACCATGCACGTGTTAATATTTAACGTGTTCCGTGTGATAACACAACTACTGATTACAGAGCGAGTCATTCTGATAAGATAAAACATGCTAAATCTTGGTCTATGACGTGAGTGTTTAATTCATTTCCTTTCACTTGTGCTGGTAAAAAGTTAACCATGTGACAGTTAAATATATTTTTCTGATTGGCTGTTAGAGTTATGCTTCCTTTGATGGCAACGATGAATACTGTGTTGATAGACACAAGACACTGTTGTTGTTGTTGTTGTTGTTATCAATAACCGTAAGGGAGCGTCGTCAGGTCAGGTTGAATTACTCTCTTATCGTAGACAACTTTGTACAGCTTCGTTTCAGGTTTGTTGATAACTTTTCTTCTTTTTGAGTCTCTGCAGATTTTGGTGGGGTTATGAAGGGAAATATGATCATCACTCAGCTCACAAACCATTTTCTTGACCGACTCGAAGTTTAACTTTTGAGAATTACGAAAATTTAACGTAAAGCCTCTCACCTTGCAGCATTGCTGTCCATTAGCTGTCTCAGAGGCATAGTTCTTAGGTCCACCTTAAAAAAGAAAATAATAATAATTACAAAAATGACGGGGAAAAAATTTCTAATGTACTATTATAGTTTGAATTGAAATTTTATTCATTTTCTAAAGATATATATATATCTAATTAATATCTAAATAAAATTAAAAAAAAAAAAAATACAATTACCGGATACGAATGTTGTTATCACTTCGCCATCTAACTCGTCCGTAAACTCCCCAAGAAAGTTGCCGAGTGGGGGGTCATTGCTCCCATCTTGAGCGTAAATGATGGAGTCGGTATCATGGTACAATACATTTGCACCTAACTTGTCCATTTCCTCATAAAGCTTCATCCATGCCCATGAGGTTGTAAATGCGGCCAAGAAAATGTTCGTTGATTTATCTTGTGGCACAAAATGTTTATCTGACTCTCAATGTACGGCAGCAACTTCTTCATTGAATAGATAGACATCTTTGATCTGTTGGAAAAAAGTATACGGTATGTTAAATAGCAATGAAAATGTGTACAAACAATTTTAATTATTTGAAAAAAGCTTACCTTTTTCGTAGTGTCAGCAAACACCTTATTGAAATCAGGAAGTGAATTAACATGTGTCAATTGGCTCTTATTGCAGTTCATTCCCCATCTAAAAAAGACAATAATTGCAATTAATAAAAACTGATACAATAGTGGTCATAGCAAATCAATTGTTCAACAATAAATTTACGTTACCTTCCCCAAAAACTATTGAGTATCAGCTTTGCGACCTGTCGTCTTCCTAAATTTTTTATAATTTGTGAGTATGCAAGGGCAATACCTTCTTTTTCCATGTACTCTTCAATGTAGCGAAGACGATCTTCTTCTGATACACATTCAGCAGGCAAGCCACTAGACTCCTGCTTTATCTTCAAAAACAAGTCAATGAAGCTTTTGAAAAGAGAAGAAGAAGAGTTCTCAAAGTGGTACACTTCATGAACCTGAAAAAATATACATACATATATATATATATATATATATATATATATATATATATATATATATATATATATATATATATATATATATATATTAGTACTACACAACATGTAAACATGCATAGTTTTTACCGAATAACAAAAATTTTTTTTGACCTCTCTTATCTCATAGACTTCTTTAGAGCCAATTTCACCTCTTCTGTGACCCACGTTCCTGTAAGGTTTCTTTCTTCCTCTGAGTGCGTACAGGAACTTTGTTCCTTAGTTTCAGCACAAGTCCTGCAAAGCGGAAACATAAGTTTGTTGTGGCAGCGATATGGCAACACTGGTAAGTATAACTGCCTAGGAGGAGCAATGGTGCACTTAATCAGTCCAAAATAACTCTCCAATGAAGCAAAATCTTTGGTGATGATGGTCGGGTGTCCAACCGGATACTTACAGTATTTATTAACCTATAAAGACAAAAAATAAATAAATAAGAAATTAGCAAACAACAATAATTATGTATAAAAAATTACGCAAATAGGAAATGAAGCAAATTTAAATATATATATATATATATATATTTACCCATGGATAAAGGGACGTGAAATCCACATACTTTGCATTTCCTTCATGATAAAGCTTAACGGCATTCGTACGTCCCCCATAAAATGCATCTCGAGGAACAAG
This sequence comes from Parasteatoda lunata, assembly GCA_949128135.1. Lineage (NCBI taxonomy): Eukaryota > Metazoa > Arthropoda > Arachnida > Araneae > Theridiidae > Parasteatoda > Parasteatoda lunata. The sequence continues at coordinate 6,764,464 of OX421980.1, read as the reverse complement.
GCGATCTCTTACCGTGTGTGAGAGCAAAAAATTCTTTAGATCTTCATTATCTCTTTTCATTTTCTCAAAGTCGTGTTCCCAGCATTCTATAACATGATAACCTAAGGAACGAAGATCGTCTGTCCTACGTTGAGTTTTTTGGAGTAGTGATGCCATCGTTACCCCTTTTAAAGGATGAGAAACATCTCGATCGAAACAAGTATCACATCCATGGAAAAAACATCCCTAAAAATAAATACATAGAGCACTAAGTTTCATCATTTCTTACAAAAATAATTAGCAATATTTAAAAATAAACTCAACTCACCTGAAAATTATAGACTGTGTTCGTTTCAGAACAAAAGCCGTCTACATACACACCTCCAACTTTACATTCACCGGTACCATTCAAAGCATGTTGTATAGCAATACCTTCTTTCTCTGCTGTAAAATCGAGCCACCGTATGGAATCTGGACTGTAATTTGTACTGGATGTATATCCCAATACCGGAACCATACCAATCGTGTCAGGTTGAATACAAGAACTTCGAAACACAGCCATGCTTGATGATGCTATTGTAATATACCTGTTCAGGGAGAAAAAAGTTAATACAAAATAATAACAACAAATTGTTCTATATTCACATTAAAATATATATTTCACCTGAAAGGATCCACATTAGCTATGTCTAAAAACTGCTGCCTAAATTCCAAGCAACATCTCTTGAGTATATCAACATCAGATCTGAAAGTAAAAGAAAAATAAATTTTATATATATATATATATATATATATATATATATATATATATATAAAGGAAAATCAATTACATTCTAAAAATAATAATCTTTTTTCTTACCTACAGTACTCAAGCATTTCTTTTTGAAAATCAAATTCCAGGTGTTTATTTTCCTCATACCACTGGAGAAACCGTTTCCGGGCGTCACACCCCATGCTGTCCGGGCTATAAAAGGAATGATCAGGCATCTGGCCTCTATATGCTTGATTTTCTGGTCGATTGAAGAGATGTGGGAAGTATCCTTTTTTTAATTCAGAAAGACCGAAACATGAGGGCAATTTTGATAGTGCCATAGGCATAAAGTTTAAGGAGTCAATGATGCGGATGTTTAGAGAATTGTGACGTAAACTCATCAAACTAGATCCATTCGGTATAACATCCGGAGTTGTTCCTTGACGGAGCAGCCATCCCATTATAAACTGTCCATCAAACCTAAGTATTCAAATAAAACATTTTGAAACACATTTTTTTTTCATACGAAACACAATTAAGAAAAGGATTTTTAAAACTAAAAAAAAAAAAATATTTTAAGTAAAAAACTTACGCTTTCATATTGTGGGCGATTGCAGTGAATCCTATATGCTGACGTGTAAAAAGCCAGGAGCAAAAATCATCACAAGCCGAATAACCCTTAAATATGTTTTCCGCCCCGTCAGCATACTGCGCCACAGCAAAATTAACTATGTGCTCCCTTGTAGACTGATCAGTTTCAAAATAAAAAAAAATCAGTTTATCAGAGGGCACTTGTGGCTTGATGGTCTGTAAGAAACATCTATGCTTTGCAGCCTCCACAAAGGTTTTGCAGGAGGGACATTTTGTAGTCCAACATTGGTGAGCCTCAGGTGGGCAATCTCGCCTTCGAATCACTTTACTGCAGGTGCGACATTGATAAAGCTAAAACAATAATAAAAGGTTTGTTTTATATACTATAATATTTATATATACTAAGATACACATTTTTTTTTTTTTTTACTTACCCTATCACACAAAGAATTTTCTTGCAGTCCTATAGTAGACTTATGCGCATTAAAACATTCCCTAGATCTACATAACCTGAAGCAATCTACGCATCTTATTTCTTGTCCCTCCTCGCACTTCTGTCTGGTGCAAATTCTACACGAATTGGGACAAAAATGATTCTCAATATGTGAAAAGGGCTTTTCACAATGCTCACAATAAAATATACTTCCATGATAGCCTTTCATGCTTTTGATTACGTCATAGTGATTATTTGATAATAGCAGGTTGATTCTTCTCTCTCGGTGCTCTCCTTTATAGGCAACCTAAAATGTATAGTTGTATGAATTATTTATATAAAACAATATTCTTTAATTTATTCTTAGTAGTTAAAGAAAAAAAATCAATATAGTTTCTTTTTTTAACAAAATATTAATTAACTAAATTTGTAATATATAAATTTTATTAAATTAAAATGAAGATAATTTTTTCTTTAATATATCAATAATTTTAAAATGATTTATATCATTTTAAATACACATTACATTAAAAAAGAGTAACATTCTTTTCAAATTACATATGAGATTAATGTATAAATATCGAATGAAGAAAATCAAAGTATATTACCTTGTTGTTGTTTTCAAGAACAGTAATAGAAATCTGAATATTCAAAAACCTTTCAAATATCGCCACTTCGTTGAACGTACAGGGGCCTAATGGTACTCCAGCAGCAGCATACAGTTCCTTAGCCTTGTTTAGAAGAGCTGGTCTGTTTTTCCGCCTCAAAACATCAATCAGCTTTCGATCGTTATCCAAATGTGCTGTAGCATAGACAATGGCTTTCGCACAGCACAGCCCAAGATCATCTGGCTCAATGGCTAAAATGGAATTCTTAGATTTCCTATCCTTCAAAATATTTACAACTTTACTTCTTCCGGCACCGATATCTCTTCGTATAGTTATAATGTCAACAAAAAATCCCGTGTCTAACTCTATCTGATCCTTGGACTGTAAAACTTTAACAACACATGCTGTGACTTTCTCGGCAGTCATTTCTGAAACGGGCATTAAACAGGTTGATATTGGCTTGTCCAGTCCTTCTGCCTGTATGCAGAATCTTATTAAATCTGTCGGGTTTAAAGGAGGTGATCCATCACTCGGGTTACGTACTCTTTGAATTAGTAGTTCGAAAAGTTGCATCACTGTGTCAACCACGGTGACTAAAGGGGTACCACGCAAACTATCAGGCAAGCGATCCGGATACACACGGGCTCTGAAACAAACTTGGTTCGCATTATATTTCTCGTTCCTTCTCCCTGAGCGAAGTTCCAATATAATAGCAGAATTTAACTATAAAATAAAACATTAAATAAGTATAAATTAAATATATATTAAATAAATATAAATTAAATACATAATAAATAAATATAAATTTAATATATATTAAATAAATTAAATACATATTAAATAAATTAAATACATATTACATAAATATAAATTAAATAATTAAAAATACAAAATAAATAAATAAACAAATTATTTAAAATTCACTTCATTTGATGGAACTGGAGCTGGTACACCTTCCACAAACACTGATCCTCCACTAGAAGGTCCTGGCTGATTCTGATATAGAAATAAAAAATACATAAAAATAAATAAATAAATGAATAAAAACAAATTTTCCACTGAGTGTTTTTTTAAAAATAGCCGAATAAAATATTATTACCTCAAATCCCGAACCAACTTGATAATAAAGAGGGAGATTTCGAAACACCTGAGTCGCCTCTGCAAAACCTTGCGAGATTTCCCCAATTAAATTCTCTTCGTCTTCCAGAAATTCTTGCGTGAGATTTCCCGAAAGCTAAAATTAGATTTATTGGTTAGAAAAATAATATTATGCCTATTAACAGTTAATATTCTTTAACAAACAAAAATTATTCAATAACGAAAATAAATTACAAAAATTATGCAATTATTACCTCATCATCTCATTCATTGAAGTCGAAACCTGGGTCACTGAATTCAGTTCCATCATTATGCTATAAATTATATTTTAGAGTAAATAAATACTTTTTTAACTATACAAAAATATAAAGTAAGTTTTTTTTAAAGGAAGCGATACACGGGCGCTATACAAATAGCGACAACAATAGTTAAATATCAAGAGAATAACTGAAACATAAAATTAGATTTAATAAACGAATCGAAAGAAAAAAAAAATAATTATTGAACTAAGCATAAAACTAAAAATTCAAATAATTATTAATAAACTAAAAATTCAAATAATTATTAGCTAAACTAAAATTCAAATAATTATTACTTACTTCTTCAGAAGAATCTTCTCTTGAACGTTTGCTCATTGTAATCCTTATAAGACACTGTAAAAATAACTACACATTCGTAACAAACGGAATACAATTTCCAAATAACAAATTTTTTCGTGCAGCAACGATTTATATCAGCCTCTACTAACGCGATAAATGAAGATAACGTGATTACCCTTGTTAAATCTTGTGAGAAAGGGTTGAAATATTTCTCACACGAACTAATCACTAATACCGAAAATTCTACGATAAAACTCATAACAACACTGACCAATATCAACTTTTGGTGAGAAAAATAGATAAAATGTGATGAGAAAATAGATAAAAACTACTTTCCCTCGCACTATATTAAACTTTCCATTCTGACTAATTGATAATACAAGTAAAACTTCACACCCTGATAAAATTTTATCAGAAAACTCTCACGGGTCTGTTCATCTATTAGTCCCTTTTTCTAATCCCACACATGATTTTTGAAAATAAATAGTTTTATTATATTATCAAATAAATTGTAGAAATTTAAAACAATCGCGTTAAAGAAGCAGTTAAAAGCTTTCTTCCATTTTAAAATAATTTTGTAATTTTAAAAATTAAATTTAATATATAATTGAATACAAATAATAGAGTTAATTATTCTCTAATCGTAAAAGAAATTAATTCAGAATAAATAATTCACTTATTTTATCATAATTTTTTTTTAAATAAATACAATTTTTATTTTAATACTAAATCAATTTATTTAAAATGTGTTAATTAATATTGAATAGGTTAATAATTATTATAGCCATTTATATCAACAGTATTTATGTTAAAAAATAACTAAAATAAAGAGTTATTAATATAGTCTCTTTCTAACATTTTAAGTATAGATGGCATCATTAGAATATATATAAAATTATTACATTTATTTTATTAAAACCTTAAGTTTTCCTCTGATCTCTGTACATTCACAGGATACTGATTAGCGAAACCAAGTCCCAACTTGTCGTCGAACTAAGCGTAGGAGGTTTTCGTGGTTTTCCTCTTCATATAGCGTGGTCACTCACAAAATCCTCTTCGAAGACATGTATTGTCTCAAGATCTAGGAGTTCTCTTGTCTTCTGGGTTCAATAATGACAAAGACAACATTGATAGCCATATCCGAACGACGGTAATAAAATAAAATCTGCAATTGTATATTTAATTGAAGATATCGATATCAAACAGTTTTTATTTATACACGTGTTCACTATACAAAGGTTTAACATATTAACACATATCTAACCAAGCATTCGTGGGTCAGTGGTTATAATATCCAACTACTGACCCACGAAGGCTTTTTGATGGCGTGAGTTCGATCCTCAGCCTTAATTATATTTAATAAATAATAATAATAAAACAGATTTAAATATTAAAATACATTTAAAGTTATTTTATTCCCACATAGATGACGCCACTAGAGTAAAAGCATGATAGTATTATGTAATAAAAAATGACGTCATTACTTCATAATATACGATTTCTACCCCAAATAACAAAGTTTATAAGTATTGCCATCCTTAAAAACTAATATTAAAAATAATAAGTGTTGCCACCCTCAAAAAAAGTGATAAATGAAAATAATATTTAAAAAACGAAACTAAATTAAAAACAGAAACCAAAACTAAAATATATTAGGCTTAATAAAAAAAAGAAATAAACTCCCCATGACGCTGCAGACGAAGTTTCAATTTCAGGCGGGCAGAAATAAGCAAGCGGGCAGAAATAAGCTCCGGTTGACTGTGACGTCACTTCCGCCTCTTATATACAACGGCGTATACTACTTATGTATTAAAGAAAATTCTCTTAAACTAATGTGAATACACAAAAAGTATTGAAGTTGAAAATAAGATTTATTTTTAAAATTTAGATCTGATATTGTTTACTTATGATTGCATATACTTAGAAGTATAATTCAGTTTATGAAATGCTTATTCCATTTTTATGTAAGTAACAATTAATAAATTAATCGCATGAAAAAAGAAAAACTACGTATAAGAAACCTAAATCAAATGCCTCTTGAATATAGCGATTAAAGAAAGATAAATATTTATCTTTTTCTGAGAAAAAAAATATTGATCGAAAAAGAGAACTAATCTCAAAAGTTTTGTCATGAGACAAAAGAGGTTGATTTAAAAAATGTTTATAACCACCATTAAAAAAATTATTTACAGTAAATAAATAGCAGCTGAATTCCAAATAAATTAACGCATATCGAATAAAAGTATAAATGAAAATACGGTTTCGTTTAAGCCTATATTATTTTTTCTCATTAAGAAAAAGCAAAAAACTGTCTAAATATTAATTATAAACTTTGAATAGGTCTCTTGAAAGCAGATAAACCAGCCGATCTGGTAGACCAATCGACTCCTTCATTTCTCCATTACACCCCCATTAGAAATGTTATCTCACTCGTTACCGTAGCAGCAGACAGCCCCAGACTTTTTGGCGGAAGCTGTTCTCCTCAAAGCCGCACTTTACCTTCCCACACTTGGCGATTATCATGGCACATACTGAAGCGATAAAGACTGCCAATCTAGTCTATGGTCTGGTCGATGATATGGTCAAAAAATATATAATGTGAGAAGTCTAGCTTCTCCGATACGTAGCAGGGGCCAGCAAGGTTCGTCTGTATGACAAGAAAAGCACCAAAGGTTTTTCTATCATAGCGTCTCTAAACATGTTTAACAATAAATTTTTCGCCATCCCCAAGTAGCACAGAAACATCGATCCATACCGTGGCCGTTCCTATCAATATTTTGAAAGCAGAGGAATATAGATACTGTGAGCAAGTTATTGAATGAATTCCGTCAATAAAACTTTAAAAGTATTTTTCTTGAAACACTCTATATTAAATATATTTTAGTTCCAAAGTTAAAAATATTTGTTAGAAAGATAAAAATGAGTAAAATTTCTTTATACTTGCTCATATTAGTGAAAGTAAAAAATTGAATGCCGTGATAACGATATGGAACGGTATTGGAAGGTGAAGCGAACTCAATATTGTTATCAACAAAGTTTATCTATATGAACGCTTGTCAAGTGATCTTCAGCTCTGACGTCACGCTTTACGATCCATGTTTCAGTTGGTTTGTGATGAATTTTTAGCGTGTTATATATCCTAATATTGTCGTAAAATGTCACCTTACTGATTTAATTTAGGTAAGCAAAGTTTATTCTTCATCTATTTACTTATATAAACTCTATTAATATTGTGTCAGGTATTCATTTCTAATTGCAATGTTTCACTTTTATATTTAGGTAAAGCCTACATTACCGAAAGAACATTCCATTATAAGAGATCATATATAGCTGGTTTTGAATTATAATTAAGTAAGTAGTTTTTAACTTTTCGCTAATTTTAAATATTATTATCGGAATAATTTCTAATTAATGACGTAAATTTACTGTTAAAGATGTTTGTTCTGAATTGTTTACTTCTTGTTTGCTGGGATGTTAAATGTTATGTTTAACAATCTATCTAATTTTTATTAAATAAATTCACTAGGTTCGTAAATAATTTTATGTAAGATGAAATGTTTCTAATGTCATTTATTGTGTGAACAAGGTTCATAGTATTGTAGTTATGAGTGTATAAATACTTTTTTAAAAAATTAAGTCTGTCAACGTTAATTCTGTGTGCTTATTAACAGTTAATTCGTTTTAAAACATTAAAAATTGTGCTCAAAATGATATAAGTATACATAATTTATCAAAATATTAATGTAAGTGAATTGTAAAAGGTTATATAGATTTTAAAATTATGTCTAAAGGTAAAATAAGCAGTATGAAAATATTAAACAATTTTAAAAAAAGAAATAAGTTTAACTTTTCAATTTCTGAAAACAATGATATTCTATTTACCTAAATTTAATCCAGTCTTGTAATATAATTCTCTATATAAAAGTTCTTAATATAAGATTTAGTTTATGGTACAGGAATGATCGTTATTCGTCACTACTACAATTTTTTTTAAATGTGTCAGATATCAAGTAAACTATGTGTTATGTATAAAGTATGATATTTGATTGTTATGTAACAAGAGTATACTAAAGGAAAATTAAAATAAACACTAAAGACTCAAAATCAAAATAGAGATTTATATGTTTATTAAAACTTTAAAGAATTTTTTGCTTGCTTAAAATTGTAAAAAAAAATTATAGATAAAAAAGAAAAATTTAATTGTCAAAAATAATATCAAAATGTGTTAATCTTTAATATAACTTTAAAATTTGGATAAGAGCGCAACATCTAAAACTTATAAGTTTCTAAGATTATGATTAGAAAATCTTGATCAAAGCTTTTCTAATTAAATATTTTACTTTTTTTTCAGGCTTTGAAAAAACCCAACCCGTCTGGGTATTATTGAAAAAACCCGGGGGAAATTGGGTTTTTTCATTTTGTGGTCATAAACTTTACGTTTTACTGTATAAATATTTTTATTTATTAAAAAGTGTTGTATAAGCTTTAAAATATAAATAAATCTGAAAAGTTATTTTAATTTTATTATATGTATTTTTTATTATGTTTAAATAACACATTATCACTAATACATATTTGAATCTTCTTTACTGTTAAATACATAACGTTTCACAATTTTTAACCTAAGCATTATAAAATATAAATACAGTAATATAAAAAGAACAAGTTTATTAATTTTTTCGTTCTCACGCACATATATTTACTAAACATATATTAATATATCTATCTTACCTATTGTAAAGATATAATCAGTAAAAACTAAAATTTCATTTGACTTTAAAAAACTGAAATAAATACTCAATGGTCTTCCATGTTTTTATAATAAAATTAATAGAAAGTGAAATTAAAATTACATATAATAGAATAAAATTATATATAGTTTCAGCAAATACTTTTTCTTGAAATTTTATTTTCGTGTCTCGTAAGAAATGATAAATCCATATTTTTGTGTTGAATTTTTAATTTTCACAAATTATGTCTAAATTTTTCACAAAAGGGGTACCTCTCAGAAAAACCTAGACAGACCAGGTATATATATATATATAAACATGGCATATATATATAAATATATATGGTATAAGTATATATAAATGTATATAACACAACAGGTCTATGTATGATTCTTATTAAATAAGATTATAACTTAGCTGTGATTCATTCTAAAATTGTGTAGAAATTAATTTTGTAATGTCTAATCTTTTATTGATATCTATTTACAATATATATCAAGTAGAAATTTTATATTTTGATGTGATAATTTGTTACTGTTTTATCTCATTCTCAATGCCTTCTCGTAAATGATTAGAATTTATTTAGAAAATGAGTGCACTTGTTTATTTATACCACTATCAGTAATTTAATGAATAAATGTCAGACAGTTCTTTCATTGTGTTGCAATTTCACCAACATAGGTGTATAATTCGCTCTACTCAGCCTTTGAGCTTTTAAATAAGTAAATAAATTATGACATCAGACTATTTTCAATTGTTGTCACTGCACAGAGCAATTGCAAGATGAGAAAACTAGTATAAATTTAGGAGCCTCGAGTAACATATTGTATTTTCAATATTTTTTCCAAATTTATTTTTCATGAAAAATTTGCATGTTATAATATTTACAAAAATGTATTTAGTTTATGTATTAGTAAATGTATATAGTTTTCACAATTACTTTAATTTTTTTGTTAATTAACTTGGCTTGGTGTTTTTATAAAATTCTTAATCATTTTATTAGCATTAAGAGCACATTTATAAAACTGCTTATACTGAATCTCTTGTATTTGTTATTTTAGTGACTAAGATGTTTGACTGTGTGTTAGAAAATCAAGAGGAGATTAAGTAGTTAAGAAAGGAAATTAAAGAAATGAAGGCTCATCAAATTGAGCTCTCTGAAAAAAGAGAAAGATAATTCAACATCTGTTCTTTTAAAATTACCAAGAGGTATTGATCTCCCGCTTTCTTCGGATGGTGATCTTAATCAATTAGAGGAAAAGTTGAAAGAAGATAAGAATTTACAGTTTGCTTGCAGGTGTACTTATTGTAATTATTTTCATGATTGAGTTATGCAATGGTATTATAATCATTCCCTTAATTTTTTCTCCATAGAAAGCATTTTATTAAAAATAGAGCTATTATTATTATGATCAAAAAAATTACAATTGCTCTTTGGATCCTTTGGCAAAGGAGCCTTTGCTCTAAAGTATAGACCATTGAATCCTAACCTTTTCAAACCTTGCTGTCCTCTTAAAAAGCAAAAAAGACTTTTACCATCTTATTTGTTCTGTACTTAAGGGTGTATGGAGTGAGTTTAAATGATTATTCTATATAGGACTGGGCAATAAATCTATGTATCTCAAAATATCTATGCAACACATATATCGGCAAGCCGATATAATGACTTTTGTTTTAGATGATGCATCAGAAATCTGATTTAAGCAACTGATTGTGACTTTCATTTTAAGCGATGTATCAGCTGCGGAGTTGCTGATAGCATCTATTTTACTTATTTTTAACAAGTGTACATATAAATAATACTTGAAAGTGGGCTAGCTAATATAAATATTTTAGTACTCTTTTAGATCAAATTTTAACATAATTTGTATTGTTTTGTAGCTGTTTGAATAAATTAACAAACTTTTGTTTTCAGATTCGGTATTTTGACAGCATATGCCGGTATTTTGACTGAGGCGAAAAGAAAAAAAGTCATTTGAAAGAGTGCCTGCCATCACTAATGTCATTTGGGTAAAATTGTTGATTAAAATATTATTTATTTTTATTAATATATATGTGTGATATTTTTTTCCTTCCAGTTTTTAAATGCTTTAAGAAAAAAAAGTTAAAATTTTTTTAATCTGAATAACAATTTTAATTGCTAATAATAAATCAAAATATTTAGAATTCCTCTCTTTTTGTATTAAATTTTACAAACATTAATCTGCAGTTAATCCTTAACATTTCTAAGTTTATTCAGGATTTTTCGTGTATACTCACAATTTTTTAATATGTATTAATATATGTCATCAGTCGATTTTTATCTTTGCAAGCTGTAGTTAAAGGCAGTATTATAATTAAATTTAATTTATAAATAATGCTAGGAAGAGATTCTCTCTATTTGAAAAATACAAAATAAAAATTTGTTCCCATGTAAAGAAAACCAAATATTGCAAAAAATTTCAGAAATCCAAACCAAAAGAGTGAGTGAGAGAGAGGGGCTTGAAAAACTTAATTTTCTAAGTCTAACACAATTGTACGTCACTAGTTTTTGGATCTGATCACAAAAAAAAAGTAATTTTGTAGAAGGAAGGGAAAAAAAACGGTTACATTAAGGAATTGAATTTATTTGGAAGTGCAGTGTATTTATAATAAGTTTGAACTTTTGTTTAATTATACTTCTAAGTATATGCAATCATAAGTAAACAATATCAGATCTTAATTTTAAAAATAAATCTTATTTTCAACTTCAATACTTTTTGTGTATTCACATTAGTTTAAGAGAATTTTCTTTAATACATAAGTAGTATACGCCGTTGTATATAAGAGGCGGAAGTGACGTCACAGTCAACCTGAGCTTATTTCTGCCCGCTTGCTTATTTCTGCCCGCCTGAAATCGAAACTTTGTCTGCAGCGTCATGGGGAGCTTATTTCTTTTTTTTTCTTAAGCCTAATATATTTTAGTTTCGGTTTCTGTTTTTAATTTAGTTTCGTTTTTTAATTATTATTTTCATTTATTAGTTTTTTTGAGGGTGGCAACACTTATTATTTTTAATATTAGTTTTTAAGGATGGCAATACTTATAAACTTTGTTATTTGGGGTAGAAATTGTATATTAAGAAGTAAGGACGTCGTCTTTTATTACATAATATATAAATGATATCATGCTTTTATTCTAGTGGCGCCATCTATGTGGGATTGTCAGAAATAAAATAACTTTAAATCTATTTTAATATTTAAATCTGTTTTATTATTGAATTTAAATATAATTAATGCTGAGGATTGACCTCATCATATGGTGATAAGAGATAACGATAAATAGAAGTAACGAGAGTAAAGTTTTTCATTCATCATGGATCTTTTGAAGTTCAAACATCCCTTTACAGCTCTCCTCGTAGGTCCAACAGGTAGTGGTAAAAGTTATTTCCTAAAAAAAGTGATTGAAAACCAAATGATACAGCCTTTCCAAAAACACGTAGTATGTTGTTATGGCGTTTATCAAAAATTATATGACGAGATGCCTAATGTTGTTTTTCACGAAAGACTTCCATCCGATTTGAATCAATATTCAGATGCATTAATTGTGATTGATGATCTCATGAGTGAATTGGGAAATGATCCTCAATTGACGAAATTATTTACAAAATTTTCCCACTATAAATCTCTTAGCATTATTTTTGTGGTTCAAAACATTTTTCATAAAGAAAAGGAAATGAGAGAAATATCCTTAAATGCTCTTTATCTTGTATTATTTAAGAATCGAAGAGATCAATCGCAAATTACACATTTAGGACGTCAATTGTACCCTCGAAAAGTTAAATTTTTTCAAGAATGTTATGCAGATGCCACATGAAAACCTTATGGCTATTTACTCATTTATTTAAAGTGTGATACCGAAGAATCTTTAAGCATGCGTACTGGAATGTTTCCTGGAGATACTTATTATGTGTACCAACTTCGATAATTTCATTTCAACTGTGAATTTCAAGGAAATTAGATGTCAGCTTTAGTCATTGATTTTGAAGGTTTCCAACTTTCATCAGGGTGCTACATTGTCAAAGAACTTGCTTTTCATGCCGTGAAAGGTAATCCCATTACCGGAGTGTGTACATTCCAACCACCGTTTCCGTTCGAGGAACTTCCAACACAGCAGAAAATACAATATTCTTGGGTAAAAAGAAATATTCATCGAATAGATTGGAACCAAGGAGAATTACCCTACATTAAATTTCATACTATTTTGACTTTTTTGTGTGATATGTATTCACAAATCTATGTGAAAGGACTCGAGAAACGGAAATTTTTAGAAATTCTAACCGGCAGAGTGTTTTACAGTTTAGAAGATTTTGGCTGCCCTAAAGTAGATGAACTGATAACAACTTTTTCTTCGTGCACTATACATTCACCAGATTTTAAACATTGTGCTCTCGTTAAGGCGAAAGCATTTGGAGGATTTCTACAAGGCCTATAAATAGGAGAAGCAGTCGGAATTCAAATCATTTGAAAGTAAGATGTCCGTATGAAATGAGCGAACATTAGAGCTCATGAAATTGATCTCTAAAGCTAAACATTGCAAGCCTCTTTTAAAAAAGTGTTCAAAAAGTGAAATAAAAACTTTGTGTGAGTGTGTATTGAAAGTATTGTGTGGTAACATACCACTCACGAAATCTCAGAAAAATAAATTAGCTCCTCATAAAGAAAGTTTAAGAAAACGTTCTAAGAAGAAATTGCCATTGTATAAGAAGAAAAAAATTCTTGTACAGAAAGGAGAAGGATTTTTATCATTTTTATTACCTGCAGCTATATCTGTCATTAGTTCATTAATTCATGGAGTACAGTAAGAAATTTGTGTTGGTTCCGGAGGATAGAGTACATAGTCTAAATTATTTTTATTTTGGCTTACCAAAATTTTTTTTGGGGGGAGATGTAATACAAAAATTATAATACTTTTGTATTAATAAAAGAATTAAAACTCTTTCGTTTTCATAAAATGTCTTTGTTAAAGAACAAGCGTAGAGAGACTCTATTTTGGGAATTCAAGGCTGATAACATACGACTGAGTTATTTTTAGAATCTCTCCCCCGTTTACTTCCATATAAGGAAGAAATAAATGATTTTCCTTAATGCGTAAGGATACAAGTATGTCAAAGACTGTGCCTTTTTACTCCAATATGTGTTAGTATAAAATGCGAGAGCAATGGTTTTCGCATGTCCTTTTCATCATGTTGTGATCCTGATAAGTTGTTCCAGAATTGTCAGAAGTCTTGTCCACCCCCTTCCTCGTGGAGAGCGGATGTGAACTATTATCAATACCAACTTACCGTTAATAAACCATTTTAGAACGTATGATGGCTTACGACTGCATTATTTAAGCTATCTATAACACTGATAACAGGGATTTTAGCCCTTTTATTACATATATATATATATATATATATATATATATATTACATAACACATCTAAAATCTAAAATAAAAATAGTTTTTTATAGTTAAATAATTAAATGAGTTAAAAGTTTTAGTTAAATAATTAAATTATAATTTGATTTATATGATTTTAGTGCTCTACTTGTACACTAAATAATAAGGAAAAGTTACACAATAGTGATCCATATTTGGTCCATTAAATAACCCACCTATAATAGCACTTTTTCTCTTAATTTGGGATAAATAAAATATCAATTTATGTTGAAATCTTCCCCTGTTTTTGGATTTTTTTTTTATAAATACTTAATAATGATGCTAACAACCACTGATTTTTGGCACTTTAAAAATACCTAGTAATCGTGTAACCTTCCTTATTTTTAGTTCCCTTCAAAAATACCAAACCACGGTGCAACCTTTCTCTGTTTTTAAGTCCTTTCAAAACACTCATTTTTGGTGCAACCTCCTCCCCATATTTGGAGCTAGTAAAAGCACCAATATATAGTAAAACTAAGCACCACTTTATGTAGAAATGAATGCCAATGTTTGGTGCAACATAGCTCGAAATTGTTTACAGTGCTGATTACACTAAATGCATTAAATATTGACAGAATGGACATATTGACAGACAAAAAATAACAATGTTATTCTTTTAGTTTTTATGGGCATCTATTTTATGTCTAAGCCTTACACACTTAAATTGTAAATATAATAACAAAATGATGAACTCTATTATTTCAAAGCCTCTCGAATTAAAATTAAAAGCGAAATAAATTTGTAAAAACTTTTTTTTGTTGACATTTTAATCATCCTGAGCGAAATGATCATATCCTTAATTATAAGCTTAGAACAATTTATAATTACTATTCTTTTAGTGTAAATATATTTTGTGGCAATTATAATTGTATTAGATTTTGTATTTTCATTCACGAAATTATGCTTATAAAGTAAAATTATTTATATGAGAATAATTTACTTAAGTTAGAAAAAAAAACAGTCGAAGCCTGTAGAAAAGAAATATTTTGCAACGATTGAACGATTGTGATTAGCTAATATTTTTATTCTCTTGATGTACAGTGTGCTAAAGAAAAAAAAAAAAAAAAAAAAAAAAAAAAAAAAAAGAAAGAACAAAACGGACCACTCTGAATAACTTTTGATCTAATGGTCGAAACTTCACATTCTAGGACTCATTCTATATGGTTTGAGAAAGTAACTCCAAATATGCTAATTAATTAGTGCAGACGATATTTTAAGCTACGAAGCCAGACACAAAAACGTACTTTTTCTGAATAAACATACCTTTTTTTTCAACGGATTCAGACCCTCAACATATAGGGAGTAGCCGCAATCTGGGAAATATGGTCCCAATTGTTTAGTCAAGAGAACGGTTCAAAGTTTGGACCCCTTAATATTAATTTTACTTTTTGTGTATTTCGCCACATCTCTATAACTTTTTAACTTGATTGATAAAATTTGCACCCAATTATAAAATTTGTTTATCCTATTAACTATTTTTAAAACTATATTTATCTTGAACATTGCGTCAAAATTTGAATAAATCTGTCGGAAATTGTACTAGTTAGAGCAAGTAAGAGAAACATAGTTTTCAGTAAATTGTGTTTAAAGTTTGGTGATAGATAAAAATTTTCATCTAACATGCATGGGTCCATATGATGTTTCTTCTCCATCATTTTCAGCCTTGTCGATTTACCCTTATGTGACGCCTCATATGTTCTTAGAGTAGCAGCCAAAGTTTACATCTATTTTTAAATATTCCATAACTACCTTTACAGCCTTAATTTAAAATTATAACAGCTAAATAAATTACAATTTCAACTATTCAAAATACTATTAATTCTTTTCCTTGCATAATTTAAAAAAATATTTCAATGAAATAGTTAAAATAATAGTCTAAAATGTTTTGATAGGAGTGAGAAAATCTATTGATCTCTGTCTTGTTCCGCCTGCCTCAATATGCTGTACATTTTTACAAAAATCAATTCAATGTTTTGATAAATTATCTTAAATTACCGATAAATGCAAAAAATTGTTTTTAAATGTTTCCCTTTAAATATTAGGTTCCAGATTGCAGCCCATAATTTGAGTGTGAAGATCTATGAAAAAGTCTGATTTCCTTACTTAAAATATTATCTACACAAATTTATTTCAGATTCTAATCATTAAGAATGAGTCCTAATAGTTGAAGAGGGACCCAATATCTTTTTTAATGTTCTTCTCTAACTTGTGCTATCTGATTAAAGCAACAAACAACGTGAATAAAGCACAAATGAAAATACATAAATTGACATTTCAGTTCTATTAACAAGAACCTTCGCTAGTGTCTGTTGCAAGTTAAAAAAAACTTTAATCCTTAATGGAGAGAGCCTGTGCACATCTAAGTGCAAACCAAATGGATGCCAAGCTCTTAGCGCGAACGTATATCTATATCGCTTACTACTGAAACTACGTTGCTCCTTTTGCTTGCTTTCTTATTAATATTATAACAGTTATTAACAACAATAATCAATTAACAAGTAATAAGTAATAAGAACTAATAAAAATTATATTTAAAAATCGTAACAAATATATATAAAAACTTCCTGTCCGTTTTCAAAGAAACTGATGAAAGAATAATAAATATTGTTTCTTGCAGAAGATTTTCTTCTACAACGAAACAAAAGTAAAAATTCTTTATCCTGTATTTGATTTGATAAGAGCATGTTAGTATAAGACGCGTCATTTTTAGCAATCCAATAAAATCCTCTTGCAACGTCATATAGTTATTTCTTTTTCAAGAACGAATGTTTCCTTTATTTATCAAAATCTGTCACTAAATCTAGGATTCCAGTAAGGCTAAGAAACTAAAACTTTTTTTAGTAATTTCATGATATATATCACGGGTTTAAACTTATATGAGACCGGGGGCCACAATTAAAAACACAAATCAAATGGCGGACCATAACTTTATCAAAATTTAATGTAGAACTCTTTTATGTTTGAAGGAACAGTAAATATTCCTGTCAGATTTTTACCAAGTTGTACAACGCAAAAGTATTGAATTAAGAATTAAAAAAAGAAGTAGATCTTTAAAAATATAAAATAAATAAAAAAAATTCGGGCTACAATAACTTTAATGTGCACCTATGTATTAAATAATTAATGTGCAACAGATATCTAATTGTTAAGATATAAAACTTTAAAAAGGTTGGTACTAAAACTTACATAGTACCATACAAAATGTTTAATGAGAAAATTGAGGTTTGTCTGCTGCAACCACCAGAGAATAGATATTTACATTTTAAATTTACAAATGTCTGTGTGAATATTTTCGTCCAAAATGAGTGGTTTCAAAAATTTAAATCGGAGAATTTCTTCGAGAAAATTTCTGATACACACATGCTGAATTATATCCACAAAATACAAAAAGAATGAAATAAAAAGGAGAAACACACACGATTATTTTTGTATTTGAATAAATATTTTCTTGGATGCAAAACCCGAGAAGCAAATTTTTTTGCACCGTTGATATGTTGAATTTCACAAAAACGAAGAAATTAAGTTTCTATTAACGAGAAAAGTATTTTAAACCCATATAGACTTTTTACGAAAATTGACCGCAAAAAAAATGACAACTAATATATTTTAGTTCGCGGGCCACAAAAAAGGCTTCGTGGGCCGCCAGTTGGAAACCCCTGATATATATCGTAAAAGATAGCACGAACAAAATTTTTGCCTGACGTGTTTAACTTTTTAAAGCGTTTATATTGTTTTGAAAGCATATTTGTATAATTTGATAACGATATAAAACGGAACTCTATGCATTACTTAAATCCTATACCGTCTTTTCTTAACTTGGAACGGAGTTTAAATATGAAATGAAGGTAGAAGAGACAAACGCGTAACCAATAAGAACAAAGGAAGAAGTTTGATCAAGGAAATAACAATAGTTATTTTAGAATATATCTTTATTGAATGAAAACTTAATAATATATCCCATTGTTTGAAGAGATATTTATTTGATGAAAAAGTTGTTAAAATCTATAATCACCAAGAGGGCGATCTTCATTGTCCTGTAGTTGGGATAAAACCATAAAGACCGGACGAAAAGCTCCCTAAATTAGGACGACTTGCAGCATGGATCAAACTACCAGCAGGAGATAATGGACGTGGCATCAAAACTGATCCTGAAATACAAAACAATCCTGAAATACAAAAAACTTTTTGTTTTTAAGAATTTTAATAAATATGATTCCATCTCTTATTTTTCGTAACTATTTTAAGTACTTTTGTTTAAGAAAAATTGAAATATTTATTAAACATTATTTTATGAATGAAATACTTTTAACTAGGTTTTAGTCATTTCATTGAAAAAATATTTATAATTATTTTCGTTAGTAAAACGTAATATTAATGATTTATATTATTATTTTTTAAAGCATTCGACTATTATAAAACAAAAAGTAATAAAAAATAAGAAATATTTACTAAAATAGTTTTTGCATGGAATTAACTTTGGAAAACCGAGTTTCAAAATAGTGTGCAAAAAGTTTTTAATTCGCTTATAATATTCCCCAGATATAGCGAATTACACAGTAAGTAAAATTACATTAAGGGGTTCACACTTTGGATCGCTCTCCTGACCAAAATATTGAGACCATATTTCCCAGATTACTGCTCAGAAATCCAAATCCATTGAAAACAGTTATGTATCATCTACACTATTTAATTAATTAGCATATTAGCCCCCTTAGATTATTAAGAATAAATCCAAGAACGCGAAGATCCAATCGTTAAATCAAAAGTATTATTCGAGGTATTTTTAGCGCACTGTACATGATGGACGAACCTAATTATAGTCGCAAAGAATCTTGTTTTTTGGGAGGGAAATTTTTCTAGAGTTTTAATCAATAAAATTATCATTAAAATCAATGTATTTCCAGCAAAAATAACATTATGCTTAAAAAGTCAAGAAATTTTTTTCTAGACTTCTTACTTTTTCTTGGGTAATATATTATGAAAAATTTTAAGTCAATCAATTTTAAGTTAATTATCAACTTTTAGTATCTTGCGTTAGCAAATATAAATTATTTTTAAGCATCATAATATATATATATATATATATATATATATATATATATATATATATATATATTGAAAACTGTTAAATTTCTAAGTAATAATAATTTTTAATTTCTCAATAAATTTGTAGAGTCAAAAATATTAAATTTAAAATTGACTTTTAATTGAACATTGCAACATTATTTAAGTAAAGTATTTAGAAAAAAAACATTTAAAATCTTTCTAATTAAGAAATTTTAAAGACATTTTAAAATGATAAATATTTTCCTAGAGCATTATTTTTTCTTTTGAAAAAATAATAGTTGAGTGATATTTATTTTTTTGTTTTTCGTGATTGAAAGGAACATTTAAAGCTTAATGTTGTTGAAAAATCTAACAGTTTAAGTATATACAGTTGACAAAAATTATTAGCACACTAAAGATTATTTGAAATTCTTATAGGACAAATCAACCAACCTAATCCGAACTCTGATTTTATTTACCTTCATCATAACGGAAACAAAAGTAAATGGAAATAAAAAGAAAACTTGCTTTAACAGAATTTCAAACAAAGAAACATTATTTATTTATTTATTTATTTTATTTATTTATTTATTTATTTTTTTTGCAAAAAAAAAAAAAAAAAAAAAAGTATTAGTACAAGTATTGCAAAAAAAAAAAGTATTAGTACATTTTAAGAAACAAATAATAACATTTCGCATAATCGGTGATTGGCTAACCTTATATGATTTAACTAGTGCAAACGGTTTCTTAAGTCACGAAAACAGAAACAATAAATGAAAAAAAAAAAAAATTTTTTTTTTACGAATTTGGATTTTTTAGTCTTAAAAAAATTGGAAGTAAGCCGCAATTTAGAATTTCCGGCAGTCTAGTAAAATATCAAAGAAAGAAAACATTACACCCTTTTAAACACTATAATTTTAAATGGCAGAAAATAAAAATTGAATAAAATTGGTTCTTCAGTTTCTAAGAAAATGTTAAAAGTCTTACTTGTTAATTTTTATTTATCTAACTACTCTATCGATTTCGTTTAAAGTTGGAGTTTCTCATATAAAATTACATTTATATGAGACATTTACATTAACATTACATTACATTTACATCATTTATATGAATATTTACATTTACAATCTCATTTAAAATTTCACTAAATTAGTAAAATAGTATTTAAGGGTACTATAATACTCTTAATGAGCTGAGCAGAAGAGAAACTTACGGTGTCTTTCGTAAAAAATGGGTTTGTAATTTTAAAAAAAAAGTTTTAAAATGGTAAAATGCTTAAATTAATATTAAGTTTTTTAATTGCATAAATTGATATGAAAATTTTTTTATTGCATAATTTATCTTGTGTATTTATATTTTAAGAAATTATTTTCTACAAATAATACATGCTGCAAATAATGCATAGTTTTTTAAACTTATTATTTTAAAATTAAATTTCAATAACAAATTGTAATTCATTCTGTAAACAATTTTATTTCTTAAAATATATTGGGTATTAGCTAAATAAAACATTTAAGTCTTGTTAAAAGAGCATAATTTATCTTTATTTTGTGACTTATATAAATAACAACATCAATAATATGATATAAATAGGATAAAAGAAATAATAGCACAAAATCACTCATCCGCTCTATAAGCTGACTACCTAGCTATATCTAAGGTTGACCAGTGAAGTAATATACTGCATTCTTATAAACCATACAGATTAATAAGAGGTTAAAGCACTCTATAATTTTTAATGATTATTTTTGCTTAATCAGGGTCTTAATACATTGAAAGGATGAAAAAGCAGAAAAATATTTTATCCCTTATGATTCACTTCAAACTTAATAACGTTACATTTTATTGCATTTTTTTTTAATAGAATTCCGAAAATTTTCATGAAGAATTTTGAAATTTTTTCCATAACGCATTCTTTTTGTAAATCACGTAATACTTTCGTACTTTTTTAGCTATTCTATTACTCAATAAAAACAGTTTTTCATTTGTTTCGACCTACAAAACGACAGGCTTCACAGAAGAAAAACTAGAGATACCGTTTTATTTTAGATATATTTTTATTTTATTTCATGACCGCCGTTGAACAGCCGACCCAATTTTTGGGTTTACGACTACCAACGTAAGCCTTGTAATTTTGAACCAATCCAGAAGACAAGGAAACTCCTGGATCAGTACCCCCAGAGGTATTGATTTGTTATGGGAACATGGAGGACTTTGAGACTCGACAGATTTAACGTGGTTTAGATAGCTTTGGAAAAATTAATTTTTGTAAAATTTTATAATCGGCATTGAACAGTTCACAGCTTTATGGGTTTAAAGCTATCAAAGTTTAATTCCGCACCCTGTAAATTTTAAACAAAACCTAGGGAAAAAAAAAAAAAAAAAAAAAAAAAAAACTTTGATCGACTCTTCAGATACACAAGCCTTTACGAAGGACTTTTAGAAGGAGCTAACTCACATTTGAGTTATATAAATATGAAAATCATTCATGGTTAGCCTACGGCAAGGGGATTAAAACCCATGATTCGTCAATCACTGAGAATATTTTACCCCAGGACTGTGGTCGGTGTCATAGCAGAATTCGAACCAACCATTCATCATTGATACCAAACATTCATCATTGATTCATACCTGACTGGGAGGCAACTCTATCAAGTCCTCTAACCACGCCATCTTGAATGTAAATTTGAATGTTTGATTTATGTTTTCTTGATATTTTTTGTACTTATTAAACAGTTATAATATTATTTGTTAACGCAATCTCATTCAGAAAAGGTGTAATGTAATGGGGTAGCTATATTAAATTAGTAGAACTGGACAACTTTTACAGCTTGTGGATTTTTCCACTGGTTTTTTTAAATGACTGACTCAATCAGTCATTTAAAACTACACATTTGTCACATATTATCTTTCATAAAATGTAATTTTATTGCAGTTTAAATTTAGGAAAACAGATTCTGGTGATGCTAAAAAATTATTATAACTTAAATTGCACAACAAATATTATTATCAAAAATCTGAAAACAGACTATCTTTCATAAACTGCTGATTGTATTGTTTAGTCAGAAACAATCGAATCTCAAACTCGGATTGGGTGACGACCTTGTATTTTACATGTATGGATGGTTGATCCTGTTAAGCTAAGCACAAGTGGAGTTCACAGTAATGGTTACTTTTTCTGATTGATTTTTATCTTGAAAAAGTCTCCAATATTATTATACTAATAGTATATACAATATAACGCATTATTTCTATTTAAATTTCAACGAAACAAATGAATTTGGAAGATTTTGCAAGCATGCTATGATGCAACCCAAAAAATATCAAAAAGGGATATTTTACACACATGGCAAACCTTACACTTTATTTATGTTTCGATATTATTTTTGTTAAATTTGCTTTAGGCTCACAACCAGTTAGAATCTATAAATTACAGGAAACTCTTATGAATGGTAAAATTACGCGTAAATTTAATCATAAATTACAATAATAGAAAATTAAGTCTCGTAAGCATAACAAAATCTGAGGAAGGTTCAGTTAACCATCCTCTTCTTTCGAAAGGAATCTTACTTGTTGTAGTTGATATTCTGCAAAGTCTTCAGCTGATAAAGTTTCAGAGCCAGGAGGGAGAATTTCATCAAGATCAATATTACCAACATGTCTTGAATTTGCGCAGTAAGACACCAAGGTAGTAAGTGTGCATTGTTTTCTGCAGCATTCATCAACAACACCACTTCGAAAACCTGTTTCTGCTTCTACTACTGCAACACTGTCTTGACCTGTAAGTTGTTTACGGGAAAGAGGTCGAATGATTTCTATGATGGATCTTTTCCCATCTGATTTACGTGAAACTATTAACAAAAAATAAATTATTAGAAATTAAAATGCTTAAAAGAGAGATTCTCCATAGGAAATAATATTTCTGCAATATTTACAATTATTTTTAAACAACAGAGCTTTGAATGAATTGCTTTTTGGTTTGAACTTGATTCTTATATTATTTTAATTAATGACGACGCTAGTTAACTATCGTTTCAATGTTAGCTTTTATTTACTTAACCATACTAGATCAATACTAAAGAAAAGTTAATCCAACCGCTGCAATGGAATGCAGAAGCGAGTTAAAAGCGTAAGAAGAGGCATATTGTTTTAGCATTCTTACTGCAGTATTGAAGCGTGTTCGAATTGTTAATTACCAAGGATTGGCCCGAAAATAGATGTGCGCAAAGTAATAACATTATACAGGATAGTTTAAAGAAGTTTACAATTAATAAAGTTGATATTTAATTATTCAATTTTAATGATCTTATTAAATTAACACTTATTTTTTAAAAAGAGAGAAAGATACTTTTAGTAAACTTATTAATAATAACATACAACTTATTCAGTGATTTTATATAGAAATTAATTACTTTAGTTGGGTATCCATTGTTTTTTTAATAGATTTTGGAAGAGTTTTTAGATTTGTTTTTTTGGATAAATAAACATTACTACATATTCTTTTAATTCTATTCATTTGATTAAAAATGAATTTTTAAATAAATGTTTTTAGAAACATTAGAATTTCCAGTAATTAGTTCATTTATATTAAAATTAAAATCATTTCTTTTATCGTATAATTTAAGAAAGCAGTCTCTTTCTTCTTTTTTAGTACCCAAATTCAAAAAATAAAATTAATATTATCATCATGATTAATTCCTCGGGGTAAATACTATTTAATAAAATTGTATTATCTTGAAAATTAAAGATAATTAAATCATCAATCTAAAAACAAATTTATATTAAAGAGTATAATTTTTTTTATAATAGTGTAAAAATAAGTTAGCTAAGAAAGATAAAAAATTAAATCGCTGTGGAACTCCTTCAATTTGAATAAAAATATCCTTTCCATTATAAAGAAAATTATTAAAAAGACAAAAATTAATTAGAATTTCCCAATAATCGAAATCGCAATTACGAATATTTTTAAAGTCATAGTAATAACTCAGAAGAACATCTTTTAGTTTAGAAAGGGGAAAAGATCCTGAAAATCAAAATTCACATGAGAATCAATTTTATTCTGTTCAATAAATTCTAAAATCGGTTTATTATTAGTGATAATCCAAGAAAAACCTTCGTTGATGATATTGTTAATAATTTAATTTCAGTAGTTAGAGAAAATGTTGCCAGGTTTAGTGAGGTAAGTAATAGATCCACTAATGTATTGATATATTTTGTTTTGGCTATATTGATACAATATTAGAAAGCACTCCCTTTTGGCTGATATAATCGTGTGAGCTGATGAAGAGATTATATCTTTTCATTTTTTTGTTTTTTTTGTTTTCTGGCTGTTTAATGTATGTATATATATTGAATATAATTACAAATTTAAAAAAAATGGTAGCTAAGAACTTCTTCAACCCTTCCAAGGAATAGTAAAATAAGAATGACTTACCGCCTCTGCGTGGTGCATGAAAACCTCCATGCTTTTCACATATAAAGTTAAGAAGATCTGCCAATCTTCTTCCACACATTCTCACTCCTTCCACGTTATTTTCATAGAAAGCTGTCAAGGCAACTAAACCCAACAATGCAAGTTTAAAAACCATCCTTCACGGAAATATCTGTTGTGAAAATATATTCTCTTTACATAGTCCTTAAATATACCTCTTTTTTTTTTTTTTTTTTTTGTTCATCAAAAATTGCAGAGAAAATGCAATTGAGTTTCTTAATTAAAGTCAAGCATGGAAAGTATTAAAGGTTCGTGACTTGTATGAAGAAGTATGGATCAAGGTTTCTTTCACTTTCTGATCAATTACATTTTGTGCAATGAAGTGAAGATCAGCCGGTTAACATTCGAGTCATTTTCGCTTTTCTAATTTTCCTCAATATCTGGATTATTGGGTTATTTTTCCCCTAATATATATATATATATATATATATATATATATATATATATATATATATATATATATATATATATATATATATATATATATATATATATATATATATATATATATATATATATATATATATATATATATATATATATATATATATATATATATATATATAATAAACTGTACATTTATATTTCAACAAAATAAGCAAGTTTAAGAAAGAAATTTGCATTAAAGTTGCAGAAACTAAGCTCCCGCTATTTTTTAGCCTTTTAGGTTATTTAGGTATTTAGTCATTAAAGGTTTTTTGGCATAATGTTTTAAGTCATTCGAAAGAAGACTTTTTGTACTTCTTGATTACCTGTTTTTTTTTAACTTTATTTGTCAGACTTAATTTAGTTAATTTTCAACATTAAAATTAAATATAAATTTGAGAAAAATTATGATGAATTTATGAAAGATTATTTTGTATTTAAAATTATGAAAAATTATTTTGTATTTTGCCATATAAAATTACATTCTTTCAATGATGCAAGAAATTGTATACCTTATAATTAAATTTTTTGCCGATTATTAAATAAAATACTAAAAAAGGATAAATAACTATTAAAAATTACATTTGAAAAAAATAAATTTTATTGTTCTAGGCAAAATTTTTCTCCTAAAAACTTCTCGAGATAAACGAAAAATGAAATTTTCATTCAATCTCCAGACCAAACTATTGGGATTTTGAGGATTCTTCATTTTTACATCCAAAATTTAAGATTGAGTTTAAATCAGATGCAAAAGTTAATTTGTTACTATTCTTCATAGCAAAATGAGCCTCTGACTAATATTGAGACTATTGTTGAGGTTGAGACAATTTTCTACTAAGCATTATATTCACTTATTTTTGACTGTCATTTTTATAAGCAATGTAGATATCTCCAAAAGATTAGGCAAATTTTTTTGACTAAACATTTATTTTTGAATGAGGAAGAAATTTGAAAAGTTAAGTTATATATATATATATATATATATATATATATATATATATATTTCAAAAATTATTTTTGTGTGGACAAATTTGGATTTTTTTTACTGTCCATTGTATCATTACATATTAGGTCCTTTTGCATCAAAATAATTCTTTTTTTTATTGCTATTCTTAGAAATGTACAAATCAAGTGCATCATGTTAGATGCACAGGTAGAAGTTTGGATTCATTCTCAAGATTTTTTCAGAAAGAGCAATAAAAGTGTGGTTTTTGTGGTGAACTGGTAAAACTAGTAAAAAGAAAAAATGGTCGAGAAAGGAATGCAGTGATTATTATATACAATGATAGAAGTTAACCGTACTGCGAAATTTCTACTTTTAGACATAACTTTCTATGTGTATCATTAATTATTATAATGATACCATACTTATAGGATTTGAGCTTTTATGAAAAATTAAAATCTGAGAATTGATTTCTGTAGATGAAAGCGTGTCTAAAGTTTCAACATCAAATTTGAAAAATGCGTCGTTCTGTTACAAAACCGGTAATTTTATCAAATTTTGGAAGTGTGTTTTTTTAAATTTTAAAAATTCTTTTAAATAAATTTTTCCCTCAACTGATTGCAAGAAATGACGGTAATCAAATCCACGTTTAATAATCACGTTCTGCTGCCAAACCGGTCAAATTCTGCTAACGGTGACTATATTCGCCAAGTGGTGTCCCTTTTGATTAAGAGTTTAGTTATAGCGTTATTGTGTCTTTGCCTGTGTCTGAACACTGAAAGTTTCTAATTAAATTTATTATTTTACTATACAGAAGTGTATGGAGGTAATAAATAAGCCAAAAAGTTTACCAAGTTTGTCTCGACTTTTTTAATCAAAATTTGAAATAAAATTGGATTATAACATATGTTGTATCAAATTCAATCTCCAAGAGAGTCTCTCCGGGTTATTAATAGGATTCAGTATTTGTATTCCCACCATTTGATATGTAAAATTTGGTCTTCTTTTTATGGATTTTTCTACGTATCATTAAATTTGTGCCAAACGGATTAAGTTCTTTATTTAATGTTTCTAGAATATTATCTTTTCCGAAAATCGATTTTCAAGTTTTTAATGTTAAAAGATTTAATTATTGATTGTTTAAAATTTTAAATATTAATTGTGCCAAATTGCCTCTATATTTTTTATAGGGCCTGAAAAGTTTCCACTCATGTAATTCTTCAAAATGATACCTATACTCGAGTTGTTATAACTGCGACAGATGAAAATGTAACATTTTTTATTTTACTTACATTTTTAGGACTGAAATATTTTCCACAAGAGTTATTATTATTGACATACGTAGTTTCCAAACATTTCTGTCGAATGTCTAGTTTCCGCTTTAAAGAGATAGTTTAGAAGCATTTTTAATTAACACCACAAAACCTATATATAGCAAACCTGGGAGAATAAAAGGAGTGCAAAAATCACAAAGCTATTTTGGTATTTTCCCTTATATTTTCGTCAGACATAGTTTCCAGCTCAGTTAAATTTTTTTTAAGTAATACTTTAAGGTTTTAGATTGAGTTTGATGCAGAATAGCGACATTCTGGATCGGTGAAAATTACACCTCGAAATCTCAAGATCTTCAAAGTTAGGCATGTGAGACGCCTAAACTTGATTTTTATTAAAATTTTTGACAAAAAATATCTAATTTTAAAAATTAAATCTATTTAACTAAATATTATTTAAATGATTCAAAAATAATTTTTTAGTATTAATATTTATTTTGCTAGGAACATTTGTTTGGTCAATTATTTTCATTTTGCGTGTGTTTGAACACCCCATATCCTACTCCAGACTACAACCCTGATGTCGAATTTTAAGCATATAACTGCATGTACTGTCTTAACTGTTTTCTCATTATTTACTGTGTTCATTGTTAACATAGTGAGCACTAAAAAGCCTCAAAATACACCGCATACAGTAATCCGGAAATATGGGCGATAGTGAGCCTGTAGTGCTTCCTAATGCAGAAAACACCATCCATTACAACTATGTAAAATATCCTGTTTAAGTAGGACTGAATTCAGAGATTTTTGAGATGATAGTTCTAAAAATAGCGCGGAATCTTTTCACAAGTTTCATTTTTAGTATTTACTTTTTAACAAAATAAGGAATTTTCCTGATAACTTACTACAGTAATATCTTGTGAATTGTGCTTAAGTTGAAAAACAGTTTTAAAAACTTTCTTGTGTAAATTTTTTAAGCATCATCCTTTTTTTCTTCTTATGAGTAGCTTTATTAAAGGTGAAAATAGAATTGTGGCTCGAATTTTTTCATTTAAAAAGCAAAGTAAACAATTGTAGTCTTTTGAGTTGCGCTAACCTATAGTTACTTTTCACAAATAAAACAAATAAAAACAATAAAGTAAATAAATAAAAATTTTGTCTGTTCATAAATAAATAGTTTCGAGAAAAAGGGTGAGCTTAATTAATATGATCAGTCAGACGTTTTGAATCGAGTAATTTTAATATAACAAAATGTTCTTAAATTCTTCTTAGCTAACTTGTTTTGAAAATCGAAAAAAAAACTTGACAATTATTTAGAGCGAATGTTAATTTAAAAAATTAATTAAAGTACTTATAAAAAAAGATAGATTAGCATATTATCAGAAAAAATCTACGTTGTAGCATAAAAAAAGAGAAGTTGAAAAATGCAGAACGAAATAATTGGTTGAACCGCATTCGATAGCTCTATATAATCGGCATCTCTTTATAGTGATAACACTATTTCAAATAATCATTGTTGGAGTCACAAGAGTTTTGTTCAAGAAAATATTCCATTTATCACGGTCAAGGGAGGTTTTTATTGTTTTCAAGTACTTTACAGTATTCTTCTAGTACTTTACAGCTTTTTTTTTGGGTATAAAACAAATAATCTATTGAAATGAACCTTTCCTTACCGTCGATGATTTTTTGGGTTTACGACTACTTATGTTCAACTCTGTAGCCTTGTAATTTTTAACCCAATCCAGAAGACTAAGGAACTACTGGATCAAATTTTGTTCGATGGAACATGGTGAGGAAAACGACGAAAACCTCACACGGTTAGCCTGACGGCAAAGGGATTCTAACCCATGATCCGTCTACCACTGCGGATATTTTACTTCAGCATTGTGGTCGGTGCGAGCCGAATGCGGAATTCGTATCGACCAGTCATCACTGGGATTCGAGCCTTTTCGCTTCCGTGGAAGGCGAACGCTCTATTCTCTGAGCCATCTTCTTTTTTAATTAAAAAATATGCCCGGAATGATGTAGGGTGCTCTAGGGAGGGATGTGAACGAAGGAGCCTTTCAAATCATATTGCTTTATCATTCAGTCTAGAAATGTGACTGATAAGATAAAAAATGTGCTCAGATCTTCATGTTATTTAAATATTTTAAATCAATAGAATATTACCTTTTTTTTTAAATTTAAACTTTTATTTATTCCTTTTTTATATTTCATAAATTATTTTCTAGTCTTTTTCTTTTTATTTATTCTTTATGAATAGTTTTATGCTTACAATTAAATCACGATACTTTTTCCTAAAAAAAGTTTATTATTATTATTTTTTTTTTAATAGGAATGCTATAATTTTTTTTAAGATTTAAAATACCTTAAAAAATTTTATTCATATGAAAGTAAATTTATATCTAAATTAATTATCTATGTTGATTTATTAGCTTAATTAGTAATATAGTGTAGAGTACCAACTTATTGAATAAATTAGGGCTTTGTTTCGTTTTAATTATCAATAATCTTGTTTCCATTATTGAGAAATAATAATTACAAGAGACAGAAAATTTTAAATTTTACAAAAAATGATTAGTCAAAACTTAAATACCGTGTAAGAAAATTAACTATTTTTGATTTCGTTAAAAAAAAAAAAAAAAAAAAAAAAAAAAAAAAAAAAAACAGTAGTACGATGACTGGAAGTTTATTCTAGTTTAAATAGTTTTAATAAAACAAAAATGCATATATATATATATATATATATATATATATTAAAAAATATAACTACACAGCCTTTTGAAATGAAATACGTTATTTTAGACTCACTATTATCCATGTTAAAAAATAAATAAACGAAATAAACCAGGTGAAAAGCTGAAACTCACTCCATCTAATTATCATCAACTTCCACAAAATTTCAGGACAAAAATATTTTTCTTTTTAATGTGCAAATTAATAATAAAAACCAAATGCAATTATACTACACAAAATATAAATTTTCTTACTTGATTGTAAAGCAATAAAATATAGTTATTCTGACACAAACATTAAAGTAGAGAATACCACCAGGGTTTTTTCTGGGGTTCGTGGGATCTGTGTCTACCTTAAGAACATAAGACATAAATTTTTTTAGGGGCGAAAATTCTTTAATAAATAGTACAATTTAAAAAAAAATTCTTTGTCTAAAATATGATTATACAAATATTCGTCGATAATATTTTATATCCATCATTTCTTTTTTTTCTAATACAATAATTTAGTTCTTGCTACTTGCTTTTATGCTTTTGACAATTAAAATTAAGTAATTATAAGTACGAAAAAATTTAAAAACACTTTAAGCACACTTTAGTACTTTATTTTTATCAAAGTATTAGTTATAAAATGAGTTCTACATTGACATTTCTAATTATTTTGAAATTTGTACGCAATATTTATTATTCTTAAATTTTTAAAATCAATTTGCTTTACCTTATTGTTACATAGAAATTGGAAAGCTATCTAATGAATTTGTAAGATGAGAGGTAATGGTATAATAATTATATTTTAAATTCTACTCATACTTGAAAATAGTTTTTATACACATTCGTAACAATAAAATTCATATATAATTATCTCTTCTACAAGCCCTCTCGTTTTTCAAAATATTTTATTGCATCCAAATTTTTTTAAAATCAATCTGAAAATAAATTTTCATGCTTTTTTTCTCTCCAAATTTCTACATTTATATATCATATTCAAAATGTTTAGCTTTTTGTTATTTTAATATGCAATTTTAAGTGTTGTTTTGCTGCTCTAGCTGTGTTTGATCCTGTAGTATACTTTATTCTGTTTATGTATGTAATCATTCTCAATTCTAAGTAAAGAAAAATTGAGATTTATTTATGTTTATACTTTTTTTTCTTCATTTAATGTTGAAAAAGTGGATGGTGTTAAAAATTGATGTCTTTGAAGTTTCTTTTGTTTTGTCCGCCATCCTCAATTTTTCAAATTTGCTTCGAGTAGTGGGCTCCTGTCTAAAAATAAATAAATAAACAATTAAAAGATAATAAATAGAAAAGAAGTTGAAATAAGAGAAAAACTTAAAATTCAAAAAACTCTCATACTTTAGAGTAATATATGTGTACACACATGCCCACACGCACACACACGCACACACACACACACACACACACACACACACGCGCGCACACGCACACACACGCACACACACGCACACACACACACGCACACACACGCGCACACACGCGCACACACGCACACACACAAGAACCCTTTTTCCTCATCACCCGAGTGGGGTAAGGGATAAGATGCGCTTTTTCTAAAGAGGTCAATTGCTAGGAGCCCTCATCCCTCTCCTGTTCCTGCTACCTCGGCCCCAGACTTCTCCCCCTCTTCAGTGGGCGTAATCCTTAATCAATCTTCAACTGTTAAAATCAGAGAAGGAAAATCAGAGGGGTGAAGAACTAGGATTGAGCTTGGAGAGGGGTGCTAGGGAATTATCCTCTATCGCCTCTTATATGCCCGCAAAACAGCATTTAAATGATATCAAATTCGTTAATGCATTCGCTAAGTTAAAATTATTTAATTTCAGACAATTTATCAAAAATGAAATAAAATAATTCTAAATTTATCAGTTAATATAAATAATGTTTTTAAAATCAAAAATGTCCATGAATTAAAACGTAATGTTAGTTAATAATTTTAGTTTGTAGTTGAGTGATTTAATTAAATTTATGTTATGTTATTAATTATTATTAATTTCTTATAAACATTGCGTAATGATCCTCTAAAAGCTATTTTTAATTTGAATAATAGTTAATAATTATAGAAAATGCTTAATAATTTAACCAATAATTCTATGCTTAACACTTTTATGCTATTTTTAAAAGCGTTAATGTTTTGTTTTTTTCATTATTTCTATTATTCATTATTTCTATTTACGTCTATTTTCATTCCACTTTTAATGAAATGAATAGAATTAAAAGAATAAGTAGTAATATTTATTTATCCAAAAAACAAACAGATGAACTCAGTACAGATTTCAAAATTTGATAAATAAAAAAAATGAACACCCAACTAAAGTACCAACTAAAGTAACCAAATAATTCTATGCTTAACACTTTTATGGCAGTTTTAAAAGCGGTAATGCTTTTTTTTTTTTTTTTTTTTCATTATTTTGATGTCGTGTCACTTAAACTTATTTTTTATCACTATCATCTTTATTTATTCATTAATTTACAATTATACTACTGTTTTATTAAAAATATATTTTGTGAATATTTGGATTATATTTGATTTTGTATTATTTTTCAATCATGACTATGCGTGGAAATTTAACTGTAGCATAACTCTTATACGAATAATTTCGTAATCTCTTCTTAAAGAAGTAAATGTTAGGGAAATCTGTTAATAATCAATGTTAATAAATTTAATAAAATCAATCTAACAAAATGTTTTAACAATTATTAAATATGCATATAGAAATCGAGGATAAAAAACGCATTTATATATTCATTTATTGAAATCTGGAGCCTTATCTATTTACTCAAAGGATTTATAAAATGAGAAATTCTGCCGGAGACTTTTTAATTTTGAGAGTGTGCAACATTAGAACTCGGACTTTCAATAGTTTCACAACATATACATCACAGTATATGTCATGTACCGCGAAACATTTTATTCATTGCAAATTTTTCTTGTTGAAAAGTAGAAAATTAAACTTTTTTAACCTTAACTTTAAAGATAAGAAACTGAAAGATATTTTCAAAAATCAACAAAGCAAATATTTTCTTCTTTTATTCTACTTGAATCCAAAAAATTAAAATCAATATTATCGTCATGATTACGAAGCTTGAAGAATTTCTCGATAAATATTATTTAATAAAATAGTATAATCTTGAAAATTAAAGATAATTAAATCATCAATAAATCTAAAAACAAATTTAATATTAAGAGTATAATATTTTTTCATAATAATACAAAAATAAGTTATCTAAGAAAGATGAATAATAAGTAAATATGAGTTTATTCCTAATTCCTAAATTTTAATTTTTCTATAATATTTAAATTACCAGTAATAATATGTCCATGATGTTTATCAACAAAATCAAGTATTTCTCCTCCTCACAGTGACATTCATAATCGGAACATTAATCCTTCCTAAATTTTTGCTTATATCATTATAATTAAATATTGTTCTACCAAGAGATTAATTATATTTGAAGCTTTCAATTATGTTTAAGTCTTTTAATGGAAATAAATTTTTAAAATTTTCGAAAATATTATGAACTTTGATCTGATCAAAAATAGGATTATGAAAGTTAATAACGAAATATAAGTTATCTGAATTTTTCTTTTTATTTGGAGAAATTTTAATCATTTTGGCTTTTACAAGAACGAAACAAAGAATTTTGAAGTGTAAATTAATAAAAGAAAAGTTAATAATAAGATCTAGAAGCTTATACATCATTATTCTGAAAGAGAAAAAAACATTTTTAATTGGTTTAATATTATAATGTTTATTAAAATCTTTTTCCATGTTAGAAATAAAATTTATATTTAATTTGTCCCTATTAAGAGAGTTTCTATTACTTGTTGATCCCCGTTTACCTCAATTTGTACGCTTATCTTTAATAAGAAAAAGTGGATAAGTTGAGGAGTTAAAGTTAATCTGCGTATGTTGGAAGTTATCGTTTAGCTAGCTCATGCGGCTAAATTGTTTTGTATAAAAGCAAGTATTAAATTTCTTTTTGTAGTCTTAAATCTAAATCTTCTACTCTATCTAAAATATTGATTTTGCCACTGTTAAAATTTATGT
Source organism: Parasteatoda lunata (assembly GCA_949128135.1). NCBI lineage: Eukaryota > Metazoa > Arthropoda > Arachnida > Araneae > Theridiidae > Parasteatoda > Parasteatoda lunata. The sequence continues at coordinate 6,730,257 of OX421980.1, read as the reverse complement.
TCTGTAAAATTATTCAATTGCAAGTTATTGATAATTTTATTACTGTTTATATCAAAACGGTGTTGATTAATTTGAATGTTAAGTGAGTTACTGGTTTGTTCAACATATTTCAGAAACCACAGGTTAGCATATTAATAACATATTAATTTTACAAAAAGTTTTGGAGCTATCGTTATTCAGAATTGTATGTTTTTTGTCAATATTAGGGCAAGTTTTGCATCTTTTATCACCACACGCTTTATAAGACAGTAAAATTTCGGGTATAGAAGGCAATTCAGAAAATATTTTGCTTTCAGAGTAGCAGGATATCGATCCAAAGGTCCCCTCTGAAGTGGGCTCTTTGTACCGGGTACAACATGAAGAATAATTTAAGTACTGAACATATATTTTACTAGGCACTAAATTGTTAATAACAGTTTAAATCCATAAAATAACATGAAAATGTAGAGAAAACATGGAAAAAATTACAGAACAATGAAAAAAAGGGGGGAAAGAAAAATAATAATAAAAATAACAAGAAACCGGGAAAAAATTAATAAAAATCCAGAAAATAAAAGATATAATCTCTTCATCAGCTCACACGATAGTATTTACAAAAAGGAGTGCTTTCTAATATTGTATCAATATACCCAAAACAAAATAATCAATACACTAGCGTGAGGAGCACTAAATTTTTTTTTAAAATTATTTTTTCCACCTTTTTTCATTGTTCTGTAATTTTTTCATGTTTTCTCTACATTTTGATCTTATTTTATGAGTTCAATTTACTTGCAGCTTATGCGCAGTAAATAAAACTTATTGTTTTTCTTTATTTTCTTCGTGTTTTTTTTTTTCCTTTTTTTTTGTTTATTATGATTATATATATATATATATATATATATATATATATATATAAATATATATATATATATATATATATATATAAATATATATATATATATATATATATATATATATATATATATATATATATATATATATATATATATATATATATATATATATATATAATTAATTAATATATAATGATATATATAATTATAGCCAATTCCTAAGAATGTGTTTAAGTTATGAAATTCATAAGATAATGGTATACGGCGCAGCAATTTTAAATGACAATGGCGAAGCAATTTAGATTTCACAGTTATTTTTTTTTTTCCTTCAATAATAAAGTTTTTTATCCCGGTGTAAAGTATTCCCTTTAAAGAAAGGCAGCCAAAATAGAAATAAAAAGTTTGACAATCTGTTTTTTATAAGAAAAGCTAAAATATTGATGGCTTATTATGAAACGGGCCAGAACATACCCTTAAAAAGGGATGACCGGTTTACAAAATTTTAATATTTACAAAATTTTTGGAATTAGTAAAAGAAACTGAACTTTATATAATTTATTTTAATTTCTCTTTTTTTTAAACAATTTAATTAGATATGCGTTTTGTCTTAGTCCTCGACTAAAAGATTATATTTTAAATAAACATCTAAATGGTAAAAGCTTATTAATTTTTTTTTCTTTGTTCAGCACCGAAAAATATCTAAATGATTCAGGGCCCCCCATCAGGGGGTAAAGTGGGCGCACGATGCGCCCACTTAAAGCTTGGGGGGATTTTTTACACTAAATAAAACGAATAGTTTGGAGGGGGGGATTTAGAGGAGAGAATTTTTTTTTGCGCCCAAAAGCTTGGGGGGGGGGCACTGCAATGATTAAAATTTAAGAAATGTTTGAACATATTTAAAAGAGATTTAACCCTTATTGGACCAACAGCACATAAGCTTTTGACACCACTTTTGTACTACTCTATATTTCATTAATTTTAGATAATATATATGCTGAATATATTATTTTGAAACATTAAATGACATAAAAAGAAAGGATTTATGACTTCATTTAATAAGGAATCAACATTTTGTCAAAAATAAATAAGAAACTGCTAGTAGCTTTCTAAATTTAAGTGGCTACAATAATTTGATTTGCTTTTAAAAGTGTCTACAAAGAATTAAATATTGCACAAATACACACACAAATAATAATAATTATTTATAAGTTAATGAATTAAAAAATATTTTAAAAACGTTATAATTACCAAAATTGAAGACAATGTAGTATCTTCTGATAACTTTTGATTTAAACAAACTAAATCATCATCTGTTTGGATTGGCAAATTAAGGTCCGGAATAAGATTGGAAATAATCGGAGTGGCAACCCTTTTCCCAGCATCAATTTGTAACCCTACTAATGAGGCATTCATTTGGGCATGCTCGTGTGTCAATTTTTTTATCTGCTGACTCAACCGCTCCAATTCATAAAACAAACGTTTCACTAAATAAAAGATAAAATCAAATTTTAATATTTGCACTTGCAGTAAACAAAATAAAGACTTCAAATGTTAAAATAGTTTGTATTGGATCTTAAACAGACACCTTTTCTCTGCCATACTCGGCACTGTAGGGACTGCATCGTTCACTGGAGTGACAAATGTACATAATAATTACCAGGGCACTTAAGCTAATTCCATGACTTTAATGGTGGATTCAACACAATGCGTAACTATCATGGTAACATAAAAAAGATAATTTTAAGATGCAAATAAATGTGATGATGTATGGACAAAATGGTGACAGAAACATACATTAACTACATTGTGATAGCTTAAACAATAGGACATAAACACTGAATAATAAGTGATTGCTGAGCATTGAGGTACAGACGAACGCTCCATTAATGCTCGTAGAATTTACTTTCTATGGATGCCAATAACTACATGTCTAATATGAACAATTAAAATCACTTAAAATGATAAATATATCAGAATCCATTATTATGACATAAAAAGACATGATAGGATGGATCAACTGAGAGCTCTACCCCTGAGTGACGAACTGAGAGTTCATCGAAATAGGTGAGAACAAACGTCATAATTTAGCTAAGAACGTTTGCTAATTGGTGCAGTTGGTCAATCTACAAAATGTTACATGGTTTTGCAAAATTTGTTGAAAAATAATTTACAATATTATGCAAAAAAATATTTAAATGTTATAAGTTTATAAAAGACTATATATTAAAGCAACTTTTATTAAATCCTTATCAATAAATAATGATAGGAATAATTAATAACAACTCACTCATTCCAAATAATGAGGCAGCATTGGCTTCAACAACATCGGTAATTTCTGGCACTGGAACTGTAACAGAGGTTTCTGGATACAAATTATTCAGCTCTGTCATAGCTGGAAACATCTCTGGGACTTTGCTGGAAGTCTGTGGAACTTCATCAAAGACAATGGGAACTGATGATCCCTACATAAATGATAAAAAGCAAACTAATCTTAGAAATAAGCAAAAATTTAATAATACTTTAAAACAAGGTGAAAAAGTTAGCCAATAATTTTATGAAACATTAAAATAAAAATAAAAAACTATAACAAATACTTATTATACAGATATCTATAATTGCTAATCTGGCTTGATAAAATTAATATAGTAGAAGTTTGCGATTTTTAATATTTTATATTAAAGCACACTGTATACGATATCATTAAAATTAAATCAAATTTGAACATATACATACCATTGAGAGTAATCGCAATGTCACTGCCTGCCATCATAGATTCCGAATAGCTTTGGGATGACTGTGCAACAGCCGCGACTTCAGTGGTAACTATATAAAGTGAAATAAATCTTATATTTATAATGTTTACTTTAAAAGTAAAGATAAAATAATAATAAATAAATAAAAATAAATAAAAATTACTCACAACTTGAAGAGGGAAGGGTGGGTACTTTAAACCTTTTCGTTCTAGGAGATTTCTTAAAATTTTAACAATTTTCAAGATCATCATCAGTACTGGAATCCTGCTGAAATCGTATAGGTGTTTGCCGTTTCCTTTTTGTATTAGTTGCATCATCTTCAGTCGCAGATGTCTCAAGATTTGATGTTTGTTGCGCTTCTTGAGCTTTAATGTGGGCACTTTTAAAAGAACCTAAAATTAAATTATTTATTTTTTGTTATCTTCGTAAAATCTTAATGAGAAATAAAAAATATAAAAAAAAAAAAGAAATACTAACTGGAAGAGCAAAGAACTCTAACTTTAAAATTCTCCCATTGGTCATCTGCAGGCAAGTTGTCCCGCAGATACTTAGTAATTTGATAAGTGGGCAACTTGCTGGGCCACTTTGCCACATCTTTGCTCAATAACCACTTAGACGGTATGACTTCGACAGTGTCACTTTCTGTGAAAATCACAACAGCATACTTTTTTTCTTTGAAATAGATTTTTACATACAATAAAATTAAACATTTATATACACAGTACAAAAATTATGATGAAGGAAAGAGGTTATAACAATATACATATAACAATTATAAGATGTCAAATTAAGTGCATAAGCATATTTACATGATGAAACAAATCAGCACAATATTTCTCTAACAATTTCAGCTCTGCAAGCTGTTAAGTTCAAAGACAAAAAGAAAAAAAAATAGTGAAATTTTTCCCAAAATTGTTTAGAAAGTGTGTATAAACAAGGATAAATGTTTTGAAGAGAAAAAAAAAAAAAAAACTATCATTTATTATAACTTTATAGCTCAAAAAATGTATTTATAAACATTTTAGACAAGTTTTGGATAGCCTGTCAAAGTGAAAAGAGGTCGTTATTTTATCACTCAAAATAAATAAATAAATAAAAAATAAATAATAATTCAAGTATTAATTATCCATTTAGAATAATTGTAAATAGTGAAATTACAATGCAACTGAAAAAAAGAAACATGTCCTTCACGATCGAATTTTAAAAAACTGAATGACGACTATTCTCTTTCCGATGCTAACACTCTCAACGTTAAAACAGAATTTAAAAAAAACAATTTAAAAAAAAATTTATATTTGAAAAATCAATATTAAAATCACTTTCAGTATCAAAATTTATTACTGTTTCCAAATTTATATTTTCTGAAGTATTAATATCATTGGATTCTATGATGGCAGTGGATTCATTCCCAGAATTTTTATTTTCAAAAGTAGAATTAATGGGTCTGCAAAGTAATAATATAATTTTTTAAAATATATTGAATTACAGTAGACTGCAAACAGCTCATGATGCAGGAAATATTTTGTTAATTTAGATAGAAATGCAAATAAATTACCGGTACAAGGAGAATTTCTTTAATAAAAATTAAATCTGCAAATAATTTACTTCGATAAAATAAAAATACTTAAAATTTAGATGATATTTAATATATACTTGAACTAAAGTAAAACAAAAATTGGAATACTAAAAGAGTACAATTAATATCAAAACAAAATGAACAAAACTTCTTTTAAAAAAATGCGCTAAAAAGCAGCAGAATTTTCAAAAAAAGAGAGAATAAAAATAGAAATAAATGTAGAAAAGGAATAAAATAGAAATAAATGTAGAAAGAGATTATTAAATTTGGTGTTTTTGATAAAAGAAAGGCTTTTAAATTTAAAGTTATTTTTTTCTGCAACTTTTATACTAATTTGTGTAATAAAATTTTTAAAAATTTAGTTTTTTCACAATTGGTTAGGATTAAAAATATTTGCAATAATGTTGAAAGTTTTCAAGAGGCTGTGAATAATTTTTTGAATAATTTGAGTAATAATGATTTTCCTTATAATTTTTGTAATGTTAATTTGTTAATTAAGAAAATGATTGAAGAATATTAGTTTTTTTATTTCTTTTAACAGGGCGCAATTCAAGACTTAACTGAGCAGCCCCAGTTAAGCATTCTATTAATATGTGACGTAAATTTTCTTTGACAACTTTTATCTATCTTTTTTTCATTCTGCGCATTTTAAAAGAGGGCGTTGTTTTTCTTTTGGTTTAAGTGATTCCTTTTCATTTGGTTTACTTTAGAGTTTGCTGTCTGACCTTGTTTATGTGAGTTTTTATTTTCTGTTGATTTTTATTTTCTGAATAATTTGAGTTTTTGATGAGTTGTATGAGTTTCTTTTCTGTATTAGTTTTATGTCTTGCTTGATTTTTTCTCCTGGACTTTTAAACAAAACCTTCGGGGTACTGAGGAAGGTTTTTAGGCTTTTGCCTTCTTCCTCAATAGAAAAGGTTTTGTTTTTTAGCCACTGGGGCCGGTACCCCCTGAAGACGTCGGCTTCAGTGGTCATATTTTTAATTTTGTTTTTTCCTTTTCTACATTTATTTCTATTTTTACAAAAATTGGAAATAATTGTTTTTATCAAAACAAATGATTTTAAGTATCCTAATGCAAAATTTTAACATTGCTAGGCATTTTCGTAAGACAAAAATTAATTTGTTCTTAATATTTAGTTACATTAACACAATTCATATTAACTCGAAATATAGCAATCTAGTTTTAAAGAATGTTAAAAGGCAGATTAATTTTCTTTCACTTGGCCTCTTAAATAACGTAAATTAAAAATAGAAAGAGTTAAAAACTATAGCTTAAATTTGAATATGAACATTTTCATCTTTAAAATAATTTTACAGATTACACTTCAAGAGTAATATTTTAAAAGAAAGAAAATGTAGATCGAAAATCAAAACAAAGTCTTTTAATGCTCAGAATATATGTACCTTTCAGACGAGGAGCAAGAAGATAGTAAATAATTTCGTCTGGCCTTACTAACAAGAGAGTCTAAAATCAACTGTTTTTCAGCCAGTTTTACATGGTTCTCGGCTTTCCTTTTAATAGATAAATGATTTTTCTTTTTACCTGACATTTCCTAGGTAATAAATTTCCGAAACAGAAACGAGAAGTATAAGAAGTAGTTGTCGAGCAGATGTACTTAACAAATCACAAATATGGCGGACAGCTTGTAAACAACATCAGCAAAATAGAACAACTCAACAGTCGACTGTATCATTCGCGAAAACGAAACTTATACTCCTTTGCGTTTGGTAGCATAAAATTTGCATTCGTAAACAAGATATTTCGTGAAAAATGGAAATAATTGTTTTCTTTTAGAAATAAATATTTATTTATTAATAATTTGATGTGCCGTGCCACAAAAAAGTAGCGCAGCACCAAAAGTAATGAAATAGATGCTACTTTTTAAAGTTCGAATATCAGATCGAATACTGGTTAATTTTACATAATAATAGCTTTAATATTAGAAGATAGGATTCAAGAGTATTGCGTTTTCTAGCACGGCAGTATTATATTGCATCTTGCCAGCATTAGATCACATCTTTTTGCTACCTGGGATATTATATCTACATTGGGGAAAATTCCTGTTACTAATGCTAGGTTCCAGCATGTGCATTTGGACCTGATTGGCCCTTTACCAATATGTAGAGGATATAAGTACTGTTTAACCTTAATTGATCGGTTTACACGATGGGTTGAGGTGGTACCTCTGCAAGATATCACGGCAAGTACAGTAGCTCGAGCAGTGATTTTTAATTGGATTTCACGGTTTGGTGCTCCTGTTAGAATTTCAAATGATCAGGGAAGACAACTGGATTCCTTCACTTTCAAGAAATTAGCACAAATTCTGGGTGTTGAAATTATACGTACAACTGCATACAATCCTAAGGCCAATGGGATGATTGAACGTGTTCATAGAACATTAAAAGCAGCCCTTATATGCTATACTACAGATTCTTGGCTTGATAATTTACCATTAGTTCTCCTGGGTTTGAGGACTGCTGTTCGAAAGGATTGGAACTTCTCTTCTGCTGAGTTAGTCTATGGGCAAACATTGAGAGTTCCCGGAGAGTTGTTTACTAACTCTGGAAATGACATCTCGTAGTCTGAATTGATTTCTCAGTTGCGTAAAGCATTTAGTGAGGTCAAGCCTGTAGCTTTCGTTTGGCATGACAAACGAGTCGTTTATGTGCCTAAGGATCTCCAGACTTGTACGCATGTGTTCGTGCGACATGACGCCGTACGGAGACCATTACAACCTCCGTATGATGGCCCATATTTAGTTCTTAAGAGAAAAGCTAAAATTTATCTTTTGCAGATCTCCACAAAGAAAAAGTGGATTTCCATCGACGGGTTGAAACCAGCGTATTTGCCAGTGGACGAGACCCATTCTTTAAACCACGGAGATTCTTCTGGCCAGTCTGACCATTCTTCAACTACAACTTCAGAGTCTCCTTTGGCAGAAAAGATACCGGATTCAAGAAAGTACGTTACTCGGTATGGAAGAAGAGTTCGTTTCAGAATCTGACGACTATGAAACTCCGGTGGGGAGTAAATAATTTTAATCGTAAAAATTTCTTTGACTTCAAGCTGAATAAAATTTAAATGTCGAAAATTTTCATGTAATTATTCATTTGAAATTTGAGACAAAAAGCTTGCTTTTTTATTTTTAGCATGTTTAAAATAATATAATTGTAAACTAATTCTAATCCTAAAAATTTTGACTTTACGCTGAATAACATTTACAGTTTAATAAAAATTCCCAATCAATGTAGAAAAGAATAATGCTGAAACTTTCATCTGTAAGTTTTGTATATACATACTTTGTGAAAACATGTTGTGCAATTGCATCTTCTTTTTTTTAAAAAAAGAAGTCCCATTTAAGACATTTACATATAATGTTATGTTTGTTTTGCTATGTTATTAATGCCTAATCTCTTATCAGCAAAATACAAACAATCGAATTGATTGATTTTGAACAAAAATTTTGTAATTCCAACATTCTCAAAAAGTAACTGATAGTAGTAAAACTTTAATCATTAATAGTAAAGGCGACTTACAGTAGAAAAAGATGCTATGTTTTTTCGTCTATTCTTGTGTGCAATTAAATATTAGTGCAAATTTAATTTTGATAAAATGCGTAATTTACTACTTTTTTTTTGGTTTCGAAATTTGAATGTTACCTAATTTTTTTTAAATTGTTGGTTAATACATAGCACCTTAAACTAATTATCAAATCGTTGAAAATTTTTCATGTGCCAATTTTGCATTGGCACATCAGAAATTATTTTTTCATTACAAGAAATAATTTGCAGAATTTTTAATTAAAATTATTAAAGGCTTTCCTGGTTGCACTCCCTGAAAATATTTCTACTGGTGCCGTTGAATTTTGCTTCAAGTGTTTTGTTAAGTAAAATTTCAGATTCTAAAAGGATTAAGTAACGTAAGTATTTTTCCTTTTAATTTCAGTGAAACATTTATGCAAGTAAGTAATTTGAATATTTTTAAATTTTCTTTATTGTCTCGATTATTATAAAAGATAACAATTTAAAAATTCGAAATATTATTTTATTTTAATATTTTTGGAAGTTATGAAGGTGAATTTTCAACTCAAATCAGATGTAAATTTAACTTTATTTATGTAGTGTGGTTTTTTATTACATTATTTCAGAATATAAATAATGAATGATAATTAGGAAATTACAAATGGCTTATTTTACGACTTTTATAAAGCATGTTTTACAAAACTAACTCAGTTCAGATTTTGATAAAATAGGCTCATTTCTAAAAAAAAAAAAAAAAAATTAAGAATACATTTTAAAATTTAAGACTTGAAAATTAATGATGATTCATCAGAAAACTCATTGTATAAAGAAAAAAATAGCAATAAAAGTTTTAATATAGTATTATTTCTTAAATAAATTTAAAATAATAAAAAAATATCAGCTGAACATAAGACAGACTTTGGAGTAAAAGGAAAGAAAATGGATGGTAGCAGAATTCGCTAATATAATTTTATTTAGTATTTCTGTATTGCTAAGTAAATAATGCATGGAATGACATTATAAAACTAATGTTCTATGTTTTACTGTTTCACAGCAATACAGAAAAATAATCAAAATTATATCGCCGAATTCAACAACAATCGAAATCTTCCTCTTGCTTATTCCTAAAAGTAAAAAGCAACGCAAGATAATATCTGAAAATACAAAATCTAATATTATATAGCGTTAAAACTAATGCAAAGTAATATTACGGTGAACGCTAGATAATATTAGTTTGCATAGAATCTAATATTATATAATGCAGAGCAAACAGCGACCTCTTGTATCTTTCTAATATTAGAAGGTGTGCAAGATAACGTTAGATTTTACCGGTTTTCTGATATTATCTAATATTAGGTGCTACTTGGGATAGCACACATGAATCTAAATTATTTAGTGTTAAAAGTAATGTTTTTCTATTTAAATATTACCTTAAATTTTACATTACATTATGAGAAAGTACCAATTTTATTTTAAATTACGCTTGATGAAATCTTGAAATTTAAAGAATAATAATACTGTATATATTAGATAAAAAATTATTTTTGGAAAAATTTTAAGAAATATTTACAGAAAAGTTCTTTTTGTTGAGATTATATTTTTTTTAAACTCAAAATTTCAGGAGAGGGATAACATGGGCCTTTGGCTTCATCACTGACTAGAAACAAATATAGCCAATGTTAAAAAAAAGTAATAGTGTAGAGCTTTATTCTGAAATAATTCCAGGTAATGTTTGCGTCTAGATCTTTATATTGAGTTATTTAGAGACTTTAAAAACAAACACACTTCAAAGAACCTTTATTTCGTTTTTAACTTTTATGTATTCAAAGAGCCTTTTTTTTAACTTTTATGTATTTTTCCTAAAATTGAATTTCTCATATTAATCAACGATGATTGAATCAGCCTAAGTAAATACGTTAGAAAAGAAATAAGTTCCGGTTGCTCCGGAAGTTTATGCGGACGATTACGTCTGCTAGCGAAAATAAGCTCCGCCTACAGATAAGGTGAATACTATGCAACACTTCTTGACATTATATAGTATAAAAGCTACAATTTATTTTTCTTTGACCATTTTTGCTGAAAAGAGTTGCTATCAGCAAGACACATTTTCTTAAAAAAAATAACAGTAGGGCTTCATTTAACCATGAAGAACTAACCACATTCTTTAATTTATTGTTGAACTTGTCTGGTGTGCCCAAGATGAAAAAAATTCCGATTCGACGTCATAAGTGGTTATTGGAAGAAAAAAAAAAGAATTTGTAACTAAACTTGTATTTAAAAATTTTGACTCAATAATATATTTTCAAATTACAAAAGAAAAAATTCTTTTATTTTTATTAAAAAAATGAATTTAAAGAATTCTAACAGCTTTGTAGTTCTCCTTAATCAAATATTAATGTCAACAAATTGCTTAATATTACACTTATACGGTTAAAAGTAAATTATACCTGATAATTATATACTAAGTAGCTAAGATGATAGTATTCTATTTTTTCACAGATTTCTTATCCCTGAAAAAAAAAAAAAGATATTAAAGAGACCAATCCATCTTTCTGATTCTTCAATACACCTTCAATACAATACACTCAAATAAAATCCCTCAAATAAAATGTGATAACGTGTGGCCACTAGATGCGGGAATAGTTTTTGTTATAATTTAAAGTTAAGGAAGGCGATGACGCTATCCGAATGTTCTTGCCTACAAAATGGCGGGCACGTTATGTAAAGGCTTTGTTCTTAAACATGAAAACACAGGTCTTGATATTAATCAGTTTTATTACTAATTTATTGAATAACATAAGATGTGCTGTGCAATAAAATGCTGCTCAAAATTTAATAATTTTGAGTGATGATTTAACGAAAAGAAAACTGTTTTGATTAGATAGGAGTTTGATAGATTTAAACTGTTTTGAGTGATGATTTAACGAAAAGAAATAATATTTTTGTCTTAAGAGGCCCACTTGGAATATGCATATTATTTCATATAACTATTGATTTCTATGCAAAATTCAATACATAGGTGATTCCTCAGAATAAAATTAAATATTTTTCAAAATATTGTTGTCAGAAAGTTAAAGATAATTTGGAATATATGGCCTTCATAGATCATTAAAGAGAAAGATTGAAACCTTTAACTATTATGTCTTTCTATTACTCTAATTATGGGTATCAAAAAATTTTATTACTCAAATAGCATAAAATTTGTTTACTCTAAGACAATTTGGCTCAATAATCATTTTAATATTCCATTACTTTATTCTAAAATTCTTTAAATTTCTAAGTATAAAAGTGCCGTCCAACATAATCTAAGGAAGTGCCATTAAAAAAAATAATAATCTCTAAAATTATGGTCAAATTTTCTTAACCCTTTGATTTGATGCAAATTTTTTAATAAAGATATTTTCATTTTTATTTAAAAATTAGTGAAAAATATTATATTTAGCATTTTAATAATGTATGGTTATGAAATAGAGCATGAAACACACGTGTGTTTTTCTGCGTTAAAGATAAAATCTTCCAAACACAGCTCACTACAGTAGCAATTTTTTTTTTTTTTTTTTTTTTTTTTTTTTTTTTTTTTTTAAGTTTGCTTTATTTTCACACACAGTTATTTTGATCTAAAAGAAACAGTTTTCTTTAATTTTCAGTTTTCACACTTTCTTTAATTTTCAAAATCAGTATCGGATGATTTTTTTACATGAATGAAAATAAAAATTTTTTTCAAATTACTTTATTCATATTTCATATTTTAGTACAAATATAATTCCGATAATCTAACTGAGTTTTTTAGGAACTATCAGACTGTTTTTACAATTAAAAAATACCAAAATATGTTTTAGTTGTGAATTAGAGCGCCGGAAAAAATATATATAAAAGGACACCGGTGTCCTATCTGCGTCAAACGGTTAAAAAATTAAATCTCGGAAATGGGACATTTTCCGAAAAAATATTTTTCAAGCACTATTCTTCAACTGATCATTTCGAGCCATGAGTATTGTCATTAATAAAAATAAGATAGCTTAATCTTTCAGATTCTGCAAAATTTTAAACTTTAATCTTTAAGATTGAGAAAAGTTTTATAATTTAATCTTTAAGATTCTAAAACTTTTCACGCAATGTACTATTGAAAAACTATTTAATAAAAATCTCTATTTAATAAAAAATAATCGATTATTCAAATTATTTTTGAGTTAAATAAAGATTGAGTAAACAAGTTTCGAGATTCGGGGTCCGAAGTTGTAAAGCAAAGAAATTTGTGAATATGGTATATATATATTGTTGCAAGCTAAATTAATAATTCAAGAAATTATTTGGAATTATGCAATTTAATTAAAAGTTTATTAAAGAGCAAATTATTTTAACTTTTTACATTTGATGATTTTGTGGAGAAAAAAAATCGAGTATTTTTATACTCGATTTTTTTAGAACAATAGAAACAATAGAAAAGATGTAAAAAGAAAACAGAAAAAAAAAAAAAATTAGAAGGAAGGAAACATTAACAAGACTAGTTATTCGTCGCCAAAAAAGTGCTGAACTAACGTTTTGGTAAATGGGGTGTTTTTTAATTATCCAACAATTTGTAGCTGCATGCATTCTTTTTCCACTTGATTGAGTTTGAATTAAAAAAAGAAAAAAAAAGGAGAATTGTTTACACCCCTTTTACTATATCTCCCCAAGTAGCACCTAATATTAGATAACATCAGAAAATCGGTAAAATCTAACGTTATCTTTCACAACTTCTAATATTATATAGATACAAAAGATCACTGTTTGCTCTGCATTATATAATATTAGATTCTATGCAAATTAATATTATCCAGCGTTCACCGTTATATTATTTTGCATTAGTTTTGATGCTATATAATATTAGATTATATATCTTCTGATATTATCTTGCGTTGCTTCTTATTTTTTGGAGTAAGCAAGAGAAAGGTATGGATGGTAGTAGAAAAATTGGGCGATATAATTTTACTTCATTTTCTGTATTGCTGTGAAGCAGTAAAGCATAGAACAATAGTTTTATAACATCATTCTATGCATTATTTACTTAGCAATACAGAAATACTAAATAAAATTATATTAGCGAATTCTGCTAACCATCCATTTTCCTCCTTCTTACTCCAAAGTATATCTTATGTTCAGCTGATTTTTTTGAATATTTCAAATTTAATAAAGAAATAATACTATATTACAACTTTTATTGCGACTTTTTTCCTTTTCTACATACAATGGGTTTTCTGATGAATTTTAAAATCATTAATTTAAAAATGTATTCTTAAATTTTTTTTAGAAATGAGCCTTTCTAGTCAAAATCTTAATTGAATTTGTTAGTTTGTAAAACTTGTTTATAAAAGCTGTAACTTAAGCCATTTTTAATTTCCCAATTAACATTCATTATTTATATTCTGAAATTATGTAATAAAAACCAAACTACATAATTATAAAGTTATATATTTACATATGAACTGAATGGAAATTCAAACTTAACTTTTTTTTTTTTCTTATAATATTAAAATAAAATTGTTCAATTTTTAAGTGGTCATTTCTTGTAATAATTGACACAATAAAGAACAAAATTTAAAAATATTCTAATTACTTATTTGAACAAATTTACACATATTTTCTGCCCTTTCTTTTTTCACAGAAATTAAATGGAGAAATACTTACGTAGCTTTATCCTTTTATAGTATCTGAAATTTTATTTAACAAAACACCCAAAACAAATCCCAAACGCAACGCAGAAATTTTTTCAGGGAGTGAAACCAGGAAAGCAACTAATTTTATGAAAATTGCTATTATTTTCATCAATTCGAGAATTATTCAAAGGTGTTATGTACTAAACCAACAATCTTTGCAAACAATTTACATAATATTTTAATTTCAAAACTGTCAGTAAACATTATTATTAATCTTAATTAAATTTGCACAAGCATATAATCGCACACAAGAATGAGACGAAAAAATAATAAAATTTTTGACATTATCTTTTAAAAGTTGCCTTTAGTATGAATGATCAAAATTTAACTACAATCCATTACTCTTTTGAGAACTTTGCTATAAAAAAATGATTTTTGTTCAAAACTATTCCATATTGCTTTTATTTCGCTGATTATAGATCATGCGTTATGACATAAATAGGTTTAGAAAAAAACAGGTGTAATATGTAAACATTTTAAACAGAGCTTTTCGGAAAATAAATTTTAAAAAATTAAGCAGACGCTAGAGTCAATTTTCTGGTATTGATCAATTAGCCATAAAAAAGAGCTATTTTATGCATTTAAAACTTGCTTTGCAAAGAGCCTTACTGATGAAAATTTAAACAAGATTCTACTCTACGTCGGCTTAAATTGTTTGCTTTAACAATACTGTAAATAAATGTTCAGCTAAATTTTAAATATTAAGCCAGTTACAATTATCATTATTTTAAACATCATAAATATATATATATATATATACACTTCTTATCTCAAATTTGAACTAAATAATTCAAAATTAAATTCAAAATACGATGCTGGTAGTATAAATGCTCATAATCTAGAGTTAATGTTTAACAATGACGTTAAAATAAAATTTTTTCCGATATGTGGAAAATTTAAAAGAAACCGAATTTTAACTACATCTAATCTCAAAATACTTAAACATTTCTTTCATGACTATAAAAAAAATTTCCAACATTATATCTTATTAAGTTTTATTAATGAACACATATCTGCCTACCCCATTCTCTAAAATTTCGAAGATTTATTACAAAGTTGCAGTATAAATTACACAATGCAGTAGTTAAGAATAAAAAAAATTAATCAAGCCAAATCATGACAAACAGTATTTCACAATTTAATTATTTTACTTTAAAACAAAACACAATATAAACTTCAGTCTACTATAAATGCAATATATTCTTACCCTCATTGTTTAATATAAACATATCGATAATCCTTAAGAACACATATTTGTCATTAAATAAAATAATTTTTATTTTTATTGCAAAAAGCAACAGTTGAACTATGTGTTATCATTTTAAATATTATTTTTAAATGAAAAGAATTCTAAAACTTTACAGTCATTTCTTTCATGCAGTTCAATGTTCTTTTCCCTTCAATTGCAATTTTTTGTTTACGTGCAACTGTATTTCAGAGCAATCAAAATTGTCAGCAACAGTAAACAATGTGTAAACCACACAAACACACAGCAGGGATGAAGCACACAGAGATACGCCTTTCTTCAAACTTCTACACAACAACAAGAGGACTTTCAGCTGCGGCAGATTTAAAGAGAATATAACAGCATATAGACACCAGTTTTTTTGTTTTCCGTCAGGATCGAACTTACGGGCCCTCGTCGTCTACCAGAATGTCATTTTCAATTTGCATTATCCAGCAGCCTCAGACGAAGCTAAAATTATAAGAGAAAAAATGTTAAACTTTACATTGAAAACACTAAATTTAAAACTATTAATCATTGAATATTTCTTTAAAACTTAAATCATTTAAAATAAATTTTAATGGGTCTAAAATTTAATAAGTAGATATCCGTAACAATACTTGCACCAAAAAATCTCAGTATCACTGCGCAAGAATCGAAAAATATTTCATTTATAACCGCTCTCAAGTAATAATTTTATTCTTTCTTAATTATTAATTTTTTAAGAAGAAATTATAGTTCAAAGCCCTTAAGCCCTTTTCAATTGAAGTGAATATTGAAGTAGATATACAGATAAAAAAAATATATATGAGATTCAATGCTTTTTAATTTTTCTCTTTAAAGATAAAGTACAATGACACTTAACTATCAAAATATTTTTGTACATTGTATAAGCTCATAGAGCCAATAGGAAATATTCACAATTTTATTAAAAACCTCCTAAATAAAAAATTTAACACTCTTTCAGCACTGCTCTTCATTTAACGTAAACACACTTTGAATAAACCATATTGTTGCTTACTTTTTAACCATTTGCTATCATTTATAAATGAATGTAATTAATCATGGATCAAAAACATGCAAATCTGTCTATATTCAAGAAATGAAAATAAAGATGTTTAACTCATTATTTTACAATATATTAAGCAGGAAATTTAAATAATGTAACAATAGTGTTCATCTTATGAATAAAATTTCAAACATTCAAAAATTTAATGGTTTTAACTAAAAAGTAGTCGATTAGTTAATAATTATTTTAACATGGCAAACTTTTTTACTAAAAATTATTTTTTATATTCATCATTGTTGCAGTGAAATTCTGTCTGATGCGAATTACCATATAAACTTTTTTTACGAGTCTATTCTAAACTAACTACCATACTTGTAATTTATAGTCGGACAATACGTTTTAGCAGAGTAGTCAACCGCTACGTGCGAACATTATTAAAAATGGCACAATCATAATATTTACTGAGAGATTTATTAAATCATGAAATTAATTCTTGAATGTTTTGATGAAGTGGTCAAGATTATTAAGTACACTGAATGTTTCTACAGGAAAAACACTACCTACGATACTTCTTTAAAGATTTGTGTATCTATCATTGAAATTTATAAAGTTTACTAAAAAAAATTCCTAAATTATAATTACCTTTGAAGTTAAAAATGTCATTCTAGCTGATTACCACGATCAATGGCGGCGGCGGAACAATGGCGCTGTAAACATTCCCAAGGAAGTTACAACTCAACAATTGCACTGGCGAACACAGATTATTTCTGCTAATATTATCTTGTGTTTTCTGGCATACGATAGCATTGGCTAAAAATGATATTTTAAGTAATATTTAATTTATCATTTTCTTTCATAAATAAATGTTTATTTATTAATAATATGGGATGCCTTTTTGCAAAAATGTGGCGCTATACCAAAAGTAATGAAATAGGTGATAATTTTGAAAGTTGGAATATTAGATCGAATACTATTTAATCTTATGTAATATTAGTTCTAATATTAGAAGATAGGATTCAAGAGTCTTGAGTTTTCTAGCACGGCAGTATTATATTGTATCTTTCTAATATTGGATCATATCTCTTTGCTACCTGGGTCACTGGGTGAGAACTGTGGTCGTGTTCAAGTGCAAAACCTTCCTTCTGGATACTGATCATTTGAACTGATCATCTGAAAACTGCACAGGGGAGCTCGAAATCCCAGACGCTACTGGAATGAAAGAGTTAAAAAAATCTTTTATTGCAATAAGGCTTTCTAAAAATTATAATGAATAATAACTTGCGTAATGTAATATTATAAATATAATTATTATCCATTACTCCTTCAACAGAATATCATTTCAATACTTTGGGACCGCAATTCTGTCTCTGTTGTACAAAACAACAAGTTTCACACTTGAGAAATGACTCAGTAGATGACATCAAAAGAGCAAATTATTCAAGAAGTACATTTGACTTGCTATGCACCATTAAAAGAGCTTCTTTGAAAGATGTTCCATTGGAAACAATCTGATGAGAAAATTTCTTAGTGAAAGGTTCAATGGTAAACGAATACTTTTGTTCATAAGTAATATAAGAATGGTTGGCAGAAATTGGAGCATGGATGGGGTTCTTTTCCAATTCAAGTTCCGGCTGGAACGGGAGAAAATGTGCTCGTTTATGTTCTGAAGGCTCGATGGTTTCAAGATTTAAATAACTTTGTAGTAGAAAACGAGAACCATTTATCATTTATGATTTATAAAAAGCAGCAATGAATGCTTCGATTATTTGCTAGGAAAGAATGGAGTGTGTGGCGGCTAATTCAAATATCAGGACTGCCCAAAAAAGTAAGAGGAAGAGGAAAGTTTTAATTTGAAGCTTTGGCAAATTGAAGCTCTTGCTATTCTTGCATCTACTGATATTCCATCTGCATTTGGTGTACTGAAGCTTGTGATTCCTAATGAAGCAATGACGGTGGTGCAGTAGTTTGGAAGATATACTTATGAAAATTACAAAATCAGGCAAACAACGGGAAATTGCTCGAAGTGATGATCCGTTGTTTCCTTCAGACAGTGTGTTTCATCGCATAGTTCCTGAAATATCAAAAACACAAAGTCGAGCATGGCGCAGGCAATTCAAAACGCTTATTATGGCATGTTAGGCGGATTTTATGATTAGTGAAATTGAAAAATAATAGATTTAAGAGGATATCTTTCGTTCTTTCACTTTGCGTTGAAACAGAAAACTGAATTTCCACTATAATGGCAAATAGGAACAACTATGGACTATTTGCGTGGTATTTCTAACAATATTCTATAGTAATGTGGTTGCATAACGGAGAATCTATTATAATCAAGAAGCGAAAAGGAAAAGTATTTTATCATTGTCTACAATTTTATATTGTATAATACTTTGCTACGATATCGTACTATGTTCGAAGCTGCGTTTTAAAGTTATCGTTTTTGAGATATCGACTTCTACTCCTTGAGAATTTTTAAAAGATGCTACTATTCAACTACTTGGAAATTTTAAAAAATATTTTCTCGTTATCATTTTTGGAAAATATGAATTGTTATAGTCTTTTAAAAAAAAATTTCTTAAATTTTATCGCTAAATTAGATTTTTATGAAATAAATTAAATGACAGGAATAAATTATATTAAATCACGTTAATGTCGTACAATATTATATTCATACTGTCACAAAGGCTTCAATTTTCTTCGAGGTTCACAGATTGATCAATATTAATCAGTAGACAGCGGATTATATGCACTAAAAAACGGACAAAATATGCATGCAAATATGCACTAAAAAACTTGAATATATGCTCTTAAAACTAGAAATATGCATTTAAAATAGAAATTAAAAGTTCAACTTATTTAAATACTACTACTTAGATTTTCCAACAAACACAGCTGAAACATTTTTTTGTTAAACGGAAGAAAATCAAAATATTTCTTACTTGAATCTACACATTTCTGAAGAAAAAGCCTAAAACTGAAGTATGATAAATGAGAGAAGAAAAATCATCGCATTTTCCGGAAAGATTTTATTAAACTGAATAATTTTTGTTGCAATACACAACTAAGTGTTTTTCCAAATTTTCTAGGGTGAATTGATGTCGTCGGTCATCAAAGATAATTTTGAAAGCAGAAAATGACCTCTCCACGTCAACCGATGTTATTGGACAAAACTGGTACAATTTCGTACTCATTGGTTTTACTTTCTCTGGAAGTTCAGTTCCGTTTCCCTTAGGAAAATCATTTATCTTCTTCACTGCTGCAAAACCCGAATTTTTGTTTTGAACGAAACACCATTTTTCTTTTGCTTTCTTCCCAACTGAGTCTGGAAGAGCATTGATGCACTGTTGAATTTTTTCAATTTCGAATATAGCCTCAGCCAGGGGAAGACCTCGTGTTTCGAGCTTTGTTATTGCTCCACTTAAGAAAGAAAAGTGAGTGTCAATTATGGCCAAGTCCTTCTGCAAAGAGATATCCTGTAGTAATTCTTTTGTGACATAAACTGAAGAAGCACAGGAACTGTCAATTGCATCTACAACTGACTTTATTGCATCAAAATTATTAGCGTAAAAATGTGCAGTTTCAATCCATGTACCCCACCTAGTTATCACAGGCTGTGGAGGTAAGGGCAAATCAGGATACATTTCTTTATACAATTTTATGCGCACAGGTGCCTTGAGAAAAACTTTCTTGATACTAGAAATTAAATCATTCACAGAGGAGAATACTTCTCGAACAGTCTCAGCCAGTTTGTGAACAGCATGAGCCAAACATGTAATATGAAGCATTCTGGGATAAAAAATTTCCAGTGCTGCTGCAGATTTGACCATATACGGAGCGGCATCACTGACAAAAATCAAAACATCTTCAGAACCATCTCTATCAGGCCATAATAATCTGATAGAATCATTGACAAACCTTGCTATGGTTGAATGATTGACTTTTTCAAGGGCTTTGCTTGCTAGAAGATGTGGTCGAGTAGGAATATTATCCATTTTTCCACAAATAAAATGAGCAATATAGCGACCGCACTTATCTGTCGTCTCATCGACTTCAATTCATTTAGGGCCATCTCCAATATCTCGCCGAATATCATCCAGTACTTCGTTATATATCGGTTGAAGGTAGTTCTTTCTTAAAGTCGATTCATCGGGAATGATCTGATTGGTACAATATTTATTTAAAACAATATTTTTTTACAATATTTTATTTAATATTGGTACAATTGGTACAAAAACAATATTTTATTTAATATTGGTACAATATTTTTTTTTTAAGTTTGTATTATTTAACTTTCTTAAAGGAATATTGCTTAAGGCGTTGCATAATCAAAGTCTTTGCATAAATCACTAGAAAAATCACTTTCCTTTTTAGCTGCTTGAACAGGAATAGTTAATAAACTTTGTACAAATTCTTTTGTATTCTGCTTTTTCTTCGCGGAGTGAGCATTAGTCTTTATATGTTGATCGATTTGGTACTTTTTTTCACAGGAAATGTGTTCTTGACAAATCACACAAAATACTATTTCCCCATCGGCCGTAAAGTCCTTCCCATAGTCCGAAATTCATGTCTTCATTAAATTTGATTTAGTCGACTTAATTTTTGGCATATTATAAAATTCAGCAGTCAAAAATCACGTTCGAAGCTTCACTAACTACGTATTCAACTGATGGATGTCGAAAATATCTATCTATCGGATGGACTATCGAAATATGTTAGAATAGCAGCTCTCTCCGAAAATGTATTCACTCCACCTTTTAACTAATCAATCACAGGAAAGGGAGGTCATTTTCTACCTACTACAGAAGCCTTATTTTTCCCACACAGATTGACAATTATTTATTCCAGGAAAAGACATCCCTTCATAGAATATCTGACCATCCCTTTCTGAGGTTTCTATGACGAATGTCTGTTTGGGTGGGCCCTTTGTAACCCCCTTCCCGACACACACCTCATTTCTACATCTTTTTCACGTGATTGCAATCACCCCCAGCAACATCAATCCAGCTGACCCTTTCAGGAGATAAAGAACGACAAAACAAAATTTAAAGCGTTCCTTATGCTAACATAAAAAGAATAGTGATATGGTTTTAGGAGGGAAAAGCCATAAAATGTCGAAAATATGCATTTATAAGAGCAAATATACCTTTTTATGCATTTATATGCACAAATGGCAAAAAGTGCTAAAATATGCAATTGCATATGCACGTATGCAATTGCATATTATCCGCTGTCTATTAATCAGTATCTAGAAATATTCATGCGCTACTTGGGTTATTTGTAAACAACGATAAATATACTAAACGCAATATTTATTTTTTCACAATATTACTCTGCAACCTTCCACTAAATCCATTCATGAATTAACTTTTAAAACGAATGTTGTTTATTTCGCCATTAGTGTATGTAGATAGACGCCAGTATTGGAATAGGAAAAAGAGGTATTTAATTGGTTCAAAGTTAATTTCCTGTGTTAGCAATCAATAACTATGAAGGTATTCAATAATTTGAATGTTTCATATTTTTGAATCATCTGTTATAAACTGTAACATGGTGGTATCTTTTCAGGCGCTTTAAATATTGTTTTATTTCAAAAAAAATTTAAAATTCCGAATGCACTGTTAGTAAGTTGAAATCACGAAGGTCTTTGCTGAAAATTGTGCAGTATTATTACATTTATGATTAATTCGAGAATTAGAAACTCCTAAACATGCAATAAGCAAGAATGCAACTACATAGTTTAAATTTGATTTTATGGAAGAAATATTTATGGTCATTTTTTTTTAAAATTTCAATTTGTTCGAAGTGCTTTTATTGCGATTTATTTTTTATTTTTGCTTTACGTTGCATTTAGTTAAAACTATAAGACTTAGAAAAATGGATATACGAAAATGT
Organism: Parasteatoda lunata; assembly: GCA_949128135.1. Lineage (NCBI taxonomy): Eukaryota > Metazoa > Arthropoda > Arachnida > Araneae > Theridiidae > Parasteatoda > Parasteatoda lunata. Next base: position 6,707,749 of record OX421980.1, on the reverse strand, counting down.
AAAGAAATTGTTCAAGGAATTTGTTTGATCCAATACAAATTGAATTCGGTTATTAGTTCAAGAATTATCAACTGTTAAATTTGAAATTAAAGTATTGGACGTAAGTACAGAGTTTAAATTTGACGTGTTGAAAGGTTAATTTTTATTTACGAATTTAATACGATTTTTTTCTTCTTCGAAATTCTTATTTGCTTAAATGTTGTTTTAATTTCAAGTGCTTTTTTTGCTTTAAATGATGACTTTTAACGCATCGTTGAAGAAAAACTTATTTATCCCTATCTCGAACTTGACTTGGTGTCGAAAGCAACCGTTTGTAACTGATTGATTAATTGAATGTAGAGTTTAGTGGCACCGCTTGTAACTGAATTAAAATGACAGATTAAATGTTACCAGATATAAACATTTGTATCGAAGTTTTTAAAAATAGACTCAAAAGACCGTTATTAATTGTTCAACCACACCTTCTGTTCTAGTAAAGTGGGATATTTTTGAAATCCGTTCATTTTGTTGCATATTAACAATCTGTTCATAAACAAATGATCTTTTAAAAAAAATATCGTCCTTTAAGAATAATAAAAAACAGAAATAACCGAAAAGCAGGGGTCGATGAGCAGAGCCTCTAAATTAAAGTACATTTGACAGCATTGGAATGAGTTGGTAACGAATCACTAAATAGGACCTAACTACAATCATAATCTTAGGACTCATTACAATACTACTCATTCCATTACAACAACTGAAGTCCCGTTTGTTATTCCATAGATATTCAATAAAACGTCTGAACCATATAGCAACCGAAATTTAATTATTTGATTTAGAAAAATATTCAAAGTAATTATTTAAACCACTATTTCCTTTGATATCCCCTTTAAATGAAGGACCCCTAGATTCTTATCCTAAGTGGTCATAATTTATGGTCATCTAAGTCTTTTCAAAGTCTACTTTACAAATTCATATTCTCTCTTTGTATGAAATGTCCCCTACTATATTTTATTTTCGAATAAGTAGTCTTCGCTGTATCGAAAATGGCATCTTTAATACATTTTCACTTATGAATCATTATATTAAAGGGTACTTTTAGGTATAGAAAAAGGTGCTTTTTAATAATTTTTTTGTTAGTTACAAAATTCTTATTTAAGTAAATATTGAATTTCTTCTTGTGCATCAGAGTGTCTATACATTTTGGCTAGAAAATACGTCTGGAAAATGTATAATCCTATGATGCGGTTTAAACACATATCATTAGACATTGTGGTTTTGTCTGCCTTTTTTCAGACAGTCATTCACCTGCTACCCTCACTTCCTTCTAGAAACCACCTGCGAGAGCCTGCTCATTTTTTTTCTCTCTTGTAGAAGTTTAGAAACCAACATGTTGAACAAGGTAAAACTTCATTTATTTACATATTTAATACTTTTATTTTTAACACAAAGTTATTAAAATGTGATTTTTATATTGTTTAGTGAGAACTCATTTTTTTTCATTTAATACATAATACTCATTTTTTTCATTTAATTTTTTCATTTCATACATTTCATTTAATACATAAAAGCTACATTTTTTGTAAAATGGATGGTTTTTTCGACTTAATTTTGATTTTATTGCACTTAACGTAAAACATTTAGAAGAAATAGTACCTCCTCTGCCTAGATGACAATCTTAGTTACGTAAAAATGTCTATGCTAGATACAAGGGGCGCAAAATGGTACTTTTTATACATAAAACTCATGTACTTTTGGTTCTAGCGATTTGGGATTGTTGTTATTCAATTCAGCTCAATAAAATAAAATAGAAACAATGCTTTATTTGTTTAGATTTTACATTCTCTCCTCGAATACGAGTCTTTTTTTCTTTTTTTTTTAACTAAAATCTATCAAAACAAATAAAAACTTATGCACATGTTAAGAAGCCTCTACCCTCGTCACTTTGGATTTTAGGTTGAATTAGGTTAGTTGTGTCAGGCTTTTGATTTGCGTTTTTATTAAAAATATTTTTTGTATTTTTAATGATATAGTATTTTTCGACAGCACAATACCTTTTTAAAAAGGTTAAAAAAATAAAGGGGTCACTGTGTTAGATGAGGAAAAATAGCACTTGATAATTTTTAGAACTTGTGTGGATTTTTTTTCTCAAAACTTTAAAGCAACGATTTGTGGTTTTCAATAAGTCATTTTAAACCACACATTTTACAGTTTTTATATTTTTGAAACTTGATCTTAGAGTCCATGAGACTAATTTGATTGTTATGGTGTATTTTTTTTTCAGAGCTGCCAATTATTAAGCTTTTAGTAAAATGTTTCATGGAGTGATAGCAACTGAAGCCTTAATAATTTTACCAACCCTCAACACTGGGGAAAATAGTGTTTCCTATAAAAGTTTGAATTAATAACATTTGGAAGTGTGGAAATAATTTTAAATCAAATTTAGAAAACAGAGAAAAGTCTATTAAAACAAAAACTTTGCTATCACTTGAGGAAACTTTTTCCAAAAAAGCATAGAAAATTTGTAGACCTGCATAAAAAAATCATTCAATTATTTCATATTAGATTCCACAAAAATATAGTTTAAAAAGTTATCACGGAAAAAGGAATTTAGTCATTTCGACCATTCAAAGCAAATGACTGTTTTTGAACGAAGTTTGAAAGTAGTATTAATTTTCAGTTCAATTCTAAGTAATTCAATTAATTAGTTTCCAGTCCAAAGTAATAATTCAATTTTATTACTTTGAAAATAGCCAACTTGAAGAAACACTTCCAAGTTAGTTTAAATCTGCATCACATATAAATTTCAAGTTAAAATAAAATTGAAAAGGTAAGTGCATATCATTCAAAATAATTTTGCTTATGAGCTTATCTTGAAAGAATAAAAAAATTTAAATTTATCTTTAAATAATAAGAAAAAATTGGCAATTATTTAAATTTCTTTTCTCAAAGTTTAAACACACTCCCTCTTAAAAAATTAGCTTTGGGAAAAAATGGAAAAATATATGTTTTAGGAAAAGATAATTGAGCTGGTTTTAACAAAACAAAATGCTTTAATTGCACTATTAAGTAAAAAAGAAAGAAATTTTTAAAACGTCGGTGCTATTTAATTTCTCAAGAACTATTGAACAAATTTCGTTAAAATTATTTATTTTACTATTTAAATTATATTCTTTAAAGCTATGAAAAATTTTTTATACAATTAAACTTTTTTTTTTACCATAAATAAATAAAATAATAAAAGTAATTTTTTTCTATGGATTCATCTTTGAATAAACAAATTTTATAATTGTATGCAAAAAATTTTCGAATTACGTAAGTTCTCAGGAGGAAAAAAAAAAAAAAAACTCAAAAAGTAGAAATAACACTTAGGGAGTCGACCGCTCTTCAAGATTGCGGCCCTATTTTGGGGGTCAGAAATCCATCGAAGAAAAGGTAGGAGCAATTTGGTGTCCGGTTTCACAACTTAAAATATAATCTCCACTTATTAATCACCATATTTTAATTTAGGCCCATTAAATCAGCAAGATTTTAGTACGTGAAAATCCGCTCATTTATTCAGGGTGCTCACATATTGATTTTGCACACTGTACATAGTTATTTGACTTTATATTTTAACCGATACAGCGTTACGCACGTAGTATGTCTAGCCACAAGCTAGCGCTCTACTGGAAATTAACCCTTATCCTTTAAAGCGGACAGAAAATGCTATGGTATGAAAAAAAGAGCCACTCTCTTTCTAAAAGAGAGTGAAACGCTGAATCGGTTAAAAGAAATTCTCATAAACAATATTGATTTTAACTTTAAGTATTAAAAAGTTATTTTCATATTTTAGTTTTCGTTGTGTGTATCAGCAATTTTGGTTGTTCTCTCTTTAAATACAGCATTCAGCAGGCGTGAAAGACTTCGAGAATTAGTGCATGTTTGTACAGGTCATAATCTCTTAAATGTTATCAAACGAGCATGTGCCATTCATAAAAGAAATCAACTAACTCTCATAGAACCAACTTGTAAGTAACTTTTTTGATTATGAAAATTACTTGTTAAATATGTATTTACGATAAAAAAAAAGGCAGGCCTTTTCAGATTTCAACCCAACTCAGTTATCAAATTTAATGACTAAAAGAAAAATTACTTGCTTGCTTTTCCACTTATTTAACCATTAAGCATTAACGTTACGGGGTCAAAGCTCCAGACTTTGGCGTCGGATTGGGTTAGGTATATTATACATGTTTCAGGCACTGTTCTCGCGAATTCAGAACTTAAAACTATAAAGCTAGTTTTAACGTACAATAACTACGTAAATTACGTAACAACGTGGCAACCTTGTAAAAACAACTATTAATTTTTAAAGTTTTTTCAAAAAAAAAAAAAAAAGGCTCAAGAAAAACTAAGTTGATAAAATGTACCTAGTGATTTATACAAATGGATGAAATTATTTGAGTTTATTTTTTAAAAGAAAAGAGAAGGGAAGATGTTCATTTTCTTAAACACGTATTTCGAGCTGTATTCATTTTAAACTATTTTCTGATTTAAAAATTACTTCAAAATATCTTCAGATTAAATAACATAACTGGAGGTCTCTGAAAGAATTCAAAGTAGTCCGTCATTGAAGTATTTTCAAGCCATTAAAATATTTATTTTAAAATTAAGCGTAATATACATTTATAATTAAAGGCAATTAGATGCATTTAAAATTAATACTTTTTAATGCTTATATAATATTATGGTTCATTGTCTATAATATATTGTCTTTTAACGAAGCAAATTGTAATTGTCAAATAACTGTTTAATATTACTAAGATTATTTATTGTAGTCACGTGTGTAAGTGAAAATAAAGTAAGCGTGTAAATAATTTTGAATATAATATGGAGACTGTAGAAGAATCCAATTTCGTAAACACACAGCTGTGGTAGTGGAGCATTTGGAACTGTGTCGATTTTGTAAACAATCATTTAGACTGTGTCCATTATCGTAAATCGAGCTGTGTTAATTTTTTGTTATTTTGTTTTGTTTATTATATTGTTGTGAGCTGTGCTAATTTTGTAAACACGTATTTGAGACCCTTAAAGTATTACGCAAGCACCTTTAAGGAGATATTTGTGTTTTGCTTACTTTTGCTTACAAACATACATGAGAACGTTACTTTTAAAAAGTAACGAGTAAAAGTACAAGTACTTTAGGCAAAAGTAACGAATAAATAGAAAAAAGTTTTGATTTTTAAAAGTACAAAAAAAGTAACGATTTGAAAGTACATTTCAAGGAAATCGAAAATTCAAAATAACCTTAAATTTCATTAAACAAATGTTAGAAAAAAATATAATATTAATATAAAGTGTATTAAATTTTCATTAAAGCGTATAAAACTTTGAAATGCATGAAAATGTTAAGAACTTCATTGAAATAGTAAACGTTGAAAATATCCAGAAATCAAAACTCCATTTTTGCATATAATAATTATTAATTTTAATGCAACCAAATATTTAGAAATTTTTTTTTCATTATCGGAATTTTTTGTAATAAAATAATTTGTAGAACAAATTCGATAAATATGGTAATTTCTGCTTAAAAGAAAGAAGCAAAAAGATTTTAAAAAATTGTATTCATATACACAGGTAACCCCTTGAAAACCATTAAACTAAAAATGTTTTTTTTTTAAAGTTGAAAGAAAGTAATTTTAGAATTTTAAATAATGAGGATTTTTTAATTTGGGATATAGATAATCCATTTTAAAATTACTCATAATCAAAAATTTAGCACAAAAGTTTTATTTTTAAACTCATTCAAATGATGAATTAAGTGTTTATACGGTAAAATTCAAAAAAGAAAAAAAATTTATTCAAAATCAAAGAAATAATAAAATTCTAGAATTTTTTTTAATGCATATTATATTTTAATTAAATGACGCATACTTTTTTTATTTTAAATCTTTAATGTCATAATTTAAATTTTGCGCTATAAAATTATTGGTTTAGCAACATCAAATAAATTATTGAAACTATTTAGAAAAACACACATGTACTTCTCAAAAATATTGATTGTTTAAACAGTATTTTGAAGGTGGGGGGGGGGGGGGGAACGTGTTACCTCTTACTAAACGAAAAGTGATATCGCCACTGATTCGAATACATAAGCCCCCCCCCCCTTCTCCTTGACAAATCTCATATCGGTACCCTTTTAGAAAGATTATATTTTCTATTTAAGATGTAAAATAAAAGGATTATCTCAAAAATTTAATCATTTTGACTATATAGGAAAAGATTGCATTACATATAATCAAAAACTACAGCAATTCTAATTTTAATAATCTTGCATTTATGCGTAAATTCAAAATATTAAGTCATTACAAAATATTTATGTCATTCACTATTATATCAGATGAAAAAATTTTGTAACTACATATTTAATGAAACACAGTTAAATTTTAAAGTTTTACAAACATAGTTAAGAAAATGATGCTCTGAGTTTTGTTTTCTTTTTTTTCGTTTTTGTCTAAGGTCAATAACACACAATTTCGAAATAAATATCACTCATTCTTAGAAATATACTAAAGGAAGCTGTTATTTGAAAAAGAAATCATTTTTTGCTCTCACGATATGATAACTTAATTAAAGAGCTCAATACAAATAATTACAACTGATTATGATAATTGCTAATAAAAGTATAACAATTAAATTGTCTGTTTTGGTTAGTTTGTTAATCGTTAACTAAAACATCAGTGATTATAAAAAAAATGTTCATTGTGATATTTATATAGCACTTGCATAAAGAAAAGAATTTAGCTTTCTTTTGCATTTTTTTTAAATTATTAAAGCGCTCAACGCTATTGTTTAAATTGCATTGCAAAGAACAGTTCGAAAAAAATCAAACTAACGATTAAAATTTTGCAAATTGCTATTGCTTGAACTATTTTTCTAAACCTATACAATGCGCAAAAAAAATTTAACACACTGAATAACATTTGATCTAATGATCGGATTTTTTTTCCAGATTCTTAGGACTCAATCTTAATGGTTTTTGCCTTAACCTTAAATAGGCATGTTAATAAGTACAGACAAGATATTTTAAATTACGAAATCAGACATAAAAACGTACTTTCTTTGAATATACATTCTTTTTTCGGTTTGGATTTCTGAAACTCAAAATATGAGTTTGCAGTAATCTGTGAAATAAAATTTCGATAGTTTTAGCTGGAAAGCTACAAAAAGTTTAAATCCCTTAATGTTAATTTAATACCTCGAGAACTAGCTTAAGCGAAATTTTTACTCATAATTATAAAATTTAATTATCCGAAGATAATTCCGGGTAAAAAAATAATGTTTGACAAATATGTATTATTTTATTATGTAATGGTAAAAAAAAAAATGATTTATAAGGTATAGTAAAATCTTACATAATTTTAAAGTATCAAACTTTAAGTGGCATAATGGAAAATCGGTCGCTTTCGAGAAATCAATTTTTGAATATACGATCCTGAGATATAACTTTCAGATAAAGAGATTTTGAAGAGCATTTCTGGGACTTAATGTAAGGGTAATTCTTTTCTTTTAATAAATTCTTTTTAGTACAATTAACAGGGCCAATGGCATATAATAAACACTATTTTATTATATTCTCTCCAGAAATTTCAACTGATGGAATGAAATATTTGATTAGTATAGATTAAGGTATACGTATTTAATTTCAATAGCAATACAATGAACAACGACAATATTTAATTTATAATATTTATTTTTGATTTACCAATGTCCATATTAAAAATGATTTGTCATAGAGATAATTGCTTGATAGGATCCAATTTTTGAGTCTTATTAATTATTAAAATCCCAAGATGCATGGTGTACTAGTAATCAAGGATATCCACAGAAACTTTTTCAAGAAGATATTGTAAATAATAAAGAATTCATCAAAATATTTAAAAAATCGGCTATTTTTTTTAATTTAAAAAAAAATATTTTTACTTGAGTTATCTCTTAAATTTTAAAATACAATTGTAATAAATCTACTAACAACAATTAACTACTAACAATAAACAACAATTTTAATAAATCTGTTTAAATCTACTAAACCAACGGTTCTTAGTATGAAGTTTAATTTTTTCATATTATTTACACTTAATAGTAAAGAAATAAATAAAAATACACTATTGAAAAAAAAATGTTTTACTGTTGTATTAATATTTTACAAAATGCAAATCTTAAAGTTATTCACGGCATTAAAAAAAACTTTTGCCATGAAATAAATTTTTAAAAATGACTATCACGAAAAAAAAATTTGCTAATTAAAATTGAAAAAAAAAACTGCATTTAAAAATTACCAGATATAATTTTTAATTTATCATACTGTGAGGGAGGTTTCTTTTTGATCCCTCTATTGATGTCATGCAATAGTAACAAATTTTAACATATCTGACGGATGTAAACAAATTGGGTATGTATTTATTTAAATATTTAGAAAATAATTACTTAGTGTCATTTTTGATCTTCAGGATCAAATTTAAAATAAAAATTTTATTTTAAAAATGTACATACACCATCGCATCTTGGATTTGCTTTTATTTTTCAGAACAGAAGAGGAGTATTCAATCTTAAATTGTTCAATAGCTTTAAACTAGTTTTAGTTGTCAAACAAGTTTCTTTTATTATTTATTACAGGGATTCCACATCATGGGTGGCATCCTCTGTAGAGTTAAATTTATATAAGAATGTTATGAAATCAATTAGTAAATTATTAGTATTTAAATCTATATCTCAATAGGAGCTAAATTTATTCAACAGATTTGAGAAATGTTTCTTTCACAAAGATTTTCACAACTGATTAATTGGAAGTTAAACAGGCATATCCAAAGATAAGTCTGGCACAAATGAGCTCCGCACTTTCAGTTCTGGTCTCTCACCAGTTCTGGTTTCTCTGGGTCCCAAATGAATGGGGAATTTGGGAAAAGAACAAAATTTCTTCGAAGAGTTATAAGAGTTCAAGAGATTTAACCACAAAAGGAAAATCACAAAAGATTTCTAAAGAATATTCTTAGAATTTTTTAAAATAAATTAAAACGGATACTTCGTTTTATGTTAGACCATTTTCTTTACTCCTAAAACTATATTACAGTAAAATTTAAATCCAAAAGCAGGGCAGTAATAATATATATATATATATATATATATATATATATATATATATATATATATATATATATATATATATATATATATATATATATATATATATATATATATATATATATATATATATATATATATATATATATATATATATATATATATATATATATATATATATATATATATATATATATATATATATTCCTTACGTAAGCATGAAAAGGAAATTTGTTTATTTTGCTGACAAATGGAGAGTGCGAAATTATTAAAAATATTCTGGCATAATATATGAACAACCTCTTTTGAGCCAGAATCTCACCGACGATATCTTCAGAACATTCTGTCGTGATGAGGATCTATAAAAACATCTCATGATAAGTGATTTTATTTAAAAAACTTAAATTTTAGAAATAAATTTGGAAAAATAAAATTCATCTCTATTGAATTTGCTTATTTGTTTAACAAATTTATTTTAATAATTTTGTTTTTTCAGATCCCCCAAGAATACTTTTGGAAGATGTTGTTCAAGTATGTTGTGATAAACCTTGTCCAATGAGCCTTTTTGTCAAACTTTGTTACTAAAATATATGTAAGTATAGTCGCAAGAAATTCGTTTAACAATTTAATATTTTGTCTAAAATATATTATTTTACTGCCAATATTCCTTCCAATTTAAATTCTTTGTTTCTGAAAAAAAAATTTTACGACTATAGAAAACTTTTTTACGAAATCTACTGAAGAATTTTTTACGAAAACTATTGAAGAATTTTTTTACGAAAATCATAGAATAGCTATAGTTTCTTTTTTTTTTTTTTTTTTTTTAATCAACAACTATGGAAGCTATTCTGTAAAGACAGCCACATACTTAGAATCTTTATGGGAAATGAAAATAAAAAGTACACGTATGGGGGTGTAACAAATAGAGAGGGGGAAAATGTTAAAAAATCTGGCAAATCACATTATAAAAAAGCATTATATATGTTTGGTCGAAACTTGAAATAATATAGTCTTTCAAGTCCTCTGTTGTAACCAAATCTGTCTTGTTTTTTTTTTACATACGCAATTTTGTGTCATGAATTGTCAGATTACAATAATGTTTATGTTTTTTTACTGCTTAAATACAAATTTGCGACCTCCCAATGTGCTTTTTTATTTTCATTTTTTATAAGCATTCTAAAAATATATATAAAAAGCAGTCTTTATGGTGTATACCCTGTATACAAACATGATCTCGTTAAAAACAAAGTTAACATAGTTGCCTTGTTAAATCAATTTAAATTTACTCCAAAAGTTTGAAGAAGTAGAAGAATTGTTTGATGTGTAAACACCCCGAAGCATTAAGTAGGAAAAAAATTGGAATTGAAAGCACATAAGGAAAGTGTGAGACATTATTCAAAATTATAACAAACATCCGCTCCCATCTTTTGACGTTTAAAAAATGACATGAAATGTGCCAAATTGAAATCATGTCCGTGTGATCATGAGCTGCTGGTATCAGGCTCGCCTCATATATGATAACCGTGAAGTAAGAACTGCTTTACCACATATATGTGATCATGGTCCTGAAGAAATTAATTTTTTTAAAATATGTAATATATTCCAAGAAATCTAAGTCAGTAGCTGAGAAACAGTGTTAGTGATTTGCACAGAATAAAACTCAAATCTATAACTAGTACACCAATGCTTGGTGTGACCCACAATGTGCCCTTTTATTTAAGTATGTATGCATATATTTCTAATTGCGTGTTAATATTTGATTACCTTTACTTCACTATCAATATTACTGGCTTTAAAATTGCTACATCAGGAAGGCGACACACCACGAACGTGAAATTCGCAGGACGAATAAAGCATATTGTGGTATACAAGGCAGACGCAACGCCTACAATGTGTATAAAAGAAGACATTTGCCAGTAAGTTACACAGAATACAGAAGAATTACAGAAGGTAATACAGAAATTGAATTTAAGCGTTGTTCTTGGGTAAAACAGTTTTTGTTACGCCACGTGTAAGAAGGTGAAATGCCTACCAGCACGAGTCTGAGTTTGATCGAGGTCGAATTGTGGAATACCGGGATTGCGGTTTATTATACCAAGTATTGCAGCTTCCGTTGGTCGAGATCCCATGACTGTTAGAAAAATATAGAATCGATGGGTTCATGACAGCCACATGGAAAGCCGTACAGGATCTCAGCGGCACCCTATCACTGACAGCCGAGAAGAAAGACATGCTATCCACATGGCCTTAAAGGATCATATAGCTACATCACGAATACTGAGACAACAAATGAGGTCATTTGCAAGAAAACAAGTGTCTGCACAAACAGTTCGACGACTTTTGCAGCAGCATGGGCTGTCAGTACGGCGACCATGACTACGGCTACCCTTGACGCTGCATTACAAGCCGTGACGCCTCCAATGGTGTGATCAACGACAAACCTGGACGCAGGAATGGCATGACGTCGTATTTTCAGACAAATCCAGGTTCTGCATGCACCATCATGATGGCCGCATCCGTGTTAGGTGACATTGTGGAGAACGCCCACTCGCAGCTTGCTTTAGACATCTTCATACTGGCCCATCACCTGGAGTAATAGTATGGGGTGCGATTGGATACACGTCTCGATCACCTTTGTTAGCCTTTCCGGCATTTTGAACAGCAGCCATTACATTTCTGATGTGTTAGGGCCACTTGCTCTGCCTTATCTTCGAGGCCTCCATATCGCAATGTTTTAGCAGGACAATGCACGACCGCGTGTTGTCCGCACTGCCCTGACCTTCCTTGACACAGAATATGTTCATCTGTTGCCCTGGCCATCACGTTATCTTGATCTCTCACCAATTGAAAACGTCTGGTCAATGGTTACCGAACGACTGGGACGTCACCACTCGTCAGTCACTACGGTCGAGGAATTGTAGCATAATGTTGAAGCTGCATGGAATGGTGTACCCGTCCATGCTATCCGATCTCTGTTCGACTCGATGCTCAGGAGAATAACTGTTGTTATTCCTGCCAGGGGAGGTTGCTCTTAGTACTGATTCCTCAGGAACTATACATCCAAATATCCTGAAAATTTAAGCACTTGTTTTTCCAACTATTATGTATGTGCCTAATAAATATCATTCTGTTATTTGCATTCCTTCTTGGTGTAGCAATTTTAATAACCAGTAGTGTACAATAATAAATATTTGCCAGAAGCTATATTTTGCATAGAATTATCTTTAGATAAACGAATTTTGTACTTGTGTACAAAAGTGCATCAAATCACTTAATTAAGTTCTCGTGTTGCAATGAAATATGGAAAAAGTAAAATTAACATTAAGGGGCCAAACTATAGACCGCTCTGCGGTCCAAACTGTTGGAACCATATCTTCTAGATTGTAGCTACCCCCAATATTTTGAGAATCAGAAATCTGAATCCGAAAAAAATATATGTTTATTTAGAGAAAGTACATTTTTGTGTTTGATTTCGTAGCTTAAATTATCGTCTGTACTGATTAACTAGCATCTTTGAGGTCACCTCATTGAACCATTAAGATTGAGTCATAAAGCGTGAAGATTCGATCATTTGATCAAAAAATTTTCAAAGTAGGTATTTTTTTTTCGTGCATTGTACAGCAGCTTTCGTTTCTTCTATATTTCCTTTTTTTTGTTACTTTTGGGTTATTCAAACTTTAATGAAAATTACATTAAATTTTTTGACAGTCTGTTTTAATATAATTATATTCAATATGAAGTTTCAGGAAAGGTTTAAAATTGAAATTCTTATTTAATTACAAAATAACTTTTAATAATTTAAGGACATTAGTTTGCTATATTTAAAGGTATTTTTTGGAGATTCTTTAGAACATCAAATTCTGGGCTCAAGCTATCAAAAGATAAGAGCTGAAGATCAAAATATCAATAATCTGTTTCTTTGAACAAAAGCTTCCTAAGATTATCACTCTGTTTATCATATAAAATGTAATCTTTTATTTTAGGTTAAGAAGAGCTTGTATGAGCTTAAGTGAAATGACAGTAAATCTCATATTGTACAAAGCAAGTTTTCTCTTCATAAAGAAAAAAACTGACATTCATCAAGTTTGTTAAATTGTTTTGTTTTCATGACACGTTCGAAATAATTATTTTGTAACTTTAAATAAACCATAGAGTGTAAAATCAGTTTTATCATGTGCTTTCTATTTAAGTGCTTCCCTGATTATCCCAAAACATCTCAGATTCGTATACATTGAAATTAATTAGCATCACTCATGGCGCTCTAAAGATTTCTTAACTAGATGTTTCCAACCATCTCTGCTCATGACTCCTTTGCAATTTCTAGGGTTCCTTCCATAAAAGTCAACAATTTCATCGTTGGTGCCTAGTGTGTTTCAAAGAAACAAAATGGGACAGGTCCAAATATTGGACGTGTTTCATTTTTTTTTTTTTTCAAGTCTAAGTCTAAGTCTGTTTTATATATAACGAGCAATTCTCATTACCGTTCAGTCATTTTTCAAGAAAGATTTTAGTTAGGTGCCCGAATCTGGTCTTGACTGGTTCCATTATATCCACCAGACATCTGGACCAAGTTTCAGACACTTGGCAGAAATACTCTCTTAAATTCAAAGAAAAGGTGAACTTTCTAACCTATAGAAGCCATTTTTAAGACCAGTTAATCAGATGACTGATAATTCATCCATTTAAAGTCCTTTTCAGCCATCTCAGTCCAAAGGACCTCCAATCCTCCGTACCCAGGTGTCCTGAATGTATTGATTTAACAATTTTGTTTGAATAAATTCCATGATGTTATCATGCTTCCCAGAGCCCAATGATCAAAAAAACTGAGATGGGCACAGTAGGCCTTGGCCCTCTATGGGCTGTCGTGCCACTAAATTTAGTTTTTTTTTTATCATGCTTCCATATTTTCAGTCAATGGCAATTTAACCAGCATCCTCAAAAAACTAAAGAACTGGTAGTAAAATTTCTTTTCGGATGTTTGAAACTCACTGCATTATCTTTGGAATTTTATATTCTGAGAACAGAAATCTCACACAAAGATTCGCTAGCAAAATTAATTTTTTTAAAGGTAAAAAGGGTAGTTTTCGAATATTCTTTTAGAAATTTTTTTACCAGTTTTTCTTAAATTTTAAATGACGCTGGTTACTTAGTCAATGATAAAATTGATGTCGATGATGTCCGAGTCAGATAGTTCGTAAGCATCCACAGCCACTAAATTATGATCGATTCTGGCTAAACGTTCTGAACAGTAAGATAACGTCGTTAATCAACATTTTGGCTTTCGAAACAACTCGACAATCTGCCTCTCTGTAGCTCTTTATACGCCCGCTGAGCCATAGCCACCGAAAGTCAAAGCCTCTCAGTAAGTCTGTGACGTCATCCTCGGAAGTGTTAGCGAACCATAAGCGAAAGCGGTATTCAAATTTGTATTGAGAGAAAACCATAATCAATAAATTTTTGAGCGACGTGAAATATATTTCATTTTTGCTAATTTCATATATATATATATATATATATATATATATATGAAATTAGCAAAAATGAAATATATTTCACGTCGCTCAAAAATTTATTGATTATGGTTTTCTCACAATACAAATTTGAATAATGAAAAAATTACAATGGTATGTCTGATGTTAATCTAACCTTTTGAGGATGAATTCGTATTATCTTCACCATGTAAGTATGTCACTTGAACCCAACTTTATCATGAAGAGATTCTAGAGCTCCACCTTGTAACCAACGATTAGGTAAAAGCAACGGTTAAACCTAGGACTTAGGCCAAAGAATAAAGAAAGGAGACGAAATCCAGCTCTTCGAATACTAAATTAACGGGGGAACTGCTCGGTTCGGTCCGCTGTATCAGAAAAATAACCTTCAAGGTGAGCAACATACTCAAATTTAGCAGAGCTTCATTTGAACTAAGATGACAAGCAAAGTTACAATCGAGTGGGATACGTCCCCTGTGAACCTGTTGTTGGACAACTGTACATGCATAGTTGAGTATGCTGCTTCCCGCTAACCGCCATTTTATTCTTTCTTTCTGTGTCAAAATGTGTTAGATAATATAAATGTGTTCTCAAAGAAATATCTTAATTAATAGTACAACACTGTTTATCAATATTGTAAGAATACAGAACAAACCAATGATGAAAAAAAACTTTTCTTATTCAACCCAACGCTTCTCCAATCCCAGTATAGGTTAGGAGAAAAGGAGGGTGCACAACTTTTTCATGAACCTCTGCTATTGTCCCCTAAATGTTGTTTTTTCCTTTGTACACAATGACCCCACCTAACCTTGGGTGACTGGTTTACATTATGTCAATGAAAGCTGGACTTCCTACCCTATGTATATTCTTTGCCTAGGCTGTAATTAAATACTGCGCTTGACTTGATACAAAATTTGCGATGGATAACAATTTAGATTTTAGAATCAAAATTGCTGTGTACCTCAAAGTCACTCGAGAGCTTCTCGATATGAAGTTAGTTTTTATTCTTTTACAAATAAAGATGAAATTATTATCATTAACGGAAAGTAAACAGGAGAAACTTATGGACCAACAAACTTCGGATTGAAAGGATAGTAATCAAACGCATGCTAATTTGTTCAAAACATCCTTTTGAACGAGGACTGTATTATACCTGGTATGTATGCAGTCATCTTATAATTTTTTTCCCTGAAGTTCTCTTAAAAAGTAAACAATTTCCATTTTGAAATAATCATAATTGAAATTAAAGCTCATATTTCGAGTTATATTTCATTCTTTTAATTGGATAAAAAGTATATTATTTAAAATAATGATTGAATATAACATTTGAACATTATTTGAATGTATGATTGGTTAAATATTAGGAACTGAAGGTTAGTTTCTTCAATTTTTGCTTAATTTTATGAGAATAAATATTGATAACATACAGAGGTAGACAAAATAATGGAAACATTTCTATACTAATACGTTTTTCATATTTCTGAAGAAACACTTAAAGAATAATTTTATAACTTTAGAAGTGTTTAAATCATGCGATTTCTCATACTCATTAAAGCTTTTAGAAGCTTGAGGAACCGACAATAAGTTACAAACGGAAAATAGTGTTTTTAAACACCCTATGCCAAAAAAAGCAGCAATAAATTTTTAACTTTAAGCAATTATTTTGGTTATTATATGCCATAATTGCACAAACTTGCGCAAACCTAGCTTAAGTATTTATGGCAATATTAACATTTTTATAAAAAAAAAACTAATTTGTTGTTGTACGATTTTTGCTATAACTTTAAAAATATTCAATAAAATTAAAAAAAATTCTTCGAGCAATTTAAAATTAGCTACAAAATTTTTGCTTTAAAATTTGTTTGTTGGAAAAATTCGTTTACGACTGCGCAAGATATGAGTTTATAAAGTAGTTCTTTTATGCTGCGCATGCGTGGGAAAAAATTAAAAAAACATTTTTTTTCATAATTTTATAGAGAATTGTAATTGGCAATTAACAAAAAAAGTCCGATTTGAATATCTTAAAAATTTAAAAAGTTTCAAACAATTTTCAAAGTAGGTTTTGTACTTTTTAAGTAGAAACTCAAAATGATAAGGGGTCATTCACATATTTGTACTATTAAATAAGATTTATTAAAAATGGTACCAGCAATGTTGGGGATATTTTTTCTTTCTACTCATCGACTAAATGTTCTAAAATAAAACTACAATAATTGTAAACAAAATGATCTTTGTTTTTGCGGGAAATATTGATAAATGATCAGAAATCAATGTGGTTGATGAGTAAAGCCTCTTAGTGAAAAGGAAAAAAATTCAAAATATTTTCCTTTTAGCGGGAAGGAATATTGAGAAATACAATTTATAAATTTCGTTATTTAAAACTATAATCTCAGTTATATTTAAACTTAGTTTATTAATTTATGCAGGGGAGTAGCTGCGGAAAATTTGAAAAACAAAATAATGATAATAATAAATAAATTAAATTAAATAAAACGATAGTAAAATTATGCCTAAATATTAGATGGAAGTAACTATTAGTACCACCTTTCACCACTGAATTTCCATAACAAATCATCAGCACGACAAACTTCAGCTGTAAAGACTCGAGAAAAATCAGGATTTTGATTGATTTTGTAATTATATATAAAATATTTAAAGATTGATATTTAATTATTTATTATGTATCAAGTATTCTAGAGATTCTTACAAAAACTTCATAAAGATATTTTTTTTTAAATTTCTTCTGGTGGCATGCAAAGACAAAAAACCGGCAGTAATTTCCGCTTTCATTTTTATTTATTGGTCGTTTATATAGTTCTCTTTTTCAGTTCTCTTTATTTAGTTTATAAAAAAACTACAAAAAATTTTAGTATTTGGTTTTAATTATTCTCTAATAATTAAATGGAAGCATAATTTAACTTTCATTTTTATTGCATTGCTTGACATGAAACTACCTGGAACAATATCAGGCTAATCACGCAATTTCGAGTCGTGATTATATAAAATAACGAAACACAAATTTAATTTTTGTAATTAAAAATTCCATTTATTCAAAATTCCTTTCCGTTACGTGCACTTTTTTTCTACATTCAATAAAATATAAAATTTACATTCATTCTTCCTTTAAAAAGAATTACTTCGGTAAAGCAACAATGCAATTATAATATGAAATTTAAAAAAACTCCCACATACACAATATACTATTATATTTAAAGTTTTAAAAGTTTTTGTGAGGAAACAAACAAATCAATGATGAAATAACAATGAATGGACACTGATGGAACATATTTTGATGATTGCTTCAATACTATTAAAAACAGGGTTTTTAATATCGTGAACAAAATATAAATGTATCAATTGTCCCTTGAGTTTAAGAGTTTATTATAAACTTTCAAATCTTAATTTTCTGTTTATTTAAATGATTTCAATGCAATTCAGCTGTTTAACTTCACCCATGATCCTCTCCGCACTTTCTCTCCAACGCTTAATTTGAGTGTAGTATGTGTATTGTTTTATAGAAATTAAAATGTTATTATAGTATGAAATTTAAAAAAACTCCCACATACACAATATACTATTATATTTAAAGTTTTACAAGTTTTTGTGAGGAAACAAACAAATCAATGATGAAATAACAATGAATGGACACTGATGGAACATATTTTGATGATTGCTTCAATACTATTAAAAGCAGGGTTTTTAATATCGTGAACAAAATATAAATGTATCAATTGTCCCTTGAGTTTAAGAGTTTATTATAAACTTTCAAATCTTAATTTTCTGTTTATTTAAATGATTTCAATGCAATTCAGCTGTTTAACTTCACCCATGATCCTCTCCGCACTTTCTCTCCAACGCTTAATTTGAGTGTAGTATGTGTATTGTTTTATAGAAATTAAAATGTTATTATAGTATGAAATTTAAAAAAACTCCCACATACACAATATACTATTATATTTAAAGTTTTACAAGTTTTTGTGAGGAAACAAACAAATCAATGATGAAATAACAATGAATGGACACTGATGGAACATATTTTGATGATTGCTTCAATACTATTAAAAGCAGGGTTTTTAATATCGTGAACAAAATATAAATGTATCAGTTGTCCCTTGAGTTTAAGAGTTTATTATAAACTTTCAAAACTTAATTTTCTGTTTATTTAAATTTCAATGCAATTCAGCTGTTTAACTTCACCCATGATCCTCTCCGCACTTTCTCTCCAACGCTTAATTTGAGTGTTGTATGTGTATTGTTTTATAGAAATTAAAATGTTATTATAATATGAAATTTAAAAAAACTCCCACATACACAATATACTATTATATTTAAAGTTTTACAAGTTTTTGTGAGGAAACAAACAAATCAATGATGAAATAACAATGAATGGAACATATTTTGATGATTGCTTCAATACTATTAAAAACAGGGTTTTTAATATCGTGAGCAAAATATAAATGTATCAATTGTCCCTTGAGTTTAAGAGTTTATTATAAACTTTCAAATCTTAATTTTCTGTTTATTTAAATGATTTCAATGCAATTCAGCTGTTTAACTTCACCCATGATCCTCTCCGCACTTTCTCTCCAACGTTTAATTTGAGTGTTGTATGTGTATTGTTTTATAGAAATTAAAATGTTATTATAATATGAAATTTAAAAAAACTCCCACATACACAATATACTATTATATTTAAAGTTTTACAAGTTTTTGTGAGGAAACAAACAAATCAATGATGAAATAACAATGAATAGAACATATTTTGATGATTGCTTCAATACTATTAAAAACAGGGTTTTTAATATCGTGAACAAAATATAAATGTATCAGTTGTCCCTTGAGTTTAAGAGTTTATTATAAACTTTCAAATCTTAATTTTCTGTTTATTTAAATGATTTCAATGCAATTCAGCTGTTTAACTTCACCCATGATCCTCTCCGCACTTTCTCTCCAACGCTTAATTTGAGTGTTGTATGTGTATTGTTTTATAGAAATTAAAATGTTATTATAATATGAAATTTAAAAAAACTCCCACATACACAATATACTATTATATTTAAAGTTTTACAAGTTTTTGTGAGGAAACAAACAAATCAATGATGAAATAACAATGAATGGAACATATTTTGATGATTGCTTCAATACTATTAAAAACAGGGTTTTTAATATCGTGAGCAAAATATAAATGTATCAATTGTCCCTTGAGTTTAAGAGTTTATTATAAACTTTCAAATCTTAATTTTCTGTTTATTTAAATGATTTCAATGCAATTCAGCTGTTTAACTTCACCCATGATCCTCTCCGCACTTTCTCTCCAACGCTTAATTTGAGTGTTGTATGTGTATTGTTTTATAGAAATTAAAATGTTATTATAATATGAAATTTAAAAAAACTCCCACATACACAATATACTATTATATTTAAAGTTTTACAAGTTTTTGTGAGGAAACAAACAAATCAATGATGAAATAACAATGAATAGAACATATTTTGATGATTGCTTCAATACTATTAAAAACAGGGTTTTTAATATCGTGAACAAAATATAAATGTATCAGTTGTCCCTTGAGTTTAAGAGTTTATTATAAACTTTCAAATCTTAATTTTCTGTTTATTTAAATGATTTCAATGCAATTCAGCTGTTTAACTTCACCCATGATCCTCTCCGCACTTTCTCTCCAACGCTTAATTTGAGTGTTGTATGTGTATTGTTTTATAGAAATTAAAATGTTATTATAATATGAAATTTTAAAAAACTCCCACATACACAATATACTATTATATTTAAAGTTTTACAAGTTTTTGTGAGGAAACAAACAAATCAATGATGAAATAACAATGAATAGAACATATTTTGATGATTGCTTCAATACTATTAAAAACAGGGTTTTTAATATCGTGAACAAAATATAAATGTATCAATTGTCCCTTGAGTTTAAGAGTTTATTATAAACTTTCAAATGAAATGAAAGACAATTCTCGTATAATGAATAAATATTTTATTAAATTACATATTGGCCATTCTGGTATAACGCCTTTTGCAACTTTCTGGTAGTAGCATGACGAGCACCGAAAGACAAGCGGCAGAGATAACTCTTAGTCTGACAAACTAACTCCACAGTACTCCGTTCCCCCTTTAATATAATTTTTCACCACATGTCCAAAATTCTCGATTTGTTTTAAAGACGACATAACGTCTTGAGTTCCAGAATCATCGCGTAAAAACGTCGTGAATGCCAGCCAGTCTCGAAAACTATCACGACTGGCAGGACAGAAAGGAACTAGCGATCGGGGCTCGCTCGTAACAGTATCACGTGAATTTGGTTTCACATGAACTCTATTATAGTAAATGTTTTTTCAGTATTCTGAGAAATACCGTGAGAAAAAAAGTAGGCATAAGGCAAATAAAAATACATAGTCTTAAAAAATAATAGCCCGCATAATATCTACTAAAATTTTTATTTTTGCAATTTTGTCTGAGATCAAGGGAGGTGTTTAAACCCCTAATCTCCACCCTTGCGTACGCCCCTGATTCATGCTGTAAAAGCTTTTGGCGAGTGACCAAACTTGTATGAGGTCTCGCATTATCTTGGTGGAACACTATATCTTTTCCGTTGATTTATTCTGGCCTTTTCTGTTGAAGTGCATCATTCAGCTTGTCCAGCTGATGGCAGAAGACTTCCGAATTAACTGTTGTGTTATCTAGTAAAATCTTTAAAAAAAATATTCCTTTAAAATCCCACCAAACAGACAGCATCACCTTTTTTTGATGGATATTGGCTTTCGAAATGCTTTGAGCCGGTTCATCTTTTTTGCTACATGATCTCTTGCATTTGACATTGTTATAAGCAACCCATTTTCCGTTCCCAGTAATGATGCGCTTAAAAAATGGATCTTTTTCGTTTCGTGAAGCGAATCACAAACGTCAACGCGACGACACAAATTTCTCTCCGTGCGAACATGGGGAACTCATATCAAAGCCCTCTATATTCTTTGCCCATATATCGAGCTTCGAGGTTAAACCCAGGCCTTTCAAGTGGTCATAAACAGTTGAATTTGAGAAATTTAACCTTTCACCGATCTCACGAGTTGTTATTCGCCGATTTGCATCAACTAATGCCTTTATCGTGTCTTTATCAGCTTCAACCGGCCTTCCAGAACGAGATATATCTTAGACATCAAAATTGCCGGATCGAAATTTTGCAAACCAGTTCTGGCACTGGCGTACTGTCAACACATCTTCTCCATACACATCGGTTAATTTCTTTCTGGCATGATGGCATTTTTACCTTTTCTATAGTAAAAAAGTAAAATATGACGAAAATGCTGCTTGTTGCTCTCCATATTAAAAGGGCACCAACCAAAAACTACTGCGTAGAATTAATTTAACTTTTTCGCACACAAGCCTTGCTGTATCAGCTCTCAAACTCAAAATATATAATGATAATTCGGCTTAAGTGTGAAGTTGGGTTCGAAGAAATGCAATTAAATCCTCTGTCGGAAAAACGAAATAATCCGAACAACCCGATATATATACGAGGGTTGCTATTTATATTTCTGGCCTTGGCAACAGTAAGTATTGCTAGGCGACCGCAGACGATTTTAATCGAAAGTTTGATATTTTTAAACATAAATTCAGCAGACGATTTACCATTATAGCTTCATTTGTGTTGTTGACAGTAAATTGAAAAGTTCTTCTCTTTCAAAAAATGGAATTGAATCGTGAACATTTTCGTGCCATTATTTTTCATAACTTTCGACGTGGATTGTCAAGACAAGAGTGCTTCGATGAACTTAATTCTTTATTCAGCGATAAAGCGCTATCCTACAGCACTGTAAAAAATTGGCATAACGAATTTAATCGTGGTCGATGTTCGATCCAGGACGAATCCCGTGCAGGTCGTCCAAATTCCGTTGTTGTGATAGAAAAGATCGATGCTGTGCGTGAACTGATAAAGCAAGATCGCCATGTGACATACCGTGATATAGAGGCGTTTTTGGACATTAGTATGACTAGCATCAATAAAATATTGCATGAACATTTGAGCGTAAAAAAAGTTTGTTCGCGTTGGATGCCGCATAATCTGACAAACGCTCAAAAAAAGGCTTGTGTCGATTGGTGCAAGGAAATGTTGGAAAAATACGTTCAATGTACATCAAAGGCTGTGTATAACATCTACACAGGTGACGAATCATAGATCTATGCATATGAGCCGGAAACAAAACAGCAATCAGCTGTATGGGTCTTCCAAGACGAGGCAAAACCAACAAAAGTTGTTCGAGGAAGAAGCACATCGAAACAAATGATTGCCTGTTTCTTTGGCATTAACGGTCATATGGCAACAGTGGCGTTAGAGCAACGCAGGACGGTCAATTCTGAATGGTACACGACCATTTGTTTGCCAGAAGTCATCGGAGAAATTCGAAAAAAGCAGAAGAACAGGCGAATCATTCTTCACCATGACAATGCGAGCTCTCACACATCGACTCAAACAAAGGCATTTCTGACGGAGCGAAAGATCGAACTGATGATGGGTCATCCGCCGTACAGCCCTGATTTGGCACCCAATGACTTCTTCTTATTCCCACACATCAAAAATAAATTACGTGGACAACGATTTTCGACCCCCGAAGAAGCGGTTGATGCATTCAAAACGGTTCTAGGGGTGTTTCACCGAACATACCACCTGTGGTCTCTACCCCCACCCCCAACAGAATGAAAGGAACTCCTGAGGTAGGTATACTGACATCGAAAACAAGTACAGGGGTTAACATAAGATTGATTTTTGGCATAACAATATGAAGTCAAAATTCTCGCCAGCGATATGTTTGTAAACTACACCTTCCCTCTTACACACGAATTAGCTACGCATGCTCGACAAATCGAAACCAAAAATCGAAATACTAGATCAGTTGTTACTAGTATTGACAGCACTGGTCTAGTAACTAGTTTTACTCTATATCCACGCCCTCTAGTGAGCTGTGGTGTTTCTTTATTGTAATTTGTTCCTTTTTTAATTTGATTTCTATAAGTTGTAATGATTAATATTAATTCATAACATTCTGTCACTTTGCAGAAAAATCGGAAATTCGCAAATTTTATAACACATTTTTTTTTCCGAATTTTCGAAAGATTTATAATTTGTAAACTTTAAAATTAAAAAAAAATAAAATAATATGTTCTTAAAAATCAATTCTTTATATCATTCTGAAATTCAAATACTTGAAATTAAAAAAAAAAACACAATTTATGTACTTACAAAAAATAAATAAATTAAATTAAATAAATAAACTAAAGAACATTTTAGTGAGCAATCTGAGGTGCCCAAAACATTAAATTTCATATAAAGCACAAGAAATTGGAAAATGATTGCTGAGATATAGTCTCATTATTATCTGTTAGCGTTCAATAAGTTTGTAAAAAGCGTTTTCCTGGTTTTCATTTGTGCGTAATGGAAATTCTAATTATTTTCATTCAAAAAGCCTTTCAAATGTGATTTTACTCCTCTATTTCAATTACAAGTTATTTTGATATCTGCGTTGTGTACGAAAAAGTAAAAAAAGTACAAAAATAAGAAGAGCATTTCACAACATTTACTAAGATGATAGGCTATATATCAAGGATGATAAAAGAAATATTGATTATTAAAAAATAATTTCATTGCTAAAATAAACATTGAGGAGAAATCCTATTATATATAGGTTAATATATAGTTTTAGGTAATATATAGGTTATATATAGGTTACTACAATAGCTTTTATAAATATGATATTACTCTGATACTTAAATTGCAAGTTACTTTGATTTTTGGGTCCTGTTAAAAGTTAAAAATATAAGGAAAGTGTCTCACAACATTCACTAAAATGACAGATTGTCTGTCATGGATGCTAAAAGATAATTAATGGTTAAAAAAATAATTTCATTGCGATAATGAATATTTATCTAGAATCCTATTACCGTTCAGCAATCTAAAAGAATTTTTCGTGGTTTTCTTTCGTATGTAACGCAACATTTGATTTGTCTAAAATTTAATTTAATTTTAAATAATATATAGGTAACTACAATAGCTTTTATAAATATGGTATTACTCTGATATTTAAATTGCAAGTTACTTTGATTTCTGGGTCGTGTTAAAAGTTAAAAATATAAGAAAAGTGTTTCACAACATCCACTAAGATGACAATTTGTCTGTCAAGGATGATTAAAAAATTAATGGTTAAAAAAATAATTTCATTGCGATAATGAACATTTAGCTAGAATCCTATTACCGTTCAGCAATCTAAAAGACTTTTTTGTGGTTTTTTCCTTGCATGTAGCGCAAAATTTCATTATTTTTATTTAGTCTTAATTGAAATAAGTTATTCTTATAACTTTAATGATTATGATTGTACTCCAAGTAACTTATGAGTAATTTTGATTTCTGGGTTAAATTAAAAATAATAAGGACGTTTCCTTATATTCACAAAGATAATAAACCATCTATCAAGGATGGGGAGAATAAATTTGATTATTTAAAAATAACTTCTTTTAGATAATGAATATTTGGCTGGAATAAAAAATCTGACCGATAAAAGCAATCTGAAAAACATTTTTGTAGTTTTCTTTAGCATGTAACGCAAAATTTGATAATTTAATTTTATTTAAAATAGGTTATTTATATAGCTTTCATAAGTATATAATTGTATTTCGATACTTAAATTGTGGCTTATTTTGTTTTACTGGTTGAGTTAAAAAGAAGAGCTTTTCGTTTATATTCAGTAAGTTGATACATTATCTGTTTCATAATTTTATAACCGTCGTCGAACAGCCGACCTAATTTTGTGTTTACTCCTACTCACTGATGTTCAACTCCGTAAATTCAATTTTAAATTCAATCCAGAAGACAAGGAGAGTCCTGGATCAAGTATTGAGAGAAATTTGCCTCCGTGGCGGACTTCTTGATGGAACTAACCAGCATTTGCGTTACATAGAGAGGAAAACCACGAAAATCTCCCACGGTTAGCCTGACCTCAAGGAGACTCCTGATCTTCTGAGCCACAACGGTTAGGCCTGATTAATAATAAAAAATGGTTGCTTATAAAAAATAATTTCATTGAGATAAGGATGAACATTTAGTTGAAATCCTATTAACGCCAAGCAATCTGAAAAACATTTTCGTGGTTTTCCTTTGCGTGTAACGCAAAATTTGATTATTTTAATTTCAACTTAATCTTGATTTAAAAAAAAATTTTTTTATAACTTTCATAAACATTGTTTTACGCCGATATTTAAATTGCGCGTTACTTTGATTTTCGGGATGAGTTTAAAATTACAAAAAATATGAAGAGCATCTCGTTATATTCACCGAAATAACTGGCTGTCTGTCAAAGACGCTAAATAAATGATTTATTACATAAAAAAAATTCATTATGATTATTGAGCATTTCGCTGGAACTCTTTAAGCGTCAAGCAATCTGAATGATATTTTCGTGGTTTCCCTTTAAGTGTAACGCAAATAATGATTATTTTATTTAAAAAAAAAAAAAAAAACATAAAGGCAGCAATGTTTAAATATCAGCTTTCTTTAATTTTTAATAAGGAATAATATTTATTTCTAAATAGACAAATTGTTCTTTCTATGAAACTTAGAGCAAGATTTTCATGTGTGGAAAACTTTAAATTGCAACTATGAATAATTAAATCAGTTTTCCATAATTCCTCCTTCACTTCCTTAACAATTTTAACATAGTTAAATCAATTTCCTTTTTGAGTTATCTGAAGTGAAAGTATTAGAGTCTGATAAAAGTTTTTTGTAGTTATTTTATATTTCTAACAATAATCAACTGCGACATTAAATAAGCTTATAAGCAATATTATTCAAATAATATTGCTTTTAATTGTTATAATTTCAAACAAGTCTATTTTTGATGCTTTTTTTTAATAACTAAGACAAGATGTTTACGCACATTAAATAATATTTCTATTTAGAATCTTATAAAAATAAATCGAATAAAAAATACAGAATTCTTTATTTCATAAAGTGTGCTAATTCAGGTTAGGAAGCTCATTACCGGCACAAAATAATTATAGTTGTTCAGAAACAAAGATGTCTGTAAAGAAGTTATAAAGTGAGTAGTTTTAACTTTAAAAAAAAAAAAAAAAAAAAAAAAAGTTTCGTGTCAAGAAACAAAAATCCATCAAATCGGGTGGAAAGGACCCTTGATCAGCGTAATATCTTGTTTTTAGGATATAACCATTTTTAATGCCATTTTAGAAATAAAATCTTGTTTTTTTAAGTAATGAACAAACAAAACCAAGTATAATAAAATAAATTAATTAAAAAAATAAATTAATAAAAAAGGTAAAAGGGGGCTCATGATACAAACTTCAAAAGAAAGTTTTCATATTTAGTTTTAGTTTCCTTTTTTTTTTAACCATTGTAATTATCAGCAAATGCATTAATAAAGCAAGCGTCTCAGGGAACGTTAGCTTGTAATCTTTTCTTCCTCAGAATATGAGAGTTCTCGAGAATCATATATACATTCTCCTGGTACTTCGACAGCAGACGACTACAGGTGAATATACCGGTTGTGTTTTGCAAAAGAGCCATTCCTTCCTATAAACTTTCCCCTTTGGCGATCATCATTTGGCATATACTGGGGCGAAAAAGAGTGCCAATCTAGTAGGTAATAAAACCTAGACTTGGTTGAGAGTATGGGGATTGATCTTCCCCACGTCCATAAAAAGGGGGAAGCAGAGACATTCGGTGAAACACCCCTGACACGATTCAAAACGCATGTTTTGGAGTTACCTCAATCGGACTGGAAAAAGTGCTTTGAAAATTGGTTCAAACGCATGCAAAAGTGTATTGATCATCATGGAGAATATTTTGAAAAACAATTAAACCAATTTCGATCCTACATATTTGTTTTTTCATTATCAGGCCAGAAATATAAATAGCAACCCTCGTATATATGCAGTGGTGGCCAAAAGTGCAGACATTTTTTGAAAGTTTCATGCTTTTCAACTTTGTGTGCTTGTAGAATATAACAATTTTCACTTAAATACAAACGTTTATATATCAAATTGAAAGTAATTTAATGTAGAATTTAATAAAAAACAGAATTAAAATACAGTCGAACCTGCCTATCTCGAATCTCGTGGGAAAGGGAAAAAAATTTGAGATAGAGAGGTTTCGAGATATACAGGTAAGTTTAAAAAATGAAATTCTGCTCCTGCATTGTGTAAACCATTTTAAAACACGTTCATCCACGTCCGGAAAAGTGCATTTTCGGCTTTTTTTCGCGTTCTTGTTGCTGCTATGAAATTTTTTCTCCACAGCTTCTCGATTCTTAATAATTGTAGAAAGAGTGCTTGCTGGTAAACCGAACTTCACTGCAACTTCGTTTTTTTTTCATTAATGGATTTCCGTCCAAGAATGTTAAAATTTTCATTTTTTCTTCAATGGAGAGAACATTAAATTTACGTTTAGCCCCTTCCATACTTAATCAAAATTCAATTGAACAATGTTTAAAAAAAAAACTGAGACGCTCAAACCAAAGACCTCCTAAAAAAATTCTACTGATAAAATGAATTTCTCTTTGTGTTGTTCTTATCCATGTGTGGAAACTGATGCCCAGTGGTGACGCCTCCCTCATCAGTCAACTTTTCATTGTCGGAATACACTCAATTGGTTGGAGAGTGTGAGGATAGTAACCGAAAATTCGAAGAAACGACCCTCCAATCTGCTCATTCTTACTTCCCATGGGGCTAGGGAATTTTTCGGTTCTTGTAATGTAGATTGTTTGAACAAGTTCTGCTGTCCAGGCATCGGTTACGATGATGTACATTCTCCTTCAAAATTCGAGAAACACAGGTTTTGAAAGAAATTCTTTCGAGATAAACTTGGAAAAATACATTAAAATTAAATCGTTAATGTCGGGAAACTAAGAAATTTCGAGAAATACAGGTTTTCGAGATAAGCAGGTTCGAGATAAACAGGTTCAACTGTATCTGTATTACAAAAAAGGTTATGCTCATTTTAGTAGAACAAACAAACACAAATCGTTTTGCATAAGGACGTGTTTTTTAATAAAAGCGTACTAGCCAATCACAAACACTGTTCTTAGGACTGTATGCGCGTGGCGATGTTTTGAATATATCTCGCCAATTGTGTGGCCCCCCGCAAAACGTTCTCTATCGCTAATTGTTTTTGTTGTTTTTTGAGTGTGTGCTTTGTTTGTTGTTGTCTATCTCTCGAATCTCGAGTTCTGTGAGTTATAATTCTTGATAGTGCAAAATAAAGGAGAAGTTACAGTCCTAGAGTTGTGTCTGAACTTTAATGAGATTTAATATATTACATTTCGAACCAGCGCAAAGATTATTCATTTGATCCGTAACGAGACGGAGATTTAATTGATGTGTGTAATATGGCGAACTTGTGAAAGCAGGCGTTCTTCGACCGAAATTCTAAGTTTCGTTTTAAAAAGCTAAAAGAGGTACGTTCGTTTTGCATTCTCTCTCCATTTTATGTATTGCGGTTATTGTTTTTTGCCCTCAGTTTAAGTAGGGTTGTGCTATTTTGTGTCAATTGAGTGTCTTTTAAACAAATAAAAATGTTTAAGGGTGCGCGTAAAAGCGATTTAAAATTGATTTGTTCGGAGATAGGCGTGGAATTTGACGAAAATGCTACAGTCTCTGATTTAATGGATGTCATTAAAAATAGTGATAAATATAAAAGTGACGCTACCTTAGTTTCGGATATCGCTAATTTAATTATTGAAGAAAGAAAAAGTGAAGAGGCTTCTATTGTTCAAATCGAAACATTGAAATTAGAACGAATTCAAGCTGAATTAAAATTAGCGGAACTAAGGAAAGAATCGTTAAAAAATGTGGACGAATCTAAAAACGAAAAAATAGAATCATTGGATTCTCTAGTTAAAAGTGTTCGGGTTTTAACAGTTAAGATTCCTTCTAAGTCGGAAGACTGGGGACACTTTTTTACATCTTTAGAGAGAGCGTTTGAAATAAAAAGCGTACCAAAATTGTATCGAGTGGAAATTTTGTTAATCTTGTTGGGCGAACGCGCAAATAACATATTGACATATGTTCAGGGTAATGATATTTCGGATTACGAAAAATTAAAATCGATTGTTCTGAAGCAATATGAGCCTACTGCTCAAGTGTGCGTAGAAAATTTTCGAAAAGCAGTTAGACAAGCAAATGAGTCCCTTACGCAATTTACTGCAAGGCTGACAACAGCTTGGGAATATTACTTAAAAATGAGAAATGTCAAGACTTTCGAGGAATTAAAACAGTTAATTATTTCGGATAAGCTTTTTTCAACATTAGACCGTGAAACTTCTATGCATATTAGCATAAAAATAGGGGAAGGCTGGATGTTGCCAACAGAAATGGCCCAAAATTGTGACGTGTTCTATCAGTCAAAAAACAAGCCTATAGGTGAAGTGTCAAATAACTTTAAGTGCTCTCGTTCTAATCAAAGAGGGACGAACGTTAGGTCATTTTTTTCGGGAATTAGAACAACTGGGAATAAGGATTTTAAATGTAGTCTGTGTAAAAATGAATCACATAATTTGAACCAATGTCCGATCTATGAGAAAAAGTCAGTTCC
Source organism: Parasteatoda lunata (assembly GCA_949128135.1). Taxonomy (NCBI): domain Eukaryota; kingdom Metazoa; phylum Arthropoda; class Arachnida; order Araneae; family Theridiidae; genus Parasteatoda; species Parasteatoda lunata. Next base: position 6,677,547 of record OX421980.1, on the reverse strand, counting down.
AGAAAGACTGGAGATAGTTAAACAAAATAAACTTTGTTTTAACTGTTTAGGAAAACATAGTGTAAAAAATTGTAGATCAAAGTTCTCGTGTCAGGAATGTCAAAAAAGACATCATAATTCGATCCATTTTCAGAGAGATTTTGTGGGTTTTGAGGAGGAAATCGACAATAGCAGATCGAGGAGGTTTGCTGAAGGTCAGAACAACAATTGCAATGGCGCAGATAGTAGAGGTTAAGATGTACATGCCAGAGTTTTTTCTTCTGAACGCGTAGCTCAAACACAGAATAATTCAGAGGTGATTAATTGCGCGGCTAAAGTCGAAAATCGTTCGACGACTGTTCTTTTGAGTACTGCACAAGCATTAATTAAAAATAAATCAAGTAATTTTGTGGGAGTTAGAGTGCTATTGGACAATGGTTCCATGAGCCATTTTGTGAGCCAAAAATGCGCAGAAGCGTGCGGCCTTACCAAAAATGAAACTAATTTAAGAGTATCTTGTTTAGGAAATGTCACCTTACCATTGCAGGGATCTGTAACAGTAACTATTGCGAACAAAGAGGGAACATTTATTCGCGACCTTGAATTTTTAGTTGTAGAGCGTATTACCGATAGGATTCCTTTGTCGCCAATGAATATTCAAATTGAGGGTATGGCGCACATACGATTAGCGGATCTGATCTTCAACGTACCGGGAGAGGTTGATATGCTTTTGGGAGCCCCAATATTTTACGAGTTATTAAGACCAGGGCAAGTATATCCTCCAAACTCGGAATTAATTCTACAAAATAGTGTGTTCGGTTATATTACCTCGGGAAGAATAAATATTAACAATGAGACCAAATTACATTGCGGGTTAGTTCGAGAAGATAATTTAAAGGCAACTATACACAAATTTTGGGAAATCGAGGAGGTTGAGCCCGAAGTAAATAATTTTAAAAGTAAAGAAAACGAAATATGTGAGAATCATTTTCAGAATACGCATGCGAGAAAGGAGGATGGTAGATACATAGTCCAAATGCCCTTTAAAGAGGATCCGAGTGTTTTAGGAGATTCTAAGGCAATTGCGCTTAAGAGATTAGACTCTTTGTGGAACAGATTGGTAAAAGCTCCCGAGTATTTAAGTCTGTACAAAGGCTTTATTAATGAGTATGAAAAATTGGGCCATATGAGTGAGGTGATAGAGGGGGACGAACCCGAAGTTACATATTTCATGCCACACCATGGGGTGTATAGACCAGAAAAAACTTCCACAAAATTAAGGGTGGTTTTTAACGCGTCTACTGAAACAAATAAGGGTAACTCATTGAATTCAATTCAGTTAAATGGAGGTGTAATACAAAGAGATCTATATGATCACATGCTGAACTTTAGGAAGTATAGATACGCATTCACAGCGGATATCCAAAAAATGTACCGCATGATCGAAATAGATAAAAGTCAGAGAAAATTGCAGCGCATTTTATGGAAAGAGAGTGCAAACGCGCCGATCAAACTCTATGAGTTAAATACCGTCACGTATGGCACAGTAAGTGCCCCGTTTCTCGCAATGAGGACTCTTCAACAAATCGCGGATGATGAAGGCCCTAACTTTCCTTTAGCTGAGCCGGTTATACGGAATAATTTCTACATGGACGACGTGTTAGCTGGGGCTGAGACATGGAGTGAAGTACAAGACTTGAAACATGAACTGACATGCGCGCTTCAAGCTGCTGGAATGCAGCTACACAAATTTTGTAGCAACTGCCCATCGTTGCAAGCGGGCTCCGATAAGGACTATTCCTTCTCTGACAGAGAAGAGATCAAGACGTTAGGTGTTCTGTGGAACTACACTCAAGATAAATTCGTGTTCAAAACTGACCCTCAAGATAGTGCTTACACAAAACGTCAAGTGTTGTCTACGATCGCAAGAATCTTTGATACCCTCGGATTAGTCGGCCCCGTGATAGCTAAGGCAAAAATTTTTATGCAGAGTTTGTGGCTTCTGAAAATTGATTGGGGAGACTTGTTACCTGAGAAGGAAGCCCGAGATTGGAACAGATTCCTTACGTCTTTAAGGACTTTAACAGTGGAGATTCCGAGACCCATCTTCCTTCCAGAGGCTGTCTGCATTCAACTGCATGGCTTTGCAGACGCGAGTGCTAAATGCTATGGAGCAGTCGTTGATGTCAAAACTAAGAATTCCGCCTCAGACACATTGATTCGGCTGGTCTCCAGCAAGTCCAGGTGTGCTCCGGTAAAGGCCGTCACAATTCCCAGGTTAGAACTGTCCGCTGCTTTACTTTTGGCGAAACTAATGAGAAGAGTTCAGAAAACTCTAAATTTGCTTAACTCTAACGTGTTTTTTTGGTCCGATTCTATGATTGTTCTTTCGTGGATTCTGAAAGAACCGTCACAACTCAAGACGTTTGTAGCCAACAGGGTCTCAACAATCCAGGACTTGACGTCACCGCATCAGTGGAGACATATTCCCACGGACCAGAATCCAGCAGACTTCGTGTCCAGAGGGCTTGACCCAGACAAGCTCTCGCATAACTCCTAGTGTTTCGAAGGTCCACCGTTCTTGAAGGATGATGAGTACCCTTCAAGGTTGATTGCTCCTCCAATTCAACGAGATAACTTTGATAACTATAATAGTGAACTTAAAATTGACTCTAAAGTTTTGGATTGCTTTACCATAACAGTTAACTCTTTTATTGATGATTTACTAAAGTTTTGTAGCAAATATCTTAAGTTAATACGTGTATTAAGTTTTGTTTGCAGATTCGTTCGAAATTGTCGAACCTCCCAGAAAAAGAGTGGCCCAATTGACTCAGAGGAGTTTCAAAGATCTGAAACATACCTCATAAAATTTATTCAAGGTGTTGACTTTCAGAAAGAAATCAAGGACCTTCAAGGAACAGGTATGGTATCAAAGAACAGCAAGATAAAAACTCTCCATCCTTTCTTAGATGAAAACGGTGTTTTACGAGTTGGAGGTAGGCTTTCAAATAGTGATTTAAATTTTAACTCAAAATTTCCCATCCTGCTGCCTTCTAATCATAAGGCGACAAAATTAATTATTGAGTATTTTCATAAAAAGTTCTTGCATGCCGGTCCACAGCCATTGTTACATGAGATTAGACAAATATTTTGGCCATTAAGTGGTCGTTCCTTATGCAGAAAAATAGTACATGAGTGCCTTGTTTGTTTTAGAGCCAAACCAATTGTAACCTCCCAATTGATGGGCAACCTGCCACGAGATAGAGTCGTGCAGGACTACCCTTTTAATTGCTCTGGGGTAGATTTTTGTGGCCCATTCATGATTAAGTACCCAAATCAAAGAAAAGGCACTCTGCAAAAAATCTATGTTTGTATTTTTGTATGTTTTTCAACCAAATGTGTTCTTATTGAAATCGTAACAGACTTGACGTCCGCAGCCCTTATAGCTACTTTAAAACGATTTTTTGCCAGAAGGGGCAAGTCCGCAAAAATTTACTCGGACAATGCAAAAAATTTTGTCGGTGCAGATACTGAGATTAAAAGGTTAATGAACGTGGTGTTTAGACAAGATAGCCAGTTTTCTGGTTACTTGTCTTCCGAGGGAATTGAATGGAAATTTATCCCTCCACGAGCACCCTCTTTTGGGGGTTTATGGGAAGCGGCAGTCAAGTCTTTCAAATATCATTTCAAAAGAGTTATAGGTGGTTTAAATTTAACAAATGAAGAATTTTTAACTGTCAGTGTACAAATTGAGGGTGTTTTAAACTCTAGACCTCTTTGTCCCTTGTCCAATGATGCAGATGACTTCAATGTTTTAACTCCAGCACACTTTATTATCGGCATGTCTATGAGTACTATTGTTGAACCAAGTTTAATTGGTCTAAATGAAAATTGCCTGAAAAAATGGCAAAGAGTTACACAGGTAATTCTATTGTTGTGGAAAAAGTGGAGCCGTAGTTACTTAAGTGGGTTACAACAAAGAAATAAATGGTATTTCCAAAAAGATAATGTTAAGGTCGGGGACCTTGTTCTTCTGATTGAAGACAACATGCCCACTTATAAATGGCCATTAGGTCGAATTATTGAATTGTATAAAGGTGACGATAAACTGGTTAGGGTAGTAAGAGTGAAAACCCAATCTGGCATTTATAAAAGAGCTATTTCTAGAGTGTGCATTCTGCCTAAACCTAATTGAGAGATTAACTTGTAAATTGGTGCATGTCAATATTTAGCCAAACAATGTAAATTTTTGTAAGTGTCGAGATTATTGTTTTAGTGAATATTTTTCATGTTAGTTTATGATCTTTAAACAAATGTTTTCTTTTAGTGTTAATTTTTCATGAAACCCTTTTGTGAGGGATTTCATGGCGGGGAGAATGTATGCGTGTGGCGATGTTTTGAATATATCTCGCCAATTGTGTGGCCCCCCGCAAAACGTTCTCTCTCGCTAATTGTTTTTGTTGTTTTTTGAGTGTGTGCTTTGTTTGTTGTTGTCTATCTCTCGAATCTCGAGTTCTGTGAGTTATAATTCTTGATAGTGCAAAATAAAAGAGAAGTTACAGTCCTAGAGTTGTGTCTGAACTTTAATGAGATTTAATATATTACATTTCGAACCAGCGCAAAGATTATTCAAGGACCAATCAAATTTCTGCAACTATAGTTTAGGTTATTTGGATGGTTAAAAGAGTTATTGTTGTGGAAATATTTTGCGGAATGATGCATACTAGTATAATTTAATAGAGTATTGCTGTTTTTGAATACTTAAAGTCCTTTTTTTTTAATTAAACTAATTTTAAACAATGTCATCAACAAGAAGAACTACAAAAGGACATCTACAAAAAGAAGCCGAATTGTCATAATAAGAGAAAATGGCCTCTCTTATGTTGAAATTGCAAGACAAGTTGGTGGTTCAGTGACTTGTTTTGGTGTACGGAAGTTCTGTCTAAGGTATGAAATAACGAAATCAGTGGAAAATAAAGCCAAGCCAAAACAGGCCGAAAAAATGCACAAGTGCTACTGCCGATAGAAAAATTAAACGGCTATGCCTTCAAGATAGAAAAATTTCATCAGATGCCATTAGATGTGAAATGAATGCAGCGGGTATTGCAGTAAGTTCATGAACAATAAGAAGATGGTTATCAGGATTTGGACTACAAGCTAGAATTCCAAGGAATAAACCATATTTGAATAAAAAGCAAAGTGAAAAACGAGTTAAGTGGGAACACATTAAATGATCAGAAAATCAATGGAAGCAAGTAATCTGGAGCGGTGAGAGTAAAATATCGCTCTTTGGTAGTGATGGTAGGTGAAGCACTTCATCCTGATTGCATTGAAGCAACTACAAAACAACCCAACAAATGTCATGATTTGGGCATGTATGTCTGCAGATGGTGTGGGCCTAATTCAAGTGATTAATGGCATCCTGAATGCCAAAAAATATATCGAAACTGTCCTGAAACCAAAATTGATACGTTCCATCAGGGATCTCTCTCTCTCTCTCTCTCTCTCTCTCTCTCTATATATATATATATATATATATATATATATATATATATATATATATATATATAATTCATTAAACTCATTTTTTCTACTTCTAATTAACTAAATCCAGACCTAATCAGAGTAATCAAATAATTAGCCGTGTAAAGCTCTACTCACAATAATGAATAAATGAATTAAAAAAGGCAATTTTTTATGAGAAAGGCCAAATTAACTTAAATTTTTTTAATTTCATGACATCAAATTATTATTCCTCAATGCAATGCTTCATTTTGATTTTAAGTTTAAGTATAAATTTCCATTACTAATAAATCTAACATAAATTTACCTTAATCCTTTAACTCAGAATTTTTTAAAGCATATTTTTCATACTTGATTCACTATTTTGTATTAATTTAGCTCAAAATAAGTGAAAGAATATTATATTTAGCATTTTAATAATTTTTGACTATGAAATACAGCATGAAAAGCCGGTGTCATTATCTGGGTTAAAGTTAACATCTTCCAAACATGGCTCACTTCCAAACAATAATTTTTCAAATTTGCAGTTTTTTAGATCTAAAAACAATAGTTCATCATAATCTCTCTTTGATTTATAAAATCAGTTATTAATAAATTTTTGAATATGAATGAAACGTTTTCTTTTTGAACTGCTTTTTAGGATTTTATAATTTAATCTAAGTATAATTCCGATAATCTAACATATTTTTAGTGACAATGAAGCTGTTTTTTTATAATTAAAAAATAGAAAAATATATTTTTGCATGAGTCAGAAAAAATATATAAAAAAGACAGCGGTGTCTCATATGGGTCAAATGGTTAAATCTAACTAAATATCTAGCTTAGAAATACAACAGTAAACCATTAATCAAAATATTGTAGCAATGAAAATTATATTTTTTCAGTATTCATAAATGTGCTCAAACAAGTTGAAAAATCTTGCTTCAGATAATTGGAATTATATTCAGATTTATAATCTTTATTAGAATCACAATCTTTACTTTAAAAAATCTAACTTAATTTAATCAGTGGCCAAATGATTTGTCACTTTTTCATTCTTTATTTTCCTTCAATTTAGTTATAGAAAACTTTCTTTCAAAAACTTAAGTCGTGGTAAACGACTCTATTAGACAAATTTAAGATAGTGAAACACTATTTCTAAACACTATAATGCGAATTTTGTGAAAATGAATGATTTTGTTTTATGATGTCATCGACAAAACGTGACATCATTAATGAATGGCTTATTGCCATCGGTGACATATATAAAATCTAGCAAAATGTCATTAAAATTTAATTAAATAATTAGAGTAAAGTGTTAAAAAGTGAAGGAGATGATAACTTTGTGAAACTTTGAGATGATCTTAGTGAAACTTGAGAACTTTGAGATATTATTGTGTATAATATTATTATCTTCTGTCTCAATTTATATTTGAAATTTATGTTATTCGGTTATTAATATCCTTTTTTTATTCCATTACAATTTCAGGCTACACTATGAAAATGTATGAAGGCTTGAATGTATCGGAAAATCAAATGATTTTTCAATACTAGTCATCAAAATCTTCAAATACCGTTTGAGGTCAATATATTTACTTCATTATACGTACTTAGTATAAAAAAACCTGAATATTTAAAACACATGATTGTTACACCTAAAAAATCTCTTGTACTTTAATATATAAAACTAATTAACCCTGTAGCTGTCTTATAGGTCTCCCCTAAAAGTTTCCCAACAAGCACACGACTTTTGGGCTAGTGAAGGGACATTGTCGATTCTTCAAAAATGCCATTACGGCGGGCTTTTCATCGCCGTATCGGTTCCGTTAATAAAGTGAAATCTGGGCCAAAATGAGGGCCAGTGCATGGCAGTTCAGGCAAACTTCTGGCAATCGTTAAAGGACCGGAACTACTTTGTTGCCTCTGGAGTGCTTTGCCATTTTTGCCTTTTAAATACCGGGAAAAAAAATTTTTTTCACAGAATAAAGAGAAATTTGCCATAAAGGCTTTTATTGTACCTTTACGATATCTCTTTTGCCTTTTTATCAAAAACTGAATACGTTCACTGGCACACGTCGTTGCCTCGCTTGCCATAAAACCACCTTAACTGTAGGTTGATTAGAAAACGTCTATGCCGTTTTCGCCATTATCGCACCTTTATTTCAAGTGCTTAGGCGAACTTCTTTTCATTATTTGCCGATGTAACACCCTTAACTCACCTCAAACTCGGTTCAGTAGAAAGTTATAATACCGTCCTTGCCGGTATAACACCTTTATTTTAGGTGTCTCGGCAATTGTTTTTGTTACTTACTTGCTTTTATTAGAACTTTTCGTAACTTTTAATTTCAAAGGCTTTTTGCTGCATGTTGTTGATAACAATTCTTATTTAGGGAACATAAATTGTTTCGTCTTACTCTGCTGATATTAGCGATAGTAATTTACTGTGTTTTATCTGCTTATATTGTAATAAAACAATAACTATCATTTTATGCAAAAAAAATTATGACGATATAAAAAGCGAAATGATGGGTAAAAAGTTTAATTCATATTCAATTATCATCCAATGAATCTTCTTACATAATAAAATAGATTTTTTTAGATCATTTTAATCAATTATAAATGCAATAAGTTAAAAGTAGAATCATATAAAAACATTGTGTGTTTAATTGAGTGTTCGCATTATTTTACACATTATGAGGTAAAATTAAATAAAAATTTTATTCGAAGATAAAACATATTGCGACTTAATGTATAAGTTATGAAAAAAAATGAAAATAATGCTCATATATATTAAACTTACAATTAACTTTTCTTTATCGAAACAAAGCCACAACTCAGTCATTATTTTTATTTTCAATAATATTCATATTAAATATTGGATAACTTTTTATTCAATGTTATTCATAATCAATAATAGATAAACAAGACAAATCATAAATATTTTTTAAAAAAAGTACTGGTTACCTGAAATAACACACCAATTTCTATGATTTTTAAATAAATAAAGCTGGAATTTTAACAAGAATAAAATGCTTAAAATAAAATATGACCTTAAGAAAAGAATATTATTTTATTTCAATATAACAAATCAAAAATCAAACAAATACATAAAAACTGTACAATAACTTCTTTATAAGCATCCAATTCCACAATGAATCTAGTTTTCCTGTAAAAAAGCAACCAATTTATTTTACTACAGATATATAAATAATATGTACAGAAACAAAATATCTAATTAATTTCTGACGCATTTTAATTCTGGGTTAAGTTATACTATCAATTATTTCTAACTATTCAAAATACTTTTATTGATCCCAGGGAAATATTCGAACAAAAATTCTATCCAATAATTTTTAACAATTTAGTTTTTCTCTTTTAAATATCCTACGTTATAGAATTTAATGAAGTTGCTCAAACCACCTGGATTTTTTTATTATTTGCTAGCGAGCATTAATTGTCACGAAAATAAATTTTAACTGATTGTAACAAAAGGTAATAATAGCACAAAATGAATATTCCAGCTTGTAATAATACTAAGTATTAATTTTATAAAATTCCATTGTACTTTGTAATATCTATTGCAAATGTGTAAAATAGCGGATTCATTTGGATGGAAAAAATTGCAGCATCAAATATTAAAACAGCTACGAATAATATCCTATGAATTAACGAAACAATCTGGCTAAAACTTATCTTTACAGTATTATGAAACAATTAATTAGTTTAAAAATAGAGAGAACTATGATTGACTTTAAAAAAGTTAAAAGTGGTGACCAAATCCAGTGAATTAACAAAACAACCTGGCTAAAACTTCTCTTTACAGTATTATGAAACAATTAATTAGTTTAAAAATAGAGAGAACTATGATTGACTTTAAAAAAGTTAAAAGTGGTGACCAAATCCTATGAATTAACGAAACAACCTGGCTAAAACTTCTCTTTACAGTATTATGAAACAATTAATTAGTTTAAAAATAGAGAGAACTATGATTGACTTTAAGAAAGTTAAAAGTGGTGACCAAATCCTATGAATTAACGAAACAACCTGGCTAAAACTTCTCTTTACAGTATTATGAAATAATTAATTAGTTTAAAAATAGAGAGAACTATGATTGACTTTAAAAAAGTTAAAAGTGGTGACCAAATCCTATGAATTAACGAAACAACCTGGCTAAAACTTCTCTTTACAGTATTATGAAATAATTAATTAGTTTAAAAATAGAGAGAACTATGATTGACTTTATAAAAGTTAAAAGTGGTGACCAAACTTCCTTACTTTAAACTCATCTGTTATAAACTATTAACTTTTAAAATGCTTCCATAAGTTAGAAAACTAAGTGAAGCGGTACATATCACTTAACACTGTTTATATATTGCATTTTGTAACCACAGATCAATCTATTTAATAATTGAACATATAAATGCATTTTAAATAAAAAATTTGATAGCAAAGCTTTAATATTTTTTAAATGAGAAAGAATACATTCTCACCAAAATAGTTTGTAGCTATTAATATGTTATGTAATGTTAATATATTTAATATTTAAACAAAATTTAAATTTTTCACTATTGAGAACTATTAACGAATTTTTTACTTTAAGTTATCATGTGAAAATATTTCAAGTTTATATATAATTAAATTATTTCATTAAAAGAAATTTTAACCTCAAGGAAATAAGCAAACTAAAGGTTTTTAAAAATGTAAAAAATATATAAGAAATTTTATTTAAGATAGTACTTTTAAAATCTAAAAATATGTTATTTGATTAAAATTTCTATCAATTAAAAGAATATATGATCCTTCAAAATTATACTCCATTAAATATTAAGTACCCAAAAAGGATATTATACCAATTATTATAAAATAAATTATTAAAATATGCAATTAAAAGGAATAATTTTCTAAATTTGTTATGAATTTACAAACTAACTAAAGAATATAAATTTTATGCCATCAAGGTAGATTGGTTTAAACTAAACTATTTTTAAAAATATTTAAGTTTGTATTATACATAAAACTTTTTAATTTGAATAGAACCAGTTGAAAAAAAATTAAATTTTAACATAAATCTTCTGTGAATGGGAAAGGTTAATGGTAATCGATTTTTTAAAAATAAATATAAATAAATGATTTTGAAATTTTAACATATTGTAGCTTTTCTGCAAATATGTCTATAAAAATAAATTAATGTGATGAAATGTTCTGTAAATGCTTAATATAAACAACAGCATCACCAAATTACTTTTCTGATTAATGAAGATAAAATTAGTTAAACAATGTGATTATTGAACAAAATAAAATAAAAAGCCACAGAAACATCTTGTTAAAAACACATGAAGCTTGTTGCAATCAAAAGGATAAATAGTAAATAGACATAAAGTTCTTGTCTAAAATTAAAATTTATCAGTGTAAACTAATTTGCATTGTATTATGATTTTACTCATTTTCTTCTTTAATATTTTCAATATATATATATATATATATATATATATATATATTACTACAATATTAGTGCACTCCTTTTTGCGGATATAATCGTGTGAGCTGATGAAGAGATTATATCCTTTCTTTATTTTGTTTTCCGGATTTTTAATTTATATATATATATATATAGTACATTATAACAGTACATAGCACTTAATAACAGCTATGTAATAATTTTTAATTATAAATTTTTAATAATAAATTTTTAATATTTAAAAATTATGAAAAGAAATTTACTTTAAAGTAACATGCAAGAATTTCCCTCTAACAAATACAATTCTAGTATGGGCATAATTTTTACATTATGAGCATAATTTAATCACTTTTTTTAAAAAGTCAAAAATTTAGGCGGCTAAAAAGCACAAATTTAAGGAAAGTATTTTTGAAAATCAAAAACAGGTGTTTTGATTAAATAATTTTTAGATTTTAAAAAAAAATATTTCCTTTATTTCCTTATAAAAATAAAAATTTTCCTTTAAAATCATATACAATTATTTATGAATAATCTCAAAATATTTTAATAATACAAATTACTGTAGAAGAAATTATTAAAAATGCAGTTCTACATGTAGAATATAAAGTAGATTTTTTTGTATTAGTCGATTTTTGATTAGTAGACTAATTTTGCTATGAATTTATAAAATGGATTCAACAAATTATAGAATATAAAATGGATGCTACCAAGTTAAAATGTAGTTTCTTACCTTCGTTTCTGTTGATTGTTTCTGTTGTTCAGTCTTCGTTTCTGTTGTTCAGTTTTCATTCACACTCTCCAGTCAGAATTTCTGGACTTTTCATGAAAGAAAGAAAAATAATTAGAATATGAACATGGAAAAAACTTTTTAAAATAAACAAAATAAAAACATTAAATTGAACAAAAAAACTGCTTCAAACTCATTTCTATACAATATGCCTGACAATAAGTTAAATGTTTCGCAGCTATCTTGTACATGCGCAATGCTTATCTTAAATTATTTTTAACTATTGAAGATCTTTCTTTCAAAATAATTACCATAGACAAATACTATAAAATATATTTCAGAATTGAAATAGGAAATTTAGATTTCTTAATTTAGAATTAGGTAAAATTAGATAAGTTAGGATAAAATTAAATCATTTGACTAAAAAAATGTTTCCCCCCTAACAAATATAATTAATTCTAGTATGTTTTAAATTTTCAATTTTAGTCTAGTATGTGTATAGTATGCTTGTTAGTCTAGTATGTGGTCAAATTTTATAAAAGTCAAAAAATTTTTAGGAAAGTACTTTTGCTAATCAGAAATAAGAATTTTGATTAAAATTTTGTTTACTGATTTTAAAAAATATTTTCTTTAAAATTATAAACAATTATTTACTAATAATCATAAAATATTTAAATAATACAAAAAATACCACAAATTATAGAATGTAAAATGGATGCCACGAAGTTAAAATGTAGTTTTAATATTTTCTTACCTTCTTTTCTGTTGATGGCTATTTTCAGTCTCTCCAGTCAGAATCACCAGACATTCCATGAAAGAAAAAAATGATTAGAATATGACCATAGCAAAAACAGTCAAAAATCAACAAAGTAAGAACAATGAATTGAGAAAAAAGAAGAAAAACTGCTTCTAAAATATTTTCTATAGGTATATCTGACAATAAGTTTAATGTTTACCATCTATCTTGTATATGCTCAATGCTTATAGTAAATTAGTATTTACTGATGATTTTGCTTTTAAAATATTTACACTAGGCAAATGCTGTAAAATATAGTTCAGAATTGAAAGGGTAAATTTAGAGACAAGTGTATATCTAAAGTAAAGCATAGAATTTAAAGTCTTAACTTATTATGCATCTTTTTTTAAAATGGGGTAAAATGTGAGTTTTGCTAAATGCTGCCTAATACTTATAATAAAATTACTTTATCAAATCAATCAAATATTATAAATGACAATCATTAAGAAAATAATAAGTTATAATGACGTACATTATTTATACATGACGTACTAGTATAAAAGTGAAAAATTTTCTTTTTTAAATTTTGTTTTCTGATTCAAATTTTGAAAAAGAATAAGATATGAATGAAAAAAAATCAGGCATAACAGACATAGAAGTCTATTTGAATTATTGGTACTAAAATAGTCCAATATATTACTTTTGTCCGGGTTACCCTTAATTTTCGAAATAAAATTCCTTGCGTTTTCCATTATAATTTCAAAAAATATTTAGATTAATTTTTTGCACTACATAGTAATCATTAGAAATATATATAAATTCAACCATCAATTAAAGTTACTTTTTTCAACGGAAAATATGTCAAGTATAAAAATAAAATTTATTTTTATACTTGACAACAGGTGAAACGCGCCGTCAATACATAGTCCTGGTAAAAAAAATGACTACCGATTTTTTTAATAAAATAAATAAAGTAATTAAACTAAGTAAGTAAATTGATTTAAATAATTATTAAATTAATTACTTTTTAAAAAAATAAAGAAGCATTTGATTTAAATAGCTAAAAAAATATTTTTTCTATTGTCAGAAATAATGGAACTTGTTATTCATTTTAAAACTAAAATAGTAACTTACGGGCTAATCATACGACGAAACATTCTTGCAGAATGTAACGATTATGAAATTACTAAATAAACAAACTATTTGTGAATTAATGAATAAATAAAAGTGCATTGAAAATATAACAAGAATAAAAGCTTGTCCTTACTTACTTGTCCTTAGGCTGTTGTGGATCACATTCCTGCAATAAAACAGAAAGGAGACCCCTTTTGATGTTGACCATTTTCCTCATTTATCCCTTTTCATTTCAAATTTTTTGGCGACCATTGAGTCTTTTGGCCTCTAACGAGTAACGACCACCTGCCTGAAGAGAATATTTCTTAGAATCAGGGGGAGGGGGGCTTTAAAGTGCATAGCGTTCGCTTTCCCTCCTCTTTTCCCCTTAACTTGAGGAAATGGAAACAAGGTCACTTAAATGATTCTTTTTAAAAATACGTGTCCTGTGATTTCAGACAGTAAGATGTCGTCAAATTAAGATTAATATTTATTTTTAAATTATTAAAAACAATTTCTGGTGTTATAAAGGAAAAATAAATTAAATAACAAAAACATTTAGTTAACCACCAACGATAAGCGATCTCTCGAAATTAAATGATTGCAATAAGTCAAAACTTATTTGTGTGCTTTTTTTAGAAAAACTTTTATACTTCTACACTTAGAAATAATGCTTACATAAATGTTTTGATTTGCTGTGCAGAAAAATAAAATCCTGTTTCTCTATAAGATTAATATGTATTATTAATATATATTATTAACTCTTTCTGTTAAGGAATTGTTCCATGCGAAAATTAAAAAAAAGAAAACAGGGAGTCTCTGACTCCCCCCGCTTCCGATCACCAACCCGCATAATTGTTTCTCTTAAATACTTGTTTTATTTTTTCTTTTCTTCCCTTAAAAAACAATATTTTAAACTGAAACACAGAGCATTATTCTTTTAAAATGTGCAAGTGAAGAAGCGTTATGTAGGAATGCTTTGTTGAATGCAACTTGAAAATTATCATCAGCACTTTAAAAAAAAATTAACCTAAGGAATACAGATTGTGTATTACAACAATCAAACAAGAAAAATTGCTGAGAAATTTTATTTGCTGACGAGAATTTTAACAGTTTAAACTGAGAACACTTTTTATCGTGTAAGTTTATTTATTTATTTATTTTTAAAAGTGTCAATATAACTGTTAAGATTTATATCTTGCAACATGCAAATTCCTCTCTCTCTCTTTCGCTACTCTTAATTGACAATTCAGTGCGAGCTTACAAAATTAAAAAAGACAAAGATCTCCTCACGAAAAAATAAATTTTCTACAAGAATGAATAAACAGTCAATATTTAAAATATACATGAAAAAAATCACGAATGAACACTTAAATTAACAATAACTTTCAAAAAAATTGGAATTCAAAAGAAAATTCGATTTAGGTTTATATATAAAAATGGCTTTTTTAGCTCATCGAATTTTAACTGCATAATTACATTTAAGTGGACAATACGAAGAAAAAAATTCGGTAAAATTACCGAACTGTATAGTATTGACATTTCTGGTTTAGTATTGACATTTCTGATTTTCCTTCTGAACATTTTTGCTAATTTAAGAAATGAAATACGGTTAGAAGTTTCTGAGTTAACTCATAAAAATTAAGACACTAAAAAATTGAAATGCATGAAGTACAAAAGATCTAACTTTTAATGCATTTCCCAAGTAGCACTCAATATCGATTGATCTCGAAAAAACTTCGCTTACGACGTCGATCGATGTTCTTCCGAAACATCGATCTATGTAAAAACGTCAGATTTTTTTTATATTGTACGACATTGTAAAATTTATATAGATCGATATCTCAACAACGCCGTAGAATGTCGAGTTTGAAAAAACCATATTCCACGGCTTTTTTAGATACAGTAGAATGTCGATGAATATTTTTATCACGTTATTCGTAAAACAAATATTAATAAGCATTTAAAGATGCGGCAGAACGCCGATCGATAATTTTAATACGTTATTCAAGAAATTTTTTTCACTGGATATTGTAGGATATAGGTACACGTCTGTTAATTATTTTATATGGTTTTGCACTTCAGATTTCATTTCGCTAATTATACTCCAGGCTGTACAGTTGCAGATTTAATTAATTTGATTTATAATGAGTAAAAAAAAATCCTTCATATTTGTCAAGGATAACTTGACAAGAGCTACATCTCTATGCCTATACATCTCTATGTCTACAAGAGCTCAGTCTATGCCTATTTAGCAGAAAATTAATCATTTCCTTGCATGCTAGACAATAAGCATTCTGCAAATTAGTGAGCAAAGATTTAATATTGCCTTAGAATAAAATATCTGCAAGTATTTAAGTCATACTTTCAAAGTTCAAGGTGTGTAGCCAGATTTTTCAAAAAAATAAAATAATAAGCACCCAAAAATATTTTTAATCAGTTTCCAAACAATAAAAATATATATATAATTAGGATTTGAGCAGTAATAAGCTTAAAAATTAATTAAGTGTAAAATAGGTGAAAAGGAATAAGTGTGAGCACTGTAGATGGAATGTAAGAAGTGAATATTAATTTAAGGCATGATAATTATTTTCAGCTCAACTATGATTTATAAATCAAAGACAATTTGCTTGTTTAAAATTTACCACATTTAACATGTATGTAAATTAGTTTTCTTATTTTTTAGCATTTGCAAGGTACATTTGATCTTCAGACAGGATTCAGTCACTGAAAATTAATAATTTAATATATTGCACAATAGCACTAAAAACTCAAAAAATATTATAATTTTATGGGTTCAATAAACTTTACACATCTGATATGAACGTGCTTTGTAATATAGAAGGTGTGAATGCAGAGGAATAAAACAAAAAGTAGCTATGAATATTTTATTTGAATAAACATTTAAAAATTTATTAAAACAAATTGGCACATTCTTAGGTCTCCAAGTCCAAAGAATTGGTCATGTCTATTATCTTCCGTCCTTCCCAATCAGTGGCTTAAGCAGACCTTCCCAAATTTTTCCGCAAGCTCTTGGTCTCAAAGCGTTCGAGAACTGTAGCTGGAAGCAAAACATTGAGTAATATTATAACATTTAAAAAATAAAAATTGAAAGACTAACAAAACACAATTTATTAATGAGTATATAGCGAAACTTAGAGAACTAAATTGAATAAGGGCTTTGAGCAATGATTCTCAACATTTTTTTGTTTCGTTGTTACGGCACACTTTAAACCATTTCGAAATTTGACGGCACACAATGAAAAAAATTAGATTAAAAGTTGTTTACTTACCTACAACACACTGTGTTAAATAGTTTGTGATAATAATAAGTACTACAAAAGCACGTTTATTAAGGGATTATTATTTCTTTTGAGTGATTTTTTATTAGTTAGTAACAGTTATTTTTTCTTCTTCTTTTTGCTAGTTATTAATTGTTAGCTTGTTTTCTATAGTTATTAACTGTTATTTTTTGTGATTTCTTGTTTACTAGTTTTTTGCTAATTATTAATTGTTAGCTTATTTTTTTTTTGTTAGTTATCCTTTACTAATTTGTTTTTTTATATAGGGGAGAGTCGGGTACCCCCGACCAATGTCAATTTCATATGTAGAGAATAATATTTTTTTCAAGTCAATGGGCCATCGGACAATAATTGTTATATTAAAAAAAGATTTTTTTCAAAGTTTCAAGTATTTATGCAGCTGGTAACATGGTAAACAATAGTTTTTAAAATATGTTGAATACAGTTGTCATGATATTAAGAAAAATTGGTTGAATGTTTCGATTAAACTTCATTTTAATATTAAAAAAATAATTTTTTCTATACATACAGCATTAAAGTATGTAGTCTTAAGTTTAGTTTGCACAAAGAACGAAGTTTATTTGTGAAAAATTGTTCGAGTAATTACAAATTTACAAAAAAATTGGATTTTGGGCAGCCCCGCTCACATGAATGTTAGGTATCACAGCCCACTTTTATTTCGTCAATAAATGTACGGTTCCAAAGATTTACTTAAATTAAATTATTTTCTTTAAATATTTAATATAAATATATATTAATATTATAATATATTAATATACATTAATAATAATAAAAAATATAACATTTGTTGTTAATAAATGATAGAATTCACTAAAAGTATATAAATATGTAATAAAAAAAATAATTTTGTGATAAAAATGATAAATAAGGTTTATCTATTGTCAATACATTGGTCATTTTCATTTACACCTGAAAAAACAATCAAAAAACATAATTTTTGTAACTGGGCGGGGCTACCCGACACATTTTGAAAAGAGCTGAAAACATGTTTTTTAAAATTTCTATTTGAAGTTAAACTATTCTTTTTTTGGTTTATTCTTTTTGTATTATTTAATTAAATGATAAAACAATAGAAACATACAAAAATCTTGATTATTACTCCATATTATACAGAAATATAAGCAATAGTCCTTAAGTGGGCGGGGCTACCAGACTCTCCCCTATTTGGTTTTTTTAGTTATCCTTTGTTAATTTGTTTATTAATTGCATAGCTTACTTTAATGATTAAGTTTTATTTCCATCTGTAAGTTAATATTTAGCTTGCTTTCCTTAGTTAATTAATCATTTTAAATTAAAATCATTAAATTTCCTACTTACTTCAAAAAATTTTTAAAACTATGTGTCAAAGACAATTTTAATTCTCTCATCTATTTTAAGATTGTCAGAGACAAGGCAATCGCCAACAAAGATGCTAACGCGGTTAAAGCTTAGAAAAATTATAAAAAGTATATATATATACACTTTTTATGAACATTTCAAGAATTTGGCAGCACAAAAAAGTACCGTGGCACAGCGGTTGAGAATCACTGGCTTAGAGAATCGACACACGGATCAAAAAAAGGCATGCTGCATTAGACACTGTTTTGTAAACTGACTGAATATTCAAGCGGCAATGCTGTATCTTTGATTAAATAATAAATCTTTAACAACAAAAAATACTATAATAAAAAGCTAGTCAGTTCAGCTTTAATTGTATTTCTTAATATTCAATTTTACTTCTATGTATTAAAGAAAATTCTCTTAAACTAATGTGAATACACAAAAAGTATTGAAGATGAAAATAAGATTTATTTTTAGAATTTAGATCTGATATTGATTACTTATGATTACATATACTTAGAAGTATAATTAAACAAAAGCTCAAACTTATTATAAATACACTGCACTTCCAAATGCATTCAATTCCTTAATGTAACCGTTTTTTTTTTCCCTTCCTTCTTCAAAATTACTTTTTTTTTGTGATCAGATCCAAAAACTATTGACTTACAACTGTGTTAGACTTAGAAAATTAAGTTTTTCAAGCCTCTCTCTCTCTCACTCACTCTTTTGGTTTGGATTTCTGAAACTTTTTTGCAATATTTCGTTTCCTTTACATGGGAAAAAATTTTTATTTTGTATTTTTCAAATAGAGAGAATCTCTTTCTATCATTATTTTTAAATTAAATTTAATTGTAATGCTGCCTTTAACTAAAGCTTGTAAAGATAAAAATCGACTGATGATATATATATTAATACATATTAAAAAATTGTGAGTATACACGAAAAATCCTGAATAAACTTAGAAATGTTAAGGATTAACTACAGATCAATGTTTGTAAAATTTAATACAAAAAGGAGAGGAATTCTAAATATTTTGATTTATTATTAGCAATTGGAATTGTTATTCAGATTAAAAAATTTTTAAATTTTTTTTCTTAAAGCATTTAAAAACTGGAAGGAAAAAAATATCACATATATATATTAATAAAAATAAATCATATTTTAATCAACAATTTTACCCAAATGACATTTGTGATGGCAGGCACTCTTTCAAATGACTTTTTTTTCTTTTCGCCTCAGTCAAAATACCGGCATATGCTGTCAAAATACCGAATCTGAAAACAAAAGTTTGTTAATTTATTCAAACAGCTACAAGACAATACAAATTAAGTAAAAATTTAATCTAAAAAAGTATTAAAATATTTATATTAGCTAGCCCACTTTCCAGTATTATTTATATGTACACTTGTTAATAATAAGAAAAATCGATGCTATAAACAACTCCGCAGCTGATACATCGCTTAAAATGAAAGTCACTATCAGTTGCTTAAATCAGATTTCTGATGCATCATCTAAAACAAAAGTCATCATATTGGCCTGCCGATATATGTGTTACGTAGTTATTTTGAGATACATAGATTTATTGCCCAGTCCTATATAGAATAATCATTTAAACTCTCTCCATGCAACCTTAAGTACAGAACAAATAAGATGGTTATAATCTTATTTAATAAGAATCACATATAGACCTGTTGTGTTATATATATACTTATACCATGTATATTTATATATATATATATATATATATATATATATATATATATATATATATATATATATATATATATATATATATATATATATATATATATATATATATTATATATATATATATATATATA
Source organism: Parasteatoda lunata (assembly GCA_949128135.1). Lineage (NCBI taxonomy): Eukaryota > Metazoa > Arthropoda > Arachnida > Araneae > Theridiidae > Parasteatoda > Parasteatoda lunata. The sequence goes on along the minus strand of OX421980.1, from coordinate 6,657,548 downwards.
TATATATATATATATATATATATATATATATATATATATATATATATATACCTGGTCTGTCTAGGTTTTTCTGAGAGGTACCCCTTTCGTGAAAAATTTAGACATAATTTGTAAAAATTAAAAAATCAACACAAAAATATGGATTTATCATTTCTTACGAGACACAAAAATAAAATTTTAAGAAAAAGTATTTGCTGAAACTATATCTAATTTTATTCAATTATATGTAATTTTAATTTCACTTTCTATTAATTTTATTATAAAAACATGGAAGACCATTGAGTATTTATTTCAGTTTTTTATTAAAGTCAAATGAAATTTTAGTTTTTACTGATTATAAATATTTACTGGTTATAACTTTACAATAGGTAAGATATATATATTTATATATGTTTAGTAAATATATGTGAGTGAAAACGAAAAAATTAATAAACTTGTTCCTTTTATAATACTGTATTTATATTTTATAATGCTTGGGTTAAAAATTGTGAAACGTTATGTATTTAACAGTAAAGAAGATTCAACCTATGTATTAGTGATAATGTGTTATTCAAACATAATAAAAAATACATATAATAAAATTAAAATAACTCTTCAGATTTATTTATATTTTTAAGCTTATACAACACTTTTTAATAAATAAAAATATTTATACAGTAAAACTTAAAAGTTTATGACCACAAAATGAAAAATCCCAATTTCCCCCGGGTTTTTTCAAAGCCTGAAAAACAATAAAATATTTAATTAGAAAAGCTTTGATAAATATTTTCTAATCATTATCTTAGAAACTTATAAGTTTTAGTTGTTGTGCTCTTATCCAAATTATACTTCAGTTTTTAAAGTTATTTTAAAGATTAACACATTTTGATATTATTTTTGACAATTAAATTTTCCTTTTTATCTATAAATTTTTTTAATAATTTTCAGCAAACAAAAAATTCTTTAAAGAAGTTTTAATAAACATATAAATCTCTATTTTGATTTTGAGCCTTTAGTGTCTATTTTAATTTTCCTTTAGTATACTCTTGTTACATAACAAACACATATCATACTTTATACATAACACATACCTTACTTGATATCTGACACAATTAAAAAAATTTTTTTAGTAGTAACGAATAACAATCATTCTTGTACCATAAACTAAATCTTATATTAATAACTTTTATATAGAGAATTATATTTCAAGACTGGATTAAATTTAGGTAAATAGAATATCATTGTTTTCAGAAATTGAAAAGTTAAACTTATTTCATTTTTCAAAATTGTTTAATATTTTCATACTACTTATTTTACTTTTAGACGTAATTTACAATTCGCTTACATTAATATTTTGATAAATTATGTTAACTTATATCATTTTGAGCACAATTTTTAATGTTTTAAAACGAATTAACTGTTAATAAGCTACAGAATTAACGTTGACAGACTTAATTTTTATGAAAAGTATTTATACACTCATAACTACAATGCTATGAACCTTGTTCACACAACAAATGACATTAGAAACATTTCATCTTACATAAAATTATTTACGAACCTAGTGAATTTATTTAATAAAAATTAGATAGATTGTAAAACATAACATTTAACATCCCAGCAAACAAGAAGTAAACAATTCAGAACAAACAACTTTGACAATAAATTTACGTCATTAATTAGAAATTATTCCGATAATAATATTTAAAATTAGCGAAAAGTTAAAAACTACTTACTTAATTATAATTCAAAACCAGCTACATATGATCTTTTATAATGGAATGTTCTTTCGGTAATGTAGGCTTAACCTAAATATAAAAGTGAAACATTGCAATTAGAAATGAAGACCTGACACGATATTAATAGAGTTTATATAAGTAAATAGAAGATGAATAAACTTTGCTTACCTAAATTAAATCAGTAAGGTGACTTTTGACGACAATATTACGCTAAAATCTCATGGATCATGGTAAAAACATGGATCGTAAAGCGCGACGTCAGAGCTGAAGATCACGTGACAAGCGGATAAACTTTGTTGATAGCAATACTGAGATCGCTTCACCTTCCAATCCCGTTCCATAAAGTTATCACGGCATTCTATTTTTTACTTTCACTAATATGAGCAAGTATAAAGAAATTTTACTCATTTTTATCTTTCTAGCAAATATTTTGAACTATGGAACTAAAGTATATTTAATATAGAGTGTTTTAAGAAAAATACTTATAAAGTTTTATTGACGGAATTCATTCAATAACTTGTTCACAGTATCTATATTCCTCCGCTCTCAAAATATTGATAGGAACGGCCACGATATAGATCGATGTTTCTGTGCTACTTGGGTTGTATCCAGCTGAGAGAATTGAATTTTACTAATTTATGAAGATGCGAAATAAGAAGATTTAACAATTGCATTACCCTTAATTTTTCTGTTATAGTTTTCTTTTTATATTTTAGCCTTCTTCATTATTGCACGAACCACGAAATATAGTTAATTAAGTAAGCTACCGATTTATTATATCAATTGTTAAAATTATGAACTGATTTCTTAAAACTGATTTCTTGCTTTATAATGTTTTTTTTTTTTTCCTACACACAAATATATCTATTTATAATTTTAAAACACATGCATGAGAATGAATTTGATTTATTTGAATCATTTACAAACTCTTGATTGTTCAGATACAAGGAGTTTAAAAATCCAAAAATGTGCAAAAAGTTATGATGCCTTGTTGTACCTATAAAACATAAAAAGAGAGACTCTCTCCATTTTTAACAAGTTATATTACTAATCAGATAAGACTTTAATATTGATTTAAAAAATATTTTTTAAAAATTGGATTTTATTTATGTATTTATTTTTTATTTACTTTTGTAATTTCCCACATCCGGTTGAAAGATTTTTGTTAGGTACACAAGAAATAGAATTTTGATCTGTAAAAGATTTTTACTGTGTATTGCTTTTCGCAATCTACGAAATATGAGAATTTTGCGTTTTTCTGTTATATTTTTGCTTATTTATTTTTTTAGAAAAAGTAAACTGCTAAATTAAAAGCTTATTACAAACAATTGAAAACTAAATTGGTTTTATGAAAATGTTAAATAATTATAATCATCAGCAATATAAGGAAAGAAATTTAATAAAAACTGAAATTGATGATAGGTGAGATCGATTCAAAACGTAAAAAAAAAAAAAAAAAAAAAAAAAAAAAAAAAAAATGTCGGAAAAGTCTAAAGTTCCTCAAGAACTCAGACCCCCAACAGGGTGGGATGAGGGATGCATAACCGGACATCGTTAACTTTTCAATTTACCATACACTAATAAAGAGAGGAAAAGGATCTTTTTATGAAACAGCTGCATTCCTTCACCTACTCGTTCCCCTCAAAGCAAACTGTAACTTAATTCTAAAATAAAGGTCTTTACTTCTTTCAGCAACAAATATTTTAATATCATGAAGGGCAAACAAATACACTTACAAACTCCTTTTTATTGCTGAAATTCTATTACATAAAATTGACCATTAAAATTCTTATGATTCTTCTTTTGATTCTGACATTACATTTAATATATGCAGTAAAAAATCGCTAGTTCTTACCACGTACAAAAGTGCTTGCATTACAAACTACTAATTTTAGTGCAATCATTACTAATAATAATTCAAATTATTATAATTTTTTCGAACTCTATTTAAAACTGCACTAATTTGAGGAATTAATTATTATGATGGGTCGCTCCTGGGAGAACTCCCCCCCTGTGTAAAGAAGGGACAGTTAGTAAACTTTATTTTTACGAAAATAATTCGAAATAATAGTTTCATTTAAAGTTTGTCATAGTAGTGTAAAGATTAAAGTGTTAAAATTCTGAGTAGGAAACATAAATCCTTTAATTTTCTATTAAGATATGTTTGCTGGACTGTTCTAAATTGATTATATGGGGAAATTTATTTGAGCTAAGTCAAATAAAGAACGAATAAGTCAATACGGCAGAAGAATTACTCAGCGCAAATTACTCAACGTTGTGTTGAATTATAAGTTCTTCAAAATAAATATTTTACAAAAAATATGCGTATAAAAACATTTTTTTCTTTTTTTTTTTACAAAATAAAGAGTAAAAATTTAACTTAACTATGTCGTATTTGTTAAACCTCTTTATTCCTACAATAATTACGCAATTTATTATATTTAACTGTAAATAAACTAAGAATAAGTTACTAGATATCAGATATTATTTATATAAAACTTTATTGAAAGGTTGATTTGAACTGTTTTCTAAAAACAGAATTAATCCAAAAATGATTATTAAAATGAAAAATTAAAAAAAGAATGTGTTATTAAGAGAAAAAAATATACTATACAATTACAATTTTATTCGTTAATAAAAAGATTAATGAAAGTTAAAGAATACTATTTGTTTAATAACATGAGAGAATTGTGATTGCTCTATTCCGATCACTGGATACCCATTGGTCATTTTTTTTTCTTGGATAGATTTTTTATAAGGTCGTCATAAATTACAAAAAGTCTCTAAATTAATTTTTGTCCTTTTGTCAGCCAATTGGCTAAATTGATTTTTAATTCCAACCAATATACGTTTCGAAGAACAATACAAAATTCTTTTCTTTCTTCAGTATTAATATTTATATCATATTTGCTGCCCAAAAGGAGAACAATAGTTGTCTATAAGTTAAATGTAAAAAGAATATAAAATTGCCATAAAGTAATTTAATCTAACACTATTAAAAATACGCTCTGGTGAAAATAAAAAGAAAAAACTCAGTCTGTAAAACAATGAATTCCAAGAATTTAAAAAATTATCTTCTTTATTTTTTATTATATCATTTCAAGATGCTTTTTTATTAATGCTTATATTATCATGATTTTTTTCATGACTCTCAGAATTCCTTACTTAAGATAATAGTGTTGAAGTTAATCTAATCGATTAAGTTGGTCTAATCCAGGGATGGGCAAACTACGGCCCGCGGGCCAACTGTAGCCCGCCGGAATGTTTTATACGGCCCGCGGATAGAATTTTAACTTGCCGATCCGTGGCGAATATATACAATATACATTATACACCCATTTTCTTGTCTACTTTGTTTAAAGCTATTTTTGTTCTTTCTTTTTTATCAAAGTACAGATGACCTTTTTACTTTCTCTATTTTTGTTCTACAAAACATAAATTGATGGAAATATTTATCACAGACAGCTTCAATTGGTAAAATGTTGAAATCAGAAGTTCTTTATTATAGAATAGCCGTAGATTGGCTCCAACGAGATTTTGTCTTTCTCGAGGAGCAGACATATGGAATCTAATATAGGTGAACTTCACACGTGTCAGACTGCGCATTTTAAGCTCCAACGAGCGGATTTTTCTACCATGCGCTCAATGATGAATGGGCTTTATTTTATTTTAGAAGTTAGAATTTTTAATTTTTATTTTAGAAGTTTTTACTTGACCCACCATACTTTTTTTACCCTCGATTTTTGGCCCTCGACCAAAAAAGTTTGCCCATCCCTGGTCTAATCAAAAAGTGCGTAATGAGAACCTAGAATAATAACATTAACAATGACCTATCCTAAAAATTTCTTTTAATATGGAGTTGGAAAAATAAACTGCATTGTTATTTTAACGTGAAACGAGCAGATATTAATAAATTTCCTTCTCTGCCAGAAAACTGAAAAGGTCACTGACACCGCCACTGTTTTGGGGTTTTCAACTTAACCTTACATTTTGTCAAACACTGTTGGAGTTAGAAACTTCACATTACGAAGATATGTAGGAAATTGAACGGAGATTACAATGGAATTAAAAAATAATTCTAAAATTAAGTCAATATTATTTTTACTCTTAAGCTTGTTGGAAAAATAACACGTGGGCTCTATGGCCGCAAGAATTCAGCTGCAGAAGTAAAATTTGGTATGCTGAAAGAGCCAAATTTGTTTATAAACGTAACATAGAGTCTTTATTTCCTTTTAGAAACTCTTATTCGTTTGAAAGTTGTTACAATTTAAAAGGTTCTTTTTAATTTTTTCTTTAACTAATAAATATTTATCGATTGTTGTAGAAAAACTTATCATGTACGCGATTTTCATTATATCCCTCTTGACTTAATATTAAAAATAACAAAAATAAAGAAAAAAATATTATATTGAAAAAGATTAGGTGTTGCCAAATATAAAACTTCGACATTTCATTCCGACATTTGAAAATATATGTAGAATAAAGAGAAATAAGAATTGTTTCCTATATGATCTGTTAACAAGAAAAAATTACTTCTAATTTATTAATTCTTCTTATTGTGTCGCACATTCTGCCTTTCTAAATGTAATTTTTTTAAGCACAGTTATTTATTATTCAAATCCAGCTATCCTTTTTATTTTGTTACAATAAACAAATTAATATAAATTACTTAAATAAAAGTATAACAGTTTTATATTTTATAAACAAAATGATTTTTAATCGACTTTTCAGGAAAAAAAACTTTTAAGAACAATGTTGAAGAACGGTTTGAGCCCAATGCCACTAGTTCTGAGAGAAAAAAAAACGAATTTGCGCGCGGGCATAAACTGCTTTTTCCATAGAACATCTTCAATGCGTAATAACTCTCGGCAAGAACGTTTTTCCTTGTTTTTCATTTGTCAAAACCTAGTAATCCTTAAAATGCAACTGCTGGCAATCCAATCATAATTTTTATTAAAAAAAAGTGGAAGAAAACGATTCGTACTTGGTCTTCAATAATTTCAAACTTGATGAATGGGAATCAACTAAAGGAATTATTGAGCGTAGCGAACAGGTGACGGAGCCTCCATGTAGAAGACAAGGATGCATAAAAATAAATTGTGTCGAACAACTATTATCAGTAAGCGTATGATTAATATTTAAAATCGTCTCTAAAAAGGGACTGTAGAAGCTAATAAATGATAAAAATTTATCAGCTGCAGTCAAGATATAAATTATCGTCACTATCTAAAAAACATTTAATATATTTAAATATTTGCATGTTTACGAACTATGGACTGTTTTTGAATTTTTTTTAAAATTAACGTTAAACTTTAACCGGATTATAATAAATTAATTCTAATAGTGCACTCTCTAAAAAGGAGGAACTACACTCTTTAAAAAGGAGGTATGAAGATGATTGATTGGATTCGTTTTGTACTATGAAAATTGCCAAGTCGATTCGGCAGCATGAACTTAGTTCTAATTACAGCTCCACTTAGTTCTAATTACAAAATCATTCAATTTCGTCTAAATAGTTATGCCATATTTCTGCTATTTTCTATCTTGCCATAATTCATATTTCAGCCATATTTCTGCTATTATTTCCTAAGATTTAAAACAAAGCACAATTTTAAAATTTGTTAACCTAAAACCCCTTGTGAGAAGAAACAATGTTTTTAGTTCATGTATATAGGAAACATTTTGCAAATGACATTTGAAAATGATTAAATGTGTATTTATTATTATGTTTCTTTCATTTTCCTACAACTAGGGAACATTACTGGAGAATGAGTAATTTTTAACACAATGCATTTTCATTTAAATCTTATATCGACTTCGTAGAGGAAAAAACCGGTAACTTTTTTTAAATCATGCTGAAACTTTTGTATTTTTTCCAGCTTTAAATACGATGCTATTTTTATTAACACTTGAATTGAAGTATGTGATGAATGTAAGTGTAAAAAAATTATTCAAACAGAGAAATTTAATGTTTAATTTTGTCTAATTTGCTATTAAAAGAATTGAGTTTTAAAATAAAACTAAATGATGCAATTCTGGTTTTAAATAACTATTCCGCTATTTAATTGGTTAAGGCAATATGCCGTAGAACATTTTTGTATTTGTGTCACATTTTATACTAGAATAAATAGTGCAGACCCTTGCCACGCATGAATGATAGATTTGCTGAACTATAGTAAGCAGAAACTTTTGTTGGAGGGTTGTCTTTGGGAGGGGGGGATATTATCTACCACATTGAAATAAGGATACTCCCCGCAGTGTCTGACAAAAGCAGTACCGACTGTCAATTGGCGAAATTCTATCAAAGTTAAAAGAAAGGCAACCCTACAAGACCCTACACTTTATATTTTCTGCCATCTATTGGCAGGACTCGGAAACACGTCTAAAATAAAAAGTAAAAAAACAGCGCCCTCTATGTATTGCATTCAAAATAGTTTTTTTCTTTAATGTACATAAACTATTTTAAAAATAAATATAATGCTGCACATAAAAAAATATTTTTGTTATGCAAATAAAAAATAAATATATTGAACATTTTGAAAGTAAAATTCTTATTTTTATTTATATTCTGTATCATAAATTTTAAAAAAAATTTTATTTGCTTAATATTTTGAAGTTTAATTAATAAAAATATCCAAATGTATTTTTATTATTTAAAAACGTATTTTTAAGAATAAAATTTCTTAGACAATTAATACTTTCAAATATTGCTTAAAAGTTTAGGAAAAAAAAGTTATTTACTTTATTAGACTAGACATTTGCTATAACCAATCAGAAAATTTAAACACGATATTTTTAAAATTCAAAATTCTTAAGACCATTTAAACTATTTTGAATCCAGTTTTTAAGAAGTAAGTGATTAAACAAAGAGATTAAGTTTAAAATGAACATTAAAATAAAAATAAAACACAGTTTATAAAAATAAAAAGTTTACTATTTAAAATGGTATACATTCATTATTACAAAATACCTAAATTGTAATAAAAGTTAGTAAATTAATGTAATAAAAAAGCATATGTCATTAAAACTCCTTGCTCTAAATTCAAGATATTTTTAATTTCAAGGAGGATTTAAGAAATTTACAATATTTTTTTTCTATTTATTTTCTATAAATAGATTTTTTTATTTGCATGAATTTTGAACTTACCAATTCATTTTTGTTTTAAAGAAGGTTTAAAAAAGGAATCATAGTCTGGAAAAAATTTATGTTAATTTCATTTGGGGCTTACAGTAATAATTTTTAAGCAACCAAAACATAACCAATGGGAAAAGTTTCCATGTCGCTTCTTCCTAAAATGCCAAAATACAAACTATAACGAACCTTAGCCTTTTACTGCTATCATATAAAATTACTACTAAATTTTTTTTTTACCATGAATTATAAAAATAATAGATTTTTTTCTGAATCCTTTAACGTTAAAAATAAATGTATCCCTTATTCAATAAAAAAAAAATAATAATAAGTCTTCAATAAGTATTCAATTTAGTAAGTCTCTCTTAAGTACACGTTTAATACAATAAATTTAACAGAATTTTATAATAAACAATCGACAAAATAAAAACTTTTTCTCAATGAACAAAGGAATTGTTCTAGTAATAAGTATTAATATGTATTCTTATTTTTAGGGGAATATGTATTAAATTTTTCTAGAAAGTAAGAATATATTATATCTCAAGTTAAAAATTATACTTCAGAAAATGATTTCAAAAAGAAAAAATAAAAATAAAAAATAACTATATAAATTTATTTAAAAATTGTAATAAAATTTAAAATGATTATTTTTTAATGGAATTATTATTTTTAAATATAATTGGTAATGCCACAGAAAGTATATTTAGATTATAGTAAAATAATAAAATTCTAGTTTTTAATATTCTATGTAAAAAATTAGCGATTATCAAAGAATAATAAAAGTTGCTTTTTTCCTCTCAAAAAATACGGTTAATGTTTTCTGGATTTTTTTCCTTTCTCTCCAGATTTTTTTTCAAATTTTTGACTTAAAAGCACATTTTTTACCAACTCTGCATCTATTCATTATTAATCTATTGTAACATTACAATTAATTAACGGTATACAATAAAGGTCCTGTAACTAATTAAGTGTAAGAGGCCAAACAACGGTATACAATAAAGGTCCTGTAACTAATTAAGTGAAAGAGGCCAAACGACGGTTTTATTTTTCGGGCCTGTATAAGTGAAGAGCTATTCCGCCTCTTCCTGAAATGCCTCAAAACAAACGATAACTATTGTACTTGCCTTTTGCCGTTATCCTACCTAGAGTGCCAGCTTACGGCCTTACGTTTGCCGTGAGGTGTGTGTTTACTGGGTTGTTTGTAATAGATTTTTACAAAAGTCCTCTTCATATTCAGCACTTTTCGTGATCAATTCTTTTAGTTGATATACTTTAGCATCTGTAGGAACAGTGAGACCCATTTCTACAGCTAATACACATAAATCGATTTATTTACCCTTTCCCAAATACGTCATTTTCACAGTAATGTATAGTACTACGTAGATGAGTTCAATAAGTCACTTAGGTAGATCAGTTACTAGTGAATAAATGTTTAAAAAAACATCAATGAAATTAATTGTTCAATATTGTAAAAAATGTGATTTTAAAAAATTTGTATTTACCACATAAAATACCAAGTTCAATGATAGAATATTGTAACAAAACAATCTTCACTTTTATGCATGAATACTGATTCAAGAAAATTTTTTATTATAAAATTATTCATTATTAAACACAGGAAAACACTACTTTACGAAAATAAAACCAAAATAAAAGTTCTAATAATCTTCTTCAAAAGCTAAACAAGATTGCAAAATAATGAATCTCTACTCCGAACATCCCATAAAAAAATAATAAATCATTAAAAGAAGCAATAGAGAACATGGCTTGAAAACCAAATTATAATACTTCTACAGTTTTATAAAATTTTTAACATTTAAAACATATATTTTTTATTTTGTAAAATTTAAACTCTGTTAATATGTAAAATATCTTTGTTCAAAAGAAATATAAAGTTAAATTTAATAGGTGACACCAAATGTTTACATCATAACACGTAATTTTATTAACAATATGCAAAATTATTGTGATGAATAATATTCTAACATGTATCTTTTTCATATAATTATTAAATATAATCTCCAAAAAAATAAAGAACTGATTGCCTCTTTGAATACTTTTGAGGAATCAAAACATCCAATTTATTTCAATAAATGTTACGAGAGCTTATTATTAATGACATCTTAAACCATCAATTAAAATAAAAAATAAAACATTCATTTCATTAACTTTTTATTGGGATAACATATTTTCAAAACCACAGTAATAAATAAGCTATTCTCATTTATTCATGAATTAAATATTTTTAATCCAAACTTCCTGGTTGGAATGGATTATACATTTCCTAAGTATTGCGTGGGCGATAGAAAGTGAAACTTTCTAACTTAACGTCGCCATCTTAAATAAACATTCAATAAATCTGAAAATGTTTTTTTTTTAAAACTAAATATTTGCTTTTATCACTTTTATGAAACAAAAAACAAAAATCAGTTGTTACCTTACTTAACTAAAATTATAGAATTCGGGGAGAATTCTTAAATACCTTTTATAATTAAAATAATGAACTTATATTCAGAAATAGTACATACACAACTTTTAATCGTGTAAAAAGTAACTGTGCAATAACAACAAAATAAAGCTCGGATGAGCGTTTGCAATTCTTATTTTTCTTCAAAGTAACACACTTATATTATTGAGCTTCGATAAGCTCTTTGGTAAGTACAAAATATGACAATTTATTTGTTTACGAATTCATTCATTGCATTTGTTGTGCAATATAAATATATTAAAGTAATTTAAATCTATTCATTTTGAAAGGTAATCTGGGTGATTAACTCGTTCATTTTAAATACGAAACTAAATAAAAATATACTTATCGTAATCTTGGGGAACATCGGCCACTATGTTGGTTAGTCTTAAAACTTCCGTACAGGTTGTACGTAGGTAGCATCGGAGGGAGCGACGCTGTTATTTTACATTTTCACTCATGAAAATCTGAAAAGTGTAGCAGACGCTCAGACTATGCTTGAACAGAAGACGTTGGGCGCCAATGTGGCCCCTGTTACAAATTTCTGCCTGACCAGAAGAGGGCGTATGTAATCACTCACTCACTATAATTCTGTAATCACTTATGTGGCAGGCAATGGATTGGATTGGATGGCTCATTGGAGAGCCCCATTTCGTATCATATATATTTTATTGTTTTTATTATTAAATTCTTGTTTGTTATTAAATATGGTTTCTTTATTAATGCACCCATTCACATTCACCACTGAATCCCTCTGCAACATGGTGCATTCAAGCCGGAAAAATAATTAAAATAAAAACTGGAACTGTACGACAAAAGGTTGTTCGTGGAAAAAGAATTATAATATCGGTTTATAACTACTCCCGATCTTGCAAAACTGGGACATTATTGCGCAATTGGAATATTGCATCTTTGGATTTGGATTTACATTAATTGGATTGCAAGGTAGGAGACTTTATCACTTATATTATTATTTGAAAATGGATAAGATTAATAAGCTTATAGAAAAAAGAAGCAGTGTAAGAAGCGGTATAACGAAATTAATTAAAAGAATAAATTCTGTCGAAGAGCAAGCGGAAACATCACTTTCAGAATTGCTCGAACCTTTGGAAACAAAAGAGCAAACTCTTAAAAATTATGATTCGGATATAGAAGACCTCATTACTGATACAGAAAAATTTAAGACGGAAATCAAAGTATCAGAGGAATACGAGGAAAAAATTCTTACAACTAAAATAAAGTTAAAAGGTAAAATTAAAGAAATGAGCAAGGAAATAAATCATGTAGCTGAATCAAGTCATAACATTTCCACTGAAACTTCAGAACACACTTTTTCGGCCCTTAAATTACCGAAATTAGAAATTCCCCGTTTTTCTGGTGATTCCAATTTCACGGAATTCCTTAATTGCTTTAATAGCGCGATAGGTACAAATGATTCCCTTTCTAAAATTGAAAAATTTCAGTACCTAAAATCCCTTCTTTCTCCCCCCGCCTATAATGTTGTTGCTGGATTTGAATTAAACGATCAAAATTACGATTCTTGTATTGATCTATTAAAACAGCGCTATGGTAGAACTGATTTCATTATAAATTCATATATGACTAAATTATTAAATTTGGAGCCGGTTAGAAACTCATCTTATGTTAAAGGTTTGCGTATATGATGAAATAGAGGTAAACATAAGAAATTTACGCGCTTTAAATGTTACCGAGGGATCGTATGGTCATTTATTAAACCCATTGTTATTGAAATTATTGCCCCAAGATTTAGTTTCAGAATTTCATAGGAAACGTGATAAAAATAAAAATTCTGAAGTTTCGGAAATAATGACATTTTTGAGGAACGAGGTCGAATCTAGAGAAATTTGTGAATCTGTAATGAGTAGCCCCAAAAATTACGAAAATAAGCGCACCCCTTTTCAAAATTATCAAAGTGGACAAACTTATCAAAAGAATTACTCTAAACCTAAATATGTAGCCACAGCTTCAACTTTGTATACTCAGTCAAAAAATATTTGTATTTTTTGTGGTTTGATAAATTCGCATGATTCTGTTGATTGTAAAAAATTGGATGTTGAAACAAAAATTGGTAAACTAATGTCTGACGGACGATGTTGGGTTTGTTTCAAAAGGAACCATTTCAGTAAATTATGTAGATCTGGTATTGTATGTAAAATATGTAATTCTAAATACCATCACGAATCAGTTTGTAGGAAAACTCTTAAACCACAAAATTATGTAAATAGAGCTAATGAAACGAAAACGAAAGATTCGGAAAACGATACTAACTCGAATAAATATCAGTCTAACGCAAAAATCAATGTAGAGAATATTTCTGTTTCACACAATAATATAGTTTGCAAAGATAAAGCTTTTCTACAAACATGTTCTGTATTAGCTTGTTCGGATAAAAATTCGATTTTGGCAAACGCCATTCTTGATAATGCGTCACATAGGAATTTTATAAGTTCGAAATTAACTAAGGAATTAAAATTAAAACCCGTACGATACGAAAAAATAGCAATTTATTCTTTTGGACAAAATAAAGCATGTGAAAAGGATTATCCTGTAATCTCCTTAAAGCTCGTAAATAAAAGCAATGGCACTAAGTGGATCGAAATCGAATGCATAGTAACACATTTTATTACGAATCTAACCTTGAACAAGACAGATGCGCTCTTAATGAATGAGTTAAAAACTAAGGGATATGAACTCGCTGACTCATTTGAAACCACGAATTGCGATTTATTGATAGGGAGTGGTATTTTTTGGAAAATTGTTTATAATGAAAGGATGAAATTAAACGAAGATGTATGTTTAATTAATTCCCATTTCGGATGGTTACTATCTGGGTATAATAAATTGGGTCATGACTCAGCCGAAAATTGTGAGAATGTATGCTTAACTATGGACTCTACTTCTATTTTATTTGATCTTAAACTATTTTGGGAAATAGAAGAGTTTCCGAATGAAAAAATATGTCTTTCTGAAAAGGATAATCAATTAATAAAAAATTTCGAGGATTCTTTGCGATTTAATGGAGAACGTTACGTATGTAAATTAATGTGGAAGGATAATTTGGGACCTCCTTTGGAAATGGACTCTAATTATGAAGTTGCGAAAAAGCGTTTTGACTCGTTAGAGAATAAATTAAATAAAAATGCTGAGATTTTAGATCAGTATAAACAAATTGTTTCGGAACAAATAAAATGTAACATTGTAGGGAATTGCGTAAATGAAAATTTAAATTCAGGATATTTTATGCCTCATCGTGCTGTAATTAGGAATGACAAAGAAACAAGTCGCGTTCGCATTGTTTACGATTGCAGTAGTAAGGCAAATGAAAATAAAAAATCTTTGAATGATTCGCTTGAATCGGGAATTAATCTTTATCCAAATTTATTGGATATAATTCTTAAATTTCGAGAAAATCAAGTCGCATTTTGCGGAGATTTGGAAAAGGCTTATCACATGATAGAAATTGCGGAAGAGGATAGAAATTATTTAAAATTTTTATGGTTTTCGGATGAAACAGATAATTCAAAAGGAATACTTCAATTTAATCGCCTTCCTTTCGGATTAACGACGTCATCGTTTGTTCTTGCTTGTGTATTAAAATTTCATATTAGGAAAATCAAGGAAGATCAACCGAATTGTTATGAAATGTTGAATTCTCTATACGTAGATGATTTGTATTATGGTGCTAAAACTTCTCAGGATGCGTATCAATTATCTTCATCGGCAATTGAAATATTACGCGACGCCGGATTTAATTTAAGGAAATTAAAAACCAATTGTGTAGAACTAAATGAACTTTGGCTTAAAAACGGATATGAGGAAAACACTGATTTTGGGCAAGGAGCAGGTTTCTTAGGATTAAAGTGGGATCCTATTGAGGATAAAATTAAATTAGATTTAAAGGATTTGAGGTATTCCTTGGAATCAGGAAACACCAAAAGACAAGTGTTGAGAATAATTTCTAAAATTTTTGATCCATGTGGATTCATTAGTCCATTTGTAGTTAGAGCTAAAATAATTATGCAGGAAATTTGGGAGCGAGGTCTAAAGTGGGACGAAGACTTACCTTTCGATTTAGTAAAGAAATGGAAAAAATGGTGTTCTGAAATTACTGATTTGGACAATTATGTTATAATAGAACGAAAACTATGTTCAACGACGGATATTAGTGATGTTTCTCTTCACATATTTGTTGATGCAAGTCCTAAGGCTTACGGAGCCGTGGCGTACCTTCGTTATACAACAATTGAAGGACAAATCGATGTTAAATTCATAATTTCTAAATGCAAGGTTGCTCCATTAAAAACTTTGACTTTGGCCAGATTGGAACTAATGGCAGCTCTCGTCGGTGCTAGATTAGGGAAATATTTACGAAACGTTTTTCCTAATTTCACTCAACAAATATGCTATTGGAGTGACTCTAAAATTGTTCTCCACTGGGTAAAAGGATCTTCAAAGCTTTGGAAGCCATTTGTGTCTAATCGAGTGGCAGAAGTGCAGACACTTACGCTTCCAGAGTGAGGGAACCATTGCAGCGGTGTAGAAAATCCTGCTGATTTCATCACTAGAGGAGAATCTGCAGTTAAAATCGTGTCGAGTTCCCTGTGGTGGTCCGGTCCACCATGGTTGTCCCATCCGGTTAACTTGTGGCCTGCAGTAGAGTTTTGCAACCAGCCTGATGACTATAGTGATGTGGTAAAGAAAGAACAACGAGCTGTAGTGGTGAACACTGTGACTCAAAACAAGACTTCTGACATTTCTCTAACAAAAATTATTGATGTCAACAAATACAGCAATCTTACTAGACTTTTGAGAGTAACAGCTTGGGTAAAAAGGTTTACACATAATGCCAAGCCAGATACTTCACAGTTGAAAGGACCTATTAGTGCTTCGGAACTTCAGAATGCTCTGCATTCCTGGATTAAAACTGCTCAACTCTTACATTACGAGAGTGAAATCCAACAACTCCTCTCTCAAAATACTTTGAGTAAACATTCACGAATTTTCAATCTCAAGTGTAAACTTAATGATGATAATCTTTTATTTTTACAGGGACGTTTGCAGTTCTCAAGCGATGATGTGAAAACAAAACATCCTGTACTGCTTCCTTCTAATGATAAATTTGTTGAATTAGTTATATTAGATGCTCATGTTAAAATGGGTCATTTAGGTGTAGATTCTACTTTAACTCACTTAAGGGAACAGTATTGGATAATCAAAGGCAAACAATTTGTCAAAAAGGTTTTGAGATACTGTTTAATATGCAGACGTTATAATGTAAAACAGGTGCTCAAGTGGTAGCTCCGTTACCACCTGACAGAATTAAAGAACAACCTCCTTTTAATGTTTCTGGTGTAGATTTTGCTGGACCTTTTTTTGTTACTGACTCTAATAATAAGTGTTATTTGTTAATTTTTACCTGTGCAGTTACTAGAGCTGTGCATTTAGAGCTAGTTATTAATATGAATACTGATTCTTTTTTATTGGGATTTAGAAGATTTGTTTCTCGTAGTGGATTGTGTTCGATTTTGTATTCAGATAATGCAAAAGCCTTTAAAAAGGCAAATAGTGAACTAAAAAAATGATGGAATCAAATTAATGATCCTCAGGTAAAAAATATGTTTGCATCTAAAAATATTGTTTGGAAATTTATTGTAGAAAGAAGTCCATGGTGGGGAGGTTTATAGGAACGACAGATACGTACGGTTAAAACTTGTTTAAAGAAAATTATTGGTAAATCTTCTCTAACTATTAAAGAATTAGAAACTGTCTTTTTGGAAATTGAAGCCATGATAAATTTTAGGCCTATTACGTATCTATATAACGAACCCTCCGAACCTTCTCCACTAGCACCTTCTCATTTTTTAGTTGGTAAAAGATTGATGTCTTTACCTGTTGTTAAGTATAAACCTAATGATTTGATTGTAAATAGAGATTCATTAACTAAAAGGTATAAATATCAACAAACACTTTTGGATCATTTCTGGAATCGGTGGAGGAAGGAATATTTACTTCATCTAAGATCTGCTTATATGTCTTCACCACCAGGTAAGATAACATCATTTAAGGTAAATAATATTGTTTTAATCAATGATGAGCGTTATCCCAGAAATATGTGGATGCTGGGAAGAATTTTGGAAGTGTATCAGGGACGAGATGGGAACATTCGTTCTCTTTTGATAAACACCCCTAAAGGAGATATAAGACGCTCAGTTCAACTTGTAAGTAATTTAGAAATTAACCCTTAAACAAGAATGTTTATTGCAATGTGTAAAATATATATATTTTGATAAAATGCATATGTTAAAATAATTGTTTAATATTGTTATATTAGTATTGAACATTCATTTAATTTTTATTACTGCAAATTTATGCTAAAGATAAATTTTTGATTAAAATTTCAATTAATATTGTTCTTGAAAATTTTTTTTTGCAAATTTATGGTAAGTGAACTCAAAGGAGTTCAGGTGGGGAGTGTTACAAATTTCTGCCTGACCAGAAGAGGGCGTATGTAATCACTCACTCACTATAATTCTGTAATCACTTATGTGGCAGGCAATGGATTGGATTGGATGGCTCATTGGAGAGCCCCATTTCGTATCATATATATTTTATTGTTTTTATTATTAAATTGTTGTTTGTTATTAAATATGGTTTCTTTATTAATGCACCCATTCACATTCACCACTGAATCACTCTGCAACACCCCTAGCTAGATCTCGGGGGGTTTAAAATAAGGAAAAGCTTGGTGCTAAATAATTTTATTAATATACATATAGCACGCGGACAAACATTAGTTTAATTAATTATGAGAAGGGGGAAAAAGAAGTAGGTCCATTCAGTTCGTAGTCTGAGCATCCACTGCCCTGGACGTGGTGGTGCTGTTGTAGCTAGCGATGTGGTTGCTACAATACTACTTTTAAAAATCTAAAAACATGTGATTTTACTAAAATTTCTATCAATTAAAAGAATATATGATCCTTCAAAATTATACTCCATTAAGTATTAATTACCTAAAAATTATATTATACAAATTATTATAGAAGAAATATATTAAAATATGCAATAAAAAGGAATGATTTTTTAAATTTATAATGAATTTACAAAAAGGATTCCACTAACTAAAGAATATAAATTTTATGCCATCAAGGTAGGTTGGTTTAAACTAAATGGTTCTTTAAAATATTTAATTTTTTTTTAATACATAAAAATTTGAATAGTTCCAGATGGAAAAACATTAAATTTTCTCATAAAAATTTTCTGGGAATAGGAAGGGTTAATGAGAATGGATTTTTTTAAAATAAATATGAATAAATGATTTTTATATCTTTAGATATCGTAGCTTTTCTGCAAATGTATCTATGAAAATAAATTTATGTGGTGAAATATTCTAAAAATGCTTAATGCAACAAATAGCATCACAAAATTACTTTTCTGATCACTAAAGATAAAATTAGTTAAATAATGTGATTATTGAACAAAATAAAATAAAAAGCCACAACAACATTTTATCTTATTAAAAACACACGAGGCTTGTTTCAATCAAAAGCATAAATAGAAATAAAGTTCTTGTATAAAATTTATCAGTGTAAACTAATTTGCATTGTATTATGATTTTACTCAATTTTTTTTTTTTTTTTATATTTTCAAAATAATATATGTAATATAAATATATTATGACAGTACATAGCACTTAATAACAGTTATGTAATAATTTTTAAATTTATTTTAATAATAAATTTTTAATTTTTATTATTTAAAAATTATGAAAAGAAGTTTGCTTTAAAATAACATGTAAGCTATGATAAAATCAAATCATTTGACTTAAAAAAAAAATTTCCCTACTGACAAATACAAGTAATTCTAGTATAGGCATAATTTTTAAAAAACAAGCTAAAACTTTTCTAAAAAGTCAAAAATTTAGGCGGCTAGAAAGCTAAAATTTTAGGAAAGTACTTTTGAAAATCAATACAGGTATTTTGATTTAAAAAAATTTTCAGATTTAAAAAATATATATTTCCTTTATTTCTTTATAAAAATTTTCCTTTAAAATTATAAACAATCATTTATTAATAATCTTAAAACATTTCAATATTGCAAATTATTGTAGGAGAAATTATTAAAAATGCAGTTTTACATATAGAATATAAAGTAGATTTTCTAATTTTGCTATGAATTTATAAAATGGATGCTTCTGAGTTAAAATGTAGTTTTAAAATGTTACCTTCTTTTCTGTTGATGACCATTATAGTTTTTCCACCAGTTTTCATCATTGTCATCATTCAGAATTGAAATGGAAAAATTAGATTATTTTATTTAGAATTAGGTAAAATTATATAAGTTATGATAAAATTAAATAATTTGACTAAAAATATGTTTTCCCTCTAATAAATATAAATAATTCTAGTATTTTTAAAATTTTTAATTTAGTCTAGTATGTGTATAGTATGTTTGTTAGTCTAGTATGTGGTCAATTTTTAAAAAAGTCAAAAATAAACTCACAAATTTTTTAGGAAAGTACTTTTGCCAATCAAAAATAAGTATTTTGATTAAAAAATTTTAATGATTTAAAAAAATATTTTCTTTAAAATTATAAACAATTATTTTTTCTATTAATCATAAAATATTTCAATAATACAAAGAATAAATACACAAGTGGGCGACCTTTGTACTAAAATACAAACTACGGCAAACAACGTTAATTAAATTAATTAATTATTACTACTTAATTTATTAAATTAATTACTTTTAAAAAAATTAAGAAGCATTTGATTTAAAAAACTAAAATAATGATTTTTCTATTGTTAGGATTAATGGAACTTGTAATTCATTTTAAAACTAAAATGGTAACTTACATGCTAATCATACGGAGAAACAATCTTGCAGAATATAACGATTATAAAATAAAGAAAATAAATATACTAAATAAAGAAAATAAAATTATTTGAATTTGTGATATAAATATATCATGAGCTAAATAAATAGAAATATAACATGGGCTAAAGAATAAAAGTTACGTATATACTTGTCCTGATGTGGAAGGGGCATTCTTGAAAAACAGAGACCTCTTTCCTCTTTTGAAGTTCGGGACCATTTTTACATGCTTTATCCCCTTTTTTTTCAAATTTCTTGGCGACCATTGAATCATTTGGCCCGTCCGACCACCTGGTTAAAGATTATATTTCTTAGAATCGGGGGGGTGGAGATTAAAACGCTAAGTGTTCACTATCCCCTCTCTTTTTCCCTTAACTTGAGGGAATCCAAACAAGGTCACGAATGTGTAGTTAAACGATTCTTTTTAAAAAGAACGTGTCCTGTGATTTCAGACAGTAGGATGTCTTCAAATTAAGATCAATATTTATTTTTAAATTAGTAAAAACAATTTCTGGTGTTATAAAGGAAAAATAAATTAAATAACCAAAACTTTTAGTCAACCACCAACGATAAACGAACTCACGAAATTAAATAGTTGTATTAAGTCAAAACTTATTTGTGTGCTTTTTTTATAAAAACTTTTATACTTATATTGGAAATAATGCTTGCATAAATGTTTTGATTTGCTTTGCAGAAAATTAAAATCTCGTTTCTCTATAAGATAAAAATGTATTATTAATATATATTATTAACTCTTTCTGTTAAGGAATTGTTCCATACGAAAATTTGAAAAAAGAAAACAGGGAGTCTCTGCCTCCCCCCTCCCGCTTGCTCCGATCACCTACCCACGTAATTGCTTCTATTTAATCCTTGTTTTATTTTTCCTTCCCTTAAAGAGCAATATTTTTAACTGAAACACAGAACATTTTGCTTTTAAGATGTACAAATGTAGTAGCGTTATGTAAGAATATTTCATTAAAATGCTAATCGTAACGAAATCGGGGACTACCTAAATTTTAAAATAATCATCTGCACTCTTTAAAGAAAATTAATCCTAAGGAATACAGATTGTGTACTACAACAATAAAACAAGAAAAATTGCTGAGAAGTTATTTTATTTATTGTTACTGGGCGAAGTGAGCTTGGCGCTAGCTTTTATCCATCAATCTTCTTATAACCCTATATTGATTGTATAATCCGTACTGTGCCAAACTTAAGGCCTGTTTACACGGTCCAATTTCTTGTATCCGAGAAATTGGAGGGATTTCTCTGTCAGAGAAATTGGATGATTCGTTGACACTATCCAAGTTCTTGAATGTCACTGATTCGTCGAAAGAAAAACTTGCGCATGCGCATTGTTCGTATTCAACATTATAAAATAATACTTGCATGAGTTTAAGATTACTAAATAAATTCAAATAAAATCATAATAACACAAATAAACCGCAACAGATAAATTTATTTGGACTAAAATATATGAAAACAGACAACAAAATGACATAATTTGCTGCCTGCTTGTTGACGTCACAAAACCTAAGACGCTGATTGGTTAAGGGAGAAAAAACTTGGATGGAAAGTAGAACATGCTCTACTATCGTCCAAGAAGTTGGACCAAGTTCTTGGATGACTGTTTACACGATCCAAGCTCAAAGCAAAACAAGTTTCCATCAATATCAATCAATCTCTGTCCAAGAAATTGGATCGTCTAAACAGGCCTTTATTCGCCAAAGTATTTGGCGTTCTTTAATGCAAAAGCATTTTTGGAAGCCATTTTCTAGATTTGGTTGCGCGGGATATGATATTGTATCATCATGAAAGTTTTAATTACAGGTAATTCTTATTAATTATAGATTTATAACATTAGTGAATGTTTCAAAGCATTATATAAAAAAATTTACATGAAATTTAAAAAAGATTAATGAATTATATTAAATTTCTGAAAATACAACGCTTTAGAATTCAAATTGCATAGTTTGTCTCTCTTTTATATGTAAAATTTATGTATTTTATAAAAATCGTAATAAAAAAAAATTTCATTCATCAATGTTTTTCTCTGCTTTCTTAGAAATCCTTTGTTTGTACTGTCAAAAATGTGTGAAGCAGTTTAGTAATGAAATTTCTTGTATTTAATTTAGATGATTAATGTTTATTTCAGTGACATAATACAAAGGTTTTTTTCTTTCTAAAGTTTTATTGAGAGCTTTTATATTGAATTTTATTGTTAACAGTGAAGAGTTCTTTGATCATGTTTAAAATAGTGTTGTATCATTTTTTCGTTGTAAAATTTAAAAAAATAATAATCTAGGAATAAATATGGAAAGATCCTTATTTTGGATTTTATCTAATATTTATCACTTTTCAGGGGTCTGTTTAGAAGAAATTTGGGTCCGTTAACGGACCCTTCACAAAATATCTTTTCCTAAAAACGTACGTACCCTTCACAAAATATTTTAACTTAAAAACGGACCCTTCACAAAATAATTTATCTTTCAATCGGACCCTTCACAAATTTGTTTATCTTCATTATTGTTTTGTTAATCGAATAAACCCTTCCCAGGAAAGGGAGGGGGGAGAAAGACAGATGTAAAGGAACTAAATTTTGTCTTCCGCAGATGCTTCTTCCTTTATTCGTCAGAAATGAATATTCTGCGTTCAGCAGTATAGGCTAAATACCAAATATTTGTATGTTGCATCGCTAATTTAGTAGTTGCAATTGCTGTTTATTTTTTAAAATATAATTTTTTTAATTATAATTATACAGTGTTGAGCATAATCTTGTATGTCTTTACAATTTAAAAACTCATTGAAAAAGTTTTTTTGCAGTAACGGACCCTATTTGCTCAAATTCACAAAAGCGGACCCTGGTTGAAAGAATGTGACTTGACTTTTATTTCATATTCACAAATTACGAGTAATTTTCTCACAATTTTACAAAACCGGACCTTTCACAAATTATCCAGACAGACCCCTGCTTTTATTCGCAAATATTGCTTTCATTATTATTGTTTTAGGATGTCTTAACTATTGAATTGATTATGAGCATGCATACTTTCCTTAACATTTTTATTCTATATGTATCACATCTATGTGCAAACCAATTTGTACACATTAATGTTTTTCTATTTAAAATACATAATAAGATTACTATAATAATTCATTAGAATATAATTCATATTAACAAATTTGATTGGATTTTAATTTGAAGTTTTTCTAATTATTAATAAAACTACTTGTATTTTTTATATTGATCTATACATATGTATATTTATTTTTTAATCTCAGCACCCCAAGATTTTTTAGAGTTAATGTTTTAGTCATAAAGGACAATGTAAAACAAACCTTGCATACTTCTTCTGTCCTTTCACAAAATGCTTACATATATTTAAATCTGTTACTCTTTTTATTAGGTGATTCCATGTTCTTTCACAGATGGTACTAGCCTTAATAGATTTAGTAATAGTAATGGTACTAGCCTTAATAGATTTTGATATGCATTTTGTAACTATTTTGTTTGTTAAACAGTATAATGCCCTTCTAGTTTACAAAGGTTTAGCTGGGTTTTTTTTTTTTTTTTTTTTTTTTTTTTTTTGTTCACATTACATTATCAAGAAGAGGTACAATTCAGTGAGTTGCAAATCCTAATACAAAATAATAAGACTAAAATTAATTTTTAAAAAAGCTGCAATTTGTTAAAATATTGAACCAGACATTAAGATTAATGAACTATTTTAAAATAACAATTTGTATATTGTGCAACACTAAAGAGCGGAATTACTGCGACAAAATTGTTGATAAAAATTTCTCTGTTGCTCAGAGATTCATCTAATTTTATTCTTTTTTAGCTTAAATGAAAGGCAGCTTGAACAGGAGCCATTAAGAGTGTCTCCGTTAGTGTTAGTATCTATCTCTATTGCTACTATAATGTTGCTGTTTTTTTTTTATTATTCAATGAATTGTATATTATTATTAGTGGCATTGTACCTTAATTGTTATAAGTTTTTTTTTAATTCAAAATTTTGAAGCTGTTTTAGTAAATATGTTTGACACACACATATATATATATATATATATATATATCACTTTTGTTATTTTTTGTTAAAATGCCTATACGTTTATTGATTATTTCTTTAATGTGACTGGAATTGAAATTTATAAGGAAATAATTTTCAAAACTTTTCTTGGCTCTGTAAAGATACTTAATGTTCTCGCTACATAATTTTCAATCTAATCCGACCTAATGTAGGATTTATAAAGCATGATTTGAAAATATCCTATTTGTTTTCATTATTAATGTAAAATAGAACCTTTATTATTTAGTTAAGGTTAAAAGATGCTTAACCTACACGTGTTATTCCCTGTCAATTTATTGGTAAAAGTGACTTTGGCATAAAAGTATTATCCCTGATTCACTATTTTTTCATTTTTAAGTTTCATTTCTTCATAAACCTAATTAAACAACTAAACTTCAATAAATTTATGTTTCTCATGGTGCTTCTCAAAAAAGCCTCATGGGTTCAGGAGGAGATTAGCCCCATAAATACAATCCTTAGGCGTGTGTTAAGTAAAAATTGTTATATGTTCTTTATTGGCATTTGCTAAAACTTGCTGCCGCTTATTTAAATAAAATTTTAATTTATTACTATTAAATATGAATTCATAAGTTTATTGTTATATTTTATTTTATTTGCCTTTCAATAAGTTCTTAAATTTAATGCTTTCATATGTGAATTTAATGCATTCCATGTAAAGCACTCAGGTATTTACTAAGCTATATTCATTTTGTTTTATTGCCAAGCATGCTCTTAAATGTTTGCTTACCTGATTTAAATTCAAAAAAGATGGATATTTTGATCAAGTCAAGTTGTCTGCGACAGACAAGTATATATTTATTTAATTTTAGATTCTAGTGTCAAATTTTACCACAAAAGTAT
Source organism: Parasteatoda lunata (assembly GCA_949128135.1). Taxonomy (NCBI): domain Eukaryota; kingdom Metazoa; phylum Arthropoda; class Arachnida; order Araneae; family Theridiidae; genus Parasteatoda; species Parasteatoda lunata. The sequence goes on along the minus strand of OX421980.1, from coordinate 6,632,408 downwards.
ATATATAAATGTCTCATATGTAATTTTTTAAATGTTTTTCTTATATCATTTCTGCAAAATAGATCTGATATTTATGCCACTTTGTTATTAAATTTATCAATGGTTTAATAGGTGCACAGCAATAGTATATACATTAAATTATGAAACTAATTCCTCCGCTATTTTTATCCCTTTCACATACCAAAAATATTTTTTTCCTTTCAGTTTGCAGGCAACATATTTTCCTGCACTATACCAAATAGAACCTGGCATATTCAGATTCTGCATATCATTTAGTTAATCTAAGCATTCCTTATTTATCTGGCCTCTGTAAATAGATTTTATAAGAAAACTTCCCCAACAAGCACACGACTTTTGGGCTAGTGAAGGGACATTGTCGATTCTCCAAAAATGCCATTACGGCGGGCTTTTCATCGCCGTATCGGTTCCGTTAATAAAGTGAAATCTGGGCCAAAATGAGGGCCAGTGCATGGCAGTTCAGGCAAACTTCTGGCAATCGTTAAAGGACCGGAACTACTTTGTTGCCTCTGGAGTGCTTTGCCATTTTTGCCTTTTAAATACCGGGGAAAAAAATTTATTTCACAGAATAAAGAGAAAATTTCCATAAAGGCTTTTATTGTACCTTTACGATATCTCTTTTGCCTTTTTATCAAAAACTGAATACGTTCACTGGCACACATCGTTGCCTCGCTTGCCATAAAACCACCTTAACTGTAGGTTGATTAGAAAACGTCTATGCCGCCATTATCGCACCTTTATTTCAAGTGCTTAGGCGAACTTCTTTGCATTATTTGCCGATGTAACACCCTTAACTCACCTCAAACTCGGTTCAATAGAAAGTTATAATGCCGTCCTTGCCGGTATAACACCTTTATTTTAGGTGTCTCGGCAATTGTTTTGGTCACTTACTTGCTTTTATTAGAACTTTTCGTAACTTTAAATTTCAAAGGCTTTTTGCTGCATGTTGTTGATAACAATTCTTATTTAGGGAACATAAATTGTTTCGTCTTACTCTGCTGATATTAGCGATAGTAATTTACTGTGTTTTAGCTGCTTATATTGTTATAAAACAATAACTATCATTTTATGCAAAAAAATTTATGACGATATAAAAAGCAGAATGATGGGTAAAAAGTTTAATTCATATTCAATTATCATCCAATGAATCTTCTTACATAATAAAATAGATTTTTTTAGATAATTTTAATCAATTATAAATGCAATAAGTTAAAAGTAGAATCATATAAAAACATTGTGTGTTTAATTGAGTGTTCGCATTTTTTTACACATTATGAGGTAAAATTAAATAAAAATTTTATTCGAAGATAAAACATATTGCGACTTAATGTATAAGTTATGAAAAAAAAAATGAAAATAATGCTTATATATATTAAACTTACAATTAGCTTTTCTTTATCGAAACAAAGCCACAACTCAGTCATTATTTTTATTTTCAATAATATTCATATTAAATATTGGATAACTTTTTATTCAATGTTATTCATAATCAATAATAGATAAACAAGACAAATCATAAATATTTTTTAAAAAAAGTACTGGTTACCTGAAATAACACACCAATTTCTATGATTTTTAAATAAATAAAGCTGGAATTTTAACAAGAATAAAATGCTTAAAATAAAATATGACCTTAAGAAAAGAATATTATTTTATTTCAATATAACAAATCAAAAATCAGACAAATACATAAAAACTGTACAATAACTTCTTTATAAGCATCCAATTCCACAATGAATCTAGTTTTCCTGTAAAAAAAGCAACCAATTTATTTTACTACAGATATATAAATAATATGTACAGAAACAAAATATCTAATTAATTTCTGACGCATTTTAATTCTGGGTTAAGTTATACTATCAATTATTTCTAACTATTCAAAATACTTTTATTGATCCCAGGGAAATATTCGAACAAAAATTCTATCCAATAATTTTTAACAATTTAGTTTTTCTCTTTTAAATATCCTACGTTATAGAATTTAATGAAGTTGCTCAAACCACCTGGATTTTTTTATTATTTGCTAACGAGCATTAATTGTCACAAAAATAAATTTTAACTGATTGTAACAAAAGGTAATAATAGCACAAAATGAATATTCAAGCTTGTAATAAAACTAAGTATTAATTTTATAAAATTCCATTGTACTTTGTAATATCTATTGCAAATGTGTAAAATAGCGGATTCATTTGGATGGAAAAAATTGCAGCATCAAATATTAAAACAGCTACGAATAATATCCTATGAATTAACGAAACAATCTGGCTAAAACTTCTCTTTACAGTATTATGAAACAATTAATTAGTTTAAAAATAGAGAGAACTATGATTGACTTTAAAAAAGTTAAAAGTTGTGACCAAATCCTATGAATATCCTATGAATTAACGAAACAACCTGGCTAAAACTTCTCTTTACAGTATTATGAAACAATTAATTAGTTTAAATATAGAGAGAACTATGATTGACTTTAAAAAAGTTAAAAGTGGTGACCAAATCCTATGAATTAACGAAACAACCTGGCTAAAACTTCTCTTTACAGTATTATGAAACAATTAATTAGTTTAAAAATAGAGAGAACTATGATTGACTTTAAAAAATTAAAAGTGGTGACCAAATCCTATGAATGAACGAAATAACCTGGCTAAAACATCTCTTTACAGTATTATGAAACAATTAATTAGTTTAAAAATAGAGAGAACTATGATTGACTTTATAAAAGTTAAAAGTGGTGACCAAACTTCCTTACTTTAAACTCATCTGTTATAAACTATTAACTTTTAAAATGCTTCCATAAGTTAGAAAACTAAGTGAAGCGGTACATATCACTTAACACTGTTTATATATTGCATTTTGTAACCACAGATCAATCTATTTAATAATTGAACATATAAATGCATTTTAAATAAAAAATTTGATAGCAAAGCTTTAATATTTTTTTAAATGAGAAAGAATACATTCTCACCAAAATAGTTTGCAGCTATTAATATGTTATGTAATGTTAATATATTTAATATTTAAACAAAATTTAAATTTTTCACTATTAAGAATTATGAACGAATTTTTTACTTTAAGTTATCATGTGAAAATATTTCAAGTTTATATATAATTAAATTATTTCATTAAAAGAAATTTTAACCTCAGGGAAATAAGCAAACTAAAGGTTTTTAAAAATGTAAAAAATATATAAGAAATTTTTTTTCAGATAGTCCTTTTAAAATCTAAAAATATGTTATTTGATTAAAATTTCTATCAATTAAAAGAATATATGATCCTTCAAAATTGTACTCCATTAAGTACCCAAAAAGGATATTATACCAATTATTATAAAATAAATTATTAAAATATGCAATTAAAAGGAATAATTTTCTAAATTTGTTATGAATTTACAAACTAACTAAAGAATATAAATTTTATGCCATCAAGGTAGGTTGGTTTAAACTAAACTATTTTTAAAAATATTTAAGGTTGTATTATACATAAAACTTTTTAATTTGAATAGAACCAGTTGAAAAAAAATTAAATTTTAACATAAATCGTCTGTGAATGGGAAAGGTTAATGGTAATCGATTTTTTAAAAATAAATATAAATAAATGATTTTGAAATTTTAACATATTGAAGCTTTTCTGCAAATATGTCTATAAAAATAAATTTATGTGATGAAATGTTCTGTAAATGCTTAATATAAACAACAGCATCACCAAATTACTTTTCTGATTAATGAAGATAAAATTAGTTAAACAATGTGATTATTGAACAAAATAAAATAAAAAGCCACAGAAACATCTTGTTAAAAACACATGAAGCTTGTTGCAATCAAAAGCATAAATAGTAAATAGAAATAAAGTTCTTTTCTAAAATTTATCAGTGTAAACTAATTTGCATTGTATTATGATTTTACTCATTTTCTTCTTTAATATTTTCAAAATAATATATATATATATATATATATATATATATATATATATATTAATACAATATTAGTGCACTCCTTTTTGCGGATATAATCGTGTGAGCTGATGAAGAGATTATATCCTTTCTTTATTTTGTTTTCCGGATTTTTAATTTTTATATATATATATATAGTACATTATAACAGTACATAGCACTTAATAACAGCTATGTAATAATTTTTAATTATAAATATTTAATAATAAATTTTTAATATTTAAAAATTATGAAAAGAAATTTACTTTAAAGTAACATGCAAGAATTTCCCTCTAACAAATACAATTCTAGTATGAAAAATTTAGGCGGCCAAAAAGCAAAAATTTTAGGAAAGTATTTTTGAAAATCAAAAACAGGTGTTTTGATTAAATAATTTTTAGATTTTAAAAAAAAAATATTTCCTTTATTTCCTTATAAAAATAAAAATTTTCCTTTAAAATCATATACAATTATTTATTAATAATCTCAAAATATTTTAATAATACAAATTACTGTAGAAGAAATTATTAAAAATGCAGTTCTACATATAGAATATAAAGTAGATTTTTTTGTATTAGTCGATTTTTGATTAGTAGACTAATTTTGCTATGAATTTATAAAATGGATTCAACAAATTATAGAATATAAAATGGATGCTACCAAGTTAAAATGTAGTTTCTTACCTTCGTTTCTGTTGATTGTTTCTGTTGTTCAGTCTTCGTTTCTGTTGTTCAGTTTTCATTCACACTCTCCAGTCAGAATTTCTAGACTTTTCATGAAAGAAAGAAAAATAATTAGAATATGAACATGGAAAAAACTTTTTAAAATAATCAAAATAAAAACATTAAATTGAACAAAAAAACTGCTTCAAACTCATTTCTATACAATATGCCTGACAATAAGTTAAATGTTTCGCAGCTATCTTGTACATGCGCAATGCTTATCTTAAATTATTTTTAACTATTGAAGATCTTTCTTTTAAAATAATTACCAAAGGCAAATAATATAAAATATATTTCAGAATTGAAATAGGAAATTTAGATTACTTAATTTAGAATTAGGTAAAATTAGATAAGTTAGGATAAAATTAAATCATTTGACTAAAAAAATGTTGTAGTATGCTTGTTAGTCTAGTATGTGGTCAAATTTTATAAAAGTCAAAAATTTTTTAGGAAAGTACTTTTGCTAATCAGAAATAAGAATTTTGATTAAAAATTTTTTTACTGATTTTAAAAAATATTTTCTTTAAAATTATAAACAATTATTTACTAATAATCATAAAATATTTAAATAATACAAAGAATACCACAAATTATAGAATGTAAAATGGATGCCACGAAGTTAAAATGTAGTTTTAATATTTTCTTACCTTCTTTTCTGTTGATGGCTATTTTCAGTCTCTCCAGTCAGAATCACCAGACATTCCATGAAAGAAAAAAATGATGATCATAGCAAAAACAGTCAAAAATCAACAAAGTAAAAACAATGAATTGAGAAAAAAGAAGAAAAACTGCTTCTAAAATATTTTCTGTAGGTATATCTGACAATAAGTTTAATGTTTACCATCTCTCTTGTATATGCTCAATGATTATAGTAAATTAGTATTTACTGATGATTTTGCTTTTAAAATATTTACACTAGGCAAATGCTGTAAAATATAGTTCAGAATTGAAAGGGTAAATTTAGAGGACAAGTGTATATCTAAAGTAAAGCATAGAATTTAAAGTCTTAACTTATTATGCATCTTTTTTTAAAATGGGGTAAAATGAGAGTTTTGCTAAATGCTGCCTAATACTTATAATAAAATTACTTTATCAAATCAATCAAACATTATAAATGACAATTATTAAGAAAATAATAAGTTATAATGACGTACATTATATATACATGATGTACTAGTATTAAAGTGAAAAATTTTCTTTTTTAAATTTTGTTTTCTGATTCAAATTTTGAAAAAGAATAAGATATGAATGAAAAAAAATCAGGCATAACAGACATAGAAGTCTATTTGAATTATTGGTACTAAAATAGTCCAATATATTACTTTTGTCCGGGTTACCCTTAATTTTCGAAATAAAATTCCTTGCGTTTTCCATTATAATTTCAAAAAATATTTAGATTAATTTTTTGCACTACATAGTAATCATTAGAAATATATATAAATTCAACCATCAATTAAAGTTACTTTTTTTAACGGAAAATATGTCAAGTATAAAAATAAAATTTATTTTTATACTTGACAACAGGTGAAACGCGCCGTCAATACATAGTCCTGGTAAAAAAAATGACTACCGATTTTTTTAATAAATTAAATAAAGTAATTAAACTAAGTAAGTAAATTGATTTAAATAATTATTAAATTAATTACTTTTTAAAAAAATAAAGAAGCATTTGATTTAAATAGCTAAAAAAATCTTTTTTCTATTGTCAGAATTAATGGAACTTGTTATTCATTCTAAAACTAAAATGGTAACTTACAAGATAATCATACGACGAAACATTCTTGCAGAATGTAACGATTATGAAATTACTAAATAAACAAACTATTTGTGAATTAATGAATAAATAAAAGTGCACTGAAAATATAACAAGAATAAAAGCTTGTCCTTAGGCTGTTGTGGATCGCATTCCTGCAATAAAACAGAAAGGAGAGCCCTTTTGAAGTTGACCATTTTCCTCATTTATCCCTTTTCATTTCAAATTTTTTGGCGACCATTGAGTCTTTTGGCCTCTAACGAGTAACGACCACCTGCCTGAAGAGAATATTTCTTAGAATCAGGGGGAGGGGGTTTTAAAGTGCATAGCGTTCGCTTACCCTCCTCTTTTCCCCTTAACTTGAGGGAATGGAAACAAGGTCACTTAAATGATTCTTTTTAAAAATACGTGTCCTGTGATTTCAGACAGTAAGATGTCGTCAAATTAAGATCAATATTTATTTTTAAATTAATAAAAACAATTTCTGGTGTTATAAAGGAAAAATAAATTAAATAACAAAAACATTTAGTTAACCACCAACGATAAGCGATCTCTCGAAATTAAATAATTGCATTAAGTCAAAACTTATTTGTGTGCTTTTTTTAGATAAACTTTTATACTTCTACACTTAGAAATAATGCTTACATAAATGTTTTGATTTGCTGTGCAGAAAAATTAAATCCTGTTTCTCTATAAGATTAATATGTATTATTAATATATATTATTAACTCTTTCTGTTAAGGAATTGTTCCATGCGAAAATTAAAAAAAAGAAAACAGGGAGTCTCTGACTCCCCCCGCTTCCGATCACCTACCCGCATAATTGTTTCTCTTAAATACTTGTTTTATTTTTTCTTTTCTTCCCTTAAAAAACAATATTTTAAACTGAAACACAGAGCATTTTTCTTTTAAAATGTGCAAGTGAAGAAGCGTTATGTAGGAATGCTTTATTGAATGCAACTTGAAAATTATCATCAGCACTTTAAAAAAAATTTAACCTAAGGAATACAGATTGTGTATTACAACAATCAAACAAGAAAAATTGCTGAGAAATTTTATTTGCTGACGAAAATTTTGACAGTTTAAACTGAGAACACTTTTTATCGTGTAAGTTTATTTATTTATTTATTTTTAAAAGTGTCAATATAACTGTTAAGATTTATATCTTGCAACATGCAAATTCCTCTCTCTCTCTCTCTCTCTTTCGCTACTCTTAAATGACAATTCAGTGCGAGCTTACAAAATTAAAAAAGACAAAGATCTCCTCACGAAAAAATAAATTTTCTACAAGAATGAATAAACAGTCAATATTTAAAATATACATGAAAAAAATCACGAATGAACACTTAAATTAACAACAACTTTCAAAAAAATTGGAATTCAAAAGAAAATTCGTTTCAGGTTTACATATAAAAATGGCTTTTTTAGCTCATCGAATTTTAACTGCATAATTACATTTAAGTGGACAATACGAAGAAAAAAATTCGGTAAAATTACCGAACTGTATAGTATTGACATTTCTGATTTTCCTTCTGAACATTTTTGCTAATTTAAGAAATGAAATACGGTTAGAAGTTTCCGAGTTAACTCATAAAAATTAAGACACTAAAAAATTGAAATGCATGAATTACAAAAGATCTAACTTTTAATGCATTTGTGTCCAGCTGAGAGAATTGAATTTTACTAATTTATGAAGATGCGAAATAAGAAGATTTAACAATTGCATTACCCTTAATTTTTCTTTTATAGTTTTCTTTTTATATATTTCAGCCTTCTTCATTATTGCACGAACCACGAAATATAGTTAATTAAGTAAGCTACCGATTTATTATATCAATTGTTAAAATTATGAACTGATTTCTTAAAACTGATTTCTTGCTTTATAATGTTTTTTTTTTCCTACACACAAATATATCTATTTATAATTTTAAAACTCATGCATGAGAATGAATTTGATTTATTTGAATCATTTACAAACTCTTGACTGTTCAGATACAAGGAGTTTAAAAATCCAAAAATGTGCAAAAAGTTATGATGCCTTGTTGTACTTATAAAACATAAAAAGAGAGACTCTCTCCATTTTTAACAAGTTATATTACTAATCAGATAAGACTTTAATATTGATTTAAAAAATATTTTTTAAAAATTGGAGTTTATTTATGTATTTATTTTTTATTTACTTTTGTAATTTTCCACATCCGGTTGAAAGATTTTTGTTAGATACACAAGAAATAGAATTTTGATCTGTAAAAGATTTTTACTGTGTATTGCTTTTCGCAATCTACGAAATATGAGAATTTTGCGTTTTTCTGTTATATTTTTGCTTATTTATTTTTTTAGAAAAAGTAAACTGCTAAATTAAAAGCTTATTACAAACAATTGAAAACTAAATTGGAGTTATGAAAATGTTAACTAATTATAATCATCAGCAATATAAGGAAAGAAATAAAAACTGAAATTGATGATAGTGGAGATCGATTCAAAACGATAAAAAAAAAATTAAAAAAAAAATGTCGGAAAAGTCTAAAGTTCCTCAAGAACTCAGACCCCCAACAGGGTGGGATGAGGGATGCATAACCGGACATCGTTAACTTTTCAATTTACCATACACTAATAAAGAGAGGAAAAGGATCTTTTTATGAAACAGCTGCATTCCTTCACCTACTCGTTCCCCTCAAAGCAAACTGTAACTTAATTCTAAAATAAAGGTCTTTACTTCTTTCAGCAACAAATATTTTAATATCATGAAGGGCAAACAAATACACTTACAAACTTCCTTTTATTGCTGAAATTCTATTGCATAAAATTGACCATTAAAATTCTTATGATTCTTCTTTTGATTCTGACATTACATTTAATATATGCAGTAAAAAATCGCTAGTTCTTACCACGTACAAAAGTGCTTGCATTACAAACTACTAATTTTAGTGCAATCATTACTAATAATAATTCAAATTATTATAATTTTTTCGAACTCTATTTAAAACTGCACTAATTTGAGGAATTAATTATTATGATGGGTCGCTCCTGGGAGAACTACCCCCCTGTGTAAAGAAGGGACAGTTAGTAAACTTTATTTTTACGAAAATAATTCGAAATAATAGTTTCATTTAAGGTTTGTCATAGTAGTGTAAAGATTAAAGTGTTAAAATTCTGAGTAGGAAACATAAATCCTTTAATTTTCTAGTAAGATATGTTTGCTGGACTGTTCTAAATTGATTATATGGGGAAATTTATTTGAGCTAAGTCAAATAAAGAATGAATAAGTCAATACGGCAAAATAATTACTCAGCGCAAATTACTCAACGTTGTGTTGAATTATAAGTTCTTCAAAATACATATTTTACAAAAAATATGCGTATAAAAACATTTTTTTCTTTTTTTTTTTACAAAATAAAGAGTAAAAATTTAACTTAACTATGTCGTATTTGTTAAACCTCTTTATTCCTACAATAATTACGCAATTTATTATATTTAACTGTAAATAAACTAAGAATAAGTTACTAGATATCAGATATTATTTATATAAAACTTTATTGAAAGGTTGATTTGAACTGTTTTCTAAAAACAGAATTAATCCAAAAATGATTATTAAAAAGAAAAATTAAAAAAAGAATGTGTTATTAAGAGAAAAAAATATACTATACAATTACAATTTTATTCGTTAATAAAAAGATTAATGAAAGTTAAAGAATACTATTTGTTTAATAACATGAGAGAATTGTGATTGCTCTATTCCGATCACTGGATACCCATTGGTCATTTTTTTTTCTTGGATAGATTTTTTATAAGGTCGTCATAAATTACAAAAAGTCTCTAAATTAATTTTTGTCCTTTTGTCAGCCAATTGGCTAAATTGATTTTTAATTCCAACCAATATACGTTTCGTAGAACAATACAAAATTCTTTTCTTTCTTCAGTGTTAATATTTATATCATATTTGCTGCCCAAAAGGAGAATAATAGTTAAATATAAAAAGAATATAAAATTGCCATAAAGTAATTTAATCTAACACTATTAAAAATACGCTCTGGTGAAAATATAAAGAAAAAACTCAGTCTGTAAAACAATGAATTCCAAGAATTTAAAAAATTATCTTCTTTATTTTTTATTATATCATTTCAAGATGCTTTTTTATTAATGCTTATATTATCATGATTTTTTTCATGACTCTCAGAATTCCTTACTTAAGATAATAGTGTTGAAGTTAATCTAATCGATTAAGTTGGTCTAATCCAGCGATGGGCAAACTACGGCCCGCGGGCCAACTGTAGCCCGCCGGAAGGTTTTATACGGCCCGCGGATAGAATTTTAACTTGCCGATCCGTGGCGAATATAAACAATATACATTATACACCCATTTTCTTGTCTACTTTGTTTAAAGCTATTTATGTTCTTTCTTTTTTATCAAAGTACAGATGACCTTTTTACTTTCTCTATTTTTGTTCTACAAAACATAAATTGATGGAAATATTTATCACAGACAGCTTCAATTGGTAAAATGTTGAAATCAGAAGTTCTTTATTATAGAATAGCCGTAGATTGGCTCCATCGAGATTTTGTCTTTCTCGAGGAGCAGACATATGGAATCTAATATAGGTGAACTTCACACGTGTCAGACTGCGCATTTTAAGCTCCAACGAGCGGATTTTTCTACCATGCGCTCAATGATGAATGGACTTTATTATATTTTAGAAGTTAGAATTTTTAATTTTTATTTTAGAAGTTTTTACTTGGCCCACCAAACTTTTTTTTTCCTCGATTTTTGGCCCTCGACCAAAAAAGTTTGCCCATCCCTGGTCTAATCAAAAAGTGCGAAATGAGAACCTAGAATAATAACATTAACACTGACCTATCCTAAAAATTTATTTTTATATGGAGTTGGAAAAATAAACTGCATTGTTATTTTAACGTGAAACGAGCAGATATTATTAAATTTCCTTCTCTGCCAGAAAACTGAAAAGGTCACTGACACCGCCACTGTTTTGGGGTTTTCAACTTAACCTTACATTTTGTCAATCACTGTTGGATTTAGAAACTTCACATTACGAAGATATGTAGGAAATTGAACGGAGATTACAATGGAATTAAAAAATAATTCTAAAATTAAGTCAAGATTATTTTTACTCTTAAACTTGTTGGAAAAATAACACGTGGGCTCTATGACCGCAAGAATTCAGCTGCAGAAGTAAAATTTGGTATGCTGAAAGAGCCAAATTTGTTTATAAGCGTAACATAGAGTCTTTATTTCCTTTTAGAAACTCTTATTCGTTTGAAAGTTATTACAATTTAAAAGGTTCTTTTTAATTTTTTCTTTAACTAATAAATACTTATCGATTGTTGTAGAAAAACTTATCATGTACGCGATTTTCATTATATCCCTCTTGACTTAATATTAAAAATAACAAAAATAAAGAAAAAAATATTATATTGAAAAAGATTAGGTGTTGCCAAATATAAAACTTCGACATTTCATTCCGACATTTGAAAATATATGTAGAATAAAGAGAAATAAGAATTGTTTCCCATATGATCTGTTAACAAGAAAAAATTACTTCTAATTTATTAATTCTTCTTATTGTGTCGCACATTCTGCCTTTCTAAATGTAATTTTTTTAAGCACAGTTATTTATTATTCAAATCCAGCTATCCTTTTTATTTTGTTACAATAAACAAATTAATATAAATTACTTAAATAAAAGTATAATAGTTTTATATTTTATAAACAAAATGATTTTTAATCGACTTTTCTGGAAAAAAAACTTTTAAGAACAATGTTGAAGAACGGTTTGGGCCCAATGCCACTAGTTCTGAGAGAAAAAAAAAAACGAATTGAATAAACTGCTTTTTCCATAGAACATCTTCAATGCGTAATAACTCTCGGCGAAACCGTTTTTCCTTGTTTTTCATTTGTCAAAACCTAGTAATCCTTAAAATGCAACTGCTGGCAATCCAATCATAATTTTTATTAAAAAAAGTGGAAGAAAACGATTCGTACTTGGTCTTCAATAATTTCAAACTTGATGAATGGGAATCAACTAAAGGAATTATTGAGCGTAGCGAACAGGTGACGGAGCCTCCATGTAGAAAACAAGGATGCATAAAAATAAATTGTGTCGAACAACTATTATCAGTAAACGTATGATTAATATTTAAAATCGTCTCTAAAAAGGGACAGTAGAAGCTAATAAATGATAAAAATTTTTCAGCTGCAGTCAAGATATAAATTATCGTCACCCTCTAAAAAGCATTTAATATATTTAAATATTTGCATGTTTACGAACTATGGACTGTTTTTGAATTTTTTTTAAAATTAACGTTAAACTTTAACCGGATTTTAATAAATTAATTCTAATAGTGCACTCTTTAAAAAGGAGGAACTGCACTCTTTAAAAAGGAGGTATGAAGATGATTGATTGGATTCGTTTTGTACTATGAAAATTGCCAAGTCGATTCGGCAGCATGAACTTAGTTCTAATTACAGCTCCACTTAGTTCTAATTACAAAATCATTCAATTTCGTCTAAATAGTTATGCCATATTTCTGCTATTTTCAATCTTGCCATAATTCATATTTCAGCCATATTTCTGCTATTATTTCCTAAGATTTAAAACAAAGCACAATTTTAAAATTTGTTAACCTAAAACCCATTGTGAGAAGAAACAATGTTTTTAGTTCATGTATATAGGAAACATTTTGCAAATGACATTTGAAAATGATTAAATGTGTTTTTATTATTATGTTTCTTTCATTTTCCTACAGCTAGGGAACATTACTGGAGAATGAGTAATTTTTCACACAATGCATTTTCATTTAAATCTTATATCGACTTCGTAGAGGAAAAAACCGGTAACTTTTTTTAAATCATGCTGAAACTTTTGTATTTTTTCCAGCTTTAAATACGATGCTATTTTTATTAACACTTGAATTGAAGTATGTGATGAATGTAAGTGTAAAAAAATTATTCAAACAGAGAAATTTAATGTTTAATTTTGTCTAATTTGCTATTAAAAGAATTGAGTTTTAAAATAAAACTCAATGATGCAATTCTGGTTTTAAATAACTATTCCGCTATTTAATTGGTTAAGGCAATATGTGGTAGAACATTTTTGTATTTGTGTCACATTTTATACTAGAATAAATACCCTTGCCACGCAAGAATGATAGATTTGCTGAACTATAGTAAGCAGAAACTTTTGTTGGAGGGTTGTCTTTGGGAGGGGGGGATATTATCTACCACATTGAAATAAGGATACTCCCCGCAGTGTCTGACAAAAGCCGTACCGACTGTCAATTGGCGAAATTCTATCAAAGTTAAAAGAAAGGCAACCCTACAAGACCCTACACTTTATATTTTCTGCCATCTATTGGCAGGACTCGGAAACACGTCTAAAATAAAAAGTAAAAAAACAGCGCCCTCTATGTATTGCATTCAAAATAGTTTTTTTCTTTAATGTATATAAACTATTTTAAAAACAAATATAATGCTGCACATAAAAAAATATTTTTGTTATGCAAATAAAAAATAAATATATTGAACATTTTGAAAGTAAAATTCTTATTTTTATTTATATTCTGTATCATAAGTTTTAAAAAAAATTTTATTTGCTTAACATTTTGAAGTTTAATTAATAAAAATATCCAAATGTATTTTTATTATTTAAAAACGTATTTTTAAGAATAAAATTTCTTAGACAATTAATACTTTCAAATATTGCTTAAAAGTTTAGGAAAAAAAAGTTATTTACTTTATTAGACTAGACATTTGCTATAACCAATCAGAAAATTTAAACACGATATTTTTAAAATTCAAAATTCTTAAGACCATTTAAACTATTTTGAATCCAGTTTTTAAGAAGTAAGTGATTAAACAAAGAGATTAAGTTTAAAATGAACATTAAAATAAAAATAAAACACAGTTTATAAAAATAAAAAGTTTACTATTTAAAATGGTAAACATTCATTATTACAAAATACCTAAATTGTAATAAAAGTTAGTAAATTAATGTAATAAAAAAGCATATTTCATTAAAACTCCTTGCTCTAAATTCAAGATATTTTTAATTTCAAGGAGGATTTAAGCAATTTACAATATTTTTTTTCTATTTATTTTCTATAAATAGATTTTTTTATTTGCATGAATTTTGAACTTACCAATTCATTTTTGTTTTAAAGAAGGTTTAAAAAAGGAATCATAGACTGGAAAAAATTTATTTTAATTTCATTTGGGGCTTACAGTAAAAATTTTTAAGCAACCAAAACATAACCAATGGGAAAAGTTTCCATATCGCTTCTTCCTAAAATGCCAAAATACAAACTTTAACGGACCTTAGCCTTTTACTGCTATCATATAAAATTACTACTAGATTTTTCTTTACCATGAATTATAAAAATAATAGATTTTTTACTGAATCCTTTAACGTTAAAAATAAATGTATCCCTTATTCAATAAAAAAAATAATAATAAGTCTTCAATAAGTATTCAATTTAGTAAGTCTCTCTTAAGTACACGTTTAATACAATAAATTTAACAGAATTTTATAATAAACAATCGACAAAATAAAAACTTTTTCTCAATGAACAAAGGAATTGTTCTAGTAATAAGTATTAATATGTATTCTTATTTTTAGGGGAATATGTATTAAATTTTTCTAGAAAGTAAGGATATATTATATATCAAGTTAAAAATTATACTTCAGAAAATGAATTCAAAACGAAAAAATAAAAATAAAAAATAACTATATAAATTTATTTAAAAATTGTAATAAAATTTAAAATGAATATTTTTTAATGAAATTATTATTTTTAAATATAATTGGTAATGCCACAGAAAGTATATTTAGATTATAGTAAAATAATAAAATTCTAGTTTTTAATATTCTATGTAAAAAATTAGCAATTTTCAAAGAATAATAAAAGTTGCTTTTTTCCTCTCAAAAAATACGGTTAATGTTTTATGGATTTTTTTCCTTTCTCTCCTGATTTTTTTCAAATTTTTGAGTTAAAAGCACATTTTTTACCAACTCTGCATCTATTCATTATTAATCTATTGTAACATTACAATTAATTAACGGTATACAATAAAGGTCCTGTAACTAATTAAGTGTAAGAGGCCAAACAACGGTATACAATAAAGGTCCTGTAACTAATTAAGTGAAAGAGGCCAAACGACGGTTTTATTTTTCGGGCCTGTATAAAGTGAAGAGTTATTCCGCCTCTTCCTGAAATGCCTCAAAACAAACGATAAAGGACCCTATTGTACTTGCCTTTTGCCGTTATCCTACCTAGAGTGCCAGCTTACGGCCTTACGTTTGCCGTGAGGTGTGTGTTTACTGGGTCTGGCTATTTCCTTGACCTGATACATCAGCATAGAGAAAAAAACTTATATGTGAGGTATTTAAATAGTAAAATAAGAAAAGTCTGTTGGATAGTTATGTCAAAAACTTCAATACTTAATGGTGCTTATTATCTGAGAATACAAATTCAACTAAAACACTACAAAGTAGTTCCATATTGTTATATTGCAGAGTCCATTGTTAAATGTTTGTTTACGTGTTATTTTGATGTATATTACAAAGTAAACTCTGATTATGAAACGCATGTTTTATTGCTTGCTTCCATATTTTAGATCTTCCGAAAGTGGATATTTGGATAAAAGAAAATTGTCTAAATCTAAACCGTAAGTAAATTATTTCTGTCCCTGTAAAAAAGCACACTCAGTGGCTATTATATTACATGGCATTCTCTTAACTGTTTGCTTGCATGTTATAGGTCTTACAAAAAAAAAGTTACCTATGAAGCAGTATGTATTTATTTTATATTGGTACTTTTAATGTAGGCCAATCTTCATTGAAGTCCTCTTATAATTTGTGTATATATATATACATATATTTCAGGTGGCTTAAAAGCACATATTTTAATGAAACAAATGAGCCTATTAATGCCTGAAAAGTATATCACTCCTTCCATTCCATTTAATTTAAATTGTAAATCAAGTGCAGATATTTTTGAATGTAAACAATATATCTCTCAGTTGACTGATTTTATTGAAGATGAGAAAGTGCAAAACATCTTGTTGCCAAATATTATTCAAAATTTAAAACATTTAATATCTTGTTGTCATTGCATATCAAAAGTAGTTGATGTACCATCTACTAAATTTGCAATTCCATCTCCAGTTCTTCTTAATGCTAAATTAGAAAAACAGGATATCATTAAGAAAAAGGTAAATATAATAAAAAGAGGTTCTTCGAATAACTTAAAAACTACCATTAAGAAAGCTAAGTATAATTTAGAAGAACTTGATGAATCTAATCATTCAGAAGTTAACTGTATGTCTTTCACTCCAAATCTAAATAACATAAAAAATATAAATCTAACAATCAATAAAATTAACATATCACTTTTAGAATTGAAGTCATTAGACATTTTTATTCATGAAAGAAAAGATAAATACTTAAAAGCAGTTGATAAAAATTTTATGAAAGGCTGGCTGTATGGCAGTATCATTAATGCATTTATTTCAAAACTATCTTCCAAGAAAATTTTTATTCCTATAAATAAAGAAAATCATTGGACATTGCTGGTAGCTAATTTTGCAAAAAATGAAATAGAATTTTATGATCCATATGGTCTTGCCAAACCAAAAGTCTATATGAAAGAAATAATTAAATGGATTCAGGAGTTAAATAGGATTAAAAATTGTAACTCTAATTGATCGGTTTCTCTTCTATCCTATGCAATTCAAAAAGATAATATGAATTGTGGTGTTTTTGTGTGTTACTATGTTTACGCCAACCGAGCAGTTGGCAGTGATGTCATTTATATCATATTTAAAAAAAAATAATTATGAAAAGAATAAAATGAAGGGAAAAAAACTTTGCTGTGACTAACTATTAGATGTTGTGATGTAATGTCCTGTGATAGTCTTGTTCTTAATGTCGTTAGTCTTTTTGTCTAAACCCTGATGGATGCTGCAATAGAAGTATTGAATAAGATTAACCAGTATATAATATGTATATATACGATATATTATATGATTTAACATTATATGTGCTTCGTAATTATGATAAGGAGTAGTGAGACTTTTCTGAAGATGTCGCAAGTACCTCTGGAAAAGGATGGATATGCCTAGGTTAATTATTCATGGTTATATTTATATATATATATATATATAATGATTGTATGTATGCATGCTTCGTAATAATGTTTCATGAGATTTTCTAGCGCATGCTTATAACACTTTTCTGTTTATTAAAAATGTTCTTTTCTGTGTGGAATGTCCCTCTTTCTCTCTATAATCCAAGTTGATTCCAACTAATGTATGCAATCTTTTATAATATTTAAAATTTGAAAAGTTGTGCTTTCAACTATATACCATTGTTTGAAATCTTAACAAGGTATCTTGATTGAAATATTAATTTGAAGCAACTTGTTCTCTTCTGGCTTTTGCCTGGATTATATTTGGAATTGTTCTATAATTTTATATAGTCTGTCTTAAATTTAAAAGTTTAATTAATATTCACATTGCAGTTTGTTTTTCTAGTGATGATTCATATTTGTCTCGGGGAATAGTTTCACAGCATTGTCTATTTAAAGCTTTTCTGTGAGATATGTTTACCAGGACTTAATATTTCTACAATGGTGCATGCAGATTCTCATTTACTTTGAAGAAAATCTCTGTACAGCAACAAGATAACATTTCGGGCATTGAATTTGCAATTCGTCTTTCAATGAAATTGTTTTTTTTTTTTTTTTTTCCTTTTAATTCATAAAACTAATTGAGCTCTTTATTTTCCGACATGGTTGCCAGATATTATTATTGGATTCTGACCCACTGCAAAATTTTAAGGTAACATGATTTTTATTTTTTTATCAAGAAAGATGCTTCTATTTTCTAGCTGACTAAGCAGACAATAGTTATAAAGAAGACTTTAAGCTACTTGTTTTCTCAGGATGTTGCCACTAATAGTAGTCATAGACCTTATATGATTGCACCTGCAGCAACTTCAGAGGGTCAGGCTGGCTACCAATACTGTTTGTTCATTGTATAGGAACGAAAAGAATAGAAATACTTCAAATTGTCAGATCCAACTTGATATATATATGTATTTTTTATTTTGTACTTTTCACTTACGCTGTACTCTTATGTACCACTAAAAATTAAAAAATAAAGATCAAAAGAAAATGTGTATAATTTATTTATCGTTTCTTGAATATACACAAGTCTGAATATATGTATAAGCTATAGTCTTCTTAGTATTTTTTGGGGTCACTCTGTTTTGAGATTTCCATTGTGTCACATAGTCGTTAAAATGGTCCTCGTTCAATTCGTTTCGTTTGAATAAATTCTAATTCAAAGTTGAAATTAGTAATTATCTAATAACTTATAATATTTGTCCCCTGTTTACATCAATATTTTTTACTTAAATTAAAAAATTTGTCTAGTTTAAAAAATATGTTTTATAAATAATTTAAGAGCTAAAGAACTGGGCCAAACCTTCTCACTAAAGGTTTATTTGACCCTCTTTGTTTTGAAGGGTGAGTATGTAAAGAACCAATACAGCAATAAGTAAGTGTCTAAAAAATACGATAATTCTGTTTAAAGAAACATCAAATCTAATTGTTATTTACTGATGAAAAAGCCAATTTAATTTCAGTTAATCCCCTCAATATTATATTTTTAAACTCCTAATAAAAGGTATACAAATTAAGTATCGCAAGCAAATTAATATTAAGTAAGAACGAAACAGAATCGATATCGAAAAATGTTGAATCACTAATGAGACAGGTGGAATGAAAGACATCGAAACCAATTTGATTGAAAAGTAAATCTAGGAGGGCTTTCTAAAATGCGGAAATCTATGAGGCTTTAATTTTTTTTCTGTCACAAAATTTATCAGGGGCAATTTGTTAGATTTCAATATGGGTTATGTTTTTTCATTCATTAAATATTAGACATTAACAAATCTTTATCTTTTAAAACATTTTATTCTATAATAAAAATAATTATTCAACAATTGTCATTATCGAAAACTAATTGATGTAAAGTTTTAGTGTGTTCCATTGATATACTGAATGCGCGTTTTAGCTGGATATGCGGTTACATTTATTCTTTCTGATTTAATAGACTCTTTAATAAAGCCTTAAAATTATAAGCCAGAAATGTTCAAAAAATATATGCAATAAAAGAGGTTTTACATTATAGCCTCATCATAATCAATATATTTAACAATCAAGTAATATTATCAAATTTTTTAATAATATAATATTAATACTCGTCAATAAAAAATAATCACTATTTACTTTAGATGTATAGAAATAGAATTGAACTTATAAGGGCCCGCCAAGCTTAAATCCGGCCCTGAATATACATATCAAAGGAAGCGACTATTTTAAAGTATATTAATCCTAGTGCTTCACTTAACTGTAATCCAACATCTTTTTATATTAAACTAGCAGTACCGCAATAGTGGGGGGTCTCTCCCCCCCCTTCCTGTATGTATATATATATATATATATATATATATACAGTAAAACCTCAGTTAAGCGGACATTCTTGGGACCGAAAAAATTTTCCGTTTACGGGAAGGGTACCCTAATAACAAAGTTCAACACCTTAAATTATTTTTAGAATATTTTCAAAGATGTAGAAATAATTAAATAATCTACAAGGATATTTATTTAAACTTCAAGAAAGATAAAAAAGAATATATAAAGAAGTTTGATATAAATACATAATTCTAGATGTAGTTACAGATAAATGAATATAATTTTCCTATTAGCATAGATACTTAAGTTAGACATATGATACCGAATAGGAGCTCAGCCCTCAGTCGGTTTCAATTATTAAGTTTACATCCCCTTACACCTACTTATCATTTGATAGGGAACACGTTAATACCTTCATGAAAGTGAACCTCCCATGATTCACAGAAGGAAAAAAAAAAAGCAATGCATACCTGTAAGTCATGAGGACCTATGGAGTTGATTATTCACAATTGATCAGCTATCAAGTGTCTGAATAAATGTTTCGTTTGCATGAACACCTCAAAGATTCTTCTGTTCTCTTTATTTTATACCAGTTGTGTTAAATACAGTCTTTAAATTGATAAGAAAAAATAAAGAAATTTTCAATGGGGAATTAGCATTTAAGATGTCATTTCAACTTGAGGGATCTCATAACCTGTGTGGTCCAGATGAAAAGATTCCGATGTCCGAACTATTTCAGGAGAGCAGTATCATTTTCTCTCCTTTCTATACAAAAATAAGGCAAGGTGAGAGGAGAAATATTGATTCTTCAGTAGTGAAATAGCTTAACAATATTTTTAGTTATGGATAAGGCAAAACATTTACATGCTTTAAAAATGGTGAAAAGTCGCATTTTTTTAGCTTGCTATTTAAAGTAAAACAGTTCTTTTTTCAAATTTAGAAAAAGTAGTGTCCGTTTTGAAGAGATAGAAAATAACATTTCAGGGCCAAAATGACTGTCCGCGCCCGGTTACTGGAGTGTCCGCTTTGTGGAGAATGTGCATAATGGTTTATTCATAAAAGATTCCCGGGGAATTAAAAATATGTCCGTATTGAGAGGCGTCCATTTTGCAGGAGTGTCCATAACAGGAGGTTTCACTGTATATATATATATATATGTGTGTGTGTGTGTGTGTGTGTAGGAGTTTGTGGTGCAAAAGAGGAAATAACGACAATAATTTAATAATCAAACTTAACATTTAATAGAAAAAAAGGAAATAAGTTTAACAGTGATATGATTGGTGAGAGCTGTCTTCTCTTAAATTTTTCTATGGAAAAGAGAGATAATTATAAATTCGGGGCTTATCCCGTCTGAACTCGCTGGCACCGTTCAATGAGGAAGTAGATGATGAAATTCTCTCAAATATTACATAATGACGGATGATGCAATTTGGTCTATTCTTACATATGTGTATGTGTGTAACATAAAAGCTTCAACTCAAATTTTTATGTTATTCCTTTATCTAAGTCCATTTCTTAATTGATTATTCTACACAAAACGCTCTTTCGCACACTTTAATATTCACATCCTGTCTTTTAATCTGTTTTGGCTTTAAGTCATGCATTAACATTTTTGATTTTTCTCTTTAGTTAAACGGTGGGAAAGTTTTTTTTCCTCAACCAATTTTTAAGATCGATTGTAATTATTGAGATTTCCCTTATTCCCTAAAACGAAACATTTTACGGGTTTATTGTGCAAGATTTCCCCTAACTTTTATTGAGGAGCACTTCGATTTTGTGTCATTTGGATAATTATTCAATCTCTCATAACTATCAAATAAATATTGTGATCTTTTATCTGCCTAATATATATATATATATAATATATATTTTTTTAGCGTCCACCACATGGCAAAATAACAGGCAGTATTGCAATTTTTTTTACCATGCCTAGCACATAGCCTAAAATTAATGCGTGCGCGAGCCGCGGGATTTCCAATTTTTACAGAAACTTAACTCTTTTTTTTTTCTTTCTTGAGTTCTACCCATCGGTGGAATACCTATTAACAGAATTCTTAGAATCTGCACTAGTCGTAAACAGTATATCGGATGGTAGGTGGTTCGCCCATTTAGACGTAACAACGGCACTGCAAAAAAGTTACGGAAACATCATGGCTGCTCTTCAAATTTTTGAAAAGAACAAAGAACTTCTAGAAACTGTACATTTTCAATCATGAAACTTGAATATGATGTTTTGCAAGAAATTGATTTTAATGTTGTGATAAAAGGTATCGCCTCTCAAAAAGTGTGAACATTATTGCTGCCTTAAGCTTTCTTTGTAAATAATGTATTAAAGTTTTTATAATAATCTATTATTGTTTTTATATTATTGTTTAAAAGAAGAAAAAAAAATTCAAAGTTACAAAGAAATAATAAAGTCAATAAGTAAATTTTTTTTCTTTAAAACTACTCATAAAAGGTCCCCAAATAGAGACAGGCCCATAGACCCTAAAAACATTAAAATGGCTCTGCCACTTAATTAAAAAAACAAAACACAATTAATTCAGGTTATAAAGTAGCAGTAACCGTAAAAGCATAAACGACCCAAAGACATTATCTGGCCTTTAAATGCTCATAATCTAAACGTAATGAAATAGAAAATTTATACTCCTTTAACAAAACAAAAAAAAAAAAAAAAAAAAAAAAAAAAAAAAAAAAAACAGTCTTACAGTAACAATTTTTTACAAAATCAGATACAAAAATGCACTTTCTCTAAATAAATCTACCTTTTCTTTTTTCATTGGGAGTAGCCGGAACCATGGAAATATGGTTTGGACAGGAGAGAGTTCCAAAATTTGGTCATCTTAATGTTAATTTTACTTTTTGCGTATTTTACTGTCTCGAGTACTTTTTTAGCGAATTGAATTTTTTTTATTTACAATTATAAAATTCGTTTATCTGCAGTTAATTCCACGCAAAATATATGTTTTAGCAAATGCTCATTAGTTTTTTATTTAATAATCATCGGAAATTTTGAATTGTATGGAATGCATCTTAAAGAATGCAATTTTAAAAAGCAAAATACAAAATTTCAGTAAAATTGGTCTATTAGCGAAAAGTTGAATTTTTAAAAAAATTTCTACCATACAATTCAATTTGTTTCGACTATTATTAAATAAAATAATGAATATTTATATATTATAGTTATATTTTATATAGAATTCGCTTTAGATAAACGAATTTTGTAACTGAGCGCAAAAATATTTCAAATTGCTTTAAAAGTTTTCGAGATATGGCAAAATACGCAAAAAGTAAAATTAACATTAAGGGGTCTAAACTTAGTACTGTTCTCTTGACAAAACTATTGGAACATTAAAATCTCTGAATTACAACGTACTACTGTGCTGGTTTTGGTGCTCCATCCTTCGTTGGCGCAATGCACGCTCTCCAGAAAATTTTTTGCTATATAGCAGAAAAATGAGTTCGCAGATAAATGAGAACGATTAAGTGTAATTTGGTCACACTTTCCTTATTTATTCATTTTGTACTCGAAACTAGCGTTAATGTAATAGCTTAAACTTTTTTAAATGAAGACGTATCATCCAAAAAGGTTCGAGGATATAAAAATCATCAGCTGTGAGTACAGGCGATTGGAAATTTGTTTAAGGGTTCATCGACCAGCAATCTGCTTCTTCACAAGCACCGCAGCCTCTTACATGGCTTGGATGCCTTAAACCTCGCTCTCCTGACGAATAGAGCGCCTGCCTCTCAATGAGTTGAACCTCTGATTCGAATCTCAGTGATGGCTGATCGACACGAATTCCACACCCGGCCCGCACCGACTGCTGACGTAAACTATCCTATACGGCAGACGGATTATGGGAAAGAGTCCCCTTGCGGTCTGACTAAACATGAAAGTTTTCGTGGTTTATTTTCTTCGTGTAACGCAAATGCGGGTTAGTTCCAAGGAAATACTTGGATCCCCCAATACTTGATCCATAAGTTCCCTTGTCTTCTGGATTGGGTTCAAAATTACAAGGCGACGGTGTTGAGCATTGGTAACAGTAACCCCGAAATTGGGTCGGCTGTTCAACGACGACCGCGCGCTCCAAATCACAAATTGTTTTAGTAATATCCCTATTTTTATCTTTTTTTGCGCGTCAGATTTAACGCTCTTAGATATCATTACTTAAACTGCATAACATGTCTGAGTTTGGATGGAATTCGATGACTGCATCCAAAATAAAAGTTAAGTAGTTTTTAAGGACTTTTAAAGACCATGGGAACCCTGAAATTCAAACATTATTTATTGATTACCATTTAACTATTGAAATTCACTGTGCACAATGTTAATGCTATTATTTATTAGATCTATGATTTTAATCCTAAATTATAAATTGTAATTCTCTGTTACTTCACTATTTTCATTAGTAATAAGCAATGAAAACTCACCACTCATGCTCTAAGAATAATCTTTTTAAATGGTGCATTAGAGTTCAAACAAAGCTTTTACAAATAAACAATTAAAAATCAATAATAAAAAAGAAAAGTAATGTTAAATTAATGGGGCAATGCCTTTTCATTCTCTGCATGAATCACGGGGAAAAGTATAGGCTTAGTATTTGCGGGTTGTAGTCCAAGGATAGTCAAGGGGTCATCTAAGAAAAGACAAAAATAAATAAAATAAAAAAAGCTGCATTCAATAACATTTCGAAAAAAAAAGTTAAAATTCCAAAACTCAGAAAATATATATATTTTTTAAAAGAATTACTTTTATATAAATACAAACAAGAGGGCATGAGGCATCAAAGAAAAGCTAAACAGTGTGAGAAAGAGCCTTAGTGCAGATTATACATAAAATGCCAATTCTATACATGTAACCATGTAAGCATTAACAAATACTGTTAATTCAAATAATAACGAACAAGCAATTTAATTCTATGTATTTAAGCTGATTTCAAATGAGGTCCACAATCCCTTAAGATGTTCTTTGGTCTCTTTATGTTTCTAAACAAAGCATAAAGAAATAAAATATTAAATGCCCTTTTAAGATAAAAACAATACAGTTGTACCGCAAAAAATTTCTCTTTCATGTTTCAGCACTCATACATACCTTCATCAAAAAAAAAAAAAAAAAAAAAAAAATTATGCTAGCAACATTTTGACCAAATTAAATTAGATATTCATTCAACACAAAACAACCCTACAAAATAAAAACTTTATGAAATAAAAATTAGAGTAAATTATTTACACTTTTTAATATTGTCATCAATAAACACATTTTGTGTACTAGAAAATCATATTAAGATTGTGAGAATTCGAGACATTTTTTTGAAAAGCTACACAATCCCTGATACACAAAAAATCAATTAAAACAGACACAAAACCCACACATCAATTAAAACAAAAATGTCATCTGAAAGCAAGATCCAGACAGTGGTGTTAAATTCTTTAGAACTGCTCTTAGAAGATATTTGAGGGTATGTTGTTATTTTGCAGGACAGCCAATGGTGGATACGATGTATTTTAGATGTAAATATAAACTACAAAGAAGTTAAGATAAGTTTTCTACAGCCTCATGGACCCTCACTGTCATACTCATACCCACAGAAGCCTTTGATATTGAAAGTAAATAAAATACAGATCATTTAGAATGTTGATGTACAAACAACAAAAGGTCAATATTTTTTCATACCACCTAATGAGATAAAAATAATAAACACAAAAATAGCACTACATCATTCCTAACTACTTCATAAAATTTTATAATGCTTAGATGTTTATACAATTACTAATTCTGTTCATAACATATTGTTGCAGAGCTAATAATCATAATTTTTATTTTAAGTTTTACGAAGTAAAGTATTTTCTATGAAATAAATAAATATTATTCATATCTTGTAACTAGTTCACATATTTTTTGCATATCTAAAGGTAAACCACTTTTTAATAAGAAAAATATAATACACTTGCTAAAAATAAAATTGTTTCTTTCAACACATTTTAGAAGCCAAAAGTATGAGATAAATATTACTTTTGATATGAATGATCATTGATTTATATATTGATTTAGGCTTTTTACTCAGTTTTCCATGTATATTGTATTAAATGTCTTAAAGGGAAAAAAAGTTGTACAGCAGACCGCTTTCAATTAATAAAAATTTTGGTTTGCAGTTATTAATGTTTTTTTTTTTTTTTAAATTTCTATTTCTATGATACAAATTTGAAATGTGTAGAATTTTTTGAGACCACATATAAGGCCAAATCAGATTGCTTTGTAAGTTGACCTAGCCTCAGAAAGTCATATAAGGTATCAAATGAAAGGTCTATTGCAATGATGTTTCAATTTTTTTTTCTGATACAATTAAAAAAAAAAAGTTACATATGTATGCAAGTTTGTGGTTTTTTCTAAATTTTATTTTTTCAAGTGTCTATAACTTGGACAAATTTCAACTTAAAAATCTAAAAATTGGTCGAAATGCTCACTTCATCATGTCTGCATGTTCCACCAGATTTTATTAAAATAGGGGGGGAGGGGGGTCAGTTTAAAAGTGATTGATCTGAAGTGGAATGACTCATTAAATTTTTCCTTTGCTATTGCTAATATTTCCTTCTACTTATTATATAAATATAATTCAAATTTTAAAGGATTTTTCTGATTGATAATTTCTAAATCAAAAAATAAAGAATTTTACCCTTATATGTTTCAAATATAGATTTTTATATATTTATTATTTGATTGTTACAAAATTATTTTTCTAATAAAGCAGTGGCAAGTTAAAAAAAAAAAAAAAAAACATTTTTATACTTGTCACTTGACGCACATTTGACGTAACTATTAATACTCAGCAGTAAATAATCTGTTATCGAGAATCTAAAATATCCTCATAAGAGCAAGTATTCCATAGTTTGAAAATAAATATTATGTATCATGAATTTTTTCATTTTCAATGTTATTGTTATTTCCACAGAATTTTTATCATTTCAGTATTACTGTTTATCATAATGTGCTTAGATTCACAAATATATTATTACTTTTCATTATTTCCAAATAAATAAATAATAATTGATAACCACATAAAAATTTTATTGATAATTTTTTTTAACAGCAATCTCTTGTAATAGTTTAATTAATCTTTCAACGCATGTTATTAAAACTGCACGTTACAAATTCATTTAAAAAATGTTATAACTATAAACACTTTCAATGTTGAATAAACATAATATATAAACACTTAAACATCAATTTAAAATCTACTGCACAATTATTTTCTATCTTACAATTACAATGCTTAATAATTTTAATTATTACTTAAAAGTACAAATGTTAGGAAATATGCATAAGATTATTAGACTTTACATGGCATAATTATTATTTTAATTATTATTTTAATAAAAATCTGAATTTTCTTTTCCTTACAACAGAACGTAAGAAAATTACATAAATAGTGCAGCTAAGCTTTTATAAGAGAATACTTAATTTAAAAGTAATTAAGAGCACCTATTAACATACTCTTAATATCAAAACGATTTAATTTTATTTAAAAACAAATAAACCTAAAAAAAGAAAACGTACATTTTTATTGTTACATTTATAAATATCTAAAAATTCGAAAACATTTTCGTCTAATTTCATTTATTAATCAATAATCTCCTCTTTTCTAGAGGTTGTTTACAAAATAAATGTAAACACAATCCATCAATGAATCAATTGTGGCAACACACCAAATACGAGATAAGTGAGCAAACACAGACGAGCATGCACAAAATTATTTGAATTTTTATTTTAATTCACAATAAACGCGATATCTTTCAAAATTCTTGCAACCAAGAGTGATATTCAATAGCCAATCACAATGAGAATAGCCCATTGATCCGACGTTATCATCTCCTTGTTGCCATTCTGTAGTAGAAACTATGGTTTAAAATTAGTTACCAATTCCTGTAAAGATAGAGACCCATCATACGGAGAAACAATCTTGCAGAATATAACGATTATAAAATAAAGAAAATAAATATACTAAATAAAGAAAATATACTAAATAAAGAAAATATACTAAATAAAGAAAATATACTAAATAAAGAAAATATACTAAATAAAGAAAATAAAATTATTTGAATTTGTGATATAAATATATCGTGAGCTAAATAAATAGAAATATAACATGGGCTAAAGAATAAAAGTTACATATATACTTGTCCTGATGTGGAAGGGGCATTCTTGCAAAACAGAGACCTCTTTCCTCTTTTGAAGTTGGGGACCATTTTTACATGCTTTATCCCCTTTTTTTCAAATTTCTTGGCGACCATTGAATCATTTGGCCCGTCCGACCACCTGGTTAAAGATAATATTTCTTAGAATCGGGGGGGGGGGGTTAAAACGCTAAGTGTTCACTATCCCCTCTCTTTCTCCCTTAACTTGAGGGAATCCAAACAAGGTCACGAATGTGTAGTTAAACGATTCTTTTTAAAAAGAGCGTGTCCTGTGATTTCAGACAGTAGGATGTCTTCAAATTAAGATCAATATTTATTTTTAAATTAGTAAAAACAATTTCTGGTGTTATAAAGGAAAAATAAATTAAATAACCAAAACTTTTAGTCAACCACTAACGATAAACGAACTCACGAAATTAAATAGTTGTATTAAGTCAAAACTTATTTGTGTGCTTTTTTTTATAAAAACTTTTATACTTATATTGGAAATAATGCTTGCATAAATGTTTTGATTTGCTTTGCAGAAAATTAAAATCTCGTTTCTCTATAAGATAAAAATGTATTATTAATATATATTATTAACTCTTTCTGTTAAGGAATTGTTCCATACGAAAATTTGAAAAAAGAAAACAGGGAGTCTCTGCCTCCCCCCTCCCGCTTGCTCCGATCACCTACCCGCGTAATTGTTTCCATTTAATCCTTGTTTTATTTTTCCTTCCCTTAAAGAGCAATATTTTTAACTGAAACACAGAACATTTTGCTTTTAAGATGTACAAATGTAGTAGCGTTATGTAAGAATATTTCATTAAAATGCTAATCGTAACGAAATCGGGGACTACCTAAATTTTAAAATAATCATCTGCACTCTTTAAAGAAAATTAATCCTAAGGAATACAGATTGTGTACTACAACAATAAAACAAGAAAAATTGCTGAGAAGTTATTTTATTTGTTGACGAGAATTTTAACAGATCAAACTGAGAACACTTTTAATCGTTATTAACTTTTTATCGTCTTTATTTTTAAAAATGTCATTATAACTGTTAAGATTTATATCTAGCAACATGCAAATTCCTTTCTCTCTTTTTCGCTATTGTTAATTGACAACTTCTTCAGCGCGAGCTTACATAATTAAAAAATGAAGATATCTTGACGAAAAAATGAATTTTCTACAAAAATGATAAACAGTCTATATTTAAAATATACCTGAAAAAATCCCGAATGAACACTTAAATGAGCAATAACTTTCAAACAAACTGGAATTCAAAAGAAAATTTGTTTAAAGTTTACATATAAAGATGGCTCTTTCAGCCCATCGAATTTTAACTGCATAATTAATTACATTTAAGTGGACAATACGAAGACAAAAATGCAGTAAAATTACCCAACTGTAGGGTAATGACATTTTTAGAAGAAAAAAAAATTTTTTTTTGAGTAATAAAATAAAAATGTATCCTGTATTTAAACCATTTATTTGATTAATTTTCTATTCAAATATTAAGGGTTTATCAGAAATTCTGGTTTTCAAAATTATAGTTCTTATTGCCGGTAAAAATACAAAACTGAACAGTTAATTTTACTAAATAAAGGTTTATAAGAAAGAAATGCTTTTAGCTAACATGATTATTTACCATATTATACCAAAATTTTACAAACAATGTAACATTTTATTTTATTGTTAACCTAAAACATTACCAAAACACTTTGGTAAAAATTACCGAGTTATTTGTGTTTCCATAGAGCTAGAATAATGGTAAATTTTGCAATATTTTGGTAGTTTCGATCATATTTTTTCTCAGCTTACAGATCATCAAAAAAAAATTTTTTTCTTACAAGTATAAGAGTTAATAATACTTAAACTTATCGAATGTTAAATTTTCTCTGTATTTTTTTCTATAAACCATAGTAATTTCAAATTTTTAAATCTTGTTGTTTTTGTTAGTAAAACAAAATTTCAATTCTGTAGAGGAATTTTTGTGTCCAGCAGAGTTGCTCATTCGATATTTTTTAACACCAAGTGTAAGAGTTAATAATTCTCAAAGAAATCATCGATTATACATTTCCTTTATTCCATCGTATTCCCTGTACATTTCTCTACAGTCCTTTGTAATTTGGTGTTTCTAAATCTTATAGTTTTTGCTATACAAAACAAAAGACAGATAATAAAACATAGATTGAAGTTGGTAATGCCAATGGTGCATACGGCCTTAATTTAAACACCTAAAGTAGAGGCGTTGGTCACGCCCTTAGGATTTTTTAATTTAGAGAGAAACGTATGGTATTGTAACGTATTATTATTTCTTTACTCAAAGAATTAAAGGGTTTTCCTCCCTAAGCATTGCCTGTTTATAATTTTTTCTATATAAATTAATAATTAAATAAAAACAGAGTACATTAATTATTTTTTCCTTCTGAACATTTTTAACAAGTTATATTACTAATCAAATAAGGCCTTGATATTAAATCAAAAAATATTTTTCAAAAAATTATAGTTTATTTGCGTATTTATTTTTTATTTACTTTTGTAATTTCCCACATACGGTTGAAAGATTTTTGTTAGATACATTAGGAATAGAATTTTGATCTGTAAAAGATTTTTACTGTGTATTATTGCTTTTCGCAATCTACGAAATATGAGAATTTTGCGTTTTTCTGTTATATTTTTGCTTATTTATTTTTTTAGAAAAAAAAAAAAATAATAAACAGTTCAATGAAGAGCTTATTACGATTAATTGAAAACAAAATTGGTTTTAAGAAAATGTTAAATAATAATAATCGTCAGCAATATAAGGAAAGAAATAAAAACTGAAATTGATGTTAGTGGAGATCGATTCAAAACATAAAAAAAAAAAGAAAAATATTGGAAAAGTCTAAAGTTCCTCAAGAACTCTGACCGTAACCCCTCTAACCCCCAACAGGGTGGGATGTCAGAAAAGCATAACCGGACATCGTTAACTTCTCAATTTACCATACACTAGAGAAATCTAGCATTCATGTGTGGCAAGGGTCTGCACTATTTATTCTAGTAAAAGAAAAATGAAAGAAACATAACAATACAAAATAATAAAACAAACATTCAATTATTTTCAAAGGTCATTTTCAAAAATGTTTCCTATACATGCATTAAATACATTGTTTTTTCTCACAAGGAATTTTGGGTTAACAACTTTTAAAATTGGGCTTTATTTTAAATCATAGGAAATGATAGCAGAAATATGGGTAAAATATGAAAATAACGGTAAGAGTACCGAAATTTTATCTGTTTATATAATTATTATACTTTTATTTAGGTACATTATATTAATTTGTTAATTGTAACAAAATGAAAAGGATAGCTGGATTTGAATACTAAATAACTGTGCTTAAAAAATTACGCTCAGAAAGACAGAATGTGCGACACAATAATATAAATTAATAAATTAGAAGTAATTTTTTCTTGTTAACAGATGGTGTTGGAAACAATTCTTATTTCTCTTTATTCTACATATATTTTCAAATGCCGATATGAAATGTCGAAGTTTTATATTTGGCAACACCTAATCTTTTTCTAAAATAAACTCAGTGGCGCGACAGCCCATAGAGGGCCAAGGCCTACTGTGCCCATCTCAGTTTTCTTGACCTTGGGCTCTGGGGTGCATGAGCAGATGTTACGGCCAGGTGGTCAGCCCAACGCGGAACCCCCAGTATTTAGTTCCCAAGCATGCTTGGTACTTATTTATCGACCCACTGAAGGGATGAAAGGCTGAGTCAACCTTGCCCGGCCCGAGGATCGAACCCAGGACCTGTGGCATGTTAGCGCGAAGCGCTACCACAATCTTTTTCTATATAATATTTTTTTCTTTATTTTTGTTATTTTTGATATTAAGTCAAGAGGGATATTATGAAAATCGCGTAAATGATAAATTTTTCTGCAACAATCGATAAATATTTATTAGTTCAAGAAAAAATGAAAAAGAACCTTTTAAATTGTAATAACTTTCAAACAAATAAGAATTTCTAAAAGGAAAAAAAGACTCTATGTTACGTTTATAAACAAATTTGGCTCTTTCCGCATACAAAATTTAACTTCTACAGCTGAATTTTTGCGGCCATAGAGCGGCCCACATGTTATTTTTCTAACTAGTTTAAGAGTAAAAAAAATCTTGAATCAACTATCGAATTATTTTTTAATTCCATTGTAATCTCCGTTCAATTTCCTACATATCTTTGTAATTTGAAGTTTCTAAATCTTACAGTGTTTGACGAAATGTAACGTTAAGTTGAAAACCCCAACACAGTGGCGGCGTCAGTGACCCTCTCAATTTTTTGACAGAGAAGGAAATTTATTAATATATGCTCGGTTCATGTTAATTTAACAATGCAGTTTATTATTCCAACTTCGTATAAAAGGAAAATTTTTAGGATTGGTCAGTGGTAATGTTATTATTCTAGGTTTTCATACGTTCACACTTTAACGATTAGACCAACTTAATCGATTAGATTAACTTCAACACTATTATCTTAAGTAAAGAATTCTAAGAGGCGTGAAAAAAATCATGATAACATAAGCATTAATAAAAATGCATCTCGAAATGATATAATAAAAAATGAAGAAGATAATTCTTTAAATTCTTGGAATTGATTGTTTTACAGACTGAGTTTTTTCTCTTTATTTTCACCAGAGTGTATTTTTAATAGTTTTACATTAAATTACTTATAAGCAATTTTATATTCTTCTTATAGTTAACTCTTACATGACTATTGTTCTCCTTTTCGACAGCAATTTTTATATAAATATTAATACTGGAGAAAGAAAATAATTTTGTATTGTTCTACGAAACGTATATTGGTTGGAATTAGAAACCAATTTAGCCCATCTGCTGACAAAAGGACAAAAACTAAATTAGACATCTTTTGTAATTTATGACGACCTTATTAAAAATCAGTCCAAGAAAAAAAAATGACCAATGGGTATCCAGTGATCAGAATAATGCAATCACAATTTTCTTACGTTATTAAACAAATAGAATTCTTTAACTTTCATTAATCTTTTTATTAACGAACAAAATTGTAATTGTACAGTATATTTTTTCTCTTAATAACACATAACTTTTTTTTTAATTTTTCATTTTAATTATCTTTTTTTTGATTAATTCTGTTTTTAAAAAACAGTTCAAATCAACCTTTCAATAAAATTTTATATAAATAATATCTGATGTCTAGCAACTTATTCTTAGTTTATTTACAGTTAAATATAATAAATTCGCAATTATAGTTGGAATGAAAAAATTTAACAAATAGTTAAGTTTAATTTTTACTCTATTAAAAATTTTGATGTGCATATTTTTTGTGGAATATTTATTTTGAAGAACTTGTAATTCAACATTACGTTGAGTAATTTTCGCCGAGTAATTCTTTTGCCTTATTGACCTATTAATTCTTTATTTGACTTAGCTCAAATAAATTCCCCCCAATTTAGAACATTCCAGTGAACATATCTTAATAGAAAATTAAAGGAATTAAGTTTCCTACTCAGAATTTTAACACTTTAATCTTTACACTACTATAATAAACCTTAAATGAAAATATTATTTTGAATTATTTTCGTAAGAACCGAAACAAAGTTTAATCACTGTCCCTTTTTTACACAGGGTGGTTTCTCTCCCAGGAGCGACCCATCATAATAATTAATTCCTCGAATTAGTGCTGTTTTTAAGAGTTCTTGATAAAATTATTATAATTTGAATTATTATTAGGAATGATTGCACTAAAATTAGTAGTTTGTAATGCAAACACTTTTGTACGTGGTAAGAACTAGCGATTTTTTAATGCATAATATATTAAATGTAAAGTCAATATCAAAAAGAGAATTATAAGAATTTTAATGGTCAATTTTATGCAATAGAATTTCAGGAATAAAAAGGAATTTGTAAGTGTATTTGTGTGTCCTTCATGATAATAAAATATTTGTTGGTAAAAGAAGTAAAGACCTTTATTTTAGAATTAAGAAATTAAAGTTTGCTTTGAGGGGGACGAGTAGGTGATGGAATGTTTCAGCTTGAACAGAAACTTTGGTTAGAGGGTTGTGTCTGTATTGCCTCCCACATTGAAATAATGATACTCTCTGCAGTGTCCTCGACTCTTTCTCTGGACAAAAGCGTTATGTTATTCTGCGTAAATTGGCGTGATTCTGAAAGATTAAAACCCTACTAAAGTCTTCACTTAATGCCATCTATCAGAAGGACTCGAAAACACGTCTAAAATGAAACAGCGCCCTCTATGTATTGCATTCAAAACAATAAATTTTTTTTTTTTTGTATGGAAATAAACTATCTTAAAAATAAATATAATGCTGCATGAAAAAAATATTTTTGTTATGCAAATAAAAAATAAATATATTGAACATTTTGAAAGTATAATTTTTATTTATATTCTGTATTATAAGTTTAAAAAATTTTTTTAATTTGCTTAATATTTTGAAGTTTAATTAATAAAAATATCCAAATGTATTTTTATTATCTAAAAACATATTTTTAAGAATAAAATTTCTTAAACAATTATTATTTTCAAATATTGTTTAGAAGTTTAGAAAAAAATTATTTACTTTATTAGACTAGACATTTGCTATATCCAATCAGAAAATTTAAACACAATTTTTTAAAATTCAAAATTCATAAAATAATTTAAACTATTTCGAATCCTGTTTTTGAGCAGTAAGTGATTAAACTAAGATATTAAGCGTTAGATAAACATTAAAATAAAAGAATAAAAAAAAAACAATTTATTTAAATAAAAAGTTTACTATTTTAAATGGTATACATTCATTATTACAAAATACTTAAATTGTAATAAAAGTTAGTAAATTAATGTAATAAAAAAGCATATTTCATTAAAAATCCTTGCTCTAAATTCAAGATATTTATAATTTCAAGGAGGATTTAAGCAATTTACAATATTTTTTTCCATTTATTTTCTATAAATAGATTTTTTTATTTACATGAATTTTGAACTTACCGATTCATTTTTGTTCTAAAGAAGGCTTAAAAAAGGAATCATAGTCTGGAAAAAAATTATGTTAATTTCATTTGGGGCTTACAGTAATAATTTTTAAGCGACCAAAATATAACCAATGGGAAAAGTTTCCATATCGCTTCTTCCTAAAATGCCAAAATACAAACTATAACGGACCTTTAGCCTTTTACTGCTATCATATAAAATTACTACTATATTTTTTTTTTTTTACCATGAATTATAAAAATGATAGATTTTTTGCTGAATCCTTTAACGTTAAAAATAAATGGGTCCCTTATTCAATAAAAAAAAAAAAATAATACTTCAATAAGAAAAAGTCTTCAATAAGTATTCAATTCAATAAGTCTTTCTTAAGTACACGTTTAATACAATAAATTTAACAGAATTTTATAATATACAATCGAAAAAATAAAAACTTTTTCTCAATGAACAAAGGAATTGTTCTAGTTATAAGTATTA
This sequence comes from Parasteatoda lunata, assembly GCA_949128135.1. Taxonomy (NCBI): domain Eukaryota; kingdom Metazoa; phylum Arthropoda; class Arachnida; order Araneae; family Theridiidae; genus Parasteatoda; species Parasteatoda lunata. The sequence goes on along the minus strand of OX421980.1, from coordinate 6,596,838 downwards.
ATATGTATTCTTATTTTTAAGGGAATATGCATTAAATTTTTCTAGAAAGTAAGAATATATTATATTTCAAGTTAAAAATTATACTTCAGAAAATGATTTCAAAAAGAAAAAATAAAAAAATAAAAATTATTTATTTAAAAATTGTAATAAAATTTAAAATGATTATTTTTTAATAAAATTATTATTTTTTAATATAATAGGTAATGCCGCAGAAAGTATATTTAGATTATAGTAAAATAATAAAAATCTAGTTTTTAATATTCTATGTAAAAAATTAGCAATTTTCAAAGAATAATAAAGTTGCTTTTTTCCTCTAAAAAAAAACGGTTAATGTTTTATGGATTTTTTTCCTTTCTCTCCTGATTTTTTACAAATTTTTGAGTTAAAAGTACATTTTTTACCAACTCTGCATCTATTCATTATTAATCTATTGTAACATTACAATTAATTAACGGTATACAATAAAGGTCCTGTAACTAATTAAGTGTAAGAGGCCAAACAACGGTATACAATAAAGGTCCTGTAACTAATTAAGTGTAAGAGGCCAAACAACGGTATACAATAAAGGTCCTGTAACTAATTAAGTGAAAGAGGCCAAACGACGGTTTTATTTTTCGGGCCTGTATAAGTGAAGAGTTATTCCGCCTCTTCCTGAAATGCCTCAAAACAAACGATAAAGGACCCTATTGTACTTGCCTTTTGCTGTTATCCTACCTAGAATGCCAGTTTATGGCCTTACGTTTGCCGTGAGGTGTGTGTTTACTGGGTAGTGTTGTTACCAAGATAAAGAAAGGTTCTATGATACCATTCCAGAATTCATTCATTTTATCAATGCAAGTAATTTGTTCTTTAAAAAAGAAAAAGGAGGATAAGTTTTTAAATTATTAAAATATGAGTGTCCACTGGGGACCAGGTAACCAGGGGAGTCCGAGGGGTCCGCCACCGCCCCCCCCAATATTTGGGGGGCCAGGGTCCATTATTTTGCGCAAATATTTCTGTTTTGTTTCTATGTGTTTTACCCTCTTTTTTTCTCCCTTTTTTTCTTTTTTTTGTACATAGTGCAACTTGATATATTCTATTATTAAAAAGAAATTAATTAAAAATAAAGCGCACAAAAATTGCACTACATAAAAATATAGAACAAGTGTTTAGAGAATCTATAAGAATTGTCATTGTTACCCTTTCCTTCAATAAGCAATAAAACGCTCTTTGCACCCATTATTTTTCTCCATGGAGTTAGTCACCAATGAAGAGTCATTTGATACCTCAAAAATATCAGCCTCAATTTACGCTACGGGAAAATGTCCTTTGCATTTTGAAATAATCTTTATCTTATTTATGGCCCTGGACTCCTTTGCCATGTTTTAAAAATGTGGGAAATCGACAGAACCTTCTCTTTGTTGGCTATCTATTCATAAATTGTCCCAAACAGGCAATTATCTAGAATTTCTAGGAAAACAGATGTAATAAGCTTTTAGGGATCTAAATAGGGGGAGAGTCTTGTTGATATTTTCTTCTTTTTTTTCTGGTGACTTTGGTGAGAAACTTTCTGTGACATATAATCAATCATTCTATATCTTCTCTTACAAAGCGCGCACAGTTTTATTCCACCATAATTTAAATTAGCTATTTCCAGTTAAAAATTTTGACAAATATAAATATTCTGTTTTCTTTTATTTCGTTTAATTAATTTTTTTAACTTAAATTAATAGGTGTTTTTTTTCCCCATCAGTTAGACAATTTACTCGAAACAATGTTTATATTACATTTTTTCATTTTCTAAATGAATTGTACCATCGAGAACTCCTGTTCTTAATAAAGTTTATCTTTGGATTACAAGAACTCATTAAATAAATACATTTCTTGGGAGGTAGGCAAATATTTGTATTAAATTACTTAATACATTTTATATTAGTATGTTTATGTTATGTTAGAATTGTTTATATTTCATAGTTTATACATGAAATTTATTTATATTGTACATTAGTTCATGATTCTACCGTTTATTGTTTGCGCATCAATCTGTTTTTAACGCACGAAGTTGTCTTACTTTATATTTAAGAAATTAATGTAACTTTTAAAATTATGAATCGAAACTTCAAATTTTTATGATTTTTTAATAACCTTGTTTTCATTCATAAATTGAACGTCACGTTTAATTTTATAAAAGTGTTACGTATAATTTAATAAACAAATTTATATAATGTTGATAATTTATATCCTAATACAAAAAAATTAACATCAACTTATATTTTAATTGATTTAAAGAACGAAGAAATATTTTAAATGCAAAAGTTTCATAATAAAATCCATATGATTCTATTGTGCTGAATAACAAAAACTATATTAAAAAATATTTTTAAGAATTGGATAATTTGTTAAACTTAATTTATGGTATGAGAGTGTTAAGTGTATTTTTTATGAAGTTTTATTTATTTTGTTTTCATCAAAGTAATATCGGATTTTTAAAGTAATTATTTTGTGGTAATTAACATTTTCAGAATTTTGTATTTTTCACAAATATACTTCTTAATTAAAAGTATTAATTTTTAAAAATTCAGTATTGAAACTATAAATACTGTTGAACGAGGTAGTAAATGAGAGTTCAATCTGTTTACTTTTTTTATTTTTAATTTATGTAAAGTTTTCATGGTTTTAAAAATGGACCAAAGGATTCAAAAAAACCGAAATATCTTATCTTGCCTGTTTCTTTTCTTATAAATACTAAAAAGGTAAATATATTGAATAAATTATGCTTAAAAATTATTCCGACCACCAATATTATAATTTATCATTTCTTCAAAATATGAATACTTGTTCTGTCAATCAATTGAGTAATTTTATTTACTTTTTTAAACCTGCTTTAATATTCTTAAATTTTCATTTTCCACTCTTTTGTTTCTTCCTTTTTTTTGCAGTTTAGAGTTTTATATATGTATATTTATCATGACAACCTTTACTGTAGCCAATGTTTAAAATATTTGCTCTAATATTTTTTTAATGTTGAATCTTTTATCTTAGAAATCCAGATCAATTCAAATTCATAGTAATTTTTTTGTTTTGTTTAGCAAAACGTTTTATAACTTTTTCTTATATTTTTTTTAGAAGTTCGGCAACAATTTAAAATTTTTAAAAAATGTCCCATAAAATTGAGCTCATTCGTGGTTGTTTTGTCACATAGGATTACGTGACATATTATTATATATTTATGAATTTCATGTCATTATGATCAAAAGTTTTAACAGATAAAATATTTAAAAAATGTATTTTCAAAATAAAAGTATATTTTTAAGACACTATACATGTTAGATTTAATAAACATGTTTACATCGATGTATGATGTTCAGCTCAGCGCCATCTATTGGTGTTTAGAAAAAATCAGTGTTCATTACGTTCCGAACATGAGCGGACGTACTTGTGAAATAGTGTTAAATAAAATAATTTGTATCTTACAGTCCACTTGTGTAACAGATCATTAAACATATAATCCGTCGAGCCGGAGAGGGTAAGCGATCTATGCACGGACGTAGCTATAGCTTTTACATGGGGGGGGGGGACGAGAATTTCGATTATATTTATATATATATATATGTAATATAAGCCACTAATATTTCAGTAATCATACAGGTGTGTAAAATATTTGTTTATTGTAAGGAAAACAATGATCAAAGAGTATAGAAAAATGTTAATTGCTTAAAGTAATAAATTTAATCTTTTGCGCCTTGTTGATAACTTATTTACAATTTCGTCGGAATCCAATTGCACCGCCAAGTCACGATGCACACTCAGAAGAGCAAGTTCAGTCAGTCTCTCATCTCCCATCTTATTTCTGAGATACGTTTTTAATCTCTTTAGAGTGGAGAAACTTCTTTCTGGTGTCGCGGTGGAAACCGGAAGTGTTGCCAAAATACCCAGCAACGTTCTTGTCAGAGGGAAAAACTGTTGATCGCACTGATCGAGAGTTTCAAGAACAGTGACCGGTTTTTCGGATATTGATTCCCAGTGTTTGCTCCATATGTCATATTCACTAAGAAATGTGTTTCCTTCACTTTCGCCTAGAAAGGTTATTGCTACTTTTTTCAGACTTTCTTTTGTTTTGTCATCAGTTTTAGTTTTCTCGGGTAGAAGCAGTTGAATGTCTTCTATAGCATCTTCATGTGGTTTGAAACGAGCATCTAGTTCGGTTACCACATGGTCTATAAACGGATAAAACACATTTCGCCGGTAGTAACTTTCGGCAGTTTCTCCAGGTGCATTGCTACGTTGGGACGCTCTTGCGGCCATTCTTGGGACAACTATTTCGTTCGAGCTCATTCTCTTTGCTTCCTCGAAAAGTATGGAGAATTGTGTCTCGTTTCTAATGCTTTCTATGGTTGTTCTGACAGTTTTCGCATAACTGCAAGTGGCGATTAAATCAACATTCACCTTCTGCATCACCTTAATCAAATTTACAGTATACGAAAACACTTTTCTGAGTATGACCAAAGATACTATAAATTGGCTATTGTCCACGGCTGTCTGCAGCTGAAAAGCTTGTGTGGCCACGTCTGAACTACTAGTGCTTTGAAGTGTTTCAAGCGTTGCACGTGCAACGGGTAGCATTTCTGTGAACCTTTCGACAGCCGCATGTTTTTCAGTCCAACATGTTTTACAAAGACCGATAAGGGTGGAATGTTTAAAGTTGTTTTCATTGGCAATTTTTTTTAATTGACCATCCCGTAGTGGAGATTTTCGGAAAAAGTTGATTACGGATTTTATAGTTCCTAGACAGTTCCTTATCATAGGTACTTCACATGAATGAGCTAATACTAAGTTCAGTACATGAGCCACGCAATGTTCGAATTGCGCTTTTGGATACTGCTCTGCGATTATTGTTCTCACACCTCGTAATCGACCACTCATCACTGGAGCGCCATCATATCCTTGCCCTATAAATTTATGCATATCTAAATTATAGGATACAAGATTATTATGATCATTGCTAATGCTTGAGCAGAAACATCTTCTACGCTTATAAATTCAGCAAAATCTTCCCGGATAACTGCTTTTCCAGATGAACAGTCTACGTATCGCACACACAAAGCTATTTGTTCTCGTCGTGATATATCTTGTGTTTCATCAGCTAGTACACTGAAATAGCCTGCCTTTTTTACCCTTTCTAGAAGTTTATCTTGAATTGTCTTACCGGATAGTTCAATTATTTCATTTTGAATCTGTGATGAGGTATACATGGCTCGACTGTGTATTATTGTGTTAGTAAATGCTTCTTAAGTACCTCATCGCCAGAGCGAGCACGAAAACGAAGCAGTGCTCTAAAGTTTCCATCATTATGAGCGGAGTCATTTATTCCAATTTCACCAGAGTCACAGCTTCCCCTTAAAGCGAGTTCTTGTCTTCCGCATAAAAGAATCGTTTCTACAATGGCTTTTAATCTTTTCCTGTTTTCTTGAGCAATTTTGCTGTTTTCCACATTGATTGATTCGGCAACATCAAGCACTTTGCGTTCCGCTACCTTTACAAAATTTGCTGCCTGCTCGATAGCAAATTTATGATATTTTGTGTTTGCATGATGATCAAAGGCTTCTAAAGCGGACTTCCAGTTTATAAACTTACTAACAAAGGCTCCAAGTTCTTGACTGCAACGACCACCTTCCTGAAGAACGCATACTTTGCAAAATGCTCCCTGCATGCATATTGAATATGCAAGCCATGAATGTCTAGCAGTCCAATGACGTTGAAAAGAGAGTCTTTTTTTGCCACTGACACTGACTGGAAACTTGAAAAGTATCCGGGGGGATCCAACACTGTTTTAACGCTTTAAGCTTTTCTTCATCATCGTCTGAAGGATTACTGAGATAATTACAAATATCCATGGAAGCAGGCAAGTCGAACCTAGCTGTAAAACAAAAGAAAACTGTGAAAATTTATTTACAACAAAAATTAAATATCTTGGTATGCTAAATTTTCAAATATTTTGTTACAGCTTTCAGAAAATGTACTGAATGACATGAACGTAGTTACCAAACTCTCCTACGCTATAGAACTAGCAGCCTTAAAATTGTGCCTTAGTTCAGAATTTATTTTAAAAATCAGCTATATTCATGTTCGCAAAACACAAAAAAAATATTCATTTGGCAGATGATAATTTAATAAAACCAACACACCGGAACAGAAACAGAAGTTTTTGAAGTAGGTGAATACCATGGATGTACTATTAAACAGGATACAGCATGTCGTACGGAGATTGGGACACGAGACCGTGTTGCATTATGGGAAATCTTTGTGACTCGTTGTTACTTTTTGGCTGAAAAGTTGGCGGCTGGCGATCATCTGAGTTGGCGGTAATATAAGCGACGAGCATATATTTTTTTTTGTCCGCTATCTGTCAGCGAGTCGCTTTAAAATATTTTTTATTGTATTTTATTAACTTCTAATCTTGATAATGTATAGTTGTTCTGTAAAGAACTGTTTCAGTTTTTCAAAGCGAGGGAGGATTCGTTTATTTTTAAAACATTATTTATTTACATTCATGTAAATAAAAAAATTTTTTGGTATGATTTTATATATTTACTCAGCATAACATTTAAAAAAGTATATTCTGATAAATATTAATATTAATTTGGAAAATTTTTACCTGTAGATCACCTATGTTAAAAGTTTTTTAAAAAGATAATATTCATAAATTTAAAATAAAATTTTTTATAGTAAGAATGTAAACAAAAAGTATTTTCAGTAAAATAAGTAAATCCGAATAGTAATGTTTTGAGAAATTATTCAGACATGCTGCATATTTTTACCACATTTTTTTTTTTTTTTTTTTACGATTTTATATATTTACTGAGCATAACATAAATAGCTAATACAAAAGAAGCCATATGCTGCATCCTGTTTATTATACATCCATGTTGAATACTTTACACCCAGTTCATATTGAAGGAGAGATAAATTAGAATCAACATTTTTTTTAAAAATTTTCTGTTCAAATATAATTTTTCTTAACAAAAAAATTAATTTATATTCATTTTTGGTTTCAAATATATTTTTTCATAACAATCAAAAGAATTCCTACCTTTTTTCGGTTTATCAACATCGGTCGATTTATCCTCTTCCGGTATTTCTTCATGCTGGGATTTTTCATTACGAGGAGCAATGCCACTGCCATTTGTTGGAAGTTCACGGGGTCTTTCGTTTTTAGAAAAAAAAAACCAAGAGAGATTGTTGAGTAGTACGTTTCATATTTTTGAATACTTTTTATTTATTCAATATAAATTATCCTTATCTACATGTAGAGTATAAGTACACAAGGAATGAGTTTCGTTTTGAACCGCTTTCAATCTGTCTGCGCAAGGCGAAATGCCGAAATTACCACCAGCACGTCTTTTTTCTTCCTTCCTTGGGAGATAGCCGTTCCATTTTGCTCGCGGGTGGAGAAGGACAGAGTGGATGGGGTGCTATTTCGATGAAACTTTCGTTTCTTTCACTCAATGAAACATGCAATGCCAGGGATTCTTCAGCTTTTGTAAGGTGCAAACGAAATTTTTTTTCCACATATTTCTTAAAAAATTTTTTTTTGAGGCAAGACGTATATTATAAGAAGTTCTATGCGATATTTGGAAATATGGATATTAAAAAAAACTCAAGCTAAGGGGGGGGGGTCCGGACCCTATGGACACTCCCCTTATATACGTCCGTGGATCTATGGAAGAGAGAATTTTGTGAAAATTAAGCTAAAATTAGTGCAAAAGATTCAGTGAAATGTATACGTGCGCTATTGAGAATCGAAACTGAAACTAAGTGCGTCTAACAGCGATCTGAGAAGGTAGGTGAAAGTTAAATTTACATATACGTGAATTAAACTATAAACATGTCTTTGACTAAATTAAAGAAAGACGAGTTAAAACTCGTCGCAGAAGAATTAAACTAAACTGTTCCGGAGGGTGCAAAAATTGCCGATTTAAAAACTTTAATTGAAAACAGCGAAGTTTATAAAACAGATCAAGAGCTATTTAAATGCGCACTGGATTATGCTATAGAGGAAGTAAAAAATAAAAAGTTCGATAGTGAATCTAAATTAGAACTTGAGCGAATTAAATTAGCGCAATTCGAAAAACAATTAACGCTAGCTAATGTTCAAAAAAAATTACCGCATAATTCCGTCCTCGCAAAAGAAAGTGTTTCTGAGAATCCGAATAACATTAATATCGAAACTTTATTAAAATCGGTAAAAACCTTAACTATACCAGTACCCTCACGAGTAGAATCATATAATTTATTTTTTCAGTCCCTGGAAAAGCATTCAAAACAAAAGAGGTTCCCAAACAATTTAAATGCGAAATTCTTTTAAATATTTTAGGTGAGAGAGCTAACAATTTAATGGTTCACATTTCCGAAGAAGAGTTAACTAAATACAATAAACTCAAAGATTTAGTGCTAAAAGAATTTTTCCCTACACCACAAGAATGCTTTAATAAATTCCAAAGAGCACAAAAAATAAGTTCAGAGAATTATGTACAATTTGCGTCAAGGCTAAGTGCGACGTTTGAATATTATTGTCAATTACGTAATGTAAATGATTTTAAATCCTGTGAGTTAATAGTATCGGATAAAATAATGAGTACTCTCGATAGAGAATTGATGACTCATATTAGTGAAAAACAGGGAGAAAAGTATTTTAAACCACATGAATTAGGGCGTGAGTGTGATATTTATTTATCTTCGAAAGGCAAAAACAAAAATGAAACATTTTCGAAATCTTTCAGTGGAAATACTAAGCGTTACGAATTTAATAAACAAAACAGAGTTAATAATTCGAGTGTACAGAGAGGAGCAACAAATGTATTTTTATCTTAAATAAAAAATGATTATTGTGTATTATGTAAAAACAATGAGTCTCATGCTTCGCAATTTTGCCCACAATTCAAAAGAATGTCTGTACACGATAGAGTTGAGTTCGTAAAAAATAATAGACTTTGTTTTAAGTGCTTCTCCCCCAGATGTGAAGTTAATATATGCAGAATGAGAAACTGCTTTCTATGTAAAAAGGCTCATCACAAACTTTTACATTATCCGAGAGAAATTAAAAACAATTCCTCCATTCCCAATGCGGCGCCAATTAACGATAAAAAAAAATCACAAACAACCGCGTTTAAAGTAAGTGCGGAATCATTCGTTCCGAGAGTAGACACTACTCAAATTGTGGCGACCGCGTGTATTAAAAACAAATGTTTATTAAGTACCGCATTTATCCTCGTAAAGGATAAATATTCAGAATGGAAGTTGTGTAGAGCGTTACTTGATTCTGGGAGTGAGACCTGTCTGATTTCGAATGAATGCGCTAATAAATTGCAACTTAAGAGTGAAAAAATAAATACCATTATTTCTTGTTTAAACGATACTTCTATGATGGTGAAGGGGTGTGTTAAAGTGGCGATTTCAAATAAAAACAAATCGTTTGAAAGAGAATTAGATATGCTCATAGTTAAAAAAAATCACAGAATTTATTCCGAATAAAACTTTAAATATAAATGTTGATTTTTCAAATTTCGTGGAATTAGCAGATGACACTTTTAATATTCCGGGAAAAATAGATTTATTATTGGGTGCAAATATATTTTACGAGTTGATAAAGTCGGAAAGAATTAAAATGAAAAATTCGCAATTGCCTTTGGTTAATAGCGTATTTGGGCATGTCGTAACCGGAAATTTAGATTCAATAAACGAAACAAAGGTTCACTGCGGTTTGATTCGTGATGAGGACTTAAATAAAACATTAGAGAAATTCTGGCAAGTAGAGAATGTAGAGGAAACAATAACAAAGAGTAAAGAAAATTTAATTTGCGAGAAACACTTTGCGGATACTCATTTTAGAACTAGGGAAGGGAAATATGTTGTTTCAATGCCCCTAAAGGAAGATCCCTCATGTTTAGGAAACTCAAAAGATATAGCCCTCAAACGTCTCAGATCGCTGTGGAATCGCTTAGCTAAAGATGAAATTTATTTAAATTTATATCGTGATTTCTTAAGAGAATATGAGGATATGGGGCATATGAAAGAAGTTCCTGAGTGTGAGGAAAAAGAGGGCACGTATTACGTTCCAGATTTGGGAGTTTATCGCCCAGAGAGTATTTCAACAAAACTTCGTGTAGTTTTTAATGCGTCGTCGCCAACAACTTCGGGGAATTCACTTAACTCCTTACAATAATGACTAGATTTCGTAAACACAATTACGCCTTTGTAGCTGATATTCAAAAAATGTACAGAATGATTTTAATTAACCCCGAACAAGCTAAACTTCTAAAAATCTTATGGAGGGAGGGAGTGAATGATCCAATCAAAACATACGAGCTACAAACAGTAACTTACGGCACAGTCTGTGCTCCATATCTTGCACAAAGGGTATTGCTTCAATTGGCCAGAGATATAAAAGAAATATATCCCATGGCTTCCTCAGTGTTGGAGAAAGAATTCTACATGGACGATGTCCTTAGTGGTGCAGCAACATTAGATAAAGCAAAGAAACTCCAAATAGAATTGAAAGATGCCTTAGATAACGCAGGAATGAATCTACATAAGTGGCGAAGTAACAACCAGGGCCCCACTTAGCCTAATTGGGGCCCGGGGCAAAAACTTCTTTAGGGGGCCCCCTCTGCTTCACTTTTGCAGTTATGAAGAACCTAACTTTATGGAAGTATTTGAATTTTTCACCTCATTAAAAATAACAATAAAAATGACTAGAACCTAAAATAGCTGTAAAGTCCACCCCCCCCCCTCCAATGGTCAGGCGAAATATCATTCTGTCCTTGTTATTGATTTTCTTACAATTCTATGTCCATCATGCCAAATGCATTTTTCTGATTGTTAACTTTCTCATCTAACTGTGAAAAATTCATATCCTTGCTGACATTAGGGCAGAATTCGGCAAAAATTTCACAATTACGATGGCTCAATTAAGCCTATCAGAAGCCTGTATTTTTGTAAGAATATCGCATTTTGCGAAATGTAAAAATGCAGGCTTTTGATGGGCTAAATTTATCCATCATAGTTGTGAAATTTAAGCTGAATTTGGCGCTAGAAAGCCATAGATTTACGAAATATAGATAGAGTTTGTACGATAGATTAATGAAGAAGCTAACATAAAACTGACGGATTTTACTTTGTACTGATATTTTGTATAAAAAAAGTTCATTAAAGAAGGAAATGTAATATAAACTCTTCGATTTGGGGCCCCCCTTAGATGTGGGGGTATAATTCGATTAGATTCGATTATAAGATTCGATTCGATAAGATTCGATTTGGGGCCCCCCGTATGCCCCTGCCTTAGTCAGGCTCTGGTAACAACCCTGAATTGAAAGATGAATGTTCTAGTGATTATACCTTCCAGGAGGACACAAAAGCTTTAGGCGTATCATGGAACTCAACGAAAGACAGTTTTTCGTTTAAAGTAACTATACATAAAAGGGATACATACACAAAGAGAAATGTTTTGTCGACAGTTTCAAAAATTTTCGACCCGCTTGGTCTTTTAGGTGCTGCCATTACGAAAGCCAAGATCTTTATTCAGCATTTGTGGTTGTTAAAGCTAAGTTGGGATGATCCTCTCCCCGAAAAAGAAACTAAGGACTGGCAGACATTTGTCGAATCTCTTGTATCAATAAACAATATCAGTATTGACAGATGTATATTGGTTTATAATCCAACAATAATAGAGATGCACGGTTTCTCCGATGCTAGTGCGAATGCCTATGGAGCAATGATTTACGCAAAGTCAGTAGATGTGCATGGAAATGTTAAAGTCCAGCTAATTGCCAGCAAATCACGTGTTGCTCCCATCAAACAAATTTCTATTCCAATTTTGGAACTGAGTGGAGCAGTTCTTCTGTCAAAGTTGATGACTAAAGTAAAAAGTGCCTTTCAGTTGGAAATCAATGATACTTACTTCTGGTGTGACTCCATGATAGTATTATCGTGGATTCGAAAGGAGCCATATCTGCTAAAAACATTTGTGGCTAATCGTATATCCAAAATACAAGCTTTGACAGTAGTCAACCAGTGGCGACACGTGAATTCAGAAAATAACCCTGCAGACTTGATCTCTAGTGGGATAAGTCCTGATAAATTAGTTCAAAGTGAATTGTGGTTCCAGGGTCCATCCTTCTTGACAGAACAAGAGTACACGAATCGTGAGATTCCTGTTTCAATTATGAAAGATGAATTCACGCTTGAACTTAAAAACTCAGAACTTAATAACTCAGTTGCATTGACTTTAATTTCTAATCTTTTTATAGAAGTGTTATTTAATATTAGTAACAATTACACTAAAATGTTGCATGCTATAAGTTATCTTTTCAGGTTTGTGCATAATTTAAGAAATCCTTTAAGAAAGAAATTAGGTCCAGTTACTACTGACGAACGAAAAAAGAGTGAGAGTTTTATTCTAAAGCTTGTTCAGGTTCAAGAGTTTTCAGCCGAAATAAAATGTCTGAATTCTCAAAAGAGTATTCCTAATGTAAGTAAATTAAAATCTTTGAATCCTTTTTTAGACAGTGAAGGACTTTTTAGAGTAAATGGCAGAATAAGGCATGCAAATGTGAGTATTGATACTAAATTCCCAATTATTCTACCAAAAGGTAATAAATTTACCAAACTTATTTTAGAATTTTACCATAAAAGATATTTTCATTTAGGTGCAACGTCTTTATTAAATTATGTCAGAACAAAAATTTGGCCACTTCAAGGTAAAGCAGCATGCAGAAAAATTGTGCATGATTGCATTGAGTGTTTTAAAGTTAAGCCTGTTGAAAGTAATCAGTTAATGGGTAACTTACCCAAAGAAAGAGTTACTCCTGATTTTGCGTTTAATTGTAGAGGTGTGGATATTTCAGGCCCTTATTTTATAAAATATAAATATCAACGTAAAGGTAATTTTCATAAAGTTTATGTATGTCTATTTGTATGCATGGTGACCAAAGCGATTCACGTTGAAATGGTTACGGATTTAAGTTCTGAAGCCTTTATAGCATGTTTAAAGAGATTTGTTGCTCGGAGAGGCTTATGTGCTAAGTTATTTTCAGATAACGCAACAAATTTTACAAGTTCTAATAAAGAGCTTGTCAAGTTACATAAATTAGTTGTTAAACCTAATGATGATTTAGCTAATTACCTATCAAGTGAGGGTATCGATTGGAGCTTTCTCCCACCAAGGGCGCCCAATTTAGGGGGTCTTTGGGAAAGTGGTGTGAAAGCTTTCAAATACCATTTTAAAAGGGTTGTAGCCAATTCCAGACTGACATATGAAGAATTCCTAACGATCATTACCCAAATCGAGGGAATTCTAAATTCTTGGCCGCATGTACCTCTGTCATCTGATACCGATGTGTTCGAAGCGTTAACCCCTGCCCATTTCTTAATTGGTAGGTCATTAAATACTGTTGTAGAGCCATATTTATCTGAAGTAAAAGACAATCAATTGTCGAACTGGAAAAAATTAACTAAAATAATTCATATCTTCTGGAAAAAATGGCACATACAATATCTTAACAACTTACAACAGAGGTCCAAGTGGATGGTTGAAAAAGATAATTTAAAGGTGAATACATTAGTGCTTCTTAACGAAGAAAATTTGCCTTCTCAAAAGTGGGCGTTAGGTCGAATAATTGAGTTATACTTCGGAGACGACAACCGAGTCAGAGTAGTGAAGGTAAAAACTCAGTCTGGAATCTACAAAAGGCCCATTTCTAAAATTTGTATATTACCAGTTAATACATAAATTCAAATGAATACTTTTTATGAGCTCTTATTAATTTCATATATAAAACTATTTGTAAATTGATGTTCGTAAAAAGTGCGATTTATATGTTTTCACTGTTATATGTATATGTTTTCATTTTTTTTAAGTTCAAATTTGTTATCTTTTTTATTATGCTTAAAAAAAAAGAAAAGAAAAGAAAAAAAAAAAAAAAAAAAAACTGTAAAATGTAGTGGTTGAATATAACTATTCAACGTTGGGCGGGATGTTCACCCTAGCGCCATCTATTGGTGTTTAGAAAAAATCAGTGTTCATTACGTTCCGAACATGAGCGGACGTACTTGTGAAATAGTGTTAAATAAAATAATTTGTATCTTACAGTCCACTTGTGTAACAGATCATTAAACAGTATCTAAAGAAATAAATTCCGCCTATTTTTCATTTGAGACTTTTGAAAAAGAGGACATATGTGATGCATTAAAGGAAAATGTGATACATAATACTTCGTATACTTTTAATACTTTATATGCTTTAATTCTTATATAGTTTGAATTTTTTCAACTATATAATATACAATATTGTTATAAATAATGTATCAATCAACTATTTGTCATGGGCTAGATCTTTTATCTTTAATTAATATCAAGAAAATTTAAAGTATTTCAATTTAACATAAATTTTAAAACAATCACTAGTCGAAAAGTATTGTTTGTACATCGCAGTACTATAAGCGTATGTTTTATAAAAATTAAGAACAATTTTTGAATTACTTAATCCTTCACTGCACATTTTCCTACACAATCCTACAAAGCTAAGCTACAAACTTCTATTCGTCCTTCATAAACTTGTACATCCTGACAAAAAATTTAAATTCATTTTTGAGAAAAAAAAAATCTGTAGCTTTACGAAAAAATCTGTAGCTTTACAAATTTAAAATCCCCTTACCCGAATTCGGTAAGATCAATGACTCCCGTATAAATTAGAAAAAAAATAGATCTTTAGTGCTATTCTGTTTTAAGAAAAAACGTAGTGGAGAGTTAAGAGTCTTAATCATTGTTTAATGGTGTGTGCTGTGTTTAAATTAATCCTTTTGTAATAATGTTTTTCAAAAATATATCTATAATTTCATTCGAATAAATATTTAATTATCTTAAATTGTGGTTTAACGTGCCAATTGTGAAACTGTGTGAGGCTGTGAAACTCATATATAGTTACTTTTGAGATGTTTTTTATCTGATCTTTTCTTCGTCCACTGTTAAAACTACGGTGATGGTTTATCTGATAATTAATTAATATGATTTTGTATAATCCCTGAATAAAATTTTAGTGTTTCATATATTACATATATAGTAATCAAACATAGAATACAAAAATATGAAAGATTCAAAGTAAAAAAAAAAAAAAATAGAATTCAGGAAATTTTTTTTAAAATAGCGCTATTTTATTAAAGATACACTGAAAAAAGAAGAAATAATCCTTTAGTGAAAAAAAAACAACTAGAAAGTAAAAGCAGAACTTGTAAATGAATAAAACATTTCTTTGTCAAAATGCTGTTATCATAAACTATTCTGCGGTTTCCGTCTAAATATTAGCAGAAATGTTACTAATTGTACTCTTTTTTTTTGTATACTGCTGTGATTGAAAAAAAAGTGTTTTTATTAAAATAAATTATTTTGTCATGCTAGACTAACAGGTCTCGCTCTCAAGCACTTTTTTGGGATAAATATATGTCTTCAACAGACGCACCTTGAATCACACCTTAACGTTGCACAGCTACATCTGCATAAACCGGAAAAACACTCCAGTTCAAAATTTTTATTTATCTACTAACTGAATACCAGTTCTTTGCACAGGGTAGAAAATAGAAAACTAAATAATCAATAAATCGATATTAAACAGCATCATCATATCAACATAAGATCAGATATTAACATAAATATATACCGAAACAATTCATAGAGTTAAAATAGTGCAATTTTTTTTAATGTACTATTATTTTTTGCCCTTTTCCATGACTTTACGTTATTAGATTAAACGAAACACATTTTTTTAAGAAGTTCAATTAAACAAAATAAAGATTTATCAATACATAACTTCTGACATGCTGCATTCGGCATGCAGCTATTGATAAAGCAAGCTAACGCATTTTAGTCAAAATTTACCACAAACACATTTCTCCATTAATTTTAATCTTAAAAAAATAACTTTTGATTTTTGTTTCAATTATCATTGATTTTAAACTATTTAGTCTTATAGAAATGTTACAAAATCGTAACTATGAACAGAATAAACGTGGGTAATACATGGGTTTAGATGTGACTATGGGTTTATATGTGACATAGATGTGACTTTGTGCTTAAATGCCATTTGTGTTGTTCCTTGAGTTTACCTGATGAAATAAACCAAAAACTGTTTCACTTTGCATTAAACGACGTTTTTTAATTATATCTAAAATCTTATTTTTTTATTTTCTTCAAAAAAGTTTCCATATTTTAAAAATTTTTTTAGAAAATGACTTAATTATGATTATTAATTATTATTTTTCTCATTTTATCTTGTAAAAATTTACCTATTGTTGGGTGATTTCAAATTTGCCACGTATGTTTTATTTTCTCTTAAATTTTATTTTGCTTAATGATAACTTATTTAAATGTCACGATGATATAAATCATTTTAAATCAATGAATAAAGTGATGAGCTGTGATGGCTCATGGGATAGAACACTCTCCTCCAAGTGAGATGATACGGGTTCGATTCTCAACGATGGCTGGTAAAAACGAATTACGCATCCGGCTTGCACCGCCCACAGCACTGACGTAAAATAACCTCAGTGGGTAGATAGATCATAAGTTAATGTCCCCTTGCCATCAAGCTAATCGTGGGAGTTTTTCATGTGTTTTCTCACCATGTAACGTAAATTCAGGTTAGTTCCATTGGAATCTCCTCCATGAAGGAGAATTTCTCCTAATACTTCATCTAGGAGTTTCCTTGTCTTCTGGATTGGGTTCAAAATTACAAGGCTACGGAATTGAACATTAGTAGTCGTAACCGAAATTTGGGTTGGCTGTTCAACGATGGTTATAAAATCAAACTGGTTTGGGCAGTGAATGCTTAGGGGATAGAGCGTTTACCTTCAAATGAGGTGAACCGGGTTCGAATCCCAGCGATAGCTGATCGATACAATTACCGCTCCCGCCTGGCACCAACCACAGTGCTGACGTAAAATATCCTCAGTGGTGAACGCATTATAGGTTACAGTCCCCTTGCCGTCAGGTTAACCGAGGGAGTTTTTGTGGTTTTCCTCTTCAAGTAACGTAAATGGGGGTTAGTTCCATCAGAAGTCGTCCACGAAGGCAAATTTCTCCCAATACTTGATCCAGGAGTTCCCTTGCCTTCTAGTCGTAACCCAAAATTTGGGTCGACTGTGCAACGACGGTAATGAAATAAAATGAAATCAAACTGGTTTTCAATTCCGTTTATCTTAATAGAGATTCTTAAGATTTCCCGCTCTTAAATAGTTATTTGCTTAAATAGTACTTAAATAATAATAGCAACTAATTTGTAAATTTCTTTTTCAATTTAGTTCTTTTAAGGCGATTCTAAAATTATCGATGAGGACGAAGACTCTGCATAGTATCAAGATGTTTCACTTTTCATAATAATGCATTGACTGTTAGTAAAAGATATTGACTTCATTGTAAAATATAATTATTTTATGTTTAATGTCATGTTTTTATCATACATTAAGAAAAATATATATTTAACTTTTACTTCAAGTAACTTGAAATTAACAGTCCCCAAGTATGATCCCCCCCCCCCCAATAAATTTTATCTAACGACGCCAATGTGAGTATCTAATAACTTTTAAAACAGCTCTAGATATCTCCCCATTAGTTTAATACTATTGTGAGTAATATAAGTATTGTTTAATAAAAATTGTTATCAATTTTTAGTCAGTAAATGTTTTTTTAAATAAAATAAAAATTGTAGTATTCTTAGTTTGCATAAATTGTCTTAGTTTGCATAACTGTTATACAACTACTCCTTGATTTGTAACTAAAGTACAAATTAATACATTTTTCTCAGAAACTGCTCAAGCAATAGTCTTGAAATTTTTGCTACATATTATATGTATGTTAATACCTTTACCGAAGTGAAATTTTAGTAATAAATAAATTTTAAAAAAATTTATTGTTGTTTATGTGGCGAAAAACTACAGTTTTGTACTATTGTTGACTATTTATTTTTAAAAAAAAAAACTAAAGCATTTCTTGATAAAATTTCACTTCTGTAAACATAAAATTGTTCATTTAATCTCTACAAAAAATTTCAAAGTCCTATGTCTCATACTTTCTGAGAAAATTGTTCCTAAATATATGCTATTTAACATTAATAATATACAACGTACCGACTCCCCTTAAATTAATTTTAAAATATACATTTCCACAAAAATAGACATTGCAACATGAAATTGAACACAAGATTAACACCATGAGAGAATATTGCTATTTGATGCATAACATATGAAAATATACCATCATGAGGATATTAAAAAAATTATAAAATTTTAAAGAATCCTTTTCACCCACTTCAAATTAATCCCTAAAATCAATTTTTAAAAAAACAAATAGTTATATTTGTACAATTATTACAATATTATAATAATTATATAATATTTGAACTCAATGGCTTGAATCACTAAATCGATATAATTTTTGAAGAGAATAACACATCACTACTTTGTATGTCCTGTCTACATCGCAATCTCTCTCTATTTTTTTTTTCAGTGATTTTTTTTCTTTCCCAATTCTTTTTTACAATGTAACTTGTTGTTTGATGATGTCTCACAAAATATTTCTAACAGTCAATATGATTGAAATATACCAAATTTAACTTAAAAAATTATTGGTTAAATAAAAATTCTCTGGGTATTTTTGTTGCTTGTGGAAATGGGTGGAGGCAGATTTTTCTAATTTGGCAGTGGGGTCAGTCTTTCCGCAGGATGAACAACTGATTTACATCATCAACAAACAATTCAATAAAATTGCTTCACTTTAAGGAATAAATTAAAATGAAACTTTAAAGCATAAGACACAGATTTATTTTAATATGAAACAAAAATAGAGTTTAGCATGTGAAGACAATAATTTAGTTTGCTTTATTTTAAAATACTTTATTAATACACATAATTACATAATACACACAATTATTAATACACACAACTACATAAACACATTAAAAATCCTTCATTTTGAAAGATGAGTTCAATACTCATAATTAAATTAAAATGAAACAAAAAGTATACAGTTAAAATTTTGTTTCAGTCAACTTACTTGTGAAACAAGATGCTTTAATAATAATAATTATTTAAAACATTAAAAGCACAGTGAAATTTTTCCAATTTAAGACAGCAGTTTCCAAAAAGTATTCTGCAGTACTCTTAGGTTTCATGAAAATGTCAAAGATATTCCGTAAAACCCACATTTATTTTTTAATTTTGTTTTTATATTTATATCCAATCAACAATCCATTATTTATCAAATACTTCTAATTATTTACATGAAATTATCTCAGTAAAATGCCTAATTAAAAAAAATAGTAACACTTTATAAGGCATGTAGCTATTTTCTAACAATGTATTGAGTTAATTATGTAAAGAATGTATATTTATAAAAAAATTACAATTGTGTCAGCCATTTAATTTTTCAATTTAAAACGAAATTACTAATTTCAACAATACATAAAAATGTTTCACTAAATATTTATTCAAAGGTATAAATACATAAAGGTATAGTTTTTTCAGTTCTACTCTTTAGAGAACTAATTAATCTTATTTTAGTATTTTTTATCTTCTGCATATGAAAAAAAAAAAAAGTCCAGAATTAGACTAGACGCCGCTTTTGAGTTGCGAATTGAATTGTCTGACAAATCTAGAGTATTGATACAGTTATTGATTTTCACATTAAATTGTTTCTCCTCATTAAACAGTTTTTCTGTTGTTTATATGTTTAAAGTTGCAAATGAAATATATTTATACGGTTGGAGCTTTGAAAAAAAAAGGCCAGTCACAAACAATTCCAAAGCTGAAAAGAATTTGGAAACAGCTGCTTTAAGGAATTAATCATGATGATGTACTCATAATTTGTGAAACATGAAACAAATATTAAATGTAACATTTATTAACCAAAATAAAGTTTTAAAAAATTGAAAAATAACTTACGTTTAACAATAAAAAAAAGCATGGTTAACGTTTTATTTTCTGGTTTAAATAAATTTTAAAAGAACTCACTCTGCGCTAACTTCCCTTCATACTTTTTCCAGGCTTAGGACTGGCAGTACTATCTAAAATAGCTCTGGCGTGTTTAAAAGTTTTTTTTTTTTTTTTCCGATTTTTAAATTTTTTTTTTTTTTTTTTTTTTTACTTTTTTTCATTTTGATTTTTTTTTTTTTATCATATTTCATTTTTATCACATTTAAAAATCATTCAATTAATGAACTTCCGAAGTTCACCAGCATGCTGGCAATGAAAAAAACTTCATTTGTATTATGTAATGCCATAAATTTCAAATCTTCTTCGAAATATTTAATGCGTCCAATTGTGCGCTCGACATGGACTCTATTATTTGAGAGCATGTTATTGCATTCTCGCTCCAAGACAGGAAACTGACTCTTTTCTTTCATTTATCTATTATATTAAAAAAATTAAAGAGGCAGTAAAACTTCTCTCTATCAAATCCTGTAATCGACTTCATATTTTCGACTCTAAAAACACTTTGAGCTTCTTTTTCTTTAAATTCTTCAACAGACTTTTGAAGGAAACTCAATTCATCAAGCTTTGGACAGCAAGTCTGTATAGCAAGTCTCACTAAATAAAAAAGAAATATATATATGAGTAAATGCATTCAGATGAGGAAATAATTATTCTAATAACTATTTATGAAATTTTTTAGAGCTAAATTTAATGATAAAACATGAATAAGGGAAAGTAATTCTCTCATTATAAAATATTAGTTTCTTTAATATGAGCAGTTTGACGGTGACTTGCCATGATAGATTACTACTTGTTACAACTGTGCTCATTGCGTCAAGATTTTATTATATTTATATTAATTATTAGTTATTACAGTGCAGAACCAGTTTTGAAATGTGCTACTAGTAAAAATTATAAGAGAGAAGAAAGCTAACTTTAAAATTCATAATTTGAAATTATTGTATAGAAGAAAAATTAAGCTATTATACAATATAAGAGGTTAACAAAGTAGTATTAGATTTTAGCTTATAAATTAATATTTTTAGAAACCGTAAAATTCCATAATAATTAAATTAACTAATGATTACAATCTAGATTAGTAACTAAATCTTCTAGTATGAACCTTAATTACTTTAACTACTTTTTATGATTTAACAGATATAATTATAATTCTTTTTTTTTTTTAATTGAATGATATATGAATAGAAGAAAATCAATTTTTATCATTATAAATATAAAATTTTTGTTTCTTTAATATTAGCACTTTGGTAGTGACTTGCAAACTTGCCCTAATATATCACTTCTCATAACAAACCGTAATGAATTGCTTTAACTTCTTAATGTAGCTATATATATATATATATATATATATATATATATATATATATATCTGTTATTTAAGTTTAATATTTATTATTAGTCATGATAGTAAGGAACCATTTATGAAATATTATACCAGTAAACACTATGTGAGAGAAAAAAGTTAACACTGAAATTAATAGTTGTAGGTTATTTTAAAGAAAATAAAATAAAATCATGAGCAAGTTATTACTCGAATCAAAAAGTTAATCAAGTAACACTAGATAATCTTTTACGTTTAAATTTTTTTTAAAGCTTTAAAATATAATTGTTATAAATAAATTAATCTTTAGAATCTTGTTTAGTAATTTTTATACAACTTTTTATGCATTTAGTCTGGGTACTTGTACTATTATTATTATTATTATTATTATTATTATTTTTGTTGGCATTTTACTTAATTTTTACTGTATATATTTCTTTCTTTGGCAGTTTTAAAAACGAAATTTGAAAAATAAAAAGTTCTATTACTTTCATTTATACATATTTAGTTTATATTTGCTTTATTATGTTTAAGTCAATTTTATAAATACTCTATAAATTTAATTTGCTATAAACTTAGTGCAATATATTTCAAGGAATGAGTTAAGTATAACAAATGTCTGGTCTATGTAGTAACGTCATTATCTTACTATTCTAATAATAATATTTTCTTAACTTAATTAATTTTATTATAGATGAAAATATGTTGCATTTATAAATAAATATAACAACGACACTTACTTTAAATCAATAGATATCGTGTCCACAGATTCATTTTCCAAGTAGCACAGAAACATCGATCTATACCGTGGCCGTTCCTATCAATATTTTGAAAGCGGAGGAAAATAGATACTGTGAGCAAGTTATTGAATGAATTCCGTCAATGAAACTTTAAAAGTATTTTTCTTAAAACACTCTATATTAAATATATTTTAGTTCCAAATTTCAAAATATTTGTTAGAAAGATAAAAATGAGTAAAATTTCTTTATACTTGCTCATATTAGTGAAAGTAAAAAATAGAATGCCGTGAAAACGATATGGAACGGGATTGGAAGGTGAAGCGATCTCAGTATTGTTATCAACAAAGTTTATCCGCTTGTCACGTGATCTTCAGCTCTGACGTCACGCTTTACGATCCATGTTTTTACCATGATCCATAAATTTATAGCTTGTTATATCTCCTAATATTGTCGTCAAAGGTCACCTTAATGATTTAATTTAGGTAAGCAAAGTTAATTCATCTTCTATTTACTTATATAAATTCTATTAATATTGTGTCAGGTCTTCATTTCTAATTGCAATGTTTCACTTTTATATTTAGGTTAAGCCTACATTACCGAAAGAACATTCCATTATAAAAGATCATATGTAGCTGGTTTTGAATTATAACTAAGTAAGTAGTTTTTAACTTTTCGCTAATTTTAAATATTATTATCGGAATAATTTCTAATTAATGACGTAAATTTATTTTCAAAGTTGTTTGTTCTGAATTGTTTACTTATTGTTTGCTGGGATGTTAAATGTTATGTTTTACAATCTATCTAATTTTTATTAAATAAATTCACTAGGTTCGTAAATAATTTTATGTAAGATTAAATGTTTCTTATGTCATTTATTGTGTGAACAAGGTTCATAGCATTGTAGTTATGAGTGTATAAATACTTTTCATAAAAATTAAGTCTGTCAACGTTAATTCTGTGTGCTTATTAAAAGTTAATTCGTTTTAAAACACTAAAAATTGTGCTCAAAATTATATAAGTATACATAATTTATCAAAACATTAATGTAACTGAATTGTAAAAGGTTATCACGGTGCGCCTTAACCAAAGTTAAATAAAATGCTCTTACACCTAGAAAATTAGAAGAGATTCTGAATTTACAATGTTAACAGATAATAAAAATCAAAAAATCAAAATAATCTGTGGAAAGATTTTTAAAAAAATCCCTTTTGAACATTTTTGCGCACGAAGTATGATATTTTGGAAAATCTGGCGTTGTTTTATTTCAATAGAAAGGAAAAAATTATATAATAATAATTTTTCAGTTGTAATTTTATTAAACTTTTATTATTTCAAAATTTTACTGCTGATAAAATATGAAAATGTAACATAATTTAACTATAATTACATCAATTTAAGCATGAGAAGCATTATATCTACAAACAGCGCTCAAAAGGTGCTTAGGATAATCCGGGTGATTTGCAGCAACCTTATTCATATCCCAGAAAGACTTAAAGAAATCAAAATGTACGGACTCCATCGCCTGCTCCCCAAAAAATACTAATCCTTCACCGTTTTTGTCACAGAACTGTTCAATGTGACAAAAAACTGCATGAACTTTTGGTGTAACGCTGACACCTAAGTCCATGTAGCTCCTTTTGAAAGCTTCTATACATGCTTTGTAATTTTCGGCAAGATTATTTCCGAAGCATGCAGAAACCACTTTTTTGAAGTCGTCAAATACTTTAACATACTTCAGTATTGCTAGATTTTTAAACTGGCGCAGAAGATCTACTTTATTCAAAAGTGTTTTGCATGCATTTCCTTTAAACCCAGAACATCCTCGTCTGATTTCACGCTGAACGTGACAAGCTTTTGCCCACGTCAGCGATTCATTTTACCACTCTTTCAATATATGCGTAAAAACACTGTTAACAACACCAAGCATAAAGTGTAGTTCTGGCGGTGGAATAATGTCTAGGAATTTTTTGCCTCCAACAGTTGTAATTAGCGGTGGATGAATGCAATTGAAATAATCTTTCGCTTTTTTTTAAACCTTTTCCTTCAGTCAGCCAACTTGTATTATACGATGAAACATTTTCGGGGATCTCAATTCGCCATAGCTGCTTAGCTCATCTTTCTTGGCATAACACTAAGTGCATGGGTATGCGCTGCTGTGCGACATTATATCTGCCAAGATATTCGCTAACTTCAAATCGGTCGCAATTGTGCCATGGAAAGGACTTATATTCAACGCTGAAATAAGTTGATCTACATTCTTATAATTTTCTTGGGCACTCGAAGCGGCTGCTAGAATGAATAGTCGTTTAACTCCAGAATCCTTAAATTTCCTTGCAGCTATCTCCTCATCATACTTAGCACGCTTACCGTTGCACTCGAAGTCCAACTCATTTGATTGTACAGAAAGACATACTTTTAAAAATCCATCTCCTCCACCAATATCCATTTTTATGTGAGCATCCAGTACATCTCGTTTTTTTTCCACATACTGAACAAAAGCAGGAACATCTTTGCAGTAAACTCCAATTGCAGGAGCATCCGAGACTCCATCGCCTTTTATACAAACGAAAGGAAATTCCTTAAAATTAAAATAATCGTCGACAGAATGAGCTGTGATATTAAGTTTTGTTTTTAATCCTGGTTCAATTGCTTTTCTACTTCGTGTACACACACGAATGGAAGCTGCCATTTTAATAGTTGCACGATCACTTAAATTCAAATCGCTTTTGATTTTCAATATATCATCCACAGATGATGTAGAGTTTGTTGTGGAAAGTTTTTTTATTATTATTGCCTACTGCGATTTGAAGTGGTTTCCCGTGGATTTGCGACAACCGCAAAATTGAAGATTCCTGATCACCCTTAGAATCTTCTTTTAGTTTTCCTTTAATCACACGTGACATAATTTGATCCTCCACTTTTAAAGGTGCATCTGATACAAAATTTGAAAGATTATTACTCCAGATTTCAAACCACATTTATGTGGTTTGCCTTTTTCAATCTCACTGAAACACACGTCGCACCGTTTTGTCGCAGACAGTTGTTTAGACTGGTCTAAAATAATAAATAAAAACTATAAAATGTGTAATTTAAGAACAAGCTAACAAAAGAAATATTTTTTACTTCGAAAACATGCCTAAAACTTTTTTTGGAACTTTGCCACAAATTTTAGCATGTATTTCACGTGCAATTTCACAAATTTTGCAATCGCATCTTGATCGCGTAGCCTGCACAGGCTTAAAATAGACAATAAATCTGGAGATTCTATATATTTTTTTTTTCAGCCTTCGCTTTAAATACTTTTCTTCTACACGTACAACACACAGCCGCCGGCAATCTATGCTCATCATCATAGTTGTCAACGTTATTTTTCATGTCAATTTTGAACTGATTCTCTGAAATATACATTTGTTTTCGAAAACATAGAAAATATATTTTACCCCGATTTTGATCGTGAGTCAAAGCTTTAGATATCTTTCACTGAACAATTATACACGTTTTAACAGTTTTTTAGATAACAAACAATTGATTGATAATTCGAGTTTTAATTTCACAGTGCTTGTGTCGCTAAAGTCGATTTAAGTTTTTATTATTTTTGTTTTTTAAATGGTGGTTCATTGACTATAATTAACAATTAATAAACTTCCAATAATTATAAAATTTATTATAAACGGTTATTATGAATATTTAATACAAATATATTATATTTTTTTTCTATTTATAAGTATAAAACGATGCTAACATTTTTGAAATATCGTGAGCAAAAATGTTCAAAGTAGATTTTTTTTTAAAATCTCTTCACAGATTATTTTAATTTTTCAATTTTTATTTTCAAAGAACATTGTAAATTCAGAATATCTTCTAATTTTCTAGATGTAAGAGCATTTTATTTAATTTTAGTTAAGACACACCGTGTTATATAGATTTTAAGGTTATATAGATTTATATAAATAATTTTATGTAAGATAAAATGTTTCTAATGTCATTTATTGTGTGAACAAGGTTCATAGCATTGTAGTTAAGAGTTTATAAATACTATTCATAAAAACTAAGTCTGTCAACGTTAATTCTGTGTGCTTATTAACAGTTAATTCGTTTTCAAACATTAAAAAATGTGCTCAAAATGATATAAGTATACATAATTTATCAATCGTCGATCGATGTTCTTCCGAAACATCGATCTATGTAAAAACGTCAGATTTTTTTTATATTGTACGACATTGTAAAATTGATATAGATCGATATCTCAATAACGCCGTAGAATGTCGAGTTTGAAAAAACCATATTCCACGGCGTTTACAGATACAGAAGAATGTCGATGACTATTTTTATCACGTTATTCGTACAACAAATATTAATAAGCATTTAAAGATGCGGCAGAACGCCGATCGATAATTTTAATACGTTATTCAAGAAAATTTTTTCACTGGATATTGTAGGATATGGGTACATGTCTGTTAATTATTTTATATGGTTTTGCACTTCAGATTTCATTTCGCTAATTATACTCTAGGCTGTACAGTTGCAGATTTAATTAATTTGATTTATAATGAGTAAAAAAAATCCTTCATTTTTGTCCAGGATAACTTGAAAAGAGCTACATAATCTGCTCAGTCTATGCCTATTTAACAGAAAATTATTCATTTCCTTGCATGCTAGACAATAAGCATTCTGCAAACTAGTGAGCAAAGATTTAATATTGCCTTAGAATAAAATATCTGCGAGTATTTAAGTCATACTTTCAAAGTTCAAGGTGTGTAGCCAGATTTTTCAACAAAAAATAATAATAATAATAATAATAATAAGCACCCAAAAATATTTTTAATCAGTTTCCAAACAATAAAAATATATATATAATTAGGATTTGAGCAGTAATAAGCTTAAAAATTTATTAAGTGTAAAATAGGTGAATAGGAATAAGTGTGAGCACTGTAGATGGAGTGTAAGAAGTGAATATTAATTTAAGGCATGATAATTATTTTCAGGTCAACTATGATTTATAAATCAAAGACAATTTGCTTGTTTAAAATTTACCACATTTAACATGTATGTAAATTAGTTTTCTTATTTTTTAGCATTTGCAAGGTACATTTGATCTTCAGACAGGATTCAGTCACTGAAAATTAATAATTTAATATATTGCACAATAGCACTAAAAACTCAAAAAATATTATAATTTTATGGGTTCAATAAACTTTACACATCTGATATGAACGTGCTTTGTAATATAGAAGGTGTGAATGCAGAGGAATAAAACAAAAAGTAGCTATGAATATTTTATTTGAATAAACATTTAAAAATTTATTAAAACAAATTGGCACATTCTTAGGTCTCCAAGTCCAAAGAATTGGTCATGTCTATTATCTTCCGTCCTTCCCAATCAGTGGCTTAAGCAGACCTTCCCAAATTTTTCCGCAAGCTCTTGGTCTCAAAGCGTTCGAGAACTGTAGCTGGAAGCAAAACATTGAGTAATATTATAACATTTAAAAAATAAAAACTGAAAGACTAACAAAACACAATTTATTAATGAGTATATAACGAAACTTAGAGAACTAAATTGAATAAGAGCTTTGAGCAATGATTCTCAACATTTTTTTTTTTTTTTTTTTTTTTGTTGTTACGGCACACTTTTAACCATTTCGAAATTTGACGGCACACAATGAAAAAAATTAGATTAAAAGTTGTTTACTTACCTACAACACACTGTGTTAAATAGTTTGTGATAATAATAAGTACTACAAAAGCACGTTTATTAAGGGATTAATTATTTCTTTTGACTGATTTTTTATTAGTTAGTAACAGTTATTTTTTCTTCTTCTTTTTGCTAGTTATTAATTTTTAGCTTCTTTTCTATAGTTATTAACTGTTATTTTTTGTGATTTCTTGTTTACTAGTTTTTTGCTAATTATTAATTGTTAGCTTATTTTTTTTTTTTGTTAGTTATCCTTTCCTAATTTGTTTTTTTTATATAGGGGAGAGTCGGGTACCCCCGCCCAATGTCAATTTCATATGTAGAGAATATTTTTTTCAAGTCAATGGGCCATCGGACAATAATTGTTATATTAAAAAAAGATTATTTTCAAAGTTTCAAGTATTTATGCAGCTGGTAACATGGTATACAAATTGTTACCATTGTTACTTAGTTTTGAAAATATGTTGAATACAGTTGTCATGATATTAAGAAAAATTGGTTGAATGCTTCGATTAAACTTCATTTTAATATTAAAAAAATAATTTTTCTATACATACATCATTAAAGTATGTAGTCTTAAGTCTAGTTTGCACAAAGAACGAAGTTTATTTGTGAAAAATTATTCGAGTAATTACAAATTTACAAAAAAATTGGATTTCGGGTAGCCCCGCTCACATGAATGTTAGGTGTCACAGCCCTTTTTTATTTCGTCGATAAATGTACGGTTCCAAAGATTTACTTAAATTAAATTATTTTCTTTAAATATTTAATATAAATATATATTAATATTATAATATATTAATATACATTAATAATAATAAAAAATATAACATTTGTTGTTAATAAATGATAGAATTCACTAAAAGTATATAAATATGTAATAAAAAAAATAATTTTGTGATAAAAATGATAGATAAGGTTTATCTATTGTCAGTACATTGGTCATTTTCATTTACACCTGAAAAAACAATCAAAAAACATAATTTTTGTAACTGGGCGGGGCTATCCGACACATTTTGAAAAGAGCTGAAAAACATTTTTTTAAATTTCTATTTTTTTTAAGTTAAACTATTCTTTTTTTGGTTTATTCTTTTTGTATTATTTAATTAAATGATAAAACAATAGAAACATACAAAAATCTTGATTATTACTCGATATTATACAGAAATGTAAGCAGGGCCGTCTTTAAACTATTTGAGGCCCTGGGCACATTAGGATCATGGGGTCCCTATGACCTTGAGAAAACTCTATTTAGTTACAATAGATAAAGAAAGACAAACAAGGTTCTAAATTTATTTTTATTTAGTTACTAGCTATAAAAAAATAGGAAATATAAAAAATAATCTACAAAAGTGACTCGCTTAACTTAAAATCCTTAGATTAATTCTATGTTGATTGCAAAGGTACCCTTCTAGATTTAAGATGAGCAAAATCGTTAATCACTTCTTCAAAATCTATGGTATTGAGAATATCACATTCTATGGACATCAGCGACAAACTATTTAATCTCTCTTGAAGCATTGTACTTCTTAATTCATTTTTTATTCGTTTCAATTTGGAGAAGGAGCGTTCTCCGCTGCAGTTAGTTACCATCATGCTTAAAAATATTCTCAATGCAATTTCTACGTTAGGAAATGTGTCTTCAATTTTGTTTTGCTTTAATAGATTATATACTTCCTGTACACTGTTAGATGCTTCATTTTCACTCTGAACATTTATTAAGTATTCTTTTAAATGTTGACATTCTATTTCTAACTCTTTTTCATTTACATCTTCGTGATAGATTTGAGAAAATTCTTTGCATCCTTGTCGTATCTCTTCGGAATTCAGAGTTTTTAAGTGAAAAAATAAACTAAAACGTTGACTGACGATCTCATATGAACTTTGTCGCTGTTTTAGATGAACACTCAAGGTATCGATTATTGGGAGAAAGGTTTCTACGTTGAATCGCTCTTTTCCATTCAATTGGACTGATGGCGCAGAGCCATCAAAAAAACTCTGCCGTGAGCTTCTACGTCTTGTTCTTTGAGATAGATCCTTGTAGTCAGATTCTGGGTTATTTTCTTTGGCAGATGATTCGAAGTTATCAAATTTATCCCTGAGGTTAGTAATAAAATCATAAAGTGAAGTCAACAAATTGGTTGCAACGTCCAGTGTTATTGTTTCTTTCTGAAGATAATTACTTGTTTTGTCTATTCTTTCCAATATAGTGCTCCAGATTTCCGTCAGTATAATAAATTCTAGATTTCCCATTTTTCTAGACAGACTAAGGGCTTCGTCTCTTGTTTCTCGTGCCTGTTCAGTATCGTTTGCGATGGTGATTAAAGCTTCTAATATTCTTTTATAACCCCCATGCAAAGCACTTACTGCATCAGCTCGGGCTGACCATCTGGTTTGTGAAAGACTCTTAACAACTTTTTTTGAACCTAAATGTTCTGTTAACATATTCCATCTGTGGGTAGAGCCCGAAAAAAAGTTGTACACTTTCTGAACTATTTCAAAAAACTGTGATGCCTCCGGTACACACCCAGCAGCATGGACACCTACCAAGTTTAGTGAATGTCCTGCACATGGTATAAAGGTGGCAAGTTCACATTTTTCCTTGATTCTTGTTTGTAGACCACTATACTTTCCCGACATATTTGAAGCATTGTCGTAGATTTGTCCTCTGCAATCTTTTATGGGAATATCATGTATCTCTAAAAAATTTAAGATGGTCT
Organism: Parasteatoda lunata; assembly: GCA_949128135.1. NCBI lineage: Eukaryota > Metazoa > Arthropoda > Arachnida > Araneae > Theridiidae > Parasteatoda > Parasteatoda lunata. Next base: position 6,566,350 of record OX421980.1, on the reverse strand, counting down.
CCGCTAAATACTTAGATTTATGTTCTTTAATAGGTATAAATTTCAAAAACCTTTCAACAGGAACACAGTCTTTTACGTATCGAATGATGAAAGTTAGCTGGTCAATATGAGACAGATCGGGCGTACTGTCAACGCTTATGGAAAAATATTTTGCTGATTTAACTTCATTTATAATTTTTTTTAGAACCTGTTTTCCCATTACTTCAATAAACTCATTACAGATATTTGCTGATAAATAAGAAATGTTACCCTTTCCAGGATTCCCAAATTTTTTTAAGTGATCTGCAAGAAATGGATCAAATTCACTCAATAATTCCACACAACCCAAATAATTTCCATTGTTTGGAGATCCTAGGATTTCATTGTCGCCGCGAAATGGAAGCCCTCTCGATGCCAAAAATTTTACAACAGCTACAATCCGTTTAAGTACGTTTCTCCAGTAATCCACTTCCTTTTGATGTTGAGATAATAAGTCTATATCTACTCTACCAACCGCTTTACTTCGTGCCAGATAAGTCATCATAGATTGCTTATGCGCTGGGCTATTTTCATGTGTTAAAATTATGTGATTAATATGCTTCCAATCATTACATCCATTCCGAGAGCAAAGATTAACATCAGTTGGGTTAAATAAGCAGCATGAAAAACAAAATACAGAGCATTTGGAAGGCGAATACAGCAACCATTTTCTTTCGACGCTTTCATTGTTCTTTAATTTGCGAATAAATAATGCTTTGTTGAAATATCTCGTTACTAATTTATTACCATCTTTGTATGTTCTGGATGCCTCGGAAAAGTCAGAATCTTTATTTTGAAAATATACTGGTCCCTTACGAATTAAAATTTCGCGATTTATTTCAACAAACTTTTCGCGAAAATAATCGGCGGGATCGTGCGATATTAATTCTTCTGTGTTGGAAAACTGCTGTTCAATTGACACAGTTGGGGTTGTCGGTTTTAGTGAAGTCACTGAAGTCGTTGCACTTTCGTCGTAGGAATAGTCGCTTTCTGATTCAATCTCTTTTTCAAAATTGGAACATGAAGGTTTAGAAATTCCCGCAATTTGTAATTGAGCTGAGTCATCATGTGGAACATTTATGAGTTGATTGCTACTTACAGAAGTTTCTCCAGTAGTAGTAGTAAAATATGATGTTAATTTTGGTAACTTTTCAATTACTTCTTTCTGATGTAGAGCTTTTTTCCTTTTTTCAGATCCACTAGGATATGACCGTTTCGACATTTTATATTATAATTCACTATTTAATTAATTTTATAACGAAAATATTCGCTAACACAAAACAGACAAAACGACGATTTAATCAAACAATACTATTTTTTTTATCAGAGCTCGAGCACAGTCAGTAACAAACTAACAACTACAAACAAAACAAACGCCACAACATCGCAGACAAATACTTGAAGGGAATTCCCGTTCGTCAAGTCAAACGACGATCGGGAATCGGGAATTCCCCTTTTTTGTCTTTGGTATTACGAATGACGTTCGAATAGGTTTCTTTAAGACATAAACCACACCGCATCAAATAATTCTTTTTTTAATTTAATAATTTTTTTTTAAATTGTATTCTTATACTTACATATAGGTATTTAAATTAACCTAAACATACTAATATCGGAAAAACTCATTTTTGAGAGAGAGTGGAGTATTATACCCTGTTTATTTATAAGTTTGATCTTTCTTTTTGACAGATGTCAAATCTGAAATCGATATAACTTTGCAACGACGAACAATATCTTCTTATTTTAATAATATTAAAAATTGATAATAATCATAAGAATAGACACACAACATAAAAGTACCTGTTAAGGACTCAAGCATTTTCCGAAAGTCTTAAGTGGTTTTTATTGCTTCGAGGTAAAATTTAAATAGAAAAACTGAAAACAATGGTTTCTTACCTACCCAATGTTTTTATGTCTAGTGCAATAAAATTGATTGACGAATGAATTTATTTATTTTGAATAGTTTAAAACATACATACAGCCACATATTTAGCCAACACATTTTTTACACCAATAGATATTTTCTGTTTCCCATCACTGACCCATCTGTCAAAAAGTTCAAGCTATGTTGTACAAGGTATAGCTATCCGCATGCGGCAAACTAAAGCTAATATAATAAGCGTAGGTATTGTAGTAAGTCATTATCATCAGATTTTTCAAAATTAATGTTTTTCGGTAATAATGTATCGGTTATCATTTGGTAATCTGGCAGGAACTAGGGGGCCCCATTCGATCGCGGGGCCCTGGGCACGTGCCCATAGTGCCCAGTGGGGAAGAGGGGCCTGAATGTAAGCAATAGTCCTTAAGTGGGCGGGGCTACCCGAGTCTCCCCTATTTGGTTTTTTTTTTAGTTATCCTTTGTTAATTTGTTTATTAATTGCATAGCTTACTTTAATGATTAAGTTTTATTTCCATCTGTAAGTTAATATTTAGCTTGCTTTCCTTAGTTAATTAATCATATTAATAGTCATTAAAAGTTCCTACTTCAAAATTTTTTTAAAACTATGTGTCAAAAACAATTTTAATTCTCTCATCTATTTTAAGATTGTCAGAGAAAAGGCAATCGCCAACAAAGATGCTAACGCGGTTAAAGCTTAGAAAAATTATAAAAAGTATATATATATATACTTTTTATGAACATTTCAAGAATTTGGCAGCACAAAAAAGTACCGCGGCACAGCGGTTGAGAATCACTGGCTTAGAGAATCGACACACGGATCAAAAAAAAGGCATGCTGCATTAGACACTGTTTTGTAAACTGTCTGAATATTCAAGCGGCAATGCTGTATCTTTGATTAAATAATAAATCTTTAACAACAAAAAATACTATAATAAAAAGCTTATCAGTTCAGCTTTAATTGTATTTCTTAATACTCAATTTTACTTCTATGTATTAAAGAAAATTCTCTTAAACTAATGTGAATACACAAAAAGTACTGAAGTTGAAAATAAGATTTATTTTTAAAATTTAGATCTGATATTGATTACTTATGATTGCATATACATAGAAGTATAATTAAACAAAAGCTCAAACTTATTATAAATACACTGCACTTCCAAATGCATTCTATTCCTTAATGTAATCGTTTTTGTTTTTTTCTTCCTTCTACAAAATTACTTTTTTTGTGATCAGATCCAAACACTATTGATGTACAGTCAGCAAAAAAAAAAGATATCACCCTGAATAATTTTCGTTCTAATGATCGGATTTTCACGAACTAAGTGTCAATCTTAATGGTTCCTGGGGGTGACCTCAATTATGCTAATTAGTTAGTGCTAACTATTAATTAAGTTATGAAATCAGACACAAAAACGTACTTTCTCTGAATAAACATATATTTTTTTTTTACATATTTGGAAACCAGATACTTGAATTAGGGGGGGTAGACAAAAATTTGAAAAAAATGGGTGGTAAATAGGGTCGCAACAAAGGTTTATATATTTGGCGATAGTCCAGAAAACCGCCAAAAAAAATCGTCAGCGCAAATGAATATTTTAAGATAACCCATTGAATAACTCAAAAGAAGAATGCTTAATTTTACTAGGTTGCTAAGCAACCAAGCTCTGACTGGAAAAAAAGTTGAAATAATGTTCTGTGATTGCTCGGTGGGGTTTAATTAATAGTTAATAGAAATATCTCGGAGTTTCTAGGCAATAGACAATTTTTAAGCTGATTTCTGTCCAAAAAGCAAAGTTTTTTTTTTATTTTAATCTCTCTTGAAAAGAAAATTTGAATCGATTATAAATTATTTATGATTTTCTAAGTTTTAGAATTAAATACATGAACTTTTTATCTGATATTATTTAGATTATGTTGTTTTTGCTATATTTATTCGAGGATTTCATACTAAAATCAAATTAACATAACTTATATGACTAAATACAAAATTTTAGGGATAATCACTTTTACAGCTTTAATCGAGTCTTCTAGGCAAGAAAGTTTGAAGAAAAAAAAAGTGCTTGAAAAATAAAATGTATATTGTATAGTAATTCTAATGCACATTCACAAGTTTTTCTATAATTTACGATATTTCTTTTTCCTATAACTCAAGGAATTGCTGAATGTTTAGTGGTATTTAAAAAGCATTGAAATATGTTATGTTTAAGAATAAGATATTGAAATAATATGATGCATATAGTATGATTCATTGTTTCAAAAATCGCTTCATTCTGCTAGATATTTAGATAACAAGGTTTTCTTTGGATAAAGATGATTAGCAAATAGCATCCTTATGCTTCGATACATTTAGAAACTTATGTTCGCAAATTCACCATAAAATATCGCACAGCATATTCTTCAATTACGATAAGCTACATTTACCACCAAATACTGATACTATGATTATTTTTGTTTTCTTATATATATCTGATATGATACTCTCTTTTTAAACAGAGCTTGTAAGGTCCTTAAGATACTGAAAGGGGGGCACGAAAACTTGAAAAATAAAATATTTAATTTCATTAACTCAAAATATCTGGTCTCAAAATTTTAATTTTAAACCAAGTTAAATATAACTTTTACAATATTGATGCTCTTATGTTTTTAAAGACCACATAAATCCTGTTGAAATATGAAAATGCATATTTTTACTTTAACGAGTGTAAAATCCTTATCAAAATAATGATCAAGACCCAAATGTAAAACAGTATAATTGATGATAAAAACTCAACTGACTTCAAAAAATATGAAGAGGGAAGTAAAAGTCGACATGTTTCGAGCGTTCAATTATATTCATCCATTCTCAAAACTTGTCAAGCTTGAATAACTTGTGACTTTTATTATTGTGCTCAAAACATGTCTATTTTTATCATCATCTATTAATTTTTAAATCAATGAAGTTTTTATATTTTCGATTCAATTTCTTGGGATTATCTATTTAGTTACACAACATATTAAATTATTTCACTCGATATTAAAATAAGTTTTACTTAAGTTATAGGCACAGGTTCTTAGATTAAAAAAAAAAATAATTCGCTATTTTGTAAAAAAATCAATGCAGTACAATTTTTTTTTTTTTTTTTTTTTTGCTGCAAGCCTTAACATTTTAATTTAAGGACATAAAATAATTCCGTTTAGAATTGAAATTTCAAAAGTCGAATGTGAAAATGGAATGTCCCCTAGCACCAGAAATCGAAATTAAATAGTTACAAGGACAACTATTTTAAACAAGTCAGCGTTTCCGACCTACTCGAAGTTGTTTGAAAAGGTATTTTGTATATATAGATTCCAAAGTTTATTCTACAAATATTTTAGGGTATACTTTCGGAGTATTTTGATCGAGTTTATTTTTACACCCTTATTTGCTTAAAATTATTAAATAATTTGCTTAAAATAAATTATTCAAGCAACATGATTTAACGCATTTATAGTATAATAGTAAACGGGCTTCCATCGCATATCCTTAACCTTGATACCGCTATCATTAAATGAATGGAATAAGCTTAGATAAATAATAAAAGTTAATTTTTTCCCCGTTTTAATTTTCAAGGTCCCCGTTCTGATCAAACAGATTTCATTCTGGAAATAGCGAAATTATTGAGTAGGTCCCTTGGAGTAATATCATTCTTATCCTCTTTTGATGAAATATAGGAAAAACTGGTTTTCACAGTTCTGTAAAAAGTATGTTAGCCTTCTTGCCACGTTTTTTATCATATTTTTATTTTTAATCAAAATAAGTTCGGAAATTTACGTATTTTTTATTGCATTTTTTTAAATCAGATGATTCTAAAATTCGCACGGCTTCGGAAACTTCTTACAAATTTCAATTTTTAGTGTTTCCTGCTAAACAAAATAAGGCATTGTTCCTGCTAACAAATTATACTACAATAATATCTTGGGAATCGTGCTAAAGTAAAAAATTAAACAAAATAGTTTAGTATATTATCCGGAAAAAAATCTGCATGGAATCATAAAGAAAAAATCATTTAAGATACTGAGATATTTTAAGACGCTTAGAAGTTTTGGCTACGTATTTGACAGCTTTTTATGTTCGGTATCTTTATACTCTTTGTAGTGACTTATAAAACATGGACACTATTTTATATAATCTATGTTGAAGTCACAAGAAACAAAACAAAAAAGACAACCAATGATTTATATTCTTTTTTCGAAAATAATAGTATTTTTAGTAAATAATCAGCTGTTTTGCATTAAATAATTTTAAACAGCGGAGTGTTTTTATTTTCTTAACAAGGCTTTATTCTTAGCTAGCAGACAATAATTCTTTAAAAAAAAACTTGACTATAATGTAAAAAGAAACTTTACTTTAAAGAAAATCTAAATTAAAGAATTAAAAAAATTTATTAGTATATTAATGAAGAAATAATAAATGTAGTAGGGTAAAGAATAAAATTTTTAAAAATGCTGAAATTTAATTAAATTGTTGGTAAAATAGTTCTGCGAAACACTTCCGGACAGGTGATTAAAAAATTACTTTTAAGATTAACACGATATATAAGATGTTGAAAAATTTGCGATGATGTGAGATATGCTTAAATATGTTTACTACGTATTTTTATTAATTTTTATAAAAAATATATACAAGAAACTGATAAATATTTTATTCCAAATCTATTCATACGTATGTATATTATTGTAATTGTATCAGTTATTGAGAAAAAAAAAACTAAAAATTAATCACATTAAATAAGCACAATCTGGTGTATAATCATATTCTATCAGAAGCATGCTTTTATAAAACTCGACATTCGTTGAATAAAATGTTTTTTATTCAATAAAATGTTTTATTCAAATTTCTTTACTTAATTTCAAATAGATTTTTAAAGGACTAAAAAAGAAACATTGTATTTTATAGTTTTAAAAAAATAAAAATAAAAAGATCAGCAAACGATTATTAACGAAAAAAATATGAATGAAATTTTACGCTATTAATTTTTAAATCAAGTTCTTCGTAAGTTTATCACATTTTAATATTAATCGCCCCATTTAATCATTCTTTCATTGTCGCCAAATTATTTTTTTTAAATAATTAATTTTAATTTTTCTCATCTTCTAATAAATAAAAACAGTTGAAACTTTAGATTTTTCAATTGAAAAGCATGTAGATTAATATGGTATAAAAAAATCCATACCTTATAATTCAAAATTTTTTCATCCTCTCTTTAATTAAATAATAAAAAATAATTTTTAATTATTAAAAATTATTTTTTTCATGAAATTATCTTTGGGTAAATGCGTTTTATGAGTTGGTGCAATATATTTTGAATTGCTTCATTAGTTTTTAAAATATGACTGAAAACGCAAAAAGTGAAATTAACATTAAGGGGTCCAAACTTTGAATCACTCTCCTGACCAAACTATGGGGACCACATTTCCCAGATTGCGGCTACCCCCTATATTTTGAAGGTTCAAAATCCAAATATGTAAAAAAAAAATATGTTTATTCAGAGAAAGTACGTTTTTGTGTCTGATTTCGTAACTTAATTGATAGTTAGCACTAACTAATTAGCATATTTGAGGTCACCCCCAGGAACCATTAAGATTGACACTTAGTTCGTGAAAATCCGATCATTAGAACGAAAATTATTCCGGGTGATATCTTTTTTTTTTGCTGACTGTACAACTGTGTTAGACTTAGAAAATTAAGTTTTTCAAGCCTCTCTCTCTCACTCACTCTTTTGGTTTGGATTTCTGAAACTTTTTTGCAATATTTGGTTTCCTTTACATGGGAACAAATTTTTATTTTGTATTTTTCAAATAGAGAGAATCTCTTTCTAGCATTATTTTTAAATCAAATTTAATTATAATGCTGCCTTTAACTAAAGCTTGTAAAGATAAAAATCGACTGATGATATATATATTAATACATATTAAAGAATTGTGAGTATACACGAAAAATCCTGAATAAACTTAGAAATGTTAAGGATTAACTGCAGATTAATGTTTGTAAAATTTAATACAAAAAGGAGAAGAATTCTAAATATTTTGATTTATTATTAGCAATTGGAATTGTTATTCAGATTAAAAATTTTTGAAATTTTTTTTCTTAAAGCATTTAAAAACTGGAAGGGAAAAAATATCACATATATATATATTAATAAAAATAAATAATATTTTAATCAACAATTTTACCCAAATGACATTAGTAAAGGCAGGCACTCTTTCAAATGACTTTTTTTCTTTTCGCCTCAGTCAAAATACCGGCATATGCTGTCAAAATACCAAATCTGAAAACAAAAGTTTGTTAATTTATTCAAACAGCTACAAGAGAATACAAATTATGTTAAAATTTAATCTAAAAGAGTATTAAAATATTTATATTAGCTAGCCCACTGTCAAGTATTATTTATATGTACACTTGTTAAAAATAAGTAAAATAGATGCTATCAACAACTCCGCAGCTGATACATCGCTTAAAATGAAAGTCACTATTAGTTGCTTAAATCAAATTTCTGATGCATCATCTAAAACAAAAGTCATTATATCGGCCAGCCGATATATGTGTTACGTAGTTATTTTGAGATACATAGATTTATTGCCCAGTCCTATATAGAATAATCATTTAAACTCTCTCCATACACCCTTAAGTACAGAACAAATAAGATGGTGAAAGCCTTTTTTGCTTTTCAAGGGGACAGCAAGGTTTGAAAAGGTTAAGATTCACTGGTCTATACTTTAGAGCAAAGGTTCCTTTGCCAAAGGATCCAAAGAGCAATTGTAATTTTTTTGATCATAATAATAACAGCTCCATTTTTAATAAAATGCTTTCTATGGAGAAAAAATTTAGAGAATGATTATAATACCATTGAATAACTCAATCATACAATAAATTAATACAATAATCAACAATCATACAATAATCATACAAATAATTACAATAAGTTCACCTGCAAACAAACTGTAAATTCTTATCTTCTTTCTTCTTTTCTTCTAATTGATTAAGATCACCATACGAAGAAAGCAGGAGCTCAATACCTCTTGGTAATTTTAAAAGAACTGATGTTGAATTAGCCTTCATTTCTTTAATTTCCTTTCTTAACTACTTAATCTCCTCTTGATTTTCTAACACACAGTCAAACATCTCAGTCACTAAAATACCAAATACAAGAGATTCAGTATGTGCAGTTTTATAAATGTGCTCTTAATGCTAATAAAATGATTAAGAATTTTATAAAAACACCAAACCAAGTTAATTAACAAAAAAATTAAAGTGATTGTGAAAACTATATACATTTACTAATACATAAACTAAATACATTTTTGTAAATATTATAAAATGCAAATTTTTCATGAAATATAAATTAGGAAAAAAAATTGAAAGTACAAAATGTTACTCGAGGCTCCTAAATTTATATTAGTTTTCTCATCTTGCAATTACTCTGTGCAGTGACAACAAAATAAAATAGTCTGATGTCATAATTTATTTACTTATTTAAAAGCGAAAAGGCTGAGTAGAGCAAATTATACACCTATGTTGGTGAAATTGCAACACAATGAAAGAACTGTCTGACATTTATTCATTAAATTACTGATAGTGGTATAAATAAACAAGTGCACTCATTTTCTAAATAAATTCTAATCATTTACGAGAAGGCATTGAGAATAAGATAAAACAGTAACAAACTGAAAGATAAAACAGTAACAAATTATCACATCAAAATATAAAATTTCTACTTGATATATATTGTAAACAGATATCAATATAAAATTAGACATTACAAAATTAATTTCTACACATTAATTTTAGAATGAATTACAGCTAAGTTATAATCTTATTTAATAAGAATCACACATAGACCTGTTGTGTTATATATATTTATACATACCTATACCATGTATATTTATATATATACAATATATATATATATACAATATATATATATATACAATATCTATCTATATACAATATATATATATATACAATATATATCTATATATATATATCTATATATATATATCTATATATATATATGTATATATATACCTGGTCTGTCTAGGTTTTTCTGAGAGGTACCCCTTTTGTGAAAAATTTAGACATAATTTGTGAAAATTAAAAAATCAACTCAAAAATATGGATTTATCATTTCTTACGAGACACAAAAATAAAATTTCAAGAAAAAGTATTTGCTGAAACTATATCTAATTTTCTTCAATCATGTGTAATTTTAATTTTACTTTCTATTAATTTTATTATAAAAACATGGAAGACCATTGAATATTTATTTCAGTTTTTTATTAAAGTCAAATGAAATTTTAGTTTTTCCTGATTATAAATATATACTGGTTATAACTTTACAATAGGTAAGATATATATATTTATATATGTTTAGTAAATATATGTGCGTGAAAACGAAAAAATTAATAAACTTGTTCCTTTTATATTACTGTATTTATATTTTATAAGGCTTAGGTTAAAAATTGTGAAACGTTATGTATTTAACAGTAAAGAAGATTCAAATATGTATTAATGATAATGTGTTATTTAAACATAATAAAAAATACATATAATAAAATTAAAATAACTTTTCAGATTTATTTCTATTTTTAAGCTTAGACAACACTTTTTAATAAATAAAAATATTTATACAGTAAAACTTAAAGTTTATGACCACAAAATAAAAAAACCCAATTTCCCCCGGGTTTATTCAATAAAATCCAGACGGGTTGGGTTTTTTCAAAGCCTGAAAAACTATAAAATATTTAATTAGAAAAGCTTTGATCAATATTTTCTAATCATTATCTTAGAAACTTATAAGTTTTAGCTGTTGCGCTCTGATCCAAATTATACTTCAGCTTTTGAAGTTATTTTAAGGATTAACACATTTTGATATTATTTTGCACAATTACATTTTCCTTTTTTATCTATAAATTTTTTTTATAATTTTCAGCAAACAAAAAATTCTTTAAAGAAGTTTTAATAAACATTTAAATCTCTATTTTGATTTTGAGCCTTTAGTGTATATTTTAATTTTCCTTTAGTATACTCTTGTTACATAACAAACACATATTTTATACATAACACATACCTTACTTGATATCTGACACATTTAAAAAAAAAATTGTAGTAGTAACGAATAACAATCATTCCTGTACCATAAACTAAATCTTATATTAAGAACTTTTATATAGAGAATTATATTACAAGACAGTTTAAAAATCTAGCAATACTGAAGTATGTTAAAGTATTTGACGACTTCAAAAAAGTGGTTTCTGCATGCTTCGGAAATAATCTTGCCGAAAATTACAAAGCATGTATAGAAGCTTTCAAAAGGAGCTACATGGACTTAGGTGTCAGCGTTACACCAAAAGTTCATGCAGTTTTTTGTCACATTGAACAGTTCTGTGACAAAAACGGTGAAGGATTAGTATTTTTTGGGGAGCAGGCGATGGAGTCCGTACATTTTGATTTCTTTAAGTCTTTCTGGGATATGAATAAGGTTGCTGCAAATCACCCGGATTATCCTAAGCACCATTTGAGCGCTGTTTGTGGATATAATGCTTCTCATGCTTAAATTGATGTAATTATAGTTAAATTATGTTACATTTTCATATTTTATCAGCAGTAAAATTTTGAAATAATAAAAGTTTAATAAAATTACAACTGAAAAATTATTATTATATCATTTTTTCCTTTCTATTGAAATAAAACAACGCCAGATTTTCCAAAATATCATACTTCGTGCGCAAAAATGTTCAAAAGGGATTTTTTTAAAAATCTTTCCACAGATTATTTTGATTTTTTGATTTTTATTATCTGTTAACATTGTAAATTCAGAATCTCTTCTAATTTTCTAGGTGTAAGAGCATTTTATTTAACTTTGGTTAAGGCGCACCGTGATAACCTTTTACAATTCAGTTACATTAATGTTTTGATAAATTATGTATACTTATATAATTTTGAGCACAATTTTTAATGTTTTAAAACGAATTAACTTTTAATAAGCACACAGAATTAACGTTGACAGACTTAATTTTTATGAAAAGTATTTATACACTCATAACTACAATGCTATGAACCTTGTTCACACAATAAATGACATAAGAAACATTTAATCTTACATAAAATTATTTACGAACCTAGTGAATTTATTTAATAAAAATTAGATAGATTGTAAAACAGAACATTTAACATCCCAGCAAACAATAAGTAAACAATTCAGAACAAACAACTTTGAAAATAAATTTACGTCATTAATTAGAAATTATTCCGATAATAATATTTAAAATTAGCGAAAAGTTAAAAACTACTTACTTAGTTATAATTCAAAACCAGCTACATATGATCTTTTATAATGGAATGTTCTTTCGGTAATGTAGGCTTAACCTAAATATAAAAGTGAAACATTGCAATTAGAAATGAAGACCTGACACAATATTAATAGAATTTATATAAGTAAATAGAAGATGAATTAACTTTGCTTACCTAAATTAAATCATTAAGGTGACCTTTGACGACAATATTAGGAGATATAACAAGCTATAAATTTATGGATCATGGTAAAAACATGGATCGTAAAGCGTGACGTCAGAGCTGAAGATCACGTGACAAGCGGATAAACTTTGTTGATAACAATACTGAGATCGCTTCACCTTCCAATCCCGTTCCATATAGTTATCACGGCATTCTACTTTTTACTTTCACTAATATGAGCAAGTATAAAGAAATTTTACTCATTTTTATCTTTCTAGCAAATATTTTGAACTATGGAACTAAAATATATTTAATATAGAGTGTTTTAAGAAAAATACTTTTAAAGTTTTATTGACGGAATTCATTCAATAACTTGCTCACAGTATCTATATTCCTCCGCTTTCAAAATATTGATAGGAACGGCCACGGTATAGATCGATGTTTCTGTGCTACTTGGGTGTAACACACGTCGCACCGTTTTGTCGCAGACAGTTGTTTAGACTGGTCTAAAATAATAAAAAAAAACAATAAAATGTGTAATTTAAGAACAAGCTAACAAAAGAAATATTTTTTACTTCGAAAACATGTCTAAAACTTTTTTTGGAACTTTGCCACAAATTTCAGCAGGTATTTCGCGTGCAATTTCACAAATTTTGCAATCGCATCTTGATCGCGTAGCCTGCACAGGCCAAAAAAATAGACAATAAATCTGGAGATTCTAATTTTTTTTTTTTTTTCAGTCTTCGCTTTAAATACTTTTCTTCTACACGTACAACACACAGCCGCCGGCAATCTATGCTCATCATCATAGTTGTCAACGTTATTTTTCATGTCAATTTTGAACTGATTCTCTGAAATATACATTTGTTTTTGTTTTCGAAAACATTGAAAATATATTTTACCCCGATTTTGAACGTGAGTCAAAGCTTTAGATATCTTTCACTGAACAATTATACACGTTTTAACAGTTTTTTAGATAACAAACAATTGATTGATAATTCGAGTTTTAATTTCACAGTGCTTGTGTCGCTAAAGTCGATTTAAGTTTTTATTATTTTTGTTTTTTAAATGGTGGTTCATCGACTATAATTAACAATTAATAAACTTCCAATAATTATAAAATTTATTATAAACGGTTATTATAAACGGTTATTATGAATATTTAATACAAATATATTATATTTTTTTTCTATTTATAAGTATAAAATGATGCTAACATTTTTGAAATATCGTACTTCGTGAGCAAAAATGTTCAAAGTAGATTTTTTTTTTTAAATCTATTCACAGATTATTTTAATTTTTCAATTTTTATTTTCAAAGAATATTGTAAATTCAGAATATCTTCTAATTTTCTAGGTGTAAGAGCATTTTATTTAATTTTAGTTAGGACACACCGTGTTATATAGATTTTAAGGTCATATAGATTTATATAAATAATTTTATGTAAGATAAAATGTATCTAATGTCATTTATTGTGTGAACAAGGTTCATAGCATTGTAGTTAAGAGTGTATAAATACTTTTCATAAAAATTAAGTCTGTCAACGTTAATTCTGTGTGCTTATTAAAAGTTAATTCGTTTTAAAACATTAAAAATTGTGCTCAAAATTATATAAGTATACATAATTTATAAAAACATTAATGTAAGTGAATTGTAAAAGGTTATATAGATTTTAAAATTATGTCTAAAAGTAAAATAAGAAGTATGAAAATATTAAACAATTTTAAAAAAAGAAATAAGTTTAACTTTTCAATTTCTGAAAACAATGATTATTCTATTTACCTAAATTTAATCCAGTCTTGTAATATAATTCTCTATATAAAAGTTCTTAATATAAGATTTAGTTTATGGTACAGGAATGATTGTTATTCGTTACTACTACAATTTTTTTTTTAAATGTGTCAGATATCAAGTAAGGTATGTGTTATGTATAAAGTATGATATGTGTTTGTTATGTAACAAGAGTATACTAAAGGAAAATTAAAATAGACACCAAAGGCTCAAAATCAAAATAGAGATTTATATGTTTATTAAAGCTTATTAAAAGAATTTTTTGTTTCCTGAAAATTATTTTAAAAAATTTATAGATAAAAAAGGAAAATTTAATTGTTAAAAATATCAAAATGTGTTAATCTGAAAAATAACTTTAAAAACTGAAGTATAATTTGGATAAGAGCGCAACAACTAAAACTTATAAGTTTCTAAGATTATGATTAGAAAATATTGATCAAAGCTTTTCTAATTAAATATTTTATTGTTTTTCAGGCTTTGAAAAAACCCAACCCGTCTGGGTTTTATTGAAAAAACCCGGGGGAAATTGGGTTTTTTCTTTTTGTGGTCATAAACTTTAAGTTTTACTGTATAAATATTTTTATTTATTAAAAAGTGTTGTATAGGCCTTAACATAGAAATAAATCTGAAAAGTTATTTTAATTTTATTATATGTATTTTTTATTATGTTTAAATAACACATTATCCCCAACAAGCACACGACTTTTGGGCTAGTGAAGGGACAATGTCAACTCTCCAAAAGTGCCATTACGGCGGGCTTTTCATTGCCGTATCGGTTCCGTTAATAAAGTGAAATCTGGGCCAAAATGAGGGCCAGTGCATGGCATTTCAGGTAAACTTCTGGCAATCGTTAAAGGACCGGAACTACTTTGTTGCCTCTGGATTGCTTTGCCATTTTTGCCTGTCAAATACCGGGAAATTTTTTTTATTTCACAGAATAAAGAGAAAATTGCCGTAAAGGCTTTTATTGTACCTTTACGATGTCTTTTTTGCCCTTTCATCAAAAGCTGAATCCGTTCACTGGCATACGTCATTGCCTCGCTTGCCGTTAAGGCACCTTAACTGTACGCTGATTAGAAAACGTCTATGCCGTTTTTGCCCGTATCGCACCTTTATTTCAGGTGTTTAGGCGAACTTCTTTGCCTTATTTGCCGGTGTACCACCCTTAACTCAGCTCACACTTGGTTCAATAGAAAACTTTAATGCCGTCCTTGCCGGTATCACACCTTTATGTTAGGTGTCTCGGCAATTTTTTTGTCACTTACTTGCTTTTATTAGAACTCTCCTTAGCTTTAAATTTCAAAGACTTTTTTCTGAACGTTGTTGATAACAATTCTTATTAAGGGAACATAAATTGTTTTCTCTTACTCTGCTGATATCAGGTATAGTAATTTATTGTATTTTAACTTTTTATATTGTAATAAAACAATAACTGCCATTACATGCTAAAATTTTTATGCTAATATAAAAAGGAAAATGGTGGAAAAAATTGTTTAATTTATAATAAATTATCATCCAAAGAATCTTCTTACATAATAAAATAGATTTCTTTTTTATTTCATTTTAATCAATTATAAATGCAATAACTTAAATGTAGAAGCATATAAAAACATTGTGTGTTTAATTGAGTGTTCACATTTTTTACACATTATGAAGTAAAATTAAATAAATAAAAAATTTCTAAGATAACACATATTGCGACTTAATGTATAAGTTATGAAAAAAATTTAAAATAATGCATTATGCATAAGTTATGAAAAAATATTAAACCTACAATTAGCTTTTCTTTATAGAAACAAACCCACAACCCACTCATTATTTTTCTATTCAATATCATTCATATTCAATATTAGATAAACAAATATCAAATATTTTTTTCTAAAAAAATACTGGGTATCTGTAAATAGCACATCAATTTCTATAATTTTAAATAAATAAAGCAAGAATTTTCACAAGAATACAATGCTTAAAATTTAAAATAAAACATGACCTTAAGAAAAAAGTATTATTTTATTTTATATAACAAATCAAAATACAAACAAATACATGAAAACTGTACAATAACTTCTTACAATAACTGCACAATAATAAGCATCCAACTCCAGAATGAACCTAGTTTTCCTGCAAAAAATTAAGCAATTTATTTTACTATAGATATATAAAATAATATGTACCGAAACAAAAGATCTAATTAATTTCTGACTCATTTTAATTATGGGTTAAGTTACACTATCAATTAATAATAAGTTATACTATCAATTAATCCTAGAATTTAATAAAGTTATTCAAACCAACAGTTTTTTTTTTTTTTTTTTTTTTTTTTTTTTTTTTTTACTAGCACGCATTTATTGTCTCAAAAATAAATAAATAAATTTTAACTGATTGTAACAAAAGGTAATAATAGCACTAATAAAAGGTAATAAAAGGTAATTGTATTAAAACTAAGTATTATTTTTATAAAATTCCATAGTACTTTGTAATATCTATTGCAAATGTGTGAAATAGCGGATTTATTTGCATGGAAAAAATTGCAGCATCAAATATTAAAACAACTATGAATAATATCCTATGAATTAATAAAACAACATGGCAAAAATTTCTTTTATAGTATTATGAGACAATTAATTAATTTAAAAATAGGGAGAACTATGATTGACTTTAAAAAAGTTAAAAGTGGTGACCAAACTTCTTTACTTTAATCTCATCTGTTATAAACTATTAACTTTTAAAATGCTTCCATAAGTTAGAACTGCATTTTGTTACTACAGATCAATCCATTTAATAATTGAGCATAAAAATGTTTTTTAAATAAAGAATTTGATAGCAAAGCCTTAATATTTCTTAAATTAGAAAGAATACATTCTCACCAAAATAGTTTGTAGCTATTAATATGTTATGTATTGTTAATATATTTAATATTTAAACAAAATTTTAATTTTTCATGATTAAGAACTTTAAATTAATATGTGAAAATATTTAAAGTTTATATAAAATTAAATTATTTTATTAAAAGAAATTTTAACCCCAATGAAATAAGGAAACTAAAGGTTTTTAAAAATATAAAAAATACATAAGAAAAAATTTTAAGATATTACTTTTAAAAATCTAAAAACATGTGATTTTATTAAAATTTCTATCAATTAAAAGAAAATATGATTCTTCAAATTTATACTCCATTAAATATTGATTACCTAAAAATGATATTATACAAATTATTATAGAAGAAATTATTAAAATACGCAATAAAAAGTAAAAAATTTAGGCGGCTAGACAGCTAAAATTTTAGGAAAGTACTTTTGAAAATCAATACAGGTATTTTGATTTAAAAAAATGTTTAGATTTAAAAAAAAATATATTTCCTTTATTTCTTTATAAAAATTTTCCTTTAAAATTATAAACAATCATTTATTAATAATCTTAAAATATTTCAATATTGCAAATTATTGTAGGAGAAATTATTAAAAATGCAGTTTTACATATAGAATATAAAGTAGATTTTCTAATTTTGCTATGAATTTATAAAATGGATGCTACTTAGTTAAAATGTAGTTTTAAAATGTTACCTTCTTTTCTGTTGATGACCATTCTAGTTTTTCCATCATTCTAGTTCCCACACTCTCTAGTCAGAATTTCCGGACTTTTCATGAAAGAAAGAAAAATAATTAAAATATGAGCATGGAAAAGACAGTTGAAAATC
Organism: Parasteatoda lunata; assembly: GCA_949128135.1. NCBI lineage: Eukaryota > Metazoa > Arthropoda > Arachnida > Araneae > Theridiidae > Parasteatoda > Parasteatoda lunata. Next base: position 6,548,473 of record OX421980.1, on the reverse strand, counting down.
AACAAAATAAAAACATTAAATTGAAAAAAAAAAAAAAAAAAATGCTTCAAACTCATTTCTATACAATCTATCTGACAATAAGTTTAATGTTTACCAGCTATCATGTACATGCGCAATGCTTATCGTAAATTATTATTAACTACTGAAGATCTTGCTTCTAAAATAAATACCATAGACAAATACTATAAAACATAGTTCAGAATTGAAATGGAAAAATTAGATTATTTAATTTAGAATCAGGTAAAATTATATAAGTTATGATAAAATTAAATAATTTGACTAAAAAAATGTTTTCCCTCTAATAAATATAAATAATTCTAGTATTTTTAAAAAATTTATTTTAGTTTAGTATGTGTATAGTATGTTTGTTAGTCTAGTATGTGGTCAATTTTTTAAAAAGTCAAAAATAAACTCACAAATTTTTTAGGAAAGTACTTTTGCTACTCAAAAATAAGTATTTTGATTAAAAAATTTTAATGATTTATAAAAAATATTTTCTTTAAAATTATAAACAATTATTTACTATTAATCATAAAATATTTCAATAATTTTAACTGATTGTAACAAAAGGTAATAATAGGCACTAAATGAATATTCCAGTTTGTAATAAAACTAAGTATTATTTTTATAAAATTCCATATTACTTTGTAATATCTATTGCAAATGTGTGAAATAGCGGACTTATTTGCATGGAAGAATTGCAGTATCAAATATTAAAACAACTATGAATAATATCCTATGAATTAATAAAACAACATGGCTAAAATTTCTCTTTATAGTATTATGAGACAATTAATTAATTTAAAAATAGAGAGAACTATGACTTTAAAAAAGTTAAGAGTGATGACCAAACTTCTTTACTTTAATTTCATCTGTTATAAACTATTAACTTTCAAAATGCTTCCATACGTTAGAACTGCATTTTGTAACTACAGATCAATCCATTTAATAATTGAGCATAAAAATGTTTTTTAAATAAAGAGTTTGATAGCGAAGCTTTAATATTTCTTAAATTAGAAAGAATACATTCTCACCAAAATAGTTTGTAGCTATTAATATGTTATGAATTTTTAATTTATTTAATATTTAAACAAAATTTTAATTTTTCATGATTAAGAACTATGAACGAATTTTCAACTTTAAATTAATATGTGAAAATATTTAAAGTTTATATAAAATTAAATTATTTTATTAAAAGAAATTTTAACCCCAATGAAATAAGGAAACTAAAGGTTTTTAAAAATATAAAAAAAACATAAGAAAAAATTTTAAGATACTACTTTTAAAAATCTAAAAACATGTGATTTTATTAAAATTTCTATCAATTAAAAGAATATATGATCCTTCAAAATTATACTCCATTAAGTATTAATTATCTAAAAATGATATTATACAAATTATTATAGAAGAAATTATTAAAATATGCAATAAAAAGGAATGATTTTCTAAATTTGTAATGAATTTACAAAAAGGATTCCAATAACTAAAGAGTATAAATTTTATGCCATCAAGGTAGGTTGGTTTAAACGAAATGGTTCTTTATTTTTTTTTTAATACATAAAAATTTGAATAGTTCCAGATGGAAAAACATTACATTTTCTCATAAAAATTTTCTGGGAATGGGAAGGGTTAATGGGAATGGATTTTTTTAAAAATAAATATGAAAAAATGATTTTTAAATGTTAAGATATCGTAGCTTTTCTGCAAATATATCTATGAAAATAAATTCATGTGGTGAAATATTCTAAAAATGCTTAATGCAACAAATAGCATCACCAAATTACTTTTCTGATCACTAAAGATAAAATTAGTTAAATAATGTGATTATTGAACAAAATAAAATAAAAAGCCCCAACAACATTTTATCTTATTATAATGTTGTTATTATTATTATCTTGCTTCAATCAAAAGCATAAATGGAAATAAAGTTCTTGTATAAAATTTCTCGGTGTAAACTAATTTGCATTGTATTATGATTTTACTCATTTTTTTTTTTTAATATTTTCAAAATAATATATGTAATATAAATATATTATGACAGTACATAGCACTAAATAACAGCTATGTAATAATTTTTAAATTTATTTTAATAATAAATTTTTAATTTTTATTATTTAAAAATTATGAAAAGTAATTTACTTTAAAATAACATGTAAGCTATGATAAAATCAAATCATTTGACTTAAAAAAATTTTCCCTACTGACAAATACAAGTAATTCTAGTATAGGCATAAATTTTAAAAAACAAGCTAAAACTTTTCTAAAAAGTCAAAAATTTAGGCGGCTAGAAAGCTAAAATTTTAGGAAAGTACTTTTGAAAATCAATACAGGTATTTTGTTTTAAAAAAATTTTTAGATTTAAAAAAAAATATATTTCCTTTATTTCTTTATAAAAATTTTCCTTTAAAATTATAAACAACAAATTATTAATAATCTTAAAATATTTCAAAATTGCAAATTATTGTAGGAGAAATTATTAAAAATGCAGTTTTACATATAGAATATAAAGTAGATTTTCTAATTTTGCTATGAATTTATAAAATGGATGCTACTGAGTTAAAATGTAGTTTTGAAATGATACCTTCTTTTCTGTTGATGACCCTTCTAGTTTTTCCATCATTCTAGTTCCCACACTCTCTAGTCAGAATTTCCGGACTTTTCATGAAAGAAAGAAAAATAATTAAAATATGAACATGGAAAAGACAGTTGAAAATCAACAAAATAAAAACATTAAATTGAAAAAAAAAAAAAAAAAAAAAAAACTGCTTCAAACTCATTTCTATACAATCTATCTAACAATAAGTTTAATGTTTACCAGCTATCTTGTACATGCGCAATGCTTATCGTAAATTATTATTAACTAATAAAGATCTTGCTTCTAAAATAATTACCATAGACAAATACTATAAAATATAGTTCAGAATTGAAATGGAAAAGTTAGATTATTTAATTTAGAATTAGGTTAAATTATATAAGTTATGATAAAATTAAATAATTTGACTAAAAAAATGTTTTCCCTCTCATAAATATAAATAATTCTAGTATTTTTAAAATTTTTAATTTAGTCTAGTATGTGTATAGTATGTTTGTTAGTCTAGTATGTGGTCAATTTTTAAAAAAGTCAAAAATAAACTCACAAATTTTTTAGGATAGTACTTTTGCCAATCAAAAATAAGTATTTTGATTAAAAAATTTTAATGATTTAAAAAATTTTTTTCTTTAAAATTATAAACAATTATTTACTATTAATCATAAAATATTTCAATAATACAAAAAATTAATACACAAGTGGGCGACCTTTGTACTAAAATACAAACTACGGCAAACAACGTTAATTAAATTAATTAATTATTACTAATTAAATTATTAAATTAATTACTTAAAAAATAAAGAAGCATTTGATTTAAAAAACTAAAATAATGATTTTTCTATTGTTAGGATTAATAGAACTTGTAATTCATTTTAAAACTAAAATGGTAACTTACATTCTAATCATACGGAGAAACAATCTTGCAGAATATAACGATTATAAAATAAAGAAAATAAATATACTAAATAAAGAAAATATACTAAATAAAGAAAATAAAATTACTTGAATTTGTGATATAAATATATCATTAGCTAAATGAATAGAAATATAACATGAGCTAAAGAATAAAAGTTACGTACTTGTCCTGATGTGGAAGGGGCATTCTTGCAAAACCTCTTTCCTCTTTTGAAGCTGGGGACCATTTTTACATGCTTTATCCCCTTTTTTACCCAAATTTCTTGGCGACCATTGAATCATTTGGCCGGTCCGACCACCTGGTTAAAGATAATATTTCTTAGAATCGGGAGGGGGGGTTAGAACGCTAAGTGATCACTATCCCCTCTCTTTTTCCCTTAACTTGAGGGAATCCAAACAAGGTCACGAATGTGTAGTTAAACGATTCTTTTTAAAAAGAGCGTGTCCTGTGATTTCAGACAGTAGGATGTCTTCAAATTAAGATCAATATTTATTTTTAAATTAGTAAAAACAATTTCTGGTGTTATAAAGGAAAAATAAATTAAATAACCAAAACTTTTAGTCAACCACTAACGATAAACGAACTCACGAAATTAAATAGTTGTATTAAGTCAAAACTTATTTGTGTGCTTTTTTTAGAAAAACTTTTATACTTATATTGGAAATAATGCTTGCATAAATGTTTTGATTTGCTTTACAGAAAATTAAAATCTCGTTTCTCTATAAGATAAAAATGTATTATTAATATATATTATTAACTCTTTCTGTTAAGGAATTGTTCCATACGAAAATTTGAAAAAAGAAAACAGGGAGTCTCTGCCTCCCCCCTCCCGCTTGCTCCGATCACCTACCTGCGTAATTGCTTCTATTTAATCCTTGTTTTATTTTTTCTTCCTTTAAAGAGCAATATTTTTAACTGAAACACAGAACATTTTGCTTTTAAAATGTACAAATGTGGTAGCGTTATGTAAGAATATTTCATTAAAATGCTAATCGTAACGAAATCGGGGACTACCTAAATTTTAAAATAATCAACTGCACTCTTTAAAGAAAATTAATCCTAAGGAATACAGATTGTGTACTACAACAATAAAACAAGAAAAATTGCTGAGAAGTTATTTTATTTGTTGACGAGAATTTTAACAGATCAAACTGAGAACACTTTTTATCGTTAATTATTTATCGTTATTAACTTTTTTAATCGTTATTAACTTTTTATCGTCTTTATTTTTAAAAATGTCATTATAACTGTTAAGATTTATATCTAGCAACATGCAAATTCCTTTCTCTCTCTTTCGCTATTGTTAATTGACAACTTCTTCAGCGCGAGCTTACAAAATTAAAAAATGAAGATATCTTGACGAAAAAATGAATTTTCTACAAAAATGATAAACAGTCAATATTTAAAATATACCTGAAAAAAATCCCGAGTGAACACTTAAATGAGCAATAACTTTCAAACAAACTGGAATTCAAAAGAAAATTCGTTTAAAGGTTACATATAAAGATGGCTCTTTCAGCCCATCGAATTTTAACTGCATAATTAATTACATTTAAGTGGACAATACGAAGAAAAAAATTCAGTAAAATTATCGAACTGTAGGGTAATGACATTTTTGGAAGAAAAAATTTTTTTTGAGTAATAAAATAAAAATGTATCCTGTATTTAAACCATTTATTTGATTAATTTTCTATTCAAATATTAAGGGTTTACCAGAAATTCTGGTTTTCAAAATTATAGTTCTTATTGCCAGTAAAAAATACAAAACTGAACAGTTAATTTTACTAAATAAAGGTTTATAAGAAAGAAATGCTTTTAGCTAACATGATTATTTACCATATTATACCAAAATTTTACAAACATTATAACATTTTATTTTATTGTTAACCTAAAATATTACCAAAACACTTTGGTAAAAATTACCGAGTTTTTTTGTGTTTCCATAGAGCTAGAATAATGGTAAATTTTGCAATATTTTGGTAGTTTCGATCATATTTTTTCTCAGCTTACAGATCATCAAAAAAAAATTTTTTTCTTACAAGTATAAGAGTTAATAATACTTAAACTTATCGAATGTTAAATTTTCTCTGTATTTTTTTCTATAAACCATAGTAATTTCAAATTTTTAAATCTTGTTGTTTTTGTTAGTAAAACAAAATTTCAATTCTGTAGAGGAATTTGTGTGTCGATTAGAGTTGCTCATTCGATATTTTTTAACACCAAGTGTAAGAGCTAATAATTCTCAAACAAATCATAGATTATACATTTTCTTTATTCCATCGTAATCCCTGTACATTTCTCTACAGTCCTTTGTAATTTGGTGTTTCTATAAATCTGATAGTATTTGCTCTACAAAACAAAAGACAGATAATAAAACATAGATTGAAGTTGGCAATGCCAATGGTGCATACGGTCTTAATTTAAACACCTAAAGTAGAGGCGTTGGTCAAGCCCTTAGGATTTTTTAATTTAAAGAGAAACGTATGGTATTGTAACGTATTATTACTTCTTTACTCAAAGAATTAAAGAGTTTTCCTCCCTAAGCATTGCCCGTTTATAATTTTTTCTATATAAATTAATAATGAAATAAAAACAGAGTACATTAAATATTTTTTCCTTCTGAACATTTTTAACAAGTTATATTACTAATCAAATAAGACCTTGATATTAAATAAAAAAATATTTTTTAAAAAATTATAGTTTATTTGCGTATTTATTTTTTATTTACTTTTGTAATTTCCCACATACGGTTGAAAGATTTTTGTTAGATACATTAGGAATAGAATTTTGATCTGTAAAAGATTTTTACTGTGTATTGCTTTTCGCAATCTACGAAATATGAGAATTTTGCGTTTTTCTGTTATATTTTTGCTTATTTATTTTTTTAGAAAAAAAAATAAACAGTTTAATGAAGAGCTTATTACGATTAATTGAAAACAAAATTGGTTTTATGAAAATGTTAAATAATAATAATCGTCAGCAATATAAGGAAAGAAATAGAAACTGACATTGATGTTAGTGGAGATCGATTCAAAACATAAAAAATAGAAACAAAATATTTGAAAAGTCTAAAGTTACTCAAGAACTCTGACCGTGACCCCTCTGACCCCCAACAGGGTGGGATGTCAGAAAAGCATAACCGGACATCGTTAACTTCTCAATTTACCATACACTAGAGAAATCTAGCATTCGTGTGTGGCAAGGGTCTGCACTATTTATTCTAGTAGTAGAAAAATGAAAGAAACAAAACAATACAAAATAATAAAACAAACATTCAATTATTTTCAAAGGTCATTTGCAAAAATGTTTCCTATACATGCATTAAAAACATTGTTTTTTCTCACAAGGAATTTTGGGTTAACAACTTTTAAAATTGGGCTTTGTTTTAAATCTTAGGAAATGATAGCAGAAATATGGGTAAAATATGAAAATAACGGTAAGAGTACCGAAATTTTATCTGTTTATATAATTATTATACTTTTATTTAGGTACATTATATTAATTTGTTAATTAAAACAAAGTAAAAAGGATAGCTGGATTTGAATACGAAATAACTGTGCTTAAAAAATTACGCTCAGAAAGACAGAATGTGCGACACAATAATATAAATTAATAAATTAGAAGTAATTTTTTCTTGTTAACAGATGGTGTTGGAAACAATTCTTATTTCTCTTTATTCTACATATATTTTCAAATGCCGATATGAAATGTCGAAGTTTTATATTTGGCAACACCTAATCTTTTTCTAAAATAAACTCAGTGGCGCGACAGCCCATAGAGGGCCAAGACTTACTGTGCCCATCTCAGTTTTCTTGACCTTGGGCTCTGGGGAGTATGAGCAGATGTTCCGGCCAGGTGGTCAGCCCAACGCGGAACCCCCAGTGTTTAGTTCCCAAGCATGCTTGGTACCGCGTTCAAGCTACCTCAACCCAAGATTTCTCCCCCTCTTCAGTGGGCGTAATCCTTAATCAATCTTCAAGTGTCAAAATCAGAGGAGGAAAATCGGAGGGGTGAAGTACTAGGATTGAGCTTGGAGAGGGGTGCTAGGGAATTATCCTCTATCGCCTCTTACATGCCAACAATTTGACTTCCAACTAACGCCAAGTAAATGATGTTCGGAGTATACTCCAGGTGGCAACGTTTATCATTTTTTTTTTCCAAGATGTTTATCGCCAAACAGCATGCAAAGTCGTTAATGCATTCGCTTGAAACCTTCAGAGTGGCCAAAAAGTAAATTTCTAATTGCAATGGCATCAATCAGTACTCTCGAAGATAAGAGATAACAAGCTGATTATAAAACTGATTAGTAGAGGAAAGCACGTGCCCTCTCAAGATTTTTTTTTAATTGTAAAATAATTTTTATTTTAAAGTTATTTTCTTAAAATTTCAGAAAGTTATTCTTGATTTAAGTTGAAATTATTTAATTTCAGACAATTTATCAAAAATGAAATAAAATAATTCTATACTTATCAGTTAATGTAAATAATGTTTTTAAAATCATAAATTTCCATGGATTAAAACTTAATGTTAGTTAAAAATTTTAGTTTGTGGTTGAGTGATTTAATTAAATTTATGATATGATATTAATGTTCATTAATTAATAATTTAGCCAAATATTTCTATGCTTAAAAATTTCATGGTATTTTTAAAAGCGTTAATGATTTTTTTTTCATTATTTCGATTATAACTTTTCATTACTTCGATGTTGTGTCATTGAAACTTATTTTTTATCTCTATCATCTTTATTTATTTATTAATTTACAATTATACTACTGTTTTATTAAAAATATATTTTGTGGATGACATTTTGTGATTATTCGGATTATATTTGATTTTGTATTATTTTTCAATCACGACATTTAGTTGTAGCATTACTATTATACGAATAATTTCTTAATCTCTTCTTAAAGAAGTAAATGTTAAGGAAATCTGTTAATAATCAATGTTAATAATCTGTTAATAAATTT